>CM053978.1:20356238-20956238 GCA_028641955.1 Protonibea diacanthus
GACTGCCTGGCCAACTGCCAACACAAAAATAATAGTTCAAAATTGCTCACAGTGGCCTTAAAATATGAAGTTTATTAGACAGGATGGGTAAACTAAAGTAAGATTCTGGATGGTTACAGCATTTTACAGACATTGTGTTGTTGTTTTGACCAAAAAAAGTAATTACCTGGTATCATGTGATCTCTAATTCCGACCATAGCTATGTGTGTTTCCTGGATGTTTGAGGTTTTCTATCCTAGTGTTTTATAGAGACAGGAGGCTGGGCTCTTTACTCTGCCGGTGTGTCACTTCAGGGGGAATTTTCTTGCTGTTTTCTTTCCCCTCCACATAGCCTGCCTCGACAGGCTATGAACTGCGACATTCATACAGTACAGGTGACTTTCCGATGTTTATAAGGTTTTCACTCTGAGCAGGTCACATGAAGCTCATGCAAAGTATAAATGAGTCAGAATATGCAGTTGCTTTTTTGTCTCTTTTCCGGTACATTCATCAAAAACATTAGCATTATTTATGCTCCATAAGGTTTTCTAGCTCACAGGAGTTTCAAACTCAAACCATTTTATCATGCAGTCGATGGGATGCAACATGATTTATAAGTGCAATTCAGTTTTACCATATTCCACTGCAGGCTTTCCTCAATAAGTACATTCAGAAGTTTGGACACACTGAAACGATGAAATAATGGAATGAAATGAAATGATGTGGTTACCAAAAAGCACAAATAAACCAGAATATGGTTTATATTTTTGATTTGTCAGAGTAGTCACCTTTTGATTTGATGACAGTTTTGCACACTTTTGGCATTCTCTCAGTCAGCTTCACATGGTAGTCACCTGGAAAGGTGGACAAAAAGGGTCAAAAGTTTATCAGTGTAATTTATTACCGTCTTAATATGTTTGAGACCATTAGTTGTGTTGTTCAAAGGTAGTGCTAGTATACAGTAAATAAATCTGTCCACTGTAATACTCCATATTATAGCAAGAATGGCTTAACTATGTAAAGAGAAATGACAGTCCATCATTAAGACATGAAGGTCAGTCATTTCAAGTAATTTGAATGTATCACAAGTGCAAAAAACATCAAACACTATGATGTAACCGGCTCTCGTGAGGATCATCCAGGAAAGGAAGATCAAGAGTTACCTCTGCTGAAGAGTAAGGGTAAGATAAGTTCATTATAATTACCAGACCCAGAATTTGTCAATTAATGGCTCCAACAGCCCACATAAAATGTTCACAGAGTCAAGTAGCAGGCATTTCTGTTCAGAGGAGACTGCGTGAGTCAGAGAAAGAAAATGTAAGAAAAAAACTACTACCATCAATACTAAATGTTGAGCCAATGTAGACTAATAACTTAATTAAATGTATAATGTGTATAAACAAAATACAACAAAACCTAACTATAGAAACAAATGTGTGAGTGCAGAAGGTTACCGACATTTATGGTTGTGTGGCCACAGCTGTGGCCATCACACAACCAAAGTGTCTTTGTGAGACACAGAGAAGGTGAACAGATGGTTACTGTGTGTGGTTCCCTCTGTAAAGCATGCAGGAGCTGTGAGAGTATTTTGAGGTTGACATTGTTGTCAAAATTCAAGGCACATTTAACCAGCTCGCATTCTGCTGCAATGCTATTCCATCTGGTTTGAGCTTAGCGGGATCATCATTTGTTTTTCAGCAGGACAATGATCCAAAACACACCTCCAGGCTAAGTAAGGGCTATTTGACCAAGAGGGACAGTTATGGAGTGCTGCATCAGATGGCCTGGCCTCCACAACAACCTGATCTAAACCTGGCTGAGATGGTTTGGGATGAGCTGGTGCACAGAGCAGAAAGGCAGCCAACAAATGCTCAGCATACATTGGAAGTCCTTCAAGTCTGCTGGAAATTCAGTCCAGGTGATGACCTCAGGAAGGGAGAGAGACTGTGAGAACGCCAAGAGTCTGCAAAGTTGTTGCTTTGAAGAATCTAAAATCTGAAACATGTTTCACTTTATTTACACTTTTTTGTTTCCACATATTCTCATTTGTGTTATTTCATAGTTCTGATGTCGTCTTTGCTAATTTACAATGTAGAAAATATTAAAAATAAAGAAAAACCACTGAAAGAGAAGGTGCTGGCAAACGTTTGACTGGTAATATATACAGAATAATGTCCCAGTTACAGTACGCTCCTATTCACGAGATGATGTTTACTTGGAACAAACAAAAACCTGGCCAATATTTTTTTTTGTATGTAAACTTTTAATATTATAAATTTTAAATTTTAAATTTTTTTCTGTGTATGCTGGCGTATAATAGACTCCTCAACATCCTGCACTGACTGAGTTACCTCAGCAGTGGAGGATTAACCCACTTTGGTTTCTGCCTGCCTGCTACACCACTCTCTGCTGGATTTGGCTTCTCTGGCTAATCACCAGTAATAGAAAACAAAAGCGACAAGCAATAATCAGTTTACCCTTTGAATTACTGGTGTCAGACCTCTAATTTCACTTCATCTTGTAAGTCATCATTATGTAATTTCTCATAATTTGTAGGGTTTTTTTCCCCTTCAGTCTGCACAGGTGCACAGCAATTCAACCATGAGCAGCACTTGTTTTGCACTCGTATGACATATCCTAGTTTCTTTTGGGGAAACACAGCTGACATATTAATGTGATAGGTAGCTTTGAGCCAATAGGCTACCTTCCCAGCTGTCTCTTAGCTCCGCTTGCCTTTTTTTCCTTATTGAGAGACTACAGGCATTTTAGGCAACTGGTTGAGCACACTTTTAAAGGTATGACTGATAGTTTTATTAGGCAATATGACACATTTATTTTGTATATGTGTTAAATTTTGTGAGGTAAATTAACTAAATTACAAAGTTTATCTGGGATGTTGTGTATTTTATGCACTAGCCAGGCTTTGTTTAGGATCCGCACTGCACACTGCCTGTGCTATCTTAGATTTTTTTTTCTTTCCATAATGTGGATGGGTTTGGAGATGTGGTGCTAACACTAATGATGATAATGCTTTTATTTTTTTTGCTTTTTTTTTTTTATCCACCCTCAGTTTATGCTTTCGTAGGTCCGTACCAGACAGGGGTTGTGTCATAGGTGACCCTCTCACCATCACTGCATGCGTGGTGTGCCATTTTAACTGTTGTTACTGTTAGCATCATTGACTGATTGGCATCAGCATCTGGTATTGGCGTATGACTTTTATTGCTTTAGAATGAATAAATTGTGTAGATTTTCATTTAGTATTAAATAAAACTCACTCATTTAGAGTCAACGTTCATGTCTCTGACTTTTATCATCACTTGTGGGGAACTTTTTAATCTAACTTTCAGTCTCCCCAGTCTCACTATTAGTCCCTGGTCACATTTAGGTTTGTCTAAACTGAGGAATAAGAGTGTATCTAGGTATCCAAGATCTGGGTTTACATTCACAAACTCATACATCAGGGATGCTAGTGTTCCTGTAAACATCATTTCTGCATGACTTATTTTCTGCAACAGTACACATTACCGGTGTAAAATTGACCCTTTTACATCCCACATTTGCGTCTTGAGGCATTTCGCTGTTGTGTGGTATATTCATCTTTTTATCCTCTTTTGCAGACTGACCTGAGAGTGGATCATATGAACCCTTTCACCTGTCACGAGGGTTTGGAGGTATTCTTGATACTGTATTTTGTTGTGATGGTTGTAGCTTCAAGCTCTTTGCTCTTAATAAAGCAGTTATTTGGCTAAAGGGCTCTTCTACTGGCAGTTCTATTAGAAGGCTGTAGACCCTGAAGCATCTGCTTTCTCCCACAGTCTCAGTGGTGGTAGTTTACTACAAGTGAGCTTGAGTACTTTAGACACCCTCGGGTAAATATTGAGACAGGAAATGTGTCTGAGAGTTTGGTTGCGTGTGTTTAAGCGCAAGTGAGCATCTAAGAGTGCTGGAGACAGGTGCTGAGGAGAGGAAGTAGGTGGCCTTGCTTCAGTAAATTTTTACTCTCTGGTTCATTGCAGGCCAAATAGAAAATGTTGTACAAACACAAAGTTTCCATCCTTGATAACTGTGACGGCAAAAGAAACTTTCTTGAACAAAATAGTTGTCTGTCAATCAAATATAATAATCATCTGTCATGTGAATAATGCAACCATGACCAGATTTGCTTTTGGATTAAAATTTCATTATTTCAATGGAGTGATAGCTCAGGCGAGTTGCATGCTCATTTATCTCTTTAATTTATTCTCATCCATCAGCCCAATTAAATTCTTAAGCCTTGCCCCTTGTTACAAAATTGTCTCATTAAGAGCAGCATTACAAATGGAGGAGCCTCAACTGACTGATATAAAAGTTAAAGTGGGTACAGTAAAAGATCATTTTCATCATGGTATTATGTTAAATTGACCACAGATCAAAGCAGGTAGATGTTGGTATCTACTCTTAGAAACACAAAGAAGCAATGTTTTAGTTGTGTAAGCCTGGTTCAGTGAGGACAGCTGGAGCCCTCAAACAGCTAGCCTAATTCCATAATGCTGAATTTCCACCCACACCTCAGATGTATTCAGTGTTCGAAATAGACCTGATGTTGTACCCGTTAATGGCTGTTTACGCTGGTTGCATTGACAGTCAACCAGTCAGAACTTTGCAGGCCAGATTAAGAACATCAACACGATCTGTCTGCCCCCAACTACCAAAAATACACACTGCTTCTCAGATGCTTCAGGGCTGTGATTATCTGATCTGTACAGCTTTGCACACTGGTGTCCTCCATTTTCATTTATTAGCTTAGTTTACTAATATCATTATTTAATTTTTTCCCCTCTTCCATAGATGTAATGCAGTTGAGTCTGACAGGTGACAAGCGACAAGATGAGAGGACACCTCATAGAACCAGGCTTATAGTACATTAATAAGCTGCTCTGCACAGACTTCACCCTTTAATGAGCTTTATAGGCTTCAGGGGGCATGAAAGATGATCAGATGCCTGGACTCTCTGCCATGACACTCTCACAGCGTAATTTAACATGTGGCCATCGGTCACCATGGCAACCATGCTACCATTCTATGACCCACCAACCTGGGGCAGGAAGGCAGAATTCATCGCTCCAGTTCATGGCTGATTGACCTTGTACAGTACAGGAAAGGCAACTCAGTCAGGCAGCAATACGGCACCTCTCACCATGTTTGCTGCTTATATAGTACAGCACTGAGACGCACCAACTTCAAGACCAAGCAATACATACAATTTTGTAGGTTCAGCTACTCAACTCAGCTTTGGTGAAGGAGCTTCTGTAGCAATAAGCCCATGGGCAGCCATCTTCTATAACTACAGAGCTAAATTCCACAGAGCAAACCATGTAGAAAATTCAGCCCAGGATCCCAAGGGATTATGTGCAATTATGTAACTCTACAATGGACATCCAATGCCAGTGTTTGGTGCCAATGCAGTAAGTAGTGTCCCATTTATGCAATGACGTGGAAAGTAAAGGTTTATTGATACTTCACTAAAGATTTGCATGTGGACAGTGGGCGCACATGTGCTTCTATACATACCACAATCAGGGGACTGTACACTCAGCTATGTTCCATACATGCGGACCAGAAAACAAAATACCTCACAACAATAAGAGGAAGAGTACCTTTAGTTGTTGTATTTGGCTGAACAACAAAAGAAGAAAAGGAAATTGGTGTTTAACCACAGTAGGGCCAAAGGTAAATGTGTGCGTGGACAGTTGAAGGCATGGGCAGATGACTTAAGGAGTACCTTTCCTCTTTGCAAATCAGTGCAATTAAAGTTTGCATTTTTACTAACCATAGATCCAATTTTGCAATAATAATCTAAGAGTTAATAACACATAACAAATGAAGGCAAATATCAAGACCCAGTGATGATGATGATTATATCCATTGTTGAGTGTTGTTGCAAACATTGCTGAGTGCACTTGAGACACAGTAAAAGAATCTGAGATGATCTGCTCATTGACATGTGAAATACTTGCACAGAGTCAATGTGCCTCCTTCTGTTTCGGAAGGATCTTGCCATGAGCCCCATTGTTATAACAGATGCACTGCTGCTGTGAGCATCTCAGAGAGGCTGTGTGGTTCCACTTAGTATGCCAAGGCATGCACGACACACAGTGATGCAATTTCTCCCCTCTCTATCCAGCATGGTTTATGGGGGGGAAAGGCATTCAGCTGAGCCGCTGTAGACCCAAAAGAGGACCGGATGTTTTAAGGCATAGAGATGATTGAACAAGACAGTCAGTCAATCCTGTTTTTCTCAAAACACTTTAGACAGACCATGCATTCTGCATTATTATCACAAATGGAGGACTGAGAACACATTCTCTGGGTCGGGGGCCAGGCTGTTCCACTCTTGGTCCAAGGTCAAGCTTATAAAGCCCATTAAAGGACAGAGCCTGTGTGAAATGGGTAGAAATTGACAGTGAAATAGACAGTGTGATAAAAATTGACTCTGCTGTTTGTCAATCAAACACAAGTGTCAGTTTTTTTTAAATCCTTGTCAGCTATGAACTAGGGAAAAATATTGATGATTTTTCTATGTCCTGCTACCCTATATCTAGAGTTTTATGGATTTTTCATTAATGTTGTCATAGAAACAGTATGGATTATTAAAATATAACGTGTAACAAATTGATTTGCCAAGAAGGAAAGGGAAATTAGCCAAGAAAAAAAGATAAATTCAGCAACAAAGTTTAAGACAGCATGTAAACAGTCATCTTGCAGCCTCCCCAAGAAACACTCTTACAAGCTGTTGTCTCAATTACTTTTTGTGCAATGAATAGTCTCTGACAAAGTGTGGAGAAATCAAACAGTCATAATGTACATCAGCAGATGGGTAATTTTAAGTCTTCCAAAAGTTACTCTGGGTACTTACTTCATTCATTCTCAAGCCACATGGCACATAATGTTCAGCTGATTCAGCAGTAATGTTAAACAGTTTCTATCATCCAGCTGAAGTCACAGAAATTCCAGCATCATCAGTGTTATAGTGGAGACTGTTGGTACTGTCAAAACTGGATTTTGTTGTTACTTGAATTGACCTTTATTTAACCGGCGCGTTCTCTCAAGAATGAAAACTTTATTTTGTGAAAGTCCTGTCCAAAAGAGCAGAATAATTGGTACACAAACCAATGCAGAACCAACATCCAGAGATGGAAGGAGAATAGCAAAATGTGGAAAATGTTATTGTTGCTCGAATATCCAGAGGCATATTGGAGTAGAGCTGCTGCTCCTTCGCGTCGAAAGGAGCCACCTGAGGTGATTCGGGCATCAGATTCGGATGCCTCATGGGCACTCCCTTTGGAGGTGTTCCAGGCATGTCCAACTGGTAGGAGACCCCAGGGCAGACCTAGAGCTCGCTGGAGGGACTATATAGCCCATCTAGCCTGGAAACCCTTGGGGATGTCTGTAATGCCCACTAAACCTGCTGCCACCGCAACCTGACCTTGGATAAGCAGAAGGAAATGGATGGATGGATGGATATTGTACAATCAACTGAAACTAAGTATGTTGAAGTGACAGCTGTAGGTTCTCTTACACATTGGGAAGGGGAGGGGTATTCATTTGGTTGCAGTTAGCAGTCTAGCCACTAACATGGTGTTCAGCATTATAGTTTGCTAATTAGCACTAAACCCAAAATACAGCTGAGGAGATGTGTGGAATGTGTTTTAGTTTTGCAGGTATTTGTTCATTTGGATGACAAAGTTGTTACAATTCATCCCATGAGAGTCGTGAATGTGTGTACCAGCAGTTTAACTCAGAACCACAAATGTGAACCTCATAGCGGCACAAAAGGGAAAAGTCAGGGGATCACCAAAGTCATAAGTATTAATCCTCTGGGAACCATGGATATCTGTTGCAAATATCAGCCAATGGTTGTCAAGGTTTTTCAGCCAGAATCAAAGTAAACCAACCCACACTGCCATCCCTAGAGCTCTGCCACGAGCATGCCTAAAAATACCCATTAAAGCAATTACACTTGCCCACGTCAGTGAGTCAAAATGTCAATGAGTTTGTGTTTAAAATAAATAAAGGTGACTTCTGTATGACGTTTAAGTGGTTTGTATTTCTTTCTTCTCTACCTTTGGAGTCCTGAGAGCGCAGGCTGTTAGTTTGACATTGATGGTAAATAACTATGAGTAAAGCTGCTCAAAGATACACTGTACTGTAAATGTGCTTGCCTCTGCACCATTAATGACAGCTAGTGCTCTTTCTTAAAACTCAGTGATGGGTTTAAGTGGCACAGCTGGAGATAAAACTCCTACTAAGAAGCTGACAGCAGACTCGCTAGGCAACTTGCTAACTTAGCTGATAATCACTGAAATAAAAGCAAGCAGGACAAGAAATGAGTGACAACAAACCACAGCTCCCTGATTAAAGTTCTTTTTCAACAGTGTGAATATTAAGCTTTAATGCTATAGGCTACTAGACAGAGATATCTTATTTGTCACTTCTCCTGTGATCACAACATACTGGAGAATCGGTTTGGGCAGATTGTTCTGTGAAGATCACAGAGTAATCATTTATCATGTTGAGATAACTCCTGATGTCTTCTTATGATAAGGAACAAGATTATGACAGTGTCATGAAATACATTTCCTGTGATCAAAGTAAAACTCTGTGTTTACTGATGTCCTCTCGGGAGTAGATCATCATCTTCATATCTCTGATCTCCCTCTCTCTTTTTCTTTTCTTTTTTTTTTCTTAGATATTTTTTCCCCTTCTCACTGCCATCTTTACATCTTATCTGCCAGATGGAATAAGTACATCTGGTTTCCATTCCTGTGTTGTCTCAATCAGTCAACATTTCCCAAAGCTGCAGAACTGACAGGGCCAGGGTGGTGGAGCTCATTAAGAAAAGACAGAATCGACGCCTGTGGCTGAACTGATTTAATGCTTGAGCGATGTGTTGAGAGGAGGTGTGTTCCTGTGTGAGCGAGTGTATCTCAGGGAGCTGTTGTAAGACTGTGATAAGGTAGGTGCTGATGAACAGTGGGACAGTGGTAGTTTCTTCTGACATGGATTGGACTGGTGACCCTTCCTGATCTTGTTGTCACATCTCAAAACAAATGAGCTAAAATGTTTCTGTAGAAGGCTCGGAGGAGCACTCTCAATCTTCTAGGCATTTATGAAACCAACAACAGCTGCACTAAACTCAGAGCTCACACTGAGAGAGATACATGACGCTCACATCACTCTCTTTGTGGGGTATCTTGTTCAAAACTAGAGCAAACGATAATGATATAATGATACTCAGCAGCTTGATCACCTGTCAGTATAGCCTAATATCGTCATCACGTGAATCAAACAACTTTCATGCAAGTTTCATTCATGACTAAATCTTTATGTTCTGTTTTTTTTATTATTATCTGTCTCTTTCACTCACAACCTCTTCTTCATTTTACACGAGCAGTGGGCAAAAACAATCTGCCACATTTCAAAATGTCCATACATCACTAGGCCGTGTGCATGTATCCATCCAGTCTTTGATGGATGAAGTGTCCAAGATGTGTCTGTGCGTTTTACTGTATGTGTCCTGTGTCATCCTCTCAAAACTAATGTTAGAAAATGTAACACATGACTGAATTGTGTTTTTGCCTCTGTGATATAGAAAAGTACACGTCACAGGTCACATACTGCAGCTGAAATTGCTTATGATACACCGCAAGTCTGCTTTGAGCTTTCCTGTCTGTTAGAACCTTATACATCAGCTGAAAGGTAATAAAACAAATGCAGCACAAGATTTGTTAGTATGTTTAAGGTTTTCTATAAAATAAGCCTGATTTATATATTGGCCAGCCACTAAAATCAAAAGATATTGGCCATTCACAGATATCTTGGTATCAGCAGGGGTTAAATTGGACAGGGGCTGTCCAGGGCTCAGTCCTCAGCACATAATCCTACACTCCTCTGTCACTGTGCGCTGCATCTCATGCTCTGTCTGTGTGGGCTGCGTTCTGTGACCTTGTGCCTGACAAAACTGTCAGTGAAATACAACTATTTATTACATTTGATAAATGCCAACTTGCAGCAGTGTTTGTAAACTGCAGCCTGTAAAAGATAAGTACGTCATGTGTGCACATGTGTGCACAGAATGAAACTGAGCAACCTCTGCAGAGACCAGTCCAGACAATATATGGGCATGATGGCACTTGCCATATGCTCACGAATGAGTGCACGAACAAGACAATGACTATCTAGTCTCTCAGTCATGGTTTGGATTAATGCAACTATTGATTAAATATAGTTCTATAATATAAAATAATTTGGGCAAGCTGAACAATATGGATGCATATCTCTCAGTCGAAGTATTTAATATTTAGTGTTTAGCCAAGCCATAGTATAAATAGCATTTTAAATTTAAAAATGTATAATTTGTGAGGACTGAACTAATTACCAGGCAGTGGGGCCAAAACATTTACACAAAGATTTGACATCATCACTGCATTGCCATCAGCATCTAGAATATCTAGCAGAGGGTTGTCTCACCTTGTTATATTTTATTTATTTACAGTTTGTCAACGTAACGCAGAATATTGAGTATATTTGAGATATAGAGAATTGAAATATAGTTTATTTTTACATAGACAGTATACATATAGTTATATATAGTCATGTTATGGTTAGAGTTTTTTTTAACCCAAATATTGATTATATTATATTGAATTTTTCTACCTGTCCATTATTCATAAGTTTTTTTTTTTTTGCTATATTGGATAGACAGCTGAAGAGTGACAGGAAATGTGGGGAGACTGATGGGGAATGACATGCGGGAAAGGGACGCACAGGTCGGGATTCGAACCTGGGCCCCGCAGCGAGACTTCGCATATGGGGCAGGTGCTCTATCAACTGAGCTATACACCACACCGTTCATAAGTTATTTTATGCAGAAAATTTAAATTGTACAAAAAAAGTGTTGCATGGAAACAGTTTCCTGTTTGGTACTATTACAGGACAAAGAAATGTCCCATGTGTGCCCATGTACTGTATATAAACACCCTTTTAATAGATATAAAGAGTGCATCATAACATTTCCAGTCTTTACTGTTGTGTGGTGGTGGTGCTAGACCCAAAATGCAGACAAATGGACAAAGGAGAAGGAACAAAACAGCAGTTTATTGAAACTGAGGCTAAGAGGTGAGGTGACGTCTCTTGATGCAGGGAAGGCTGTGGAGGCAGGCAAGCTCACGGGAGGTGGAAAGCGTGGCAAGGGCTGGAGCTGAAGGGTGTGGTGGCAGGGTGGCTTAGTGGTTGAGAGCTGGATCCTGAAGACAGAGAACACAGGTGAGTAATTCCGTAGGAAATCTCAAGTAGCAAATTCACAAAAGCACTCAGGCCGATCTACCACGAAGCGGTGACAATCTGGCAGTGAGAACACGGGAGATCAGCCAAGTACTGCTCCAGATGATGATCAGGCTCAGGTGTGTGCAGCCAGCTCCTTAGCCACCCACCAAACCACACCTATCTCTGCAAAGAGAGCACACAGAGCCCAACCCCCAGCCTCAACACACCACAAGCATTCAGCTGAATGCCATCCAGTCCCAATTTAATCAGAATGCCGGAATCACAGTTCCTGTGCTGTTGTTTTTCTTGCACACTCAAATGACCTACTTGTTTGGTATCACATTATTTTGTCCCTTAATCATCACTTGACCTCATGTAAAAACTGTGGTGTCCCAATTCATATTTATAGTGGCGCCAAGTATTTCACTGCAGTTGAAAGCAGAAGAGCAGACGAGGATGAAAAGCTGAAACATTAGATCCAAATCTGAAAATTATATTTAATTCACCAGATCCATTTAAATTATTTTGAGATGGACCCCAAAGCAGCAGCCCAGCACCACCTGAAAAACTCAATATTTGAAGCTCAGGGAAGTGATTTATGTGTGTCATCATGCTGCTTTTTTTTTTTTTGTTTTTTTTTTGCAGTAGCAGGTGAAGCAGGTGGTTTGTCGCTGCAGGAAAAGTGTGTTCATGCAGTCTGAAGCTGCTGACATACTGTAAGTAAGAAGAGGATTACACAGACATGGCTCAGATGTGCACTGAAATAGAACAGTTTGTGGTCCTAAAATCCAGAAACATATGTGCTACGGCTACTGTCACCTGATTTCCAAAGCTTTTCTTCCAGCAGGATTATCAATTTATGCTTAAATAAGGGTTTCGGTTCTTATAAACTGACTAACTGCACCCACCTACTGTGGTATAAATTACAGGCATTAAAGCTGCATATGTCAACTGTGAAATTATAAACTTTACGGCGTCAGCCGAGGAGATTTGTTTGAGGAGATTAACATGATTATGATGTTGAGCCTAATAGGTGTATATCATAAGGTTCGTTTGCTACAGAGCCTTTTTAATGCAAAAAAAAAAGAAAAGAAGAAGGAAAAAAAGAAGAAGAAGAAGAAGAAAAGAAACAACCCATGCACACTACCAGAAATCTGCAGTGGGAAGTTGGTCTACAACCTGCTGCATCGCTGGACTACTCTATCACTGTAAGGGAAAAAAAAACATGAAGTCACCAACCAAAAAATCTCACAGGAAAAATAAAAGCTATTGTTCTTTTTAAATCAATTGCTAGCATGTTAAACCCAAAGTACAGATATGATTGGAATTTAAGCTGCATTATCATCAATGTTGTGGCTACCGTGTTAGCAAACGGATGTTTCCACATTGAGCACACACAAAAGCATTCATTTGGAGTTGTGTTTGTGTTCAACTGATGAATGTAAATCCAATGCTCAGTCTCTGCATAGCTCTGCTTTTGTCTCCACAAACTCCTGAGGGAAATATCTGCTTCTTAAGCTGCTAAGTGTTATACTGTGTTCACCAGCTAGTTGCTATCTTTGTGCGCTGATTTATCAGAGCTTTTGTTTTGCTGAGAACAGCTGCCTACGGTGACTGAGGAGGATGGTGAGAGCGGTGAACTTAACAGTAAAGTTTCAAATTGCAAAACCAAAACAATTTGCTAAACCTGCTGCTACCGTGACTCAAACCTGGACAAGCGTAAGAGAACAGATGGATGGACATTAACGTTGTTTTAAATTTATGCTGTAGCTACTAGAAAATCTAAGCAATTTTGCCCAATGATTTAGTGAATCCATAAAAAAGCAGGTATAGCTATAACAGGACTGAAAATCGAGTTTTGAAATGTCTTCAGTGTAAACCATCACTACAGTGTGACCCAAAGTTATTTCAATCAAGAAACACAACAGGAGATTTTGTCCAAAAACAATTTGGAAACACTGAATGAGTGAATTAGCTTGAACACATTGAGAGAATAAGTGGAAGCTTCCAGTAGTCCCGGTAGTCTGACAGTTTATGTTTGCTTTTATGCTTGACCCTCACAGTGACCAAGTAAATATTTTCTTATCGTTCTATTATTTTACAGCATAATCTGGGCATTAGCTGAGGAAGGTCACCTTGGTCTTAATTTCTCTGCCGAGCAGATCTTTTCATTTCAACCATTGCCCATAAAGGGAACAGCCATTAAGCCCATCTCTGTCTCACGAACTATTTCTGAATCTCTTCAGGGTGACTACAAGCCATAAGCCTTTGAGAGCAGAAACTTATTTCGAGATGGTTGTCTAACATATTAATAATTAATGTGAAGGCGCTATGGGAGCCATTGAACTGTTGATGAAACCGATTTTTGATTTTTTTGTGGCATAAATCAGATTGATCATTATCATCATCTGAAGTGTTACAGTGTTATCGTGCTTGTGTTCTGCTTTATTTTTTTTTATTATTATTTTTTTTTTAAATCTTCCACATTTGCTTGCAGTCTCTTGAAGATATGAATTAAGATTAATTTACAGTCGACTTTTACAAACATTACATAATGTAAACAATCACTCAACAGCAATAAAATCTGATTCATCCTCAGCTGCCAGACACTATCAGTCTCAGTCTGTCAATTCCTGAAGACAAGTATCTAAATGCAGTAAATTATTGGCTGGTAGACAGTATTTCTAAAAATACTTATATATAAAAAAAAAAAATAACTGAGATGCTGTCAAATCAGGAATATTCACTGAAACAATCCTCATGCACAAACTCACTAATTATAATTCTACACTGATTCAGACTCAGACAAATGCATGTAGGTCAGCAGGTCTGCTGGACTAATGGGAGAGAAAAATACCGTTCATCTCTTAAACTTTCAAATGACAGTGTGCCAGTACACCATCTGTACAGCTGCTGATTGCAGCAAGCTACAAAACAGAAGGTTAATGTGGAACTGGGCCACTTTTTTCCAGGTCCACAAATAGACTAGCCAATGTTCAGTTACATGGAGTCTTTCACTCACACTCCCCTCTGAAATCTCCAAATGCCCTCTCATCAATGCCCAGCAGATTACACACTTTTGTGCAAACAGACTTTTATCTCGAGACTGTGTGAAACGATTTCAGTTTCAAAGTATATTTAAGCAACAATGATCATAAACTGCCCTGTGTGAAAACATCTTGAATTAAAGGTCCCTAATTGTATCAGATGAGCATTATTCGCCTGCTGCACCATCTGACTTGGAGCTCTCACAGTAATTACGCTGGATTAGCCTTTGTCTACACGGTTAATCCTTGCCACATGTGACATGCCCAAAATGACAAATATTTTGTTCAGTATTCTATTAAAAATGCACTACATGGAAATCCACTCAGTAACTGGTTTGGTACAGCAGTCACCCTCTGAATGTTACAAATGAAAAGTATGTTTATGTACCATATTTCTATGACAATTTCTCCAGCTCCATCTGCTGAGGAAGATAATCTGATATGATATGAAAGCAGCTGTAGTGAGGAATCTACATATAATTATCATCCAAAGTTTCAGCTGTTCTGGTTCACTCTCAATATTCTAACAGCATCACGTGAAGACATCAAGACAGATACAGTTAGTGACTAGCTGGTGAACATGGTGGAGCATTTACCAGGTAGATATTTCTACCTACTAGGAGTTGTTTCCTTGATGTCTAGTAGTTGTGTTTAATGCATGTCCTCTGTCATAAAATAGCTGCAACATTATTTGAGAATATTTTGGAGCCTGCTTCCATTGAGGCTAGGTTACATTCTTCTTTTTCCCTCCCTATGCTGGTATGTAGCTTTCCATGGTAGCACTTGCAAGTAAAAATCAGTGCAATAGTATGAAACCATACACAGAAATGTGTCATGCATGGGACCTATTCATAACATCACTCCATAGCACTACAAGTGCTCAAACACTCGACAGGATGCCTTCAAAATTCATTAACTTCCATTATTTCATTTGTGTAAGAATCAGTAACAATAACACAATAAGACAAAAAGCATGATTGTGAAAACAAAAAGACAGCAGTTTATGAGAGTATTTAATGACCTAATCACAATTTAACTCAACAAATCATGAGTTGAGCTTGCAACTTACATGGAGTTACATCTCACATAGAGTCCAGCATTAAAGGAAATTTATTTAAATCTTTATTTTAAATATAAATCTCCTCATTTCGTTACCCAATATGGGGAGATTGCTCCACTGAAAAAGCTATTTCCTGCAATAATAAAATCTGGTTTAGGAGTTAATACCCTGGACTTGAAAATGGTGACTGGCAGCTCAACACCAGGTATCAACAACAAGACTGATGATATGGAAATGTGCCTGGAAGAGAGGGAATAAACATGGATATTAGCCAAGCGATAAAGAGAACTGCAGCAGTATTTTTGTTTTTCTGATGGTATAGGAATGTGGGAATGCAGCAGCAGCTAAGGAAATAAATAATAAAAAAAAAGCATATACACCTTTTCATTTGGACTTGATCAACAGAGCAACATAATGGCAGCAATATACAACCTGAACCATTTGTCATCTAAGACAAAAACAATCATGAAAGTCACAGAACCTGGAAAACAAAAAACTTCCATACATAAATAATTCTAGTGTTGTAGTCTACTTTTCATTCAGCAGGTTCTTGGGCTCTTGGGGAAAGCTTATACATAAATTATGACAAAAGAAATGCATACCTTCTAAGTCTATGTTTTATAGACCCATGACAGCACAAACAGCAGAAGAGCAGAAATGAACAGTCCCTCAGACAGAAAATATACACAGGTATTTTAGACATCATGACCCTTACAAGCAGTCTAACAGCATTTTAGAGTATGTTGTCGATATAATGGCACTAATATTAACCTTGATGTCATACATATTTAATATAGGCCTTTGATACTTAATAAAAAAAAAAGGCATGATGAGGTTTCATTTGAATTATTTTTTCCTGCACTGATTTCCTGAACCAGCAGGTAATCTTCTTTCCATCCTGCTTTCTTCTCTTCTACTGATTATCATTTTAGACTTTTTCAAAGAAATAAGTGAAATCAAAATGTTTTGGTGATAAATGTGTTTCCATGTCTTGATGTTGCTACAGGAACCACTGTGTTAACGGAAGACCTATAACCACCTCTCAGTAAGAGCAAAAAAAGATGAAGTCATTCAGTTCGTGTAGTAATAGTAAATCAAAGGAAACTGGGCTTTCTATTTGGTTTTCAAGGCATTACGCCTGTCATCCAAGACAATCTTGACAATAGATCCACTGAAAAACATGTAGAGTCTAAAGTCATACTACCTGCTTTGGACTAAATGTAACTCCAGTCCTCCAAATTGAATGACAAAATGCATGATTGTCAATGCTCTCTCACCTGACTTCTTTCTTTAACCTCATCATAATTAGTACAGAAAAAAAAATGTTTGTTTTGAAGCTCTGGCTGAAACAATAGATTGTTTGAAGATAAATGGACGCTGTTCTCAACAACGTCACCCATAGGTCTCTGAAGGGCCATAATGAAGCTCAATATGGTTGGCTCTTGCAGTCATCAACACAGCAGCCCTGACGCTGCTGATGTGGGCTATAAGATGATCTACTCTGGGTCCTGCATTTACACATGTTGTAACATATTAATACATTATGATTGTCTTTACGTCAGAACAAAGATGAGAATCATCTTTGTTCTGACGTAAAGACAATCATAGGTGTCTCATTGGTGAGCTATTTCCATCATCACCTGCGGAAAAACAATGAGTTTAATTCAGAAGGTTTCAATGTATTCTGGATTCAATCTGATAAGGTTAATCCAAAAACGGGCAAAGATGTGGTGTGTGGGTGGAGCTGAAGCAGGCCAAATGTAGCCTGTTACTGACCCCAACTGTCTGACTGACAGCTGATGACATCTACCTGTCAGTCAAAGTGGCCATGCACTTAATTATAGTAAGAGTATATATAAAAGTTCAACCCTGAGTTATGTCTGATGAAATTATCTATAGAGACCAAAATTCTTGTTCAAAGACTTTTTTGTACCAGGCCATAAACATATATACAATATTATGTAGCCAGCCACAGAGACTGCTGCTCAGAAAAAAACCTCCCTTCCTGCGAGAATGCTAAATGCTAACATTAGCTTGTTCACAATAACAATGCTCACATGCCAGTGTTTATCAGTGCACTTTTACCATTGTTTACCAGTGCACCGTAGTTTAGTGTGTTAGCATCAGTGCTGATTTAGTTAATGGAAACTAAAATGAAACATGCTGAGTCAAAATAGTTTGATCATGAAAACTATGACAAAACGTATGACTGTTTTTTGCTGACTCAAGATGGGACTGTTTAGTGTTAGTGGTGTGTCATTTATTTGACATGATAATCTTTATTTTTAGATTATCTGCAAAGTCATTTGCTTGTTTAATTATTAGGATAATTTTGTTCTCATGCAGCTTTTACTCTGTCCTTCTGCAGGTCTACAGTGTGTTTCAGGAAAACACCCCATCAGCAACGCATTTTGGCAAGACTGAAATGCAATTTCTCCAGATGAATAACATAGTGATCTTTGAAAATGGATTTAGTCCCAAGTTCTCAATCAGTTCGCTGCAGGAGATCCTTTCAAAAACAACTACATCACCAGGATTGCTTTTCTCCCCTTTCTGATTGTGTTTCATGTGAGCAGATACTCTCCTTAGCTGTAGGGATTTATTCTAACTCTCCTCAGATTTACCACAGAATACACAACAATCAGACAATTTCTGCCACCAGGAGCTGAGAATAAAAAGAAAAAAGACTGCAAAGAGGTAAGTAAAAGGTTACGGTCTTCTGTATTACGAGTGTCAACAATAACAGAAGGTAACTAGGCGTGATACCACTTGTGTGATACCTCTTGGGTTAAAAAAAAAAACAAAAAAACACAAGGGATGACTGTGCATAGACTTCAATCATTTCCATGGTTTTAAAGTGTATATAAGTAAGTTGCCATAGAGATTAAATGAAATTCTTTCTTATTCTTCTTACAAATGAAAAGTTACTATTCTAAGCAATAAAAAAAAAATACCTGTTTAACAAACACAGGCTTTTGCTGTCTTACTTGGTCTGGTATGACTTGTAGCTTATGATGGGTGATGTTACATTACTGAGTGAATTCACAGAGACTGTAGACTATACTCTATGTCTTAGCTTTACCATTTATCAAAAGAAAGTTACATAGGATTGCTTTTGGGTAAATTGTTCATCACACATTTTAAGGCAAGAGGAAGTGCTTGATCATATTAGCACTGCTACAGCTGCATCCACTGACCCTGGTTTCTCAATAATAATCTGGAATTAAAGAGGATCTTGTCCTGTTACTTCAAATGGGCTTCTACTGTTGATTTGTGTGCCATGTGACCCATGTGTGGTAGGTCATCCAATTTTGAAGTAGTAGTCCTTATAAAAACATCTCTGCTATTGATTGGGAGTTAGTGCTGCAGTGGGCTTTGCAGTCCATTTCTTCTCAAATGTAAAGTGGCTGCTTGGGGTTAGTTGCTGTGCCTCCTGGGGGATTAAAAGGAAACAGTTATCATTTTCCTCCGGTCAAGAGGGACTCTACACACAAAACTACACCGCTACATGAAGCATTTGAAAAATGTCAAAATACGTTTTCACCTCCATGATGTGCGCTGGGACTGCTGTGTGGAGAGATTCATCACAGAAGCCACACTCTTCATTAACACCACCTACACCTTTGTTGATCTCGACTACAGAAACCAGTTATATTAAATTTTGTATGTAGTGTTGCAGATTCAAAGGTGATTGCTAGTGTTATGCACTGTGCTTCAGGGTAAATGGCCTATTTGAAGACTTTCTCTGAGTTAATTCTGCCCCAGTGGTCCCTGCACAGCTATAATGAGGAGTTTCTTTTCTCTTAACCCCAGAGTAATGCTGACACAAGCAGCTCCAGAGCCTCGCGGGGTTGTTTTAGCTCTAAAATGAGCATTCCTCAAAACCTGGCAACAATTCAGTAAAAACCAAAAGGTACTTTTACTTGCTCTAAACTTTATTTACACTGATATTAAGTGTCATTGTAAAAACAGCTTCCTGATATGCTCTCCAAAGTAAAACTTTTTTTGGTAAAACTTTTTTTTTCCCTCTTTAATATGTAAGCTTTCTTTTCAAACATTAAAATGTAGAAGCAGTTCATTTTTTAAGCACACAAAAGTAGAAAGGAAACAATGTTCTTTATATTCTCGTTGCCGGTGCGCTCAGGGTGTATGATGTTGATTTTAAATTGTACAGCAGGAAATCTTTTAATGGAAGATGTCTGGAGAGTCTATAGCAGTGATGAATAATAGATGAACTGTATTTCTGTCTTAGTTCTGATAGAAAGATGGCAGCAATTACACCTGCCTTTGCAGTGAAGGGCAGAGAAAAGGCAATTGAGTGTTGCCATTAGCTCAAGAGGTGAGGCGCTGTGTAAATATATCAGGAACGTTCAAATGCTTCAACAAACTCAACACGGAGAGTAGATGTAGATTTGCAAACTGAGGACCGAGGAAAAAAAAAAAACAGGTCAATGGCTGTTCCAAGCTTTGCTAATCAGTATGAAATCTTTCCACTGCATCAATCTGTCTGAACACCGACGGAGGGTTCCTACAATAAATAAATAACCACCCATTGATTAGAGCGCAACTTCCCAGTGGAGAGTCGGATAACAAATGATAAGCTCAGTTTGTCTGTAAATCCTCCAGTTAACACTCAATACAGGTGATGATGGTGCGAGGAGGGAAAAAAAAACTAGCCTTGCTGAAAATGATGGTCGTCTCCAACATTTTCCCTGAGCCTGTAATTGCACAATGTCAGCAGAATTCATATTGGCAAAGGATGACTGACAGCTAGTTAGGGCTCTGCAGCTAACGATGTGGGGGAGACTGGAGAGAAGAAGGCCATTGACCTCTGACTTTCTTCAGAGGGGAATGATGTATTGAAGCAATGTAGCATACAGATCCTCGTGGTTATTGGGAATCAAAGCCAACAGATCTCTCTGGTGAAAGAGAGACAGATTTGTGGCAAAGAGCCTGTCAGCAGACCAGCAAAGCATCTGATTCCCTTTTGTCTTCATTTGCTCTTTCCTAAATTCAGTCAGTCATCACTTTAAACGAAGTATGCCCATACTTAGACACGATTCAGCTTTGCATCTTGCTAAAGCCTAAAATATATTCAGAAAATGGGATTGATTAAATTATTGTATTTATTCATAAACTTCCATTTAGAACTTTTTCACTAACACATGTCTCCCAGCTTTAAGAATAAATAGGGCATCTATAAATAAGCAAGCGATGCTGGTAGCGAAGACAGGTTGAACACAGGTCTGCCTCCCACAGACACCTGAGGGGAACCCTTTTTCTTACTCCCATCCCCCTCTGTCTCATTGAGAGCTCATCTAGAACAGGCCCAAGGCACAGAGCGACACCTGAGATTGAAGTTCTTTGAAGTTTTACATTTAAAAGTCATGCACCTTGACCTCGATTAGGTCCTGTGAGTACGGCTGGGAAAAAAAAGTTACAGGCAGGAAGAATTTTCAGTGATGGGAAAAGATTGGTGTGTAGTGTTCAAAGGCTTTTAGCTGGAAGACAGGAACAACATCTGTTGTTGGAGGGCGTGATAAAATAACAGCTGCAGGTAGTTTTATCTTTAATCTTGATGTCCAGAAAGACTAACAATAACTTTAAAGGACAAAGAGTTAAATTTAAAAAAAAAAAATCTTAAAGGTGAGATGAAAAGTTGCCCTAGGATTCACCCTAGGATTTTGGCTCTGAACAAGATTTTGCTTGTTGCCCCAAAACACACAGCGCAACCACACACCCTGCTCACATCAGAGGAGGATGTAGAAGTCTGTGGTACCTTTGTTATGACCTCTGCAGCTGCAGTCATGCCAGAGGAAAGAGTAGATACCCCTGAAGTCTTTGAAGATGCTCCCTCAGCAACAGTAATGATGTGTTGGATGGCCCTGGTGCAGCAGAGGTTGCTCCAAAATATTTCAATCCTGCCTTTGAAAATAAAAGATAATATATATATATATATATATATATATATATATATATATATATATATATATATATATATATATATATATATATATACATATGTGTATATATATGTGTGTGTATGTATATATATATATATATATATATATATATATATATATATATATATATATATATATATATATATATAAAATATAAGCTGGAAAACATTACATATGCATATTATATGTATCTTCCAGGTACACAGCACACAACAAATGCAATTGGTAAAATTTGTAAAACAAAAACAAACAACAAAAACAATTTAACACGACTAGAAAGCAAATGGTTAGCCTAAACTATGGATTTGCTGTTAAATATGTGATGTATTAAAATAATCAATCAAAATACAAATTTAATGTTGCAAAAAGGGCCCTGAATAAATAATGCTTGTATAGCTCAATATTAGTTGATAATGTACTGAGAAAAATGAGCCTGCAAAATATTCCTCTATAGTCTGTCTGTACATTGGCATCGTAGCTATTTAGGTGATCACCAAAGAATAGCCACCCTGTAGTAAGTGCTAGTGATAAATATTGCACCCTTGTTATGTGTAAGTGTGCAGTCCTGTGACTTGAGTTTTTACTGCACAGGCTATTCCGAGTTATTTAATGGTCATTTCTGCCTATTGTGGGACACTTAAAGAACACTTCTGTTTTGTGGAGGTCTGGAATAAAATCAGTAACTGAACTCCAGCTGTGTGTTATTATGCCATAAAACACATCATGGTGTTTCGTAATAAGATAGAGTAGTTATTACTTTTTTGAAAGTTGGCAATTTTGGGTTCATTAAAGGTATAATGTAATATGACCACACTTTAACAGTCAAAAGCAGCACATCAGTTCTTGTCCTGATAAATAAAGAAAATTATTTCATTAACACTCAAGGGGGAAATTTCTAAAAATCACTCCTTTATACAGTTTAGATACACAGGACTGAAATACATGCATACACACACAGGACCTATCTGGAAGTAAAGGGAGAGATGCTAGACTGGAGGGGCTGCGACACAGTGTCATCCCCTGAGCAGTTAGGGGCTTGGTGCCTTGCTTAAGAGCTACAATGAATAACACTCTGTACTATGGTCCAGGTTAGACATAAATTGACCACTCATCCGGTTCCAAGCCAAGTCCCCACAAATTGAAATGCTGTCACTCCAAATAAACCTTCCTTTTTTGTCAAAGCAGGCAAGCAGAATGACTGAAGATATACAGAGGTGACCAATTAAAGAGAAAAAAACTGCTGTGGTGCTGGAGCCAATCCTAGCTGACAGTGGATAAGACATTGGGTACACCCTGGACAGGTTGCTAGTTCATTGCAGGCCGACACCATTCACACTCACACCTATGGGCAATTAAGAGTCAACAGTTATCCCATTACCCTGTATGTGTTTGTACTGTGGGAGATCCTACAGCCCCCACAGACATCAGGAGGATGCATACAGAAAGGTCTCAGCCCCAGCCACATCAAGAAGGCTCACTGAATGGTCTCATGAATATGACAACAACATGGATCATCTGGTCTTTGTCACGCCTTATTGCCTTTGTTATGTCTGTCAACATTTCTAGTCCAACGTGACACACGTGCAGTTCACAACGACCACTTTTCAACAATGAGTCCTGTTTCAGACAAGTCACAAAAATAAACTCCTCATTTCTCAATTCGACTAACATTTTTTAGCTGAAGTGACAACCGTTGCTAGCTGATTATTTCACCTAGAATTTGCTACTAAATTTGATTTGTTAGCTAAGCTAGCTATATATATATATATATATATATATATATATATATATATAAATATATATATATCATATATATATATGAAAAAGGATAAATACGCACTTGAAGGCTACATGCATGATACTGTGCTAAAATCTGTGTTCATATCATTTGTGTTGATGACTTGGAAACAAGGATGCAGTAGTATTTCTGTACTGCAGGTTGAGATAGGTAACACCATCAGGAAAACTCCAGGATCAAGGTGTTATTTCATTCTTGCATAATACTATAATCTTACAAAAGAAGAGGATCTTGAGTAGAAAATTTGGCTGGATTAATTCTCTTCCAAATCCAATAAGTGCATGACAGAGCTGCTAACGTTACTCCAATCTCTAATACAGCAGAATCCAGGACAGACCCAAGCAGTTGATGCTCCTAAACGGAGATTTCCTTACATACTAGAACCTGTAAGCCTACAAAATAAGGTAGGTAGCCAGTGCTTTCTCTCGATAAGTGCCTTGGCTTTGAAAGTAACACTAGCATCCTTTTGCTCTTGGGTTTTTGTTCTTTGAAAGGCTGAAAAAGGACACCACCAGACAAACTCTTTGGGTATTGAGTGTCACTCAAACTAAAGCCTCATGTACATGTTGAGTGTGTGGAAGAATCCTAAACTAGACTTTGAGATTATTGCTAAGCAGCACTGAAGCTGTTCTTGATGGTTTACCATCTTCTTAAGAGACTTGTTGTTGATTTTTTCTTTAATTTGTTGCAAAACAGACAATTAAGTTTATTACATAAAGCTACAGCCAGCTTCCCAGTTGTCTTGTTACCAAATATGTACATGGGGATCAGAGCCATGGAATTAAAGAGGGGAGATCTATAAAATGTCCACAAGCATGCCTGAAGGTATATCTTTTAATATATCAATACCAGGATGAACTGTAGTTGGAAATAAATGTGTACACTCTGAGAGGCCAAGCTGTATTTCACAACGTCAACTGGTGCATACCATATAAGAGAGCAGGATCCCCCCTGGATGATTTGACGGCTGATTCCAGCGTTTGAAATACGGATTTTGGTAGTTTGACTGACAGAGCATAGAGTGAGTTGAATTATGAAATGATGTTCAACCACGCCAGGCCAAGGGCTTACAGTGGATAGAAAAAGGACACAAACTAGCCTCTAGCATCCCAAGGAGCTGTCACATTGATGCAGTACTATCAGACAAAATGTTCAGTGCTCTGGCTTCTCCACTTTCCTGGTGCCAAAGTGAGAAAAAAAAATAAATAAATAAAGGTTCCTTTTAAAAGCAAGCAATCAGAGAGGATTTCTATTCTCTTTTTTTTTTTTTTTTTGTGGAAAACTTGCACCAGAGGCATCAGATACAGCCCTTTTGATCTTGTAAGCTGTGTGTGTGCGTGCGTGCGCACGCGTGCGTCTGTGTGTGTGTGTGTGTGTGTGTGTGTGTGTGTGTGTGTGTGCTTCTGAATCTGTGCATCTCTGGAAGATGATAAGCCAGGGATTTAGGCCATGGTTTTCTAGGTTATACCTAAAAGCCACCTGTCCGTCTAAAACATAGTCGGATGATTTAAAATATTAGTACAGAAATAAGTGCTCATGTGACCGAGAGGAAACCTCTCCCCCCCCCCCTCTCCCTCTACAATAACTAAACTGCAAAATAACCCATCCTTTTCAAAATAATAAGCTTTCTGCTGAGTGTTGTCGACTGCCCATCATATTTTCTGGAGTAATTCTTATTCAAGTTCTTATTCAAGTTATTCAACCGGGATTAGCACCCACCAAACACTGTTTGAAGAACATACTGACAAACTTCAGCTCTTAGAGCAGCTAAGAATCCATCCATTAAAATCCTCCGGGCCTGTAAAGAGACAGAGCTAAATGAGCCCATCAGGAGCTTGTGTGGCAGCCTGTGGAGGGATTTGCTTCATTATGGGACCGTTGCCTGTCTGTCTTGGCTCACAATGCAAATTTTGACTTGTTCACAATGAACTCTGTCTGCGATGTGTAAAATTTTTGCACAACACTAATGATATCTGCAGGCTTGAATATCTTGATAGTTTTGCTATTCTAAGTCTCGACTTTGGTATTGATTATATATTTAAGACAAGGATCTCAAGGGAAATGTTTGATATACACAAAACAATTTGTTAAAAGAAAACTTAAACTCAACGCTACTTTTTGAATCTCATTATCCCATAAGTTCTGGCAACATCATATCTGTAGTGAAAGGATTACTTGAAAATTAAAGGGGAAGGAATCAGTTTATGCATTTTTTGTGTGCGTGTCACTGTCACTGAATCATACAACAAAGTTGATGTAGCAAATAATGAGTTATCTCAAATGGTGGTGATGGTTTTACTGTCGCAAACAGGATAAGAGAGGACTCATGAGTCAGAGAGGGGCTTTTGCTTCTAACCTGTACATTTCTTCGGTTTATTGCTCCCCTGATTTATTGTTGTGTCTTTGTAGGAGATGATAATTTTATGCCACCTTATTTATGTGTTTATGCTGGAACAATACATTATGTGCTGGCACAATACAACAGAACAAAGGACAGGAGCAGACACAATGCCTTCTGTCACTTTACACAGGATTTATGTGCACACACACACACACGCACACACACAGTAACACAATGATCAAACATAATCCACAATCAAACAGTGAATCCACAGTGAATAATTCTCTATGTGCAAATGAATTATTGGTGAAAGCACGATGCAAACAAACCGCTTGTATTCTTATTAACTATAGCCAGATAAGCTGAAAAACAAAATCCTCATTGTGTGTGATCCACCAAACACATTACCCTTTTTTTTCATAACAGATACAATACAAATGCGGTCATATGGTATATATGAAGAGATGGACTGAATCCTGGAGCTAAATTCTCCCTAAATATCCATATTTGTTTTCCATCCTCATGCGCCCAGGTGCCCAAGAGCTATTTTGACCCTGCACAATAAACAAAAGACTGACCTCTGTAGTGAAGACAAAACACTAGATATCGAGATTTGCAATGCAGATTTCTACCACAAGATCCAATGGCATGACTGTGAAGGACACCCACAAACATGATTAAAATTGTATTCACACTCCTCTCATTTAATTTGCCTTTGGTTGGCTTTTCACAGCATACTGGCCAATTCTTACCTCTGCCACTCAGAGCAAAGTTACAGCCAGATGTCGCTTAAATTCAACTGCGGTGATAAAATTCCAATTTGTTTGCATAATTAATGGAAACTCACCATTGCAATCCACTGATATAATAAACCTTTCAGTGCACAGAGATAAATCACCTCTCCCAACCATTCAGTTGTTTGCAAATTCTTCAGGAAAGGAGGAATATTAATATCCCATTAAAGGCCAAGAGGAATCGCATGAATGTCAAGGTGAGCGCATCACGTTCACATTTTAGGGCAGGCGTGATTTAAAGCTCAACAGCAACCCTGCATGCAGTGCAGAGGGAAGGATTTCTCAGTGCATACAGAGCAAGAAGTGTCTCTGAGCTGCCAAGAAGGCTGCAATTGAAGTTCACTCTTACATTCTCAAAGATAACTACTGCAGAGAGGCATCCTAAACACACTGCAACAGTCAATCATTTTTTGTGCAGTTCTTCTCTCCAAGTTTTCTTTTGTGATCCAACCTTTTTTCCTTACTGCTCAGTTGAGGTGTGTGTTTTTTTTTTTGTTTTTTTTTTAGGTAGTGCCTGCCTTCATGCGGTAGTGCCTGAATGGAAATATCTTCCTCATTAATGTTTAGCAAACAGAGGTTTAGCACCACGGGAGGACTGATTAGCTTGGGGAAAACATTTATACACACCTTGCATTTCTGTCATTGTATTTCTGCATAAAGTAAAGGGAGGGAGTTAGAATTAGCAGGAACTGCAGCTATATTTGGCTTTTTAAAGAGCTGCAATTATGCACTGCTAATGTGTGCCTACATAGCAGAACAGACATTTCACCCAAAAGAACTGTTCACATAACAGTTTGAGATGACATGGTGTGAGTCCGGGGCCAGGCCTAAACTTTTCTGATGAAAAGCAGATATTATTATTAAGAATAAACCTTACTCAAGTTTCATGTTTCATGCTGACACATCCTGTATGTGTCAGCATGAAACAATTCAAGGAGGCAGCAGACTGTCCTCCAAGAAAAATTACAGAATCAGTTGTTCCCCAACCTCAGAACCCACCGGCTTTCATCTGACGACGACTTAGCCTCTGGGGGAAACGACCGATGTTCCTTGGCCTCTGCTGTAGCCAGCAGATATCCAGAAAAAAAGAATAACAGATATCCTAACCAAGACTTCCTCTGAAGTCCGATTAGTAACATAATGCGCGGGAATGGTAAGAAACACACATTTCTGTTGATCTCTCTATATAAATATAACAAATGTATGAATACAGATAGAAATATATATATATACATATATTAAAAGCTAAATTGTTATCAGATAATGGCCAGTGACGATTGGCATTTCGGCCAGTTGCTCTCTACACAGACTGTTGCATATTCGTTTATAGAGATGACTGCTCATTTCCTGTCTCAAACCATACCAAACAGTCAACTTTGCTTGACTGTTGAATGACCACAATCATCCTCTGACCTTATCAAATTGTTTATTGTTCTAACCATGATGATGAAGGTTCCCCAAACAAAGTAGTACCTCACCAACCTCACCTTAAATATGCCATTGTCATAAATCAAACTGATTTGGAAGGCATGTGAGGACTGTTAGCCAATCAGGAAACTCAAACAAAGACAAACATCATACGTTGTTGTTTGGTGATGGTCCAGGGATAAAAATACAAAGTCTTAAATTGACAGATTCCTTTGAACAATGTGAGAAAATGTTACTAATCCTCATCAAACACTACTGCGGCTTTGTGTCATCTGAAAATGATGCTGATGTCACAACAACTTATTGGTTTTGCCAAATCAAGAAAACAACATAAACACAATGTTAGTTTGACTAAATGAGATGAAACAAAATGGGATGTTTTGTAAAGCAAGCCTCATCAGTTTAGAATAAACTCATTTTCTCCCAGACTGTAGCTACCCACACATTAAAACAATGCTCTGATTCCTGTTGCAGAAAGTCATGCTTTACTATAATTCAAACATCTTCTTGTGAAGACGGCATCTCAGAATATGTTTCCACTGGAAGGAAATTAAGGGAAAAAAAATGTGGCCAAAATGCAAACAAGGCTCTGTTCGTCCAGACTTTCTGGCTAATAATAATAAAAGATTAGATTTAACCATAGAGTATGGCATTAAATATTCAGTATAATTACAAAGCTCTGCAAAATGCATTTTCATTTTGTAAAAACTGTAAAGTAACAAAAAAAAAAAAACACCTCACTGACTCTTTAAGATAAGTAACCATTTTATTTGTTTGTCTCTAAAAGCAGTTGTAAGATTAATGTTTCACTCTGAAAATATGCAGACCAACACTGGACTACAAATAAAAGCACTGAGGGAAAAGAAGAAGATAATAAACAACATCTGTGCAAACAACAAGCGCAGACATAACAGTTTATAGTACTACTATTAATAATATCACTTAAACAAGCATTTTTAGCTTGCTTCTCTGGTAGATTCTCGGTTTGCCTCTGCCTCTGTATGAATGATGTTTTATTTCCAGTGCTAATATGAGGCTTTGTTTGTTTGGCGACCCTGATATATTTGAGTCTGATGTCCCGATGACGTTCGCTGACTGATGTGGCACTTCACTGACCCTCCAGACACTCCATCTGATGAGAAGCTCTTATCTCAGTCAATACAAAGAGCCATTGAATAAAGAGTTACATAGAGAGGTTTTGAAGAGGCTGTGTGTCATCCACAATAAAAAAAAAATGATGCGCTTGGACAACCACACACACCAGATGCACAAACTTAGTCATGGATTTTTTTTTCTCGTTTCTCACTTCTTTTTTTTTTATCCTTCTATCCTCCCTAAATCATTCAAATCAGATTCTGCCCACAGATGCAGAACAATGATCATTGTAATGATGTAAGTCCAGGTCTGCTTTTGAGTTATGAAATCAATTGTGTCTCTCGACATTCTTTTAAACGCTGAGAATTGATCCATTCATTGACCAGTAGGCTGTGCTCCTTATCTCTTCTTCTTTACTGTCTCATCCAGCAGACCCTGCCACATAATCTCATTGTTCACTCATCACCCTTGAGCTGCTATGTGGGTCAGGGTTACTTACTCGTGCTGTTAAGTTGCCTTGGATGCCACCTGATCTTTACAGTGGACATTTGGGAAATAATATGCTTCGACGAGTGTAATTTGAGTGGAGCATCCCCTGCAGCCTGTTACTAGTAACCCTGTAAGACAGCAGGATGCAGAGATGAAATGACGAGCACAGACGGAGTACTCGGGAGCCTGCAGCCTGCTCTCCTTTAACCTGTGGCCTACTTTTGGCGAGACGGAAAATGACGCCGCCTCTTTGGTTGGATTGTTTACACAAGTTTGATATGAGAGAGAAACTTCAAAGCCATGAGAACAGGATGTTACTTTTAGTTACATCACAGAAGTCGATATAAAGCAAAGAACATCTATGCTCGATTATGAGAATCCTGTTGTTGTTTCATGATGTGACCGAGAGCTGGCTTGAGGTTAGACAGAAGCTGATGTTAGCAGTGAATATTTTAATACATCAGTTATACTCTCTGCCGTGCATGACTTGATGTCAGGAAAAGTCTTTATTATTATGCTCAAAGCTGCATGTTTTGTCCATTTTTAATTAGTTTTTTCCTTAAATATGTACATATTTTTAGCAAACTTTTCTTCAAAGTCATCATCAAAGTAGGAGAGCAGAATGGTGGGATCTTGAACAGCATTTGCAAGGGACTGATAAGAGCAGTGTTGATGTCTGTGCTGCTGAATCATCATTCTCAACAAAACACTGCTGTTCAAACCAGTTATTCATCAAAATACGTACCTCACAAAAGCAGCAGCAAACAACAGACATGACAGAGTACACAGGAGGAAAAGCAGCATCAGCACTAAAGGAAGCAGTAAAGCTGTAATGTTTTTTTTTTAAAATCTAACTGCACTTTAAGCACTATGGAACAGACGTGAATCGCCTTCAACGATGATTGTCCAAACCTTGGACCCGGTAAAAATAAAATGCTGACAGCTGTGACGGACCTTGAGAGACTGTAAACATAAACCAAGTGGAGCTGAACGATAGTCGAGGTGACATGACATGCCACCGATCAGTCAGTTAAAGCAGCAGCAGTAAACAGTTGAGGTTTCAATAAGGTGTTTGTTGCCCTTCTTGCTGACTGACAGGAGGGAAACTTTGAGCAGCCAAGGGTTATTAGGTCAGAACAAGTGAGGCCGTAAAGGTCAAACTGCACAAAGTGATCATGACGTGATCATGACGGCACTTTGTGTGGCCAGTCTGTTTTGAAAAATGTTTTTTTATTTTTCATAAGACTAATCAGCTGGTATTAATTTAGATTTATTTTTAACGGTGAGGATTAATTGTTTAATTGTACTTAAAGTACAAGTTCCTATCTTTATCCCATTATGCAAATGTTTCTTTTAGACATACAAAGAAAGAAGTCCCAAACAATACCTACAAACCTGTAGTGTATTCAGATAGCAACAATACCACACTATAAAAATACTCAATAGAGGTGACAAAGTCATGCATTTAAACATTTAAAGTAAAAGTATTAGTACAAAAAATGAATTATGAATACTTAAAATGTAATCTCAAAAGTAAAAGTGCACATACCAATGGATCAATATTATTATTGTATCAATATGTAGGAAGCAATGCCTCACATTTTATAAACTCATCATATATTTCATATATATAATCATCTATTGGCACTGGCTATAGACCTTCTAATAGAATGGATAACACTTTATATTTCCCTCTGAAATGTTAAGGAGTAGAAGTATAAAGTAGCATGAAGTGGGAAAAATGTACTTCATTACTTTTTATCACTGTGAATGTTTTGCTCTGTTGCAGTCTTCAAGATTGTGTGATCCCCTGTTTTGACTCCAAGTCATTTCTGGGATTTTACTTACAGCATGTAATGCCCTACAAACAATAATTTGTTTCTTTGGAGGTGAATTATAGGACATTTTATATTTAACTCTTGATGCCGTGATCCCAGTCTTATACCTCTACACATGGCTCATTGGGACTGATACTTGTGTTACTACTCTGGAGAACATTAGTCATTCGGTGGGTCAGTCTTCATCTAATTACAGGCAGGAAACAGGATCTGTTAAGTGTTTACACATACAGTACATGCACACGTGGGTTTGCGCACACATCCTCACACTTGAATTGAAGCTCAGTCACACACGGAAACAAGAGGACGGTGTCATGTTAGGTCACGGAGCAGTCGTAGTGTGTCTCTTGGGAATTGCTCTAGAGGGCAGGAGTTTCCCTAATTACAGTTTACATAGCAGGAGATTCATCGTCCATATATTTACTTAATGATTTCACTGAGTTACAATGACCTCTAAGCAAACAAAAAAAAAATTAGCTGTCCCCATCAATCAGTGTATTGACGGGGACAGCTAGGGTAGAATTTCATAAATTAGTCATATGTTGGACCAGCTAATGACCTTTATCTGTAAGATTAAAAACAAGGCTTAAGCTTTGTTTGTGGGTTTTTATTTGACCGTTATATGAGATTGTGGCAAAAAGTCACTGAGTGTCAAAAACCCCGGTAAAGCTTAAGAGATTGCTCCATTTTAGGGAGGGGTGGAAAAGAAACAAAAGTTGAAAGCATAAGATTAAAGAGAAAACAATCCAGCAGGATTGAAAGAATCAAAGGCACAAAGATTATCAAAGCATCCAATGTCAAAGAAATGTATAGAAGACATGAAGAAACAAGAAGATCAATGATAAAACCTGGAGTACTTGGAGGACACAGACCTAAAAGAGGCCAAAAGGGATTCAAACTGAAAAAGGATCCTTGGAAAGCAAGAATAGCTCAAACTGTCGGTCAGGCAGAAGGTCTGTGAACATGATATTGAAGCGTTCCTGCTGATAGCATAAAGACATTTCAAATATCACAAGTTACTAAAACCACTTGGGCTAAATAGTTGCTTCTGTTCTCGGATCAGAAGATCTTGATCAATAAGATAAACATGCAGGGTCACCTTGAAACCTCAGCTTTTGTTTAAGGACTGGTTTCAGAGACGAATATTAGATGACAGTACATGCTGATTCACTTCAGCCTCTTTATCTGAGAAATTAAGCCAATGCAGGAGTACCAAAAACTGCAGAATCTCACAGCAGACATAAACCTGTTTACAGCACTTTACCCCTCTCCATTTATGATAACTGCACTGAGTCTGAATTTTTGTATAATTCACCAGTTCAAATTATATTAAAACTTAAAGTTATGCATATTTAAGAATTGGCTTCTTTATTTTATAAAATATCTACAATAAATATTAACCATAGAATCAAATCAAATCAAATTGTTCTTACACTGTATCGATTCGTATCGAATCTGTCTGTAATAAAAGTATATTTGAATTGTATCGTAACCTATGGATCTAGATGCGTATTGAATCGTTTATCAGAGAGAGATGTGCAACCATAATTAACATCATGGCTACTGACTGCAATTGACCCGTAGGTGCCATTACAGGTGGCTTGTTTGAGCAATGAGGGTTCATTCAGCCTGCATAAGCTCTACCACCAGAGCCACGGCATCATTTCACACATGGCTCTTTAGAAACCTGTGAGAAGATTTGTGCCACTGTTATGTCTGTGTGTTGAAGAGCCTGAAGCCAATAGGTGATTAGCGTAGCTTAGCATAAGGACTGACATAGACTTCCATTATATAAAAAAATGAATTAAAGTCATTTTATGGCATAAAATGACAATTCACACAATTGTGCATTGCCATTTTGAATTAAGGCCTTGTTTATATATAGGTGCTGTTACATTACCCTCATAAATTTGTTTTACACTTTTTTACACTTCAGTTTTGTACAGATTAAACAGTCAGCAGTTAGCTAATAAGGTAAGTGCACAGGCATGGGCAGACATGCACAGAGTTTTGGTCTTGGTTCTCATCTAACTCTTGGCAAGAAAGTGAATTAAAGAACAGTATTTCTTAAACAATACTCCTTTGATACACATGGTGTAATTGAAATACTGTCACATCCAGGAGCAAGCCAGTGAAAAATGACATAATCAAGAGATTTGTGATCCAAAAAAGATTTAACCGAATATAAATGGTAAAACTAATTAGGCACATAATTAATTTTATAACTTATTATTTCTCTATCATTTCATTCATCACCACAGAAGACTGTATGATCAATTAGCATGATTTTTACATTATGTTTTATATTAGCATAATGTTCCTAAACACAACTGGAGGGCTGATTGTGTTGATGCTTCACAAACAGTTGAATAAAGTGCTTTTTTCTCAATCACAACAACAAGCCTATAACAGCATGCCCTAATGTCCCTCAGCAGGACACTGAAACACGCCTACAGCCCTGAACTGAGGTGTCCACTCAATGCATGGTATGCCCTTGTGAAAAGGTAGGATTCCCCTTCAATAAGAGCAGACAATTGTTCAGTAATGATCCCTAAACCCAGATGAAGACTGGAAATAGAATTTTGATTGAGCAGATAATTCAATCCCCCTGCCAGAAATTGGCAGTTGGTGAGATATCTAGTTTAGACAATTAGTTTAATTGATGAGAAGAGAATGCGGAGGAGTGAAAACCTCATGACCACATGTCAATTTATTTGGATCTAAAACAAACAACAAATGTCGAGTGAAATGTTAAACACAGAAGCTTAATACAAATTAGACAATTAGAACAGAAATAAATGTAATGGATTCATCGTGATAAGACTCAAAATGTGGGAAGTGGTGTACTGCAGAGTCGGCAGAGCATTTTGTAGGTGGAATATTGGTCGAGTAGATCGAAGACGTGCAAACAAGTGCCAACACTGTTTACAAAAAACAAAAGCATCTTAAAATCAATTCTGAATTTGAAGAGAGGCCAAATATAGAGGATATGCTGTCTTTGTTTCTGGTACCAATGAGGATCTGCATTGCTGCATTTTGGACGAGCTACTGATGAGACAAAACTAACTGAGATAAAGACAAAAGGACATTTTAGGCACAAAAATGTTGGATGAAGGGATTTGAGACAATGAAAATAAGGACTGCAGTATGTCTTGCTTTGTCTTGGCCACCAAGCATTTGACATCCTCAAAAAGAGAAGGGAACTGTCCTCATCTGATAAAGCTTTGCACAGCTGTTTCAGTTTCCATGCTCCTGTTTAGTGGCTAACACATAGTCATACAAGGATCTAATGAATGAGGGGGGAAAAAATTGTCCATTAACTAAATCCTACCTCCAGTAGTGCCTGCTTCTATCGTTAAGCTTTCCAATCTCACATTTCACAGATGCAGTTTACAACGAGTGGCAGTCTTATCAGTGGAAATTCTACGATTTTGAAACATTGCTCCCTGATTTGCTCCCTGGCATTGACACACTTGGTTACTGCTGTAGGTAGCCAGCTAGTCAAGCTTACAGCAGCAGCTTACGTTTAAGTTGCTAAACAAAAAAGACTCAGAGTCACTAACTCCAGGTTTAGCTCCTCTAGACTTAATGTCACTGGACCCAATGCATCGCACTCTGTAAGTGAAACAAGTGATTTCGTGAGAGTTGAGATGTTAAAAGAAATTGTATCAACCATTTAACAGCCACTTTTTTCACAATGTAAGCTAATGGCTTACATTAAGTCTTTTTGGTCCATTGTGCATCATGTGACGGACGCCATGGCTGTGATTGCATGATGTGGCCACCATATCAAGTTGTAATTATTTCTCTTATCAGAGCCCCATAAACAATAAGCTTAACACAGACCTGCCATGCTTATAGTTACAGTTGCATAATTACGATTTGATAGTCATTGTTAGGGAAGTGGTGTACCGAAGAGTAAATTATGATGTTGTGTTTGATGTTATGTTATGTGTGATGTGTTTTTGTCGCTGCCTTCCTGCAGTTTATTTTTTAACTGTAATGTGCTATGTACTATATATTTCACATACAGATTTTTTTTTTTTGATGATTCTCTCTAGTTGGTGGCTTTGTAAGAAGATCCATGAAATGAAGAAATAAAATGCAGATGCTGTAATCACCCAAGAACTGGTTTAGAGATGCAGCACAGTTCCTGAAACTTGAGACTATCGGGTATGATTTACTGGCCTTGATTTTTAATATGACACCATTCCTACACATGCAATTCTATTTCTGCTCAGAAGTTCTGATTGAATTTTTGGTACTAGAATGGGGAAGAGCAGTGCAATGACTGCAATTTTTCACACTCTTTCGCTTCTTCGCCATTTCCTTCTACTTTGTGCTGATTAAATCCTGCATTTAATGTACTTTGTTGCCTGTAAAAGATCTTTACAGGCAAGCAACTGTCACAGTAAAGTGGATTTTTCAAAAGCATTGCCTTTACCAAACTATTAGATGATAACCACTGTTAATGACATAATGTATGCATTCAGGCTAAGTCGTAATTGGATTTTTACCTTTTTTTCTACAAATTATGTTACATCGAGTATAGTAATGGAATTCATTTGTCAGAAACACGGTGACAGTCACAGCATTTTGTAGAAAGGCTTTAATTTCTGTCATCAGACATCCTAATGTTTTCCTGTCAAACACAGCCTCATATAAATGTTAAACCTGCACCCGCTCTCATTTACTGAGTGTCCATCATGTTTGTTTGGTTATTAGTCAGTGAATTACGTTTTTACAGAGTGAATTTCTATTTGGCTTGGAATGAAAGTCAAGTGAACATTATCTGACAGACAAAGAGTAGAACCTCCCTAATCAGTCCCACAGTATGTTCTCTGTGATAAATGGATGTGCAATTGTTTCTGGTGTTCAGGGAGCTTATTTATTTGCTTTCACCTCCTCTTAATTTAAAATGCATGTTGCATTTCATTTTTTTTGCCTTATCTATAGTTTACATGACAGTCACTTGACAGTTTGATAGGAATGTTGCACTGTGGCAAAGTAATATCAAGCTCCATTTGTCAAGGAAATATTTTGCGCTACTGAGCATGCAATCTTTATAGTGGCACAGATGAAAAACATGGCGCTTATATCAGAACAATGGAACAGATCTTTTAGATTTCATTTCCATCATGTCTCGGTTTTTCCTCTGTTGTTGTTTTTGATTTCTTCAAACTGATCTAAACTGAGCTGTTCAGTTTCCAACATAACAGCCACGCCCCCTTCAAAGGGTCACAAGGTACGTCTGAGGAGCCTTGAGATGATTTAAATGGCTGTTAAATCATGTAGCGGAGTAAAAAGTACCATATTTCCCCTTTGAAATGTAGTACTGATAAAGAAAAACAGTATGAAATTGAAATATTGAATTAAAGTACAACTATATAAAAATGTAAGTAATGTTTTGGGCCACACGCGGAGGGAAGCTGTAAACCTAAATCACCTTTTGATATGGCAAATATTTGGAGCTTTTTTGCTGAAAGCAGCTACCTGCTGGTTCCAAAATGAATTTTATGAGAACGGTTAGAGTGAATGGAAACTGTTTGTTCCTGATGACAACAGCAGAGTCAGGTAATAACTCTCTGGTTCTCTGATGAACTCCTTGAGCTTGGTTGTATATTTCAAAACATTTTAATATTGGGGCAAAAAAAAACAAAAAAAAAAAACACCAAATATATTGATATATATTGATTATCTGACCTGAAGCCAGCAGCAGGTGAGCACATCCACTTCTTGCTTCCTGCTTCTGCTGCTGCACTAAAAATACAGTCTCACCTTTTCATGACCTTGCACATTTCCAGATCGCACTTATGTTCCCTCTGAGCCAACAAAGACACACATACACACTCTCTCTCTCTCTACTCCACACAGTCACACACACGAATAAATATCTGCTGCTGTGTCAGTTCACAGGGCTTGCAACCTGATTCCTCTGTTTCAGAAGGCAGCAAAGCACTAGCCTCTACCCATCTAGCTGCCACTGATAAAACATGGCTGATTCCCCGTGTCGTCACAGGTCAGCACGCAGAGAGACAGCAGCACAGCACCATGGATTCAGTTACACCACCTCTACCACTCCCCCGCCACTCTTCTCCTACTTCAAATGACACGGTGTGAGAAAGAAGGCCCTGCTCATTTTGTGAGGGGATTCTCCAAGAATAATTCCCCATCGGACATTTAATTTGCTCCCTGGCTGTAGGACCAAATGAATTATTTATACTCCACACCATTTCATAAAAAATACAGTATATTTTTTACCTGCTGTCTTTGCCATATTTGCGGAGGTGTTGCAAGGACTTTCCAAACACCACACTGCTTCCTCTGACGTTGACGTAGGTGTATATGATGGAAGAATTTTTTGATACCTCCTTCCTCCAGTTTCAGTTTTCAGTTTTTTTTTCCATCCATGGGCAGCACTTGCGGTTTGTGTTTGACAATTATCTTCCACATTGCATCACATGTTCTACAATATTAAAGAAATTAGTAACCCTATGATTGTGTGTTTGACTGCTGGATGATCAACACTAATGAGCAATTCAGTTGTTGTTCAGTCTGCTGGTGTGTGAGTAATGAATTACATTTACTCTTGTCCCTGTAGCAAGTGTGTCGTCTCACCCTTGCTTTCAGTTCGTGAATCATACAAAAACGCACAATGATGGGATGAAATTAGGGATCACATCAGTTGCATCTTCTTTTAATTCTAGGCTACACTGAGGAAGGTTGCTCTGTATTTATATTTGATCATTATTGGTGGGTTTCAATGTTGGCCATATTCATTGGCATGATGTTGGTCCACTGGTGTGACAGTTCATGCAATTTATTGTGTAGTCTAAACATGTTACCACTCCCCCAGTGCACAACTCACTTACTTACTTCAGTTCTACTTTAGAGTGTCTTTAAAGTAACAGCAGTTTTACTTGAGTATGATATTCTAGTACTCTTTCCATTGCTAAGAATATGTATGCAAATCCATCATGGCATGTTGTGTTGTTTGTCATGTGGGTTAGAACTTGATAGTAATTACCCGGACCATGGAAGACAGGATACAATATAATTGTCAACCTCCCACATCTATGAACTACACGCTCGGTTGTGCTGGTACCTGATAAAAGGATGACGTCACCAGCAGTGGTCTTATGGGACTGAATGGCAATTAGCAATGAGCAGGAAAATATCTCCGATTATAATTGCATGCATGCAGACAGCATAAGCTGCAGACTAATCAGCCTTTTGATTAAAATGCCGATCTAAACAATCAGTGCCTGAATGGAGTTTGGAGGACATGATAACAGTTTTTAGCATGATGGCTGTTCCTGTAACCTCGCTATACATCTCTGGAGGGTACGTTTATGTTGTTTTTTTATTTCGAGTGTCTGCTGTGAAGCAGCTGTGCAGCTGAGGTCCAGCACACCAATTCAGTTATGAGTCTTTCTCACTGATTTAGAAAAGGAAGACAATATGACATGCAACATCTATTCACATCATCTCAGAGTCCCACACTGAACCTGGAGTCAGTGTTTCGGAAGCTTCCAGAGATGTGCTTACACATACTTGCCAGGCTCTTTGTTATTAATACTTGACAAAAGCGGGGTTGAAAGCTTGACAGTCCAATTGCGGCATGTTGCACTGAATAAGCTGCTAATGCTCTGTGATGTATACAGTGCATCCAGCAGTGTCGATTGTATCATAGCTAACCTGTTTCTGTTGTGAATGATAACACCGGACGTTAATAACCAGTGTTGTCTTCTTTGTGAGCAGCTCACCTGAATATGCGGGTGTATGCATGCAAGTATGATGGGAAATTATTGAAATCAAACTGATTCAGAGTCACCGTTCATTTCAAACTCAGATTCTAATCATTTCTAATTCAGGCCGTTGTCTGGACATATTCTTGAGGAATCCATGCTGGGTAGAGAGAATGAAAGATTAATGAAGGTTAGCATGATATGCCCTAGTTTCTGGTGTAAGAAGCCATACACTGATCATAAATAGGCTCAGTAGTGATATGAAAGAATTATGATGCAATGTAAATTTTCAATTCACTCACTATATAATGGCAGTTAATCCCAGAAAGAATAGCTATTTTCTCAGAAAGATAAATGTCTGGCTGACATTAATACGATGAGCTATTTAGATACAGTTAGGTTGGATTATTCATCACACTAAAGTACAGCATCATCCATTAAGTAGTTTATTTGAACTTAAATTATTGATCAACTTAATGTCCAATATAATTTAAGTCTTCCATTTTTACTCGAGTTCCTTCTCAGAGGAAGAGACAGATGCTCTTTGCAGGCACTGAACAGCATAATAAGTAACAGGCTGGACTGCTGTGATGGGAGGAAAATATTGACGTAAGCTGAGGCAGGGGCCGGCTTATTAGCAACACCAGTGGGATTTGACTTTCACTCTTTTGTCATTGTAAATATCTGCACATAGATCTGCGGAGGAAAGATGAATGTTTCCCTCAAAGCAGCAACAAAATTAATATTTACAGCACACTTTCAGTTTTGTGCATCCATGAGGGTCACATGGACATGAACGACTTTGCTCACAGCTGTCAGAAAATGAATAATGAGCTAAAAACTGCATAATGTCAGTGGCAAAAAAAAAACAAACATTAGAGCTGAATGAGCTTTTTTTCTGTTGTATGGACTTATTAGGGTTGTCGCTTCTTTGACAAATTAAGTTTTAACAAATTCAAACTAAATGTAGTTTGTTTGACTTAATTAAAATATAACTGGAGTAGCATAATGTTTAACTATGCTGTAAAATTCATCATTCGAGGTGGCTCCGCCGCCTCACTTGAGTGCCAGAGTACAGCCTCGCTGAACTGCTAGCATGACGGTAGACTCATATTCATCTATAAATGTGACCCACATTTAAATTATAATGAAATAATTTGGACAACTGTGACTAATCTGCTGTTGCATTTTGCAGAAACAGATTTTAGCACAGCAGACAATCAAGTCTTCTCTCTGCAGGCTCCTTATTCACTCCTCACTCATTCCCCAAATGCTAATAAAAGATTGCTAAAATATTTACAAGAAGTCTGCTGCGGCCCAAATAGGTGTTGCTTAAGAATACCTGATTTAATAAGTGAAACTGACGGAAGCTAAATTGAAAATCCTAAGTGCTTTGTTAACAAAAATTAATATTAGAGCCAAAGACTAATTTATAAACTGCGGCCAAGCATATAATCATTCTGGAAACTGCCATATTGTTAATAAAGTATAGATAAAGTCAATTTCCTTTCCTTCCTTCCTCATTTGAGCAGCTCTCAGTTTGGTCTTTTCAAAGCAGCTGCAAAAAAGTCTCAGTCCTCTGCCCCTAAATCAACTTCCACCATCATCAAAGGGGAAAATCAGACCAGTGAGACAATGACTCATGCAGGTCTGCTCTGAAATAATAGCTTTTATGATAATGCATTCATTGTGCTTCATGGCAGTAATTGCTGTCACATTTGTCATTTTCTCATTTCAGGAATGCACTGTCATGTGTGCGTGCTGTTAACCTGGAGGATGACCTAGTCTGACAGGAAGTGCAGAGTGGTTTACTTTGACAAGATGGCAGCTGACCTCACACCTCTTTGGGATAAACACAAGTGACAGTTGGGGGTAATCTTTTTTTTTTTTTTTTTTTAAGTCCTTTGTGAACTCTAAACTCTAGTCAAGTAGTCGTGGCCTTTTCTTTTTAGTCATCACATTCCAGAGACATATGTACTGGATAATTAAGCTGTTCAAATTAAATGAAATATTAATCACAGAGATTAACTGATTTCATAATTAGCAGTCAGTCTGAGCTGACGGCCAGGCCTCTTGCTGCTCAACTCCTAAGTGCTACAAATGTGCACATGACCCAGTCATATGAACTCTAGTTTCCTGCAGTGCAGCAATCCATTACCACTGTCTGATAGATGATAGCGAGGAAATGCTGAGTCAATGAGCAAAAGATCCCAGCATGATTGATTTACAGCCACAGGATGTGTTAAATTTGGTGACCTACAGCTCTCTGTACCTACAAGTATTCAGACTTGGTGCATGAATGCCTTCTTTACAAGAGCTTTCATTGGTCAGTGGGGAGCATTTTATACCTCATACAGTAAATGTTTTCATCCTTCCTATAAAGCTATATAACTGTCGCCTGATTGCCTTTACTCTCATATTGAGTCTGTGCAGGTTATTCATCCAGTGGTCTTTCTAATAAAACAATTCACTGACAGGCTATTAAGACCTGAACACCAATTTTCAACAATGGCTTTGGTCACCATTACTTGTGTGGTAACGTTTTTATCTGTTAGAGTGAAAAACAACAGACTATGGAAAGAAACAGGTACATTTCTGTGGTTGGAGCACACTGAATTCATCAAATGACTTCCATATCTCTAGCCATTAACACTTGGTATCACATTACTTCCCGCTGTGCATCTCATAATTACAAGAAAGCCCTCTCACAGCCATAAAATCTTTATAATTAAATAAATTATGCTGGCATCAGATTCAAAATGGGCGTATTATTTTCCAAAAACAATAACATTTATCACTTTCAGCATTTGATCATTTTTAATTAAATCTTCATATTTAATTAAATTCAAATTAGCTGATTTACTGACTGTTAAATTCTTAACAATTAATACTTGATGATGTTTTTTTCCTTACTTCAATTGGTGCCTATTTAGTAATTAATATTCAAGTTTTTAGAGAAACAGCCCCGAACCAAGGCGGAAATAACTGCTGTAATCACGGGATTCTTTCATTATCATGTTTTTTTTTTACATAATTTGAATATATGATTAGTTTAAATCCATATTTTATAATTAATTAGCATTTTAAATCCTCTATGGATTTTTAAATTATTCCCTTAAAGGAAGATGATATTATATGATTTTATATATTATGATATATAAGATAATATTCATCAGCTTATATATGTATAAGGTGATTAATATTATATTGCCTTACGTTTTACACATGTGCATCATAGGCTACTGAATACTGAATTTCAAAGATCAATCCTTACAATGTGCTGTCCTAGCTGTGGCATCTCTACATTATTAAATAGCTTAAAGGAAACAGAGAAGATGTGAGGAACAGGGTGTAACGAACACAGTAAATCCTCTAAACGTTGTCTTTGCATATTTGGGCATCCTGCATAAGCAGGACAGGACAGAAAGTTTCATTCTGCCCATTTGAAAGTGTCTGCCTACCAGACCTACCATACAGAGTGGACCAGTGGCCTTTTGGGAAAAGAGACACCAGTCTTTCTCTCCATTCAAGCTCACTGAAAGTAACATAAAACCAGAGACTGCGTCAGAGATAGGAAGCGGATGGGATGGCAGCAAGAGGTGAAAGAAGGAGTTTCAAAGCCCAAAATATCTGATCTTCAAGGCTGAACTGTTTTTACACAAAAATGCAAAGCAGCTTGGTGTTCTGAAGTCTTTCCTTTGAGGACGCAGGTCCAAAGAGCCTTAGAAAGACAGTATACTTTATTATGGAAATAAAAAAAATATGCAATCATTAAAATTTAGGTGTAGTTGAAATAGTCACTGAGTAAAGTAGAACATAGAAGTATGGATGTGTGAGGAGGTGATGAAACATTAATATTGGTGAGGTTATTCCCAGGTCAATTATGGACTACCTGATAAAGGAGGTCAGGCTTCATAATGTAGTGACTTGATAGTAATTAAGGGGTTGATTTACCACTCTTAACACTCATGCAGCTACGATAAGCTCAAAGCGGTGTCACTCCCAGTGTTCACCATGCTCTTCTCTTTTTCAAGATTATTTTTTTGGCCTTTTCAAGCTTTATTTTGATAGAAACAGCTGAAGAGTGACAGGAATGTGCGGAGAGAGAGAGACGGGGAATGACATGCGGGAAAGAGCCACAGGTCGGATTCAAACCCTGGGCTTCCGCAGCAAGGACTGAGCCTTCGCACATGGGGCAGCTGCTCTACCAAGTGAGCTAAACGCCGCCCCAATGAATGAAATTATTTGAAGATAGAGAAGGAAGGAGTGAAGGGAGAAAGTGAAACACAAAAAACTATGTGTGTGTGTGTACAAATGTCTTGTAACAATAGTGCATCTTTGTTTTAAGTGTGCGTTGTATGTGCGTGCAAGCATGCGTGTGTGTGAGTGTATGTGTGTACATGTACATGTGTGCAGGAGAAAAGGGAGTGATTCTGATGAATGTGTCCTGACGGATGGTGTAACCCCCCTAAGCCTGCCTCTACTTCCTCTTCAGCCCTCCTGTCACGGCTGAATATTGAGGTCAAACCACCTTTCATATCTGTTCCAAACAAGGACACAACACAGAACAAGTAAACACCATACAACACTATGCTTTTATTTTATATTAGATTAGCAGCAGCTGAATTCAGACGTTATGGTAAGTTATGGAAATTCAAGATGCTGTCCTTCATTTATTTCTTTTGTATCAGACCAACTTTTCAGAAATGCAGTATCAAGACGCACTACCCCTACAAGATTCATCACACCTGTGTCTTCGAACTTGAGGTTAATCACAGTTTTACGAGTTGTCGCTGAGTTATCACCCATGTTTCAGGCCTGACAGACACGTCCTCCGATCCCATCGCATCTGTCATCTGATGTGGGGAAACACTGATCAGTAACATGATGGAGGTGAGAGGTGAGCAACACTGAAGCAGCAGTTCAAGGTTTTCAGTTAACAGGCTTTCGTCTCGATGTCGTTTAATCTAACTCCCCTAGCAGCTATGCAAATTTTACCTCTGATGAGGCGAAAGTAACAGATCTCATGCCTTAATTTCTAGAAAATGTGCCAAGAGAGACACTTTACAGAACTGTGGTATCATTCAGTGTTGCAGCTCATTTAGATGACAAAGCCTAGGTTACATTTTCTCTCTCATTTGCAATGCCTGAGTTGTTGTTTGTATGTATTATTTTGAGCAATTAAATATAATAGTAGCAAGTATGGCTGCTCTCTTCTACCTCAGAAAGATTAAAATTATATGTATACATTAACACTTCAGTAAAAAATAATGTTGAGGTATGTGACAAGAAAAGAGTCAACACAAGAGATTTACAACAAACAACATTTCCATTTTTTTTAATATATATTTAGCACTCCCAGTTTCAGAGTGCAGTACAATTTTCATAGATATGAACAATTGTGCATGTGTTTGCTATGATTACTTGTGCTTAAAAACTAGCCAGTCAACAACTTTGCTAACAGCCAAACATCAAGCAAGTGCAACAACGCAAGATGTTCCAGCTAATATTACTTACTGGTCCTACAGCCTGAAGCCCAGCTTGGCATCTGTCTTTCAGCCTTTTGTCTCACAAAGCCAAAGACTAAAAGCCACTAAAAGCCATGAAGCTCTCGCCAACAACTAAAAGCCACTAAAAGCCAATTCACTCTCTCCTTTTCTCTTCTTAGTGTGCTCCATCAATATCCTCTTCAGTCTTTACACCTCTGTCGTTATTTTCATAGAAGCTGGTGAGCCTGGTTACATTGCTCGCATGCCCACCTCCAGTTCTGGCACGACACCAGCTCCGCTCTCTGTCAGCATTCCCCCACGCCCAGGCCTGGGCCTGAAACCCACCTCTTCCTTTTGATGGTGCAAAGCACCTGTGGTACAAACACTAAGACTGCCCTGGTGCTCTGAGCTCACAATTCGGGCAGCCTGTTTAATAAACTGAGCTAACATTAGTTAACAGCAGCTCTCGTTTGAAGCAGTCTACTTTACTGTCCATCAGGAAACTCTGAACTCTTGAACTCTCGGAAATCACAGAGTGTTGAGGCAGAGCAGCTGGAGGACATCAGAGAGAGCCAGAAAACAAATTTTCCACAAAATATGACACTGTTTCATCACAATAAGTGAAATAGTTGGTGATGTGTGACATAGTGCCAGAAAGCATTATGTAATTCTAATGGGAGATCATAGCCGGAGTTACTAAGTATGAGAAGAAGAAGTACGGAGCACAAAGTGGAAATGACAAAGATGACAGTTACCTGATTACTTGTTAGTGTAGCATCGGAATGATTTCAAATATGTTATTTTATGGTAGAAAAGTTACCACGTGTTGCTTTAAAACAAACGTTTATTTAACTAGTGTGGAAATCAGCTATATCAGTACTGCAGGCAATGTGCACTGTGGAAGGGTTGACATAGCAAACTAAAGGTAAAAGATGTAAGGTGAATGTCAGCTGTAAGAAGAGAAAATGAGCATGTGTGTCAGTTTTTACAGCTTGAAAAGCCCAGGTTATCCTGATCAGCTGACAACCATCCCATATTGACCAATTGCCTGCTGACATTGGCCAGGATTCACAGTAATGTCGTCAAATGAGTTTCATCTCACCAGCTACAACAGTAAAATATTGCTCATGTATTGATGCCTTAACAATTAGTAACCCATGAGTATGTTGTGTAATATCATTCACAGGGGAGAAGTACATTTTGCTTGTGACAAGTATGTTTTAAAAACAGAACTTTTACTTGTTTTGGAGTATTTTACAATGTGATATTGGTACTTTTACAGAAAAAGAATACTTCACAGATTTAGCACTGTCAGTTTATATAAAGAAAGTAGTAAAATCATTTCAGCAGAGCCAAAGTTACGGTCTTATGTTGCTGTCTTATGTATGTCTTCTGTTTTATTCCATTATGGTTCTTCCTTGTAAAAGCTGGCACCTATGCATCACCAACAATGCAACTCAAGTGCCAACAGTTTGGTCAGGGATTTGGGCATGTTATGCTAGCAGCGGCTGATGTAGCCTCGGGTCACTATCCTGCAGCAGAGGTGAAGAGTGGGCTACAGAGGTGTCGTACACCTACCTCTTTCAAACTCCACACACCCAGATTTCTTAGAAGACACGTAGTCTTCAAGTGACACAACTTGAGGTAATTAATTATTATCTGAAACAGAATTCCTTCTGGAGTCACAAAGGGCTTGTTACAACCTCTTTACAGATGAAGTAGTATTTCACAACACCTGTAAACACACTTTGATGTTACTTCTCCCACCACTGTCTGTGTAAGAATGTCATCGTCATGAATGACAGTGAACATAGCAGGAAGCAGCGCATGGGTTGCCATGAAAGCTAGGGTACAGATAAAGTACACAGAGAGGTTTTAAAATGCTAATTGAGTTATGTTGTGTAGGATTAATTATCTTGTTTGCCATGCTCTATGTGAATATATTGCAGCAAATGGCTTTCCTATGTAGTGCACACATAATGTAGACACAGGGGCGCCCGAAATAATTGGCACAGACTTTATTTTTCTTTATTCTATACAACTTTAATGTGCATGTTTTTGCTCTCAGACAGGATTTGAATTGTTAATTCTGCCTTCTTCTCACATCACTTTGCCCAATACATGTCACTCATCTCCACCTTTGAAAGTTTGAGCCTGAGGGTGAAGTAGCCAGAATACAGAATACATTTCAAGCTAACGGTAAGATTAGAACATATAGGTTGACATAAATGTATTCATTTCAATATTTCTGTATTTATTCACATAAAAAGCTGCATATTTTATCTTTACTTTATCTTATATTTTACCACGATATAAGATGCAAACAGTGAAGGGATTTGAACACAGTGTGTTTTACTGGCAGAAAGACTGAACTGATAGATGCTGTTTGCAGTTAAACAAAGAGTGAGTACAGAGGTATTGTGTTTGTTCACTGGTACTGGTAAGTACTGGTACAAGGGGAGACTTTCTATGTGAAATATTGACATTAGTAGGAAAACATCAAGCGTGACTACTGTCCAAGAATAGAACAGCAGAGCTGCTTCTTCGGGGTGTGCTTTGCTCCCTTTTTATTACTTTAAATACATACAAAATGGTGCCACTCTTATCAGCAGGATTCAAATCTCACTGCCTCTGCCAGGGGATATGTATCAGCTGTCTGAACCTGTAGAAGACAGGTCAATCTGAGGAAATGTCCTAGAGCAGCAGCAGCCTATAAGATGCACACCACGTAACCACAATGTCCCCAGTTTGAGTCCGCTGGGGACCTCTGTTGCATGTCACTCTTCACTCTTTGTTTCTCTGCCAACCTTTCCCGTCACTCTTTGCTGTCAAACTGTCCAAGGAAGGGAAAATGGCAAAACAAAAACTTTAAAGAGAAGACGGTCAGAGGTGGACATGCATGAGTGTAAAATCACTGCTCAGTACAGTAAAATTGAAGTTAAACTAAAGGTCTGTCCATTCATGAAACCCATAAACATTTTTGTCACCTTCAGGAAGATACCAGAGCACTCTGTTCCTCTCAGCATGACAGAATTTTTATTAGACAAATGATGACACTCTTCACTGTTTAAAGGACAGTAGTTTACATTCAGATCAGGTCATCTTTACAGTACAAAGATAGAGAAAGATGTGGGATAGATGATGTATGACATCCAGTTGTGATGGCCCAGCGGCCTCACGTGTCTTCCACGTGTTTTCATGGGCTTTCTATAGCAACAATTCCTCTAGCTGACAAAAGGCTGTAGCCTTATTGTGTCGGAGTTATTGATTCACTCCTTGAAATCTTTGGTCATTCAGGACAGTCTTGAGTCTTTCTTTTCTTTTCTTTTGTTAGTTCAGTAAGAGCTGACCGTGGTTATTAAAGCAGAACCATTCAGTCGTTTTGGCCTCAATAAGAAATGAAAGATCACAGAAAAGAGTAACAGTTTTGACTGTTAAATGACTCTGCGGCATTCTAATCACAATTCTTTGATTTGGATCAGGATTTCCAGTGTAAACAGGCTCACTTTTATGCGTTTACAGCTTTGGATTTGTGCGCCTTTTACATCATGTTTAGCTCCAACAAAGCATACAGCCATCTGAGCCTGAAACAAACTGCATATAGTCCAAGAGGTGCAGAGCAGGTGTGCTGGGGGCGGGGGTGCAGTGGGTAAACACTTTAATACTGCATTTTGGCATCATTTAACTTAAACTCCATACGACACATTCCTTTCATGTCTTCAAACTATTCTTTGAATAAGCTATAAGGCGCTGAAATGACTGCATTGGAGTAGAACTATCTTGATTGCACTGTCTGTAAGGCTGCCCTCAGTTTTCATACTCAGTGGAAAGACGGGCACTGGATACACATGAGGTTTGTAAGCAGCAAAAGGTTTCCGTTATGATTCCTCAGGTGAGTCTCTACAAACATTTTTTCCCCCTCTCCAAATGGATGGACATGAGACGCTCCCGAGTAACGCCTTCGAGTAAACAACAGCTTCAACTACACTGAACCTTTGAACAAATGAACACAGACGTCACTTGTCATGTAAATAAACACCTACACATCACTTTTTTTCAGAACAGGACAACAACATCACATCTCATATACTGTATGACGCAAAGCGGCGGCGGCAGGGTGGCCTGGTGGCTACAGAGTCAGGCATCCTGCTGCATGAAGTGTCCATGAGCAAGTCACTAGATCCCTCACCAGCTGCAAGGGACGCTGCTCAGTAGCTCCACAGACCCTGACCTGCGGGCTCCCTGCGGCGAGGAGCTTGTGGGAGCTAAATAAACGATGGCATTATCATCAATACATCCAATTACGCACGGGGAGACACAAAGTTGGAGTCAGTGTAATCCATTGGGTGTGAACGGTGACATCCTGTCAAGACTGATGTCTGCTTCGCAGTCTTCCAAGTCACAAACCGAGTCGGTGGCGTTTTCATTGTTGTGGGAAAACTGTGAAATCCTGTCAAAGGTCTCTTCGTGCTCAATACATTCAACCACGTTGGGGATCATGTTGACGTAGGCGTTCGCGATTTCCTTGTGGATGAGGGTGTCTTGATTATATGAGACCAGCTCGTTGCTGATGTTCACAGTTTCCACTGGAGTGTTGGAGCAGAAATTGCGACAGCCCAGTAGGCTGGCGAAGGCCTTCCTGAACTCAGCGTTGAAGGCGTAAATGATGGGGTTCAGGGAGGAGTTGGTCCAGCCGAACCACACGAAGACGTCGAAAGTGGTCTCGCTGACGCACGGCAAACCCGCATCCCGGTCTGTAGCCGGTCTATCACAGAACGGGACCATACAGTTTAAGATGAAGAAAGGTAACCAGCAACACACAAAGACACCCATAATCACCGACAGAGTTTTGAACACTTTGGTTTCCCGTTTAATCGACGTTTTCAAGGTGTTGTGGTGTTGGCACTCTATTCTGTTGGTCCTGCAACTTTGCGCATGTTCTGCCGCTCTCTCCAGGGAGGCGATTCTTCTGATCTGTATTTGTGCAATCCGGTATATTCTGGTGTAAGTCACAATCATAATTGCCACGGGAATATAGAAACTTATCAAGGAGGATGATATAGCATACTCTCTGCTCAGGCTGGAGTCGCAGTTCTCCTCTATCTGTCGGCTCGTGGAAGAGTTGTGCGTCCCAGCCACGTCTTCCGCGCTGGCTTTGTGCCAGTTTAGCTGGACCGGTATGAATGAAATGAGCACAGACAACGTCCAAGTGACGCTAATCATAACAAAGGCAACACGCTGGGTCATTTTCCTCTCGTAGCGGAAGGGGCTCGAGATGGCCCAGTATCTATCCACGCTGATTATGCAGAGGTTGAGGATGGAGGCTGTGGAGCACATAATGTCAAAAGCGACCCAGACGTTACAAAAAGTGCCAAACGGCCAATATCCCGCCACCTCTGCCACAGCTTTCCAGGGCATCACCAAGACGGCCACGAATAAATCCGACAGAGCCAGGGACACGATGAAAATGTTGGTGACTTTGGTCCGCAGGTGCCGAAAGCGTAACACAGCGGAGCAAACCAGGATGTTCCCCAGCAGGGTCCATAGGATGAGCAGGGACAGCAGACAGCCCGTCACCGTACGCACCACCATATCCTTTCCCCCGTCGTTTGTTGCCTCTGTTTCGGTGCTGTTCCACATGATCTCTCCTAGTGGTGCCGGCACAGAGTCAATCGCCTGCACCGATGACAGATACTTGGCTGGGTTCTCCATGTGCCTCTATTCAAGTAAAACTGCAGTCCATTGCTCGGCGCGCGGGGACGGGCGCAGTTATCAGCCACTCACCGTATTGTCCCCATTGACCCGCTCGGCTGCCAGCCTGATGTGGAGTGCGAAAAAGACAAAAAAAGAGAAGTGTGCGCGTTAAAATTGAGCCAAGCGACGTGCCAGGTGCGCTGAGGGGCTGTAACGCAGCAAGCAGTGGCGAGCGCATGTTGCAGCCTTGCCTGTCCGGTCGTCTGACCAGGCTTCCTCCGTGAATCTCTCCAGTCCGAGGTATCCTGAGCGCAGTGTAGGTGAGAAGGGAGTCCCTACAGCCCTAACACGCACTAACCTTACCAGGGCTGGGCGCAGGCAACATCACGCCTCCTTTGTGCGTGGTGTTACGCACAGCAGTGCACTGCGTTAGAAAAGAGGTGTGAGGAAGCCCTCAACATTTTAAGGGGTTCTCGTCGTTTCGTTTTCAAAGTGCGTGATTCCAAACTCCGAATCAGTCGGGAGATGTCTGCCAGTTGTGGACTGCATGTGACAGGAGTAACAATATGGATCGTGTGTGGATTACATAGAGAAAAGCACTGATAAACAGCTTCTGAGTGCATTTAAATGTATTGTATGAGCTATATATAGGCTGCGGACACACCCAACCAGCTTATAATACCGCATATTAATTCTAATCTATGGGAGGCATTATACAGAAGTGATCCTAATGTGCGGTTTAAAATAACAGCACTGGTAGAGCTGTCCATGGTGCTGAAAGAGCTAACAGCCTGGAGCATAATGCCTCATAATCCCTCCAGAAAGCAGAAACTCCACATCTATCTATCTATCTATCTATCTATCTATCTATCTATCTATCTATCTATCTATCTATCTATCTATCTATCTATCTATCTATCTATCTATTTGTGTCTGTCTGTCTGCCATAATACCATAATGCTGTTTTACTGTCTTGAAGCATGAATGAGCTTGTATTTGATTCATGCTTTTATTACCATGTTCCATCTACTTCCCCATCTGAACTCCAACGCATAAAGCCAGCAAAACTCTTTTTTTAAACACATTTTCGAAGTATAATTACATTTATTAAATTAAAATATACAATATACAATAAGCCTGATGTTGTGATTTGAATGTGTGCACCTTAACAGAAAAAAAAAAAAAAAAACACTGGACAACTTGCTGTTTTTCTTCAGATTATCACTGAATACTGGTGTTTGTTTGCCCTCTGTCCGACTGCCGACTGGAGGTCAGAGCTCAGAGCTCAGCCACCTTTCAGAGTTGCTGCACAGGTGAGTCACATTCACACTCTGAGCGGGCATGTCAGGAGCTCCGTGCGCGCCACGCGTCGTCGCGTCTGTGCAGCAGCAGTTGCGCCGTTTCCGGCTTGGAAACGTCAGGGATATTTTTAGACGTGTCTGCGTGCCTGTCAAATCGTTCTGACATTACGTCAAAATAATCCCCCGACGCCAAATAACCTATAATCTCTAGATGTCATGTCAGGAGGCAACTTGTGTCCGACACAACATTTAATTCTTTACATACAGGCACGACTACAGATGTTAGCCAGCGAATTAGTATGATAAAGGATCAAAAGTGTGGAGATGTTTGTCTGAGTATGATCACAGAGGTTCATGTGTTGATGCTGCATTCAGTCACAACCTACACTGTTTTTGCAAGACTTTCTGTTATTTATTATTTCGTATGTTTGATCCTTACGAAATTTAACTGCGTCTTCTAGTTTTTTGTAACAAGCAGGTATGTGTAACTGCCATGAGCCATGATCCAGGCTGTACTTGGATATTCGTACTGTCCTGTCAAACTCCTAAAAAAGAACATAAATAGGTGGCGCCATCCTGTGGTGCAAAGTCCTACTACAACTGTGGCCTTTTCGTCTTTGTTAAAAACATAAGAAGACTTATTCTTATGGTAACATAAGAAGATATAACATGAATGATGATGTGACAGGTCTGGTATCTGAAAAAAGAAAACTATTCTTTATTTTAATTGGCTAGATAAGATATACATTCATCACTTTTGTACACATCATTTCGTACGAGCACCATTTCATTGGAATTTCACAAAATCGTATCACAGTGTCTGAATGATTTTGATCAGTATGACAGTATTTACAGAGATGATATAACATTGCAGTTTGCACCTAAAAACAAGGATTTTATCACAAGTTGGCACATAGTGAGAACACATACAGTGGATAGCACCAGGTTGAGAACTTGTTGACTGCAGCTATACATTGTTTTGATATAAAATTGTACAGTACAAGTATACAGCATGTCTGTGCTTGATATTAAAAAGAATCAATTGATGTCACAGACTGGGATGCTTTTTTTTTTATTGCTGATCCTTCAGATGTAAACATACAATGTCTGGTCTAGTAGCAGTCATCATCACAGCAACATTTGTTTTTTTTACCAAAATATTTCCCACGACATAGATGCACCTGATTTGAACAGTACTGAACAAGTTCTTTTTCATGTTAACGCACACGAACTCAGTGTTATCAGGGTTTAAAAGGAAAGCGTATTTTGACAGGAAGTTTGTTTTCTCACCTTGCACTCAATGTAGTGTGGATGCAAATCACAGGATACCAGTATAATCAAAACAGTGCTACCTAGAAACATAAATTTTGAACATAACTCACCATTCAACTTGACAGAGCAGAGAATCAGCAAACAAAAGGACAATGATGAACCTTAAATGACTGAGAGAGGCAGCTCCTACTTCTGAGAACTATAGTCCAACTCATAAAGATTATTCAAAATATAGTGTTAAGATTCTGACTATCATTGTAGCTCAAGTGTTGCATACTGTTCCATTAAACTACTTGAACTACCAAGAGAAGTAAATGAGAACCATATCCATATACAGTATGAACACTTCACATGCAGATAAAATATGAGTCAAGTGGTACACCAATGCACTTGTGGCTTTGTTGAATACAGTACCTATAACCTTATTAGATATTTGAGACTAACAGGTGTTTCAGTAGCTTAGCTGTAATATTTTATGATATACTCTCAATTACTAGTTTGAAACAGTACAAAATGTGCGCGTCAGATACAGCATATATTTTACATAATGCACCAGTGAGGAAAACCTACTGAAATGTGATTACAGGACCACAAGTACAAAGGGCCCTTTTGAAATTCTGGAAACCAAAGGTTCTTTTCAACACCATCTTTAATAAGCCTCACGTTATACAAGGTAATTCTTCAAGGAACGCAGGCTAATAGTTTTGTCTTCCTCCGTAATCCTCACAATGAGGGATCTACATTTTGTTTGTCTCCACGGCTTCCCTTCAAGTCTGTTGGAGTGTGACCCAGACTGCCTCCTGAACGGTTGACCTGCGCTGTGAGACACTCTCGGGAGCTGGTGGTGACAAGTGTTCCTGTGCATGTTATCTGGCATTGTCACTCATCTGCTGTTCTGTCAGACCCGGCGGAACACCTCGAAGAGGGAGGCAACTGAGTGCATGCGGTAGAAAAGGTTCAAAGGAATGGCGAAATTGAGAACTGTGGTCCATATGCTGAAGCCAAATGTCTCCTGTTCCAACCCGTTGTCATATTGTGGCCGGCAGCCAAAGGCAGGAAGGATCCACAGCTGAAAGAAGGAAAGAAATTAAATGAGTTAAACCTGCTTTAATTGTTTTGTTGTTGTTGTTGTTTTGGCCACTTGGGGGCGTTTGCAACAAGCTGCATGCTCAACATTGACATATTAAATTATTGTGGCTAACATATAGGCAAACTGTTGCCTGTTTACATATCAAGTAGACATGGACCAACAATAACATTAATTTGAAGTGGTGTGGCTGCAAACATCACAAATGCCAGTCAAGCATTTACTTTCCCTCTGTGTTAGCTGCTAAAGTCAATAACTTTGTCTGCTGTTTGGTGCTGGGCACTATGGCATCTTTTTAGAGCTTTTTGATGAAAACAGCTCCTGCCTATGTCTGCAAACAAGACTGACCAAATGGTGAAGTGGGCAATGAAACCAAAACAATGTGCTGAAAGAAGCTAAAATGCAGCACAACTAAAGCTAAAAGCTAAAATCAACACAAAGTTGGGTGATAAAACTCTGTGGGTTTGTCACTATGAGAGACACCCATCACATTACATGTTGTCATTCGATCCATTGTTTATAAAAATGTTAAATTATTATGTTAAGCTTTAAGAACATGTAAATTCAGCCTCTGATATAAAGACAGTATAAATGAAAGAAAAAAAATTACAGGAATATTAACTGAACATTTGAATGATTAAATATGATTTTGGTTCTAATTCTAAGTAGGCATTGAGCAAATAAAAATATGTTGCAGATAGTTACCGTTTCATCTACATTTATCAGTTTCCAGATACAGGTACACAAATGCTTACCGAAATGTTGCACATTAGCAGGAAGACAGCGATGTTCTTTAGGATTTGCCTCTTTATATTTGGGGGATCCGCTACTTTGTTTCCAACAGGCAACGGCACCTCAGAAGGTTTCCTCGGACATCTGTACACCTGTCCGCTCTCCTCCTGCTCGTTCTCCATGGTGACACAGGTCCTGTCTGGAGTCTCATAGGCTCGGTTGATGATACCATTATACGGTGGGGCCAAAGAGGAGGTTACCGAGAAGATTTCTGGAGCAGCTGGTAACTCGGGGTCCTCCCTCTCCCCATCCTCTTGCTGACGGTATAGGGACTCTATGATGAAGAGGTTCTGGATGTACTTCTCCAGCACAATTAGCAGAGAGTAGATGAGGTTGGTCCAACGGTAAGGAGGACTACTGTTGGTGCCTAACACTGCCACTATGCTACACCAAGACATGAGCCAGGAGCCAATAGAGGACCCAAATAGCAGCTCTGTGTCCAGCTGTCTGGACGGGTTCTTAGAGGTGTCCAGCGGCATATGGTCTGCTCGGTATATGAGCAGACCTGAAGCACTGGCAGAGCACATGAACACCAGCATAACCATGCCATAAATGTAGAACATGGAAATGGCTGACTGGCGCATCCTGAGGGATTCCTCTACATGGGTGATGTAGACCACCAGGATCCCGATAGTGCTGGCCAGTGCAAGTAGACCCAAAATGGGACCTAACGTCAGGCCCTGGGTTTTGGTAGCCATTCTTTTTTGGTTTGAAGAAAGGTCAATGGTCCGTCCGATATTCTTCCACATGACGAAGAGCATGGCGGAGACAAAGATGTGGTACTCGATATTGAAGGGATAAAGATAGTAAAGGCTGCTGGAGAACATGGAGCAAGTACTGGTGGTGCAGTTGCAGTGAGGTTCTGAGTGCACTGCAAAAACAAAAAACAGATGCATATTGATGAGAACATTTTTCTGTGTATCTCTTAAGACAACATTCACAAAACCACATCCATCTATCGGGGCATAATACTAAACTAGCAGAAATGCTAGTGCATTGTGCAGAGGGAGAGTTATATAGTTTACCTTACAAAAAGAGTTGAGTGAATGCAAAAATGTTTGAGACTTAAATCTGTATGTAATTCTAAACTGCGACATATGCATGATTTGAAAGCCTTGAGCCAAAAATTATAACTACTGACTTTTAAATGCAGATGAAGTTGTTGAGTGCTGATATCAGAATGTCCACATGTATTTACTAAAAGCTCTGTTTTTTTTAACCTTTTTTGTGTGTGTGGAAAATGCTTACATTTAATACTTACTGTAGATCGACTAGTTTTGAACAGTTCAACCAAAAAGTGATTTTATTTCATTGTATAAGTAGCATGAAAGGGTCAAACTATACAGTATGTCACAGGAAAAGAGCAGAGATTAGATGATGATCTGAAAAACTTGCATGGCAGAAAGTGTACTGTATTAATAATCATGATCACTAATGATCACTTCAGATTTCTTTGACCCACTGTGGTGGTCCTGAAGTAGAGAGCACAATATTTCTCAGCTCAAAGAGTAGATGGATGACCCTCTTTAGCCACTTCCTGATTTACTTTGTTTTAATGCTTTTAGATCTGCAGTTTTAGTTTGTTTTCATCATGCCTGGTATGAATATTATATCAATACAATATTAATATAATTAATTCACCATTCAAGTGTGTTTTGTTTATCTTTTTCAGGAAAAAAAAACAAAAAGAAAAACTCCAACGTCTTGATGTTAGTCAATATTGGATTGCTTTGAATTTAAAATTTGGCTCATTAGATGAATGCATCAGCATCTTAGAAGTTGATGACAATGCACTTTTTATACTGCCTGTCAAGTGAACCACGATACACTATGGTAATGCTGTTGCCCTCTAGAGATCACCTCAACAAATCCCTGCCGTGTCCCCCTCCCTCACCCTCTCCTATCCCTCACCCCCCAAAGGCCACCACTATGGTACTGCACCCTTTAATTAAAAAGGGAACAGCAGTCAGGGTGCAGCCAGCCTCACAGTCAGCCGGATATGAGGAGGAGCAGTCGAACCCCCCAACCCTAGGCTTAGATGTATCAGTTACTGTAATTGCAGCACCCTCGGGAGTAAGCAGCCTGGGGACAAAGCCGTCTGAGGTCAAGCAGGGGGTTGCCAAGGAGGGTGGTGGTGGCTGAAGTGTGGGGAAAAGGCTGGGGAGGGGGCCTCAGCACTAGTAACACTGCGTATCTCGTGAAACCTAATAGAGAGACGCTCGACACAAACAAGACCCACTGGGCTGCTGGGCTAACCTCCCTTCCCCTTCGCAAACCCTCCTCTCCTTCCTTTTTCTTTCATCCATTGAAGTGAGCTCTCAAGTGGACTATTGTACTTTTCTTCGAGGTACAAGCCAGCAATCGACCCCTTGGCCCTTACCTATAGTGAGATTTCCGTAGCCCAGGGCGGATAGTCTTCTCTTGTGGTTGTTCAAGAAGTGCTCAGCCTCTGACATCACACCGTTGCACCACAGGAGGAGGTTGGTAAAGACTGCATGGATTACACCAAATCTGAGGAGACAAACAGTTGACAAGAAAGTTAATGACCAGTTGTCTGATAGCATGTGGCAACATTCTGATACAGGTTATCTTACATTATATATTCTGCAAATTTTCTTGTGTTTTAAATGATTGTTTCATGTCTTATGACTGTGATTTTTAAAGCATGTTTTATTCATTATTCTAAGAGTGCAACAAAGTTACAAAAAACATTTAAACTCTTGTTAAATCATAATATCAAATTTTGTACATACCTTTCAAATGTTTCAAAGCTCTTGATGACATCTTTGATGTGAAACCAGAGAAAATGCACCTAAACAAAAACACCAAAAACAAGAAATGTCAACAGAGAAAACATGACGTAAAATAAAGGTTAATAAAACATATTCCAGAATAGAACAGCAAAGTCCTTTTACCAGAAGGATTTCCCTCATCATATGCTGTTACACTCAAATAACATAGACAATGATAGGATTATATTGTTGCAGCAACTCTGTGCTCGCCTCAGCAACAAAGAGCACATTATTCAAAGACCTACCTGGTTAAGTGGTGCACAGGAAAAAAGACACAGTGTCTAACACTGCTGAAAGATTATCACTTTATTGAAATGAAAGTGGGGTTGGAAACTTACCTGTGCTATGGTGTGAGTTGCATGGATGACAGGATATACCCCGAGTACAGCCGACACACAAGACTGGTAGCCAACATAATACCCGATTCGGAAAGCATCCATAATCAGTGAAAGGAGTGCAAGGAGCGTCAAACCACCTACCGAGAAGCAAGAAACAAAGATCGAGTTATTATTAGCACTGATAAAGTAAATAATCCAACGTTTGCTTTGGCCATGTGGCAAAACAAACATTTTTTTCGTGTTTTCTATAATATGTCAAACACAAACCCTTAGTTCTAGTCAATATTATGGTTTTGGGTGATCACGTGCTTTAAGAAATCTCCAACTACAACAATCTCAAAACACAAACACACAGAATAACATAAATGTGTAATTTTACGCATTCACGACTGTAATCTTGTGCGTAATCTTAGAAACTCACCTCTTATCCAACATGTGGTGGCGTGGACATCTTTCTCGGTCCTCGAATTCTTTTGCCTGTCCCGCACCAGGATATACCACATCATCCAGATCAGCTGGAGGATCATGAGGCAGGTGACAAAAGACAGCAGGTGTTCTTCCTTGACAGCGGGGCCATGGTGCGCGATAGCCAACATCAACGCCGCCCCGATCAGCAGCACATTGGTCCCGTACTGGCCGCTGAGGATCTCTGCGTTCTTCCTCGGATAGTCCCCCGACAAACTTTGTTTTAGTTTGGAGAAAACCTTCTTGTCGTGCTCGGAGCTGGATGACGAGGAGGAACTGTGACAATACTTGTTAAGACACATTATATCCAAGCCGCTGTGCTCAACCATGGTGGGAGACATGTATAAAAACCGCAGTGCCGAGAGAAGAGTCAAGTCAAAGCCGCGCGCTATAAGTGCATTTGAGGGAGGCCAGGTGCGTAACCTGTTGCTACAAGGTGGGGATTCAGACGAATAGGTACTGTGCCAAACATGCTCATTCAATCTTCAAGGTCCGGCTCAGTGGTCACGCATAGTTTCAATGTCCAGCCTCGCTGAGGATGGACTTGATAGATGCCATTGTCATCTTGTAACCCTGAAACTGAAATATCTAGTCGTGTAACAGGCGCGCTGAGTCATTGAAAATGGGGGATTGCGTTTCAGTCTTTGGTGATCCCAGACCCCCGTCCTCTTGAAACTCCCATATGTTTCAGAGAAATCACTGAGCTTTCCGTGCCAACCATTCACCGCCTAAAGAAGCAAAAACACTAAGCACGGAATTATCCACAATAACAGAAAAAAAACGAGCTTCGCCCAAATCCACCTCTTCAGGGCAGCTGCCAGGCAGTCTTTCCAAGTCTGCTGAAATCCTCTCAGGGTAGATATCGGGTGTTAAGCATGCTGGCCTGGATGAGATGAAAAGATGACATTTCACAAACCTGCGATTTTTACAGGCTGGCTGCAAGTGACCTGTCCTGACAGCGCTTCAGATCCAAGTGCCACCTCCTCAAAGCCTTATGTACAAGTTGTGGTGGTTAAAAACTTTGCTTTCAAGGTGAAAAAAAGAAGAATCGGATTTCATTGGTCAAATTCACAATGGCTTTTTGTGAGTGGATGTCAAGAAGGAGAGCACCGAGACCATCAGCACTGAGAGCTCGTATGGATGTAGCCATGTAACCTCTGGTTCAATATAAATAGCTTGGGCGGATGCGCACAATCTGCATAACAATAGAAGGACTCCTCACATAGATTGAGAGGTGATTGGTGCGATATGAATCAGATGAGAATGGTATTCGGGACCTTTAATCAATGATTAATTAAAAAAGACAAATATGGCTCCTTTGTGAAAAAAAACCCGCCTAATTAAAAAGTGAAATACAATGAATGAAATGGATACATGCAGCGGCAGTGGCTTCACAATAGCTCCTATTCTGCTTTAGGAGTCTTGTCAGTCCCCCAGGACTCCTGAGTCAGCCTAATCAGGCAACTTGGACTCAAAAAAGACATTTTAAAAAAACAGCAAGCCGTTGGGGCAAGTGTTTTAATGGTTGAGCAGTGAGGGTCCTCACATGGATATATGGCACAAAAATTCAACATGCGTGAGGTCAAGTTATATAACAACAATGTAATACTATGTTAACCTTCCTAACAACTTCTGATAAAGTTTGCAGATGACCCTAATGGCATATAGTCTGTGGACAGTGAGATATGGACCGTGCGCAAGGAAGCCGCGCGTAATTGCGCGCATGAGAGTACACACAGTGGTTGCGTCAGTTTTGCCATGTGATACAAAAGTAAAAAATATTATGTTTTCCTGCCTGTGATCTGCGCATATCTAACGCAGATCACAGGCAGGAAAAAAACAGACACCAATCTTTAGCTCGCACAGCTGACGAAGTGTTCGGGCTTGGTCAACAGCGAATCAGGGAGGACAGAAATGCTTTCTTTCAACATGTTTTCCCCAGCTCCGGGGAACTCTGTCTCTCATTGGACAGAATGAGAGGCCCATCAGCCTTTCACTTCACAATAGTATCACGGGGTCTGCAGAGATCAAGTTAGCACCTTATCAGCACATCTGTACACCATCCGCTGGGTATCGATTTCTTGATCACTGAGAATCAGCGCGATAAGGAAAAAGAGTCAGAGCTATTCATTATCATATTTGTCCTGCCTATTACACCTAATGGGCGATTGATTAAGTCTAAACATTTTGATTTAATCTGGAAGTGTTCAAGCCCTGTGTTGTTTGCACATCAAGAACTTCCCCAAAACAACCTAATTGAATCTTAGTAGAGTGAAGGCCAAATCAATAACAGCGTGACTCACTGTAAAAGCTTTATTGTAATCTCTAAAAACAAATGTGTTTTAAAAGCTGAAGACCTATTTGAGGAACTTTTACTTTCACTGAGAATTACACTGAACTGACAAAACAACATATTAGAATTAATAAAGCAACAAAATTAGTTTCTCTTAATATTTTCTAAAAGCATATTTTAAAATAGTCCATTTTATTTATTCTATTATGATTTAACCTGCCTCCCACCAGACACTGCAAAATGATGTGTCTGTGTTTATAAATAAGTGGGGGTGGGGTGCTGTTTTATTATGTGAAACACTTTGTTACATTTTGTTTGCATGAAAAGTGATATAAATCTAAAATAAATTAAATCTGATGAATCGAGATTAAAATTCAGATTAAAGAGATTAAAATTATGCATGTTGCTACATCACTGCTAATAATCCTCTGAAAGGAGCCATTCTGCATGAGGACATCTGATACTGCACATTTTCTTAATACAGCTGCATTCTTAAGTAAATTATTACTATTATTAGATTCAGGACTTGCATGACAGTAAGTGTATTTGGCAGTTGTGATCCTTTTAGCAAAGTAAAAAAAAAAAAAAAAAAAAAAGTAAAATCTAAAAAGTAAAATCTGAATACTGAATACAAGATCTCATATGGAGAGGTGAAAAAAATACATTGAAAATTATAAATACAACATAAACATATAATTTAGCCATCAACAGCTGGGATGTATTGTTTTGGATTACCTTCAATTTGACAGGTGTATAAACTGGTCAGTAAGGCTCACAGATGAGCTTTTAATTAAGTTGTGCCAAGATTCTGGATTTAGATGTTTTATTTGCAGTTGCAGGTCCAACTGTGTATGTATGTAACTATTTTTAAATCATGTACTTGTTCAAGTCTTCTTTATCAAGAAATAATGACAATTTCAGTAAACAGTAGTTAAGTTATAAAAGTTTATTAAAGAAAAGAAAAAACAATATGAGCAGAAGTCTATATATTCTTCAGCACAAACTGCTTAAGAAAAATAAAACAGTTTAAAAACTTTGTTCATTAAAGTTGAAAAAATTCTGACACTTTGTTCATTCATTTTCACTTATATAGAAAGCACACGGTTTTTCACAGAGGAGTTTTTTATCTCATTACAGTAGAAACACATTAAAAATGGCTGAACTTGATTTAGTTGCTTCAGTCTGAGGGTTCTGGTGTTGCGTATGCTGGCTGACTGTCAAGGCTCAAAGAATTAAATACGTTTTACCATTTATTGAATTATTAGTGACAACTGTTATTAAGTAACAGCTTCTCCTGCTACAACAAGGCAAAAATATCCCCTGTGAAAAAGGACCACTCTCAAAACATTCATTACACTCAGTGACTTCAGAACTCCAAAGTGCTGTTTGACAAACACTCAACACAATGCATCACATTTTTTTTGACACGGTTGTCATTGTTTCTGGGAAAACACAACGGTGACAAATCATAAAGCGAGACAGTTAAAACTCTCAGCACACAAACACCACAGTGATCCTACAATGTTGACCAGCACCACACACACACACGCACGCACACACACACCGAATAACAGCAGCTGTGTTGTTTCAGTAGAATGGTCTACTAATCTCACAACAAGATCTGCTGCAGGTGTAGGTCTGCAACAGGTTATCTCAGGAAGGTGTGAGAGAGGATGGCAGGGGCACAAACAACAAGGTAGATAAGGTTCAAATTAAATTCAAGCTGCTAAACTTAACAAATGGAGCACATTATCACTGTAATGACCTGAATGCAATGCAGAGTAGTGTTAAACTGTCTGGGACAAGAATATGTTCAAGTATTAACAGTTATCTTGTGTTAACGGGCCATTTTTATGTGTGTATTGCATAAATCTATATCAAGTATTTTATATACTGGAAAACTGTATTCTCCCTTTGACTCAGAGAGACTCAATAGCTGAACTTGAGACAGATGAAGAAAATCATGTGAGTTCATGTATGCGAATGCGGCAGGATTCTGTCTGAACACACGGAGGTAAAGGAATGTGATCGTGCCACCATTACATATGTATTTAAATGTGTTTTGTTGTGTTGCGAGATGTGTTTCAAAAGGGAGGTGTGTGGACTGATGGCAGTATACCATCATGGTAAAGTGTGCGTTTGATTTTGGTGTGCGTTTTCTGTATCGATATCAGTGCAGTGAAGATTATTAATGCAGTTCACAACTTGTGCGCTGTTTAAGAAATATGGGTAAGTCGCAGAGGGAAACTATAAAAACTAAAGCCAACATTGTGGTGAACAAGATCATGCAAGATGCCAAATTCTTGTATGAAGCATTGGTATTAGATATGTAATGTTTAATGATTTCACTTGACTGTTGACAATTTAAGGCCAAATACAGTGTGTTATTGATTTCAATAAAACCACATTTTGTGAAAATGAAATGACAGCGTATCATCCTCACCTGTCACATTCATCCAAGCAAAGAGATGAACATGACCACACCCATGAACTGTGTGAAGAGGATGAGCGGAGTGAAGAAGGACCACACGGGCCACAGTGCCATGTTAAAGCTGCAAGGGAAGTACAAGAACACTTAGAAATATGCTTAATTTGAAGTAGTATATCAGTACTAATCAATCAGAAAATATAAACTGTACACAGCTTCCCCCTACAATGTCATTTGTTGTCAATGCCACTGCAGAGGACGAATGTGGGAGGATATTAAAATGCCAGTGAAATCATAGATGGTTTTAATTAATTTTAGTACTGCTAATAAAAGAAACACTCTGACGCAGTGAAAGCACACAAAATAGGCTCCCACGCACAAGCTTACTCTGATCAAAACAAGTTCAAGCTTGGCATTCTTCTGAAGGCAGCATCCCAATTAACTATTTTTGCATTTGACAGATTATCTTCTAATCAGTGACTCCTTTCAACACAGATAAAAGAAAATACCATCATGATCACAGGACAAAGAAAGCTGTAGCCCACCAATTATAGTCACTGAGACTTGTTAAACTGGATACTATTATACAATATGTTCAATGAGCTATTATCATCTCAGCTCTCATCAGGTGACCAAAGGGGTTGAAACTGTTGATTCAATCATGTTCAAATAGGAGAAGTTGAGTAAGTCAAACTGTTCAAGTTTCAAGATAAATCTGACACTGTTCTAGTTTCTTTGGTGTCGAGAACAATGCCCCATAGCTTAAATCTGCTTTTATGAGACTGAAAGGAATATTTTATTTCTTTTACCTGCAAGACGCAGCAATAAATGCTGCAGTGGTGATGGGAGGAATAGCAGGGTACTCGTGGTCATAGTGTTCGATTCCTTTAAACCACTCCAGGTACACAATGCAAAACATGGCCAGAGAGAGGCAGATCCCGAGGAGTATCAGACCGGCATTGAACCACCAACTGGAAAAATATGGGTTGAAAGGAGGAGAATCTATGAACTCCCTGATTCGAACTAAAGACGCATTTCATTTTCATTGTTTGTAATGTAGGCAATAAGAATGAGCGAACAAAATATCCAAGGAAGATTTTGTGTCTTCCTCATAACTCATTCACCTTTTGATATCTTCATTCTCCATGATGTTATGGAAGAAATCTACGTAGTAGGTCACACTTATAGATGCCACGATCCAGAAAACGGAGTGTCTGTTAATGCGAGGGAGTGGTTTAGCATCTTTTTCCTCTTGACCTGAAAGGTTACAGAAAGTCAAGTGTCAAGTCGAGTGTCAATTCATGTGTCATCATTCCATGAAGACTTTAAGAAAGTTGAGACTGAAGTAAAGATTACAACACGCTTGGCATTTCACATGTCCACGCGGGTTTGACTACCGTCAATTAGATGATCGGACATTTAGCAAAGCAGTGGTGCCATTCAACACAATGCACGAGCACGGTAATGAATTTACTACTAAATATGTGAGGTCTAAATCCCCAGCTTTCAGGTTTAAGGAGCTTTGGGGGTAAAAGCGATAGCTTTCTTTGAGATAATCTTTCATCTCAGAGGGCTAATAATCTCTATAATTTACTGGTTGATTTAATGTGCTTCAAGTGCTTCAGCATGCTGGTCTACTCTGTGCAGGGTTCACAATGAACTCCATGCCCTAAACAGGTAGTTGGCCAACGAGTTGCTTAGTTTCTAGTGGTCCATCTTAGATAAAAGATATAATACACCAAGACCTCTTTGCCAGAAGGATGACTGACGGTATGTAAACTGGAATGTATACAGAGCCATTAATAAAAAGGGATGACCTGTCAACAAATGTTTTGTCTGTTGCTTATATTACAATGATCGGTTTACACTGGCAAAGAAATGACCCTTGGATTGAGGACAGTGTAGGAATAGAGTTTCCCTGTATTATGTTGCTGGGCTGACACAGCGTTTGCTCCCAGTCAAAACAATCAAGAATTGCTGGATCTCTGCCAGGGAGGGCCTCAAACATGGACAATTGTCCACTGTACAAGTTGTCTACAGCCCCCCAAATAGCAGATAACGTTCTGCTATAGTTTTGTCAGAGAAAACGCCACATTATTGGACTTATTATTGGACAACCACACAAATGAGCTAGCTACTTTACTAAGAATGCTAGCTCGGGCTAGCCAGCAGGCTGTGTTTGACACTAAAGCTATGCCGCTAACACCTACAGTGATGTTCAGGATGCCAGTGCTCAAACCAGAGCTGTATGGACGTTAAGTACACTGTGTTTGTAACGTCACCTTAAAGACTTAACGGTTAGCTTTATGCGGAAACTGATCAGAGTTGGCTAATAACGTTAGCTGCTTCTGAAACTTACTCTTTTCACCTTCGTCACCGGATGCCGAGGTTTGCATGAGAAACTCCGCATCTTTTTTAAATCTATTCCGCAGCGTTGCCAGTTCACTTTCGTTCAGCATTGTGTTGATGCTACCATTAACTTACACTTGCTCTAAAGGCTAACCAGCGATTAGAAGAGATACTTCCTGTTAGACACAGCGTCGCTTTTTTATGACGCACTTGAAGACGACAGTTGTAGTTTTTTTTAGATTAGAAACAAAAAAATTAATTAATTAATTAGAAGAATTGATTAATAATTTAAGTACTTGGCTGCATAAGAGCCTGTATTTATTTATTTGTTTTTACTTGTACTAGTAAATCAAACTCAACTGGTTTACTGGTTCAACTGGCTCCATTAGAACAATATTTTAAGTTTCCCTCTGTTGGATACAAACTTGGCAATAGCAAACTCTATGAGGCAGACAGTATAGGACTTGTAAAGTATAGACATAATATACAGTAAAATCACTGCTACATCAAACCTTTGCCTGTTACCTGTTCCCTGCTACAGAAAACTATGTCTGATACAATCATTTGAGATGAATAGCATAGGCAGGTATAAGCCATGAGTCATAAGTGTGTGTCCTCCACAAAGCATCAAACACACTGGATCACTGGGTTGGCAGTAAAATCTACCCTCAAAGGGGTAACTGAGGATATTTGAACAAGAACGTGTGACAAAGCACATTTGCTCCCATCCCTCATAAACTTTGCAGAATGCATAGTAGCTGGCTGTATTCCAGTTTATCTTGAATGTATACCTTTACATGGCGCTGGCAAGAATTTGACACTGCTGATACCTTTATTCCATTTCAGGCTGAACTGAAAAAAACGCTTCAGTGAGGCAAAGAGAGAGTGGTGCAGTGAAGAAACGTACCACTGTATCAAACTTCCCACTTTTGCCAATCTGTTGCCAGTTTATTAGGTACGCCTAAAACAAATGCAGTCTAATACTTACCAGCATTAAGATATGTTAGGCCTTTACCTGTTTCTATCTTCGTTGGACAGTATTAGTATTACTAATATTTACCGACCCTTGTTTAAGTTAATAGGGTAAATGGACCTCTCTGGCATGTAGTCACTTTCACATCTATGAGCATTTCTTGTTCATGTACAGATGCACCTAATAAGAATATTAGCATACACTCTGATATGCCATCTTTTAGAACGGTGGTTCTCAAAGCTTTTAGAGTCACGGCCCGCCAGAATAATCAGGTCGGTGTTTGTGACCTCTCCTGTCTGTCCAAGACAGGGATTACTGAAATAACACACACCACTACCAAACTCACATCGCACCTTCACAGTCAACATGTCTGTGTTAGGCTTAAAGGACAAGAGACAAACAGATGTTCATATTACTGAGGTAAACTGGGCCTGTTAAGATGTTGAAAAACATAGTATGTAGCCCAAATCAGTGTTTTTGATTTACTGTCCCCCGTGCTGACTGTCAGAGTCATGACACCTGCTTCATGTCTCTCATTCTACACAGCTTGCCGCAACGTTATTTATCATGAGCCCTGCTTTAGAAGTCTGGTTCTTAATCTGGGCATTAAAAGAAGAGGTACAGAGAAATACAAAATCAAGTTCACCACATCTTGAAAAATACTGTAGGTGTCTTCACTGCCATTCAGTGCTTTTTTAATGACATTTAACTAATGTAACTTGTGTTGAACACATTGGCCACAAGTGACAATTCCAGGATAATGAGAAACACTGAAACATAATGGAACCAGTATAACAAAATCTACAGTATCTAAGATTTGCCATCATGAGCCACTAAGCTACTAGCCATACCAGAGAGTGAAGGCTGTGACAGCAAACCCTGAGCGTAGTGCAATAACCAATAGTGTGTTTTATTTTAAATTAAGGATAATTCTCAAATATAATGTAATATAATGTAAGAGTCATAAAGTCAAACTGGCTGAATAATGTCTGTTATACATCACTCTTAAGTTTGCTCATTTACATGGCTGTGGCAGGAAAATCAGATTTAAATGAACAAGATTATATTATGAAAGTAACTATTTTATGTAAGAAAAAAAGATGTAATTTCTCCTTTTGGAAAACCCATATTCTTACTTTAATACCCCATTTATTTGAGACATTCTGCTAGTTATGACTGCTATTAAGACCAAAGTTCAGGGGTGAAACTGCCCCCATATAAAACATATGACCACACAGTTAATTCTGCAATAATCCCTATAAACAGATAAACATATCCTTCAATATCTAATGGCAGATATAAAATGTTGACCTATTTTGCAACGGAAAGAGTTTCAGTTTTTTCTGAATATCCTGTGGGGTCTTGATTGAAATAAAAGCATTAAGCAATACTGAGTCTCACTGACTAGAAAACAACATTTTAATACTCGCAAACCTGAGTAACAGCTTGACTAATACCCAAAGTATGCAATATACAATTACAGGTAAGCAGTGTGATGAATGAGCATCTGTGTTAAACCTGCTGGGATTAGCAGAGCTTCATAAAGCTGGGCAGATTTCCTCCTGTAGCTCCTCCCGTGTGTGTGTGCGCTTGTGTGCGTTTGTGTGTGTGTGTACAGGGTAAAGAGGCTGCTCATTCTAGTGGTGGAAAATCAGACAGCATTAAAACTTCACCTGAGGCTGACACCAAGCATCTTGCTTCTATGGAGCTTCTGTGTCCCTGGCCAAGTGAACCCCGTTCGGGGTGCCGAGGAATGTGCATTAGCTTCGTCCCGTGTGAGAGTCAAATTCACCTCAGGTGCACCTCTCCCGTTTCCCTTCCCCCACTCTAACATCCAATCCCACAGATAAGGTGCCATTTCCCAGCCTTACTGTGGGCTTGGAATGTGGAACAGAGCAGCCGTCTATCACTATTGTCATTTTATACAATAAAAAACACTGACACGTTGTAAGGTAATTTGTAAAAGTCTTTTCCATGCTGATTAGGCTACGGCAAAAAGGAACAGGAAATGTAATTCAGTAATAAAATTATTTAATCTTTGAGATTATGTCACCTGTATAAAAACACCCAATGGAGGATGACAGACAACAATGTTTTTTTAAATTTTAAGAGACTATGAACAACATACAATTCATGCCAGACGGGTGAGATAAACAGATCTACTTTACAAGTCGAACTCTGTCTTTCAAAACTTTAAATCTGGGATTGTTGTTTATCTTCTTGTTGAAAAGTGCTAGCACGTCCTCCTCTGTTTTAAAATTTGCATCTCCTGTGAAAGAGTAGTATGCTGCCAAAATCTGTAAAAGAGGAACACGCTCTTAGAATCATAATAGATGAAAGACAACTCTCATTTTAAAATGATATTTAAAAGAACAACATGTTAAGTTTAGAAGTCAAATGGGATGTTGTACAAACCAAGAAATACAGTTCACAGCGTAATTAAGTCTCTTCATGTCTCACCTTCTTCCTGAGTTTCTTCACTGGCAGTTCCTGGTCAGGTGATTCTCTCAGTACTGCCTTGATATTTCCCTTCCAGTTGAATTTGCCTGAAAGTTAATCAGAAACATAATTGAGTTGCTGGTAGGGGTCATTTATTCAGTGCCAACAAAAGACACAACACTGACCCCTGGTGGAATTATCCCTTTATACCATTATTTATTTTCTCAAAAGATGTCAATCAGAGTTATTAGTGAAGATCTTTACCTTTGGGAACTGCTTGATCCTCTGTCTCCTCAGTCTCTTCTGTCTCTTCGGGCTCCTCTGCATCTGAAAACGAGATGTAATTATCAACATAAGTAATCATTAAATTAAAAATAAGGATTGGTTTCACAAGTTTAAAGAAAAGTATCCTTTCAAACACAACGGCACAGGAGCACTTCCGACATTTATTTCAATCTACATTTTTATCTACATTTTGGTGCTGATACAAACATTTTGCTATTCCACATCAGTGATGCTTGGAAATAGCATTCCTTAAAGAGACACAGTTTCACTGTGACTAATAATACAGAGAAGTAAAAACTCAACAGTGGCTGATCAGATAACACTATAAGGAGAACAGCATCCAGAAATAGATCATGGGTAGACTTCAGAAATTGTCTTACTTGTCTTTTTTTTCTTGCTGGATGTCTCATTTTCTGCATCCTGCCCATTCTGCTCTTCATCTCCATCTTCCTCAGAGCTGCGCTTCCTCTTTCTGTCCTTTTTTTTCTTTTTGCCTGCATGGTCTTCTTCTGGCTCCTGTGCAACTGTCTTTTCGGCACCTTTCACAGCCTTGCCATTCTTCTGCTGACGGGCCTCTTTACGCTCCCGTTTGTTCAGTTTCTTCTTCTCGACATCTGGACCGCCATTCTGCTTCTGCTCATTCTCATTAGTGTCCACTTTGACTTCAGCCACTGTCTTTTTAGCTTCTTTGGTCTCCTGGGGAGCCTCAGGAGTCTGTACGATTATGAGAGGGTAATGAACATCAGGAATATTGAAGAAGAAATGGAATTTTGTACAGACAGAAATTGGTATTAGAGTGTGCCATGTTTTCTCTTTATTTGACAACTATCAGAGCGGAACTACAGAACAATATATAGTTATCTCAAACACTGTAAAAAACAACTAACCTGACAGTTTTGCATTTACAAATAGCAAACTTGTTTCAAGTTTACCTTAATATGGTATAAACTGGATAAGATTCAAATGTACTTCAAAGCTGCTAAGAGCAGACTAAATCTCATTCCTTTGGATTTGAACTAAAATAACTAAAACTGGTTTTACCTTACCAGCTCTATACTCACAGACAGTGACTCATAAACACAGGGAAAGTCAAATAAGTAACTTACATTGTCAGCTGCAGCAAGGATGTCCCACACTTCATCATGAAGACTGGTGTTAGCTATTTTAAGACTGTTTCTCATCCAATTCTAAGAGAAAAGACAAACAGTGAATGTGGAATAGTTCATGCACGGGACCCCACACTACACACAAACAATGTACACGGAAGTCACAACTATTCATTACAGACCAATGAATAAAATATTAATCAGCACAGACTGAAGCTACACCAACCTGAAACTTGGCCTTCTTTCTTGGGACGTTATCATACGCACTGACTTGCCTGAGCACATCCTTGAGCTTTGCACTGACTCCAGGTCTGTTCATAGCTTCATGGACCCTCTGCAGGAGAAGCATGATCAACTTAGAAACAAACAAACAAAAAAAAAACCCTATTTAATGACACACACTGCATCACTTCTCTGCATTTCACCTGGATCCACTGCTGCTGTTTCACATCTCCTTTGTTTGCCTTAGCCTCGTAGCCTTTGCCTCCATACTTCTGATCTTCACTGATACACTTAATGTGGTTCTTGTAGTCATTACCCCTGTTCAACAGAGAAACATCACCACACACACGGAGTGCTGTCAGCTTTGTGGCTAAGTAGCTGTTAACGCAACACTAACAACGGCAGACAACAAGCAGCCATTACCAGAAGTCTTTTCCACAGTCGATGCAGGACAGGACCTGGCAGCCTCGGCACATGCTCACATGTTTATCTACCTGAGCTTTTTTCAGGGACTCACCGCAGCCGTTGCAGGTGAAGAACACCATTGTAGCGACACTTCTGTTTCAGACTGATTCAAACTGTTTGATTCAAACTGTTAAACTGAAAAGAGCCGTTACTAATGAGTAATGCGGTACAGTTCTCGTGCGAAAGAGGGACCAGACCGTTCGCGGCGCCGGTGTGAGCTAATGCTAACCTAATACAGGCAGCTAACGACACCCAAAGCTAACGAATGCTACAACAGACCCGTATCTAGTGACAGAGGATGTATCAAAGCGTGTAACAGCAGCAACCCGCGACGTTAACCTCGCCTGGTTTCTCTCCCATGCGCATAAACTTTTCAAAACACACGTGACCACCCTAACACGAGATAGCTACATTAGTAATCTTCCGTGCGAAAATGCACCCAAAGAGGAGTTCCGACCGAGCTTTTTTCTTTTTTTGTGTTCATGAGCTAAATGTGTGTAGCGACTTTCATAACATAACTGCCAGTAACACCGACGTGAACCCCTTACAATATAATTACACCATCACTGCTTCCACGTTTTAAAATATTCCGTCACATTATCTGCTTCATGTTTAGGAGCCGCGAAATACGGGTTGCACCAGGAAGCGACGTCATTACACTCGAAAAGTGACCCATCATCCAAATAAAAGGTTGACTCTTCACATTGAGGTTTGGACTTATTTGTTTTATGTCAACGTTATTGACCCAACAATATTTAGGACTTGGGATCCCGGTTTAAAATCTCATTCGCGCTCGGGTTGGTTAGCGTAGCTTTGTAACGTTAGTTAGCTTGTTGGCGGTGTTCGTCCAATTTTTGCATGGGTGGTCTCGCAGCGCAGACACCCTGGATTCTGCGCGGTCGTTGAATTATACAGTATATAACGTTATGAATATTATCTGAATAGTGTTGCCAGTACAAGCTTGCAGCACTTTTAACATTGTTGCATTTCAAGGACTAGCTCAACCAGGGGAATAATTACTGTTGTTGCGTTGTTTTTGTCCCCTTGTCTAGTTCTTTGATGGAGAAGTTGGAGCTGAGGGGTTCAGTAGTTGAGTGACCATGGACACCCTGTCCAGCCACAGCTCTTACCTGCTGCAGCAGCTCCAGGAGCAGAGGATTCAGGGGCTGCTCTGTGACTGCATGCTGGTGGTCAAAGGTGTCTGCTTCAAAGCCCACAAAAATGTCCTGGCTGCTTTCAGCTCCTACTTCAGGTGCCTTTATGTCTTTATATATTGATTGTAGTGACACATCATTGAATCAATGGCATATTTCCATCCATCCTTATCATTTAGCTAAGTAATCGTACTGTACTTTGCTCTTTATTCCAGGTCTTTATTCCAAAACTCCCCCAGTCAGAAGAATGAGGTGTTCAACTTGGTCATCCAGGATGTTAGTGGCATCGGTCAAATATTGGACTACATGTACACCTCCCATCTTGACATAAACCAAGATAATGTTCAAGCACTCCTGGACATTGCTCAATGTTTGCAGGTTCCAAACATTCAGAGCATGTGTAATGCTTTCCTCAAGCCTTGTCCACCACCGGTGGAAATCCCGTCATTTTCTCTCCCGGGCATGCTGAGCTCAGAGCACGACTGCCTCCTGGGGAGCAGTCTTCCTCATGATGTTGACCTTCACTGTCCCTCTGAGTCCCAGAGGCCTGGCTTCAGTAGTGACATGGACCACAGCAAAAGGATGTCTGTTTCTGTACCTAATAGTGGCTCAAACTGTGACACAGCTAGCAGCACTCAAGCACCCGTTGAAAAACAGCTTGTCCATGGCTACAAGCTCCGTAACTTCTACAGTAAGCAGTACTTCAAGCAAAGTGCAATTCAGACTAATAGTGCAGCGTCAAATCAAGGCCCAGGCCCTTTGGTGTTGGTGGAGGAGCAGCAGTGTCAGCTCGGGGTCAACCAGGGAAGCAGCCACACTCCTGTATGTTCAGGAAACACAGTTCAGCCCAGTCCGCCCTGCACATCTGTGGCAGCTGAAAAGAACCCTGTCCCCTCTTTAACACCGTCAGATAATTTAAACACCCCCAACTCTAACACAGAAGACTCCATGCTCAATAAGCCAGTTCGCCCAAAGAAGGCTGTCTACCTGAAGAAATACAACTACCTCCGGTCTCAGAAGGCTTTGGAGGAGATGTTTGCTGAATCAGTCAGTGAACCTGTCGTCTGCTGTCCGAAAGAAAGTCTTCAAGAAGAATCTGTGGTCCAGACTGGAGCTTCAGAAGCTCCTGTTGAGGGCTTAAATGCAAACATGGAGGAGGTTACAGAGACACCAACAGATGCACAACTTCCCAGTCCTCCACCTGTGAACCAAGAAGAGCAAAATCTGAAGAATGTGCCAGAGCCTGCACAGCAGACAGGACACAAGCAGTACTGTTGTGAGGTGTGTGGGAAGATCTTTAAACACCCGAGCAACCTGGAGCTGCACAAGCGCTCACATACCGGTATTTACTGCTAATAACTGTCTTATTAACACATTTCAGTAATGACTGTGAGTATGTATTGTAATAAAATGTGCTTTCACTGCACTTTGTTCCAGGTGAGAAGCCTTTTCAGTGTAATGTCTGTGGGAAAAACTTTTCTCAGGTATCATCTGGTGTCTTATTCTGATTTGCCAGTTATTATTGAATGGAAAAATTACGCTGAGATATCTGACTGATAGTTTTTGTTTTACAGGCTGGGAATTTACAGACACATTTACGGCGACATTCTGGAGAGAAACCGTACATTTGTGAGTTATGTGGTAAAAGGTAAGGCACCATCTGTGTACTGTATCTGTTTCCTCATTTATATTCCTCTACAGGAGTTTTTTTTTTTGCTAGCTTACTGATTTATAGCAGTATACCATGATTTTTAGTATACCAATGAATAAAGTAACACTGTCTTTAACTTACATATTGAGGCAATAATAAAGTATATGTAGTGATTGACTAACTGCATTAGAAGCATAAACCCTAATGGTCACTAAACTTGTCTAAACATTGAATATTTACTTTTCCAGCTTTACTGCATCAGGGGATGTCCATCGTCACAAAGTGGTCCACACAGGAGAGAAGCCACATCTGTGTGATATATGTGGTCGAGGTAAAAAAAAAAAAAAAAAATGCATGTATTGGTCAGCAGGTGATGGTCTCATTGTGAAGTTGAAAATTTATGAATGGTTGATGTTACCGTGGAAAATGATGACACATTTTGTGTCCGTATGACTGGTGTTTTACTGACTGTACTTGTCGTGTTGCTCAGGATTCAACAACTTGAGTAATCTCAAGGAGCACAAGAGGACTCACGCCACAGACAAGACATTCACATGTGACCAGTGTGGAAAATCCTTCAACACGCACAGAAAGCTTCTGAAGCATAAAGCCCGCCACGTGGGAGAAAAACCACACAGCTGCGCCACCTGTGGTAAGGAACAGACTCTGTCTTGTTAGAAGTATTATTGACATTGGTAAAGTAAATAAATAAATACACACAAGCCGCTTTTTTGAGGAAAATTTCTCATCATTTGATGGTTCCAGCTTGCTCTTTATCTCATGTGCATATCATCTCTATACCTTCAGGTTGTGGACCTCTAGTTAGACAAACACCATGACGACATCACCTTGGGTTTTACTAGATTATAATGGGCATTGTTCACTGGTTTTGACCATTTTATAGACCAAATGATTAATCGAGAAAATAATTGACAGATGAATCAATGGTGAAAATAATAGTTGCAGCCTTACACTGATAGGTGTGACAAGTTCACAAAATATATTTTAATGGGGGGAAAAGTCAACCTGATACAGAATAATCCATAGTTCCTGCATATTTAAATACATGGCACCTGTCTGCACCAGATATACCTTTGTTATATTTATTCATTATTTTGCTAGGCTTCCCAAGCGTAAGAGATTTATGTAGATATCAGTGTCCTTAAGAATCAATGTCTTAAAGTGTATTTGGCACCATCAAATACATAGATTTATTTTAATTGAGTATGACTATAACAATAACCAATGCATAGTGCTTAATACCTAATATGTGTTCCTAATTGATGCAGGGAAGTGCTTCATTGGCTCAGGGGACCTGCAGCGTCACATACGGTCACACACTGGTGAGAAACCCTACGTCTGTAACGCCTGTGGAAAGAGCTTTACCCGCTCTGCCATGCTGAGGAGACACAGTAACATGCACTGCAAGGGAGCTCCAGCCGACATCCCGGTAACTGACAGCTCTGACCCACCTCGTAGCTCAGATGGAGCAGCCACCTTCTCCAAACCTGTCAGCCACACTAAACCTCCTGCTGCGACCAGTGAGCAGCATTTTCCCAGCATGATGCCCCACGCAGGGTTAGAGAAACCCTCACCGCCTACTTCACCACCACAACCGACTTCACATATAGAGACTACACCTCCCAGCATGCACCTCAGCCCAGCTTCTACACCCACCCCCCTTCCAGAGCTGCGCTCGCTGGTACCCCATCATCTCCTCTCCTCCAACCACCAGGAGAGAAGTGCAGCCATGACTGCCACCAAACCACACCTGCCTCAGGAGGTTGTGTACGGTCCATATGTAGAGAATGGGAACATGACAGTGGAGATGAGCAGAGGTGCGGTGGGCAGGCCCTACCTGCCTCCCACAGACAATCACTGTAGTACCCTTACACCTTCTAGCAGGGCCAGTACTGGGTCCTACAGGTCCAGTGAGGGCCAGTTCATCTCCAGTGTAACACTGTGGGGCCTGGCAATGAAAACTCTGCAGAATGACAATGACATGGAGCAGTGAAATGTTGCATGTTCTTCAGATTAGCACAGCATCGAGCACTTTTCACTCCTTTCACCTCCTGACTCTTGATCACATTTGTCACACAAATATAGTACTCCCTTCGATGAAGCAGACATGAGCTGTGAGTGCTTCCTAGTGTTACTTAAATTGAATAAATCGAGAATCTACTTCTGTCTCAGTCTCAAATTTGAATTTCTTGCTGCATGTAAACGTACTGACTGACTGACTGAAGATGAATTAAAACTGCTGCAGCGCTGCTCTTGTGGCTTCAAAGGGGTGATGCTTTATTGGTGTGTTTGTATATACTGCACTGCACTTTAAAATGTAAACATGCAGACCTATTTTCAGCTCTCAGTGTCACATACTGATGTAGTATATATTCATATGAATAAAAAGTGTACATCCTGTTTAATGTGTATGTCATTGTTTTTTGTTTTTTTTTTTACTAGTAAAAAGTTCTTTTCACATTATTTTTTTCTTTTTCATGTGTTCACAATGTAGCATAGGAGTAGTGGCCTCTGATATCTTCAGCTCTGTGTTTGATGTTTAATTATAGACTTACCTGTTTAGCCTGTTAAAAAGCTTTTTACTAAAGCAGTGTCTTAAAGCCATCATGAGGAAGGATTTACACTTTTCTGATTTAAGTACAGTCTTGCATAATATATGAAATAGATCCCCAGTATTGGACGTTTGTCATATTATTGGGGAAATGATTCACATAAAAAATATCAGTTATTTTTCCTGATTTCCTGCCATGTGTCAGGAGCTTTAGCACACCCACCAGGCTAACCACATGTTAAAAAAGTTTATTCTAAAGGGCAAATCCATCAGCTGTAAAGTGCTATGCTGTTACACAGACCACAGAGGGAGCTAGAAACTAGGTGCTACAGTTCATGTTGGAAAGTGTAAAGTCAATTTTGGCAGAAGACCTCAGATCATGTGACACACTTGGATCTGTAAGAGATATCTCAAATCCTCCCTCGCGGGACACCAAAGCTACCACTGACACATTTTATGGCAAGGTGTCCAAAATGATGTGTCTCAAAGTATGATGGTATATTAATGGAGACTGAGTATGTTGGTGACAAAGCTGCCACAACAGCGCTTCACACTCACCACACATCCAGTAAACACTATGCACCAGTTAACAATGTGCAACATCCCTGCAGCACGTAAACAGCACACTGAGTAGACAGCATTCACTACAACATAGGGAGCTGATAATTGGCCCTCATTGTCACAACATACAGAGCCATGCCTGCTGGATGAGTTGCCTAGCAACACATAGGATAAGTGTGTTATCATGGTGTCCATTCTCCTTCCTTTGCATCAGTTCTCCAACCACTGATGGACAAGAGTCGACTCTGGGCAGGAAAGTGTACTTGACCCCTGATGCTTCACATCCTTCAAAAAGTGTGTGCGTGCGTTCACACCACACTGAGAAATTATTCAAACCCTGGTGAGCTTCAGCGTGTTCTCACTTTATAGCAGATACCGAAGTGTGAGTGTGAAGGAAACCCTTCTGTTCTTCACAACTCGGATGCAGAAAGGAACAGAAAAAAGCCTCTGAGGAAATGTGCAGATTGTCAGCAGGCATCACTAGCAACACTGTTCCTGAAGATCTGCAGTGTTCTTTATAGCAAAAGCCTGTTCACACACATCTGTCATGACAGTTGATGGTAATGCCAAGAAGATGTTATGAGAAGCTTTGTAACAGTAGCGAGTCAAGCAACTGCATATTGCATTTCCATAACATTGGCAATTTGAGAGAAATATTTAAATGGTTAAAACCAAAGGAGGTCAAGATATTTTGACGTTTGGTCTCTAGTATGAGTTAAACTCTCACAGGTGTGTGTCCAACTCCACCAGCATCAGTTTGTAACACAGACCCAAAGCCAAGATAGAGGAAGAAAAAACAATTTATTTTCTCCATCACATTCATCATAGACATACAGTTAAATCAGCCATGTTAGGTCTAAACATTATTCTTGTCAAATAATAATGCAATGCTGATTAATCTTACTCTATATTTGTCTTATATTTCAGTGTAACATTGTAGAATGACAGATGATATACTGTACATATATTCCTAATGTACGCAACCACTAATGTAGATTATTTTTTTGTTATATTCTTATTCTTGCATAATGAAATGAAATGAAATGAAATGAAATCTAAGCAATAATAAATGATGTTCCATATCTATAATCATATATCTGTCACAACCACAATACAAAGTATGACATATCATCATACATATCGTTAAATATATAATACTGTAATGTGGAAACTAGCGTGTCTGAAATAACCAAGAATTTGAAAGCGTATCACACAAAAGCTTCAACATTCAGTAAATATCCAGATATTTATTTGCAGCTGGATATTCATGGACAAACATCTGGATGAATGAATGAAACACTGTGTGCTTTGACCAATCTAAAACATTTCTATTCAACATGGAGACAAAAGTGCTTCTTGTACATTCATTACATGGTAGTCACTATACCAGCGTTGCTATCAGTCACTGGGATGAGTGACTCTGAGGGTGAATTCTATCTTTCCATGACTCTCTCATGTCTCTCTCTCTCTCTCTCTCTCTCTCTCTCTCTCTCTCTCTCTCCCCATCATGCTAAAGTTAATCCCGATTATGTACGCTGTCTAACTGGTGCAGAACGAGACCAGGGCTAATGCCATTTTATCCAGAAACATTTCCAAAGCTCGTCTTTTGTTTTGGTATCTAATCATGTTTCATTGCTTTGTGTCGGTACAGGCATGTGAGGATAGGTTTAATTAACAAGTGAGCGTGAAATGTATGAATCCCTCCAAATTCGGTCGGCTGTGACATTTCTCTGCAGAGAACGGTTTGCCTCAACATCTGGCAAAAAAATATTTTTTTTTCTGACTATGCATCTTTAACACGGGTAGTTCCATTTTTAAGATTCTGTTTGTGTGATTTTTAACCCTCAAATCTCTTCACTGACTAACACAACTGTTTGAATGTCATAGATGTTTTGTTATTGCTGCACTTGAAGCTGCATCAGAACAAGAAGATATGGACGTGCTCTGGCAGCGGTTCCAGCTGAGCAGTAATTGCTGTGGAGTTGCGGCATGTTGCATTGTTGGATGAGATGGATAAGTGACTGACCTAGTCTCTGTGCTATAATTCCTCTGTGTCGCAATATGAAAGAGGCTTAGGCAAAGGAGGAGAATGCCGATTGTTCCCATTGTTGCTCTGCAGTCTTTCTTTACTAGTCGTACTGCTTTTTCCTTTGAATCTGATGGTACCTGTTTAGCCCCACCTGATCAGATTTGCTGTGAGGGTGCCAGTCATGCCACACATAACTAGACAAGAGCAATTACACCATAATTGTACCTTTCACGGGTTAATTTGAAGCCATCATCATGCTCACCTGCAATAAGGTGCTTTAATACGCTGACTTGTGAGGCTTGCAGCTAGAATGTGAATATGCACAAACCCTGCATACGTCTTTGTCCTGCATGCATGTCTCTTTTCTACACACACACATACACACTGGCCTTTAGCTACTGTACGCAGGTGTGCTCCTCCTCACTGGGTCTGCAGTACACCTTCAGTTTCTCAGATGCGTTTAGACACCTGTCAGTGTCTGTTTTCCCCCTCAAGCACGAAAATGAGGTCGTTTGAGCACATACACACAATAAACTTTGGGAAAGGTAGGAAACATAAACATCACAAATATGAAGCTTGTTATCCACATTTATGGCACCAGTCGTATATTAACAATACAGTAACACAGTGATGGGAAGCTGAGAGATAATTAGCTACATCTGCGGTCCCTTCTGGTGTTTTGTGTCTTTTTTCTAGGTTTTTTTTTGTTTGTTTTTTTCCGTAGCATGCTTAAAAATGTAGCAGCAGCTCTTCACTGTGTTGATTATTACTTGAGCTTCAAACTGTCAAATAGTCACCAGCAGGATAAAGAGACAAAGACATACCCAAAGACAAAGCTACAAAGATGAGCATAAAACACAGTTGGAACTTGATTAGAGTTTAAAGGTAAAATTCGATGGGAAGATTGATACCACATATGTCTATGTCAGTCCAATACACGGCACATGAGATACAACATGCCAACATGTGTGCTTTAGAGGTGCTGGTTAGCAGCTAAGCTAAGTTAAACAACCACTTGCTGTAGCTTCATATTTGCCGGACATGAGAATCATCTCATCTGACTCCCAGCAAAAAAGGAAATATTTCCAAAAATGTCAAACTGTTTTCATTTCAAACATGAAACAACCCAATCATCAGCTATAAAATCCACTCAAAATCAAGACACAGTTTACTGCATCAACCTAACTTGGTCTGGTATGACCGAGTAGCAACCTCTGTGATGTTTAGCACAGCCTGTTATCACATGATATTGTTGGATCAGTTTGGTGAAACATAGAAATAAAGCGAACTTCTTTTCTTTATGTGGAACAGCGGTCACAATAAGTGTAATTATTTATGCAGCAGTCTACTGTCTACAGAACATTTCCATGATGTCAATGATGGATGCATGATGTGCAGTCAGGTCAGAGGACAGGCCTCCATGAAAGTTAGTAGATGTGCCTCTGATGGCTCATTATCTGAAACAGTTCCCGACTAAATGGACGAAACACACAACAGACTCTGTTCTTCTTGCTCAGATCCTTTTGATTTCCTGTGGCGCAAATATTAGCCAATCAGATGCAACGATTATCTAAGCGCATGTACAGAACGGAGCCCTTCAGGCTGGGTGTGTGTCTGTGTGTGTGCGCGCACAAGAGGGGGGCAACGATAGGAGAAATGTTGTAAAATTAGCCACGCTGTCAGAGCAGTTGGACTTGGCTTTACATGAATTGCCATCAGTGTAGCAGACTCAGGAAAGCCACGCTCACTCTCTGCTGAGTGCAGTGACATCCAGGCTCTCTCTCTTTCTCTCTGCCTGGGCAAACACATTAAATGACAAATCCAGCAGACCGATAAAAACAGTCGGTCGAGGATGATCACACACAGTCACCTGTGTATGCGTGTGAGCATGCATAAATGGAGGCTGCCGTGTTCCTGGCTGTTCATTGCGTAATGCAAGTCTCCACAAAGTGAGGCACGTTTGTGGGTCGAACTGCTGCTTTTCCAAAGTTTGGGCGTTAGCATGTGGACCTGCACAGACTTCACTTCAGATAATGAACAGATAAGGAATCATTCAAGTTCAACAATAGGCCTATTGCACATCTAGAGATCACATCAAAACATATCACATCAAGATATCATACATACACAAATAGAAATGTAAAACCATTAGTTAGATTTTAGGGGTAGTTGGTGTCAATGGTGATGTCAGCAACCCAGGAAGTCACAGTGATGGTTGTTGTTCATAACTCCTCAAACAAACAAATATCATTGTATTTTTTTTTTTTAATGTCTCTTTGTTCATGTCTGTTCCATGGATTAAACCAACATAATACAACATGGTAATTACTAATTTTGAAGGTGTTGGTCTACATATTTCTTTACAGAGCCAGCTGAGATAAAGAACTGGCTGGAAATGATGAAATGAGGGTGGTAGACAAAGACAAAGCGAATATACTCTGTAAAAATAAAGCCAGAATTACACCTTCAATTTTCTTTTTTCAGCTTAAACATAACAAAATGTGTCTTTTCTACACTCAGGAGAAGATAGGCTGTTTATTGTATTGTAATAAAATATGTGTTATATAAGAAGCTATAGCAGTGTACGAGTAATTATAGCAACCAAGTTATTCAGATTATTATTCATTTACTTAAAAGTGAGTCTCTCTTGGCTTCAACTCAGACCTAACATGAAAAATAGATTTCAACGATCTCCAGTTTCAAAATAAAAGAAATAAAAATGGAAGGCTAAAATGTATTGTAGCCAATCTGAAGACTATGGCTATGCCATCAAATCGACCAAATATAAATAAATAAAATATGTATATATATTTCGTCTTGCTTAATGTTTGTGCATTAACCACACATTGATAAAATAACTTTTCAGTTCCCTCCAATGATAAAAACGAAGGCGTCACTCCTCTTTGCGGAGGCCAATCCCTGCCTGTATCCATGGCAAATGATTTCCCTCTACAAAGAAGAAAGAAAAAAGAGAAAAAAAAAAAAAAACGAAGAGGACTCGGATTTTTCCGGTCGAAGTCGGAATCGGAGCCGTGAGCCCCTGACTGTTACCCGCGCTACGTACACATCATTTGGGTCTTGGCTTGCGGTTCGATTTTGTTTACATCCAATCAAACAAGTCAGTAAGAAAGAAAAAAAATAAGCCTGTCGCTGAAATGGACGCCGCTGATCAGGTGAGTGAAACAAGAAACATTTGGAGTCATACATGAATGTGATTATCTGCTAAATTGGCCAGTGTGTCGTTAATTGATGAGAGAAACGCTCCTGTCCTCCCTCTGTGTCCTTAATGCAGCTTGCATCCATGGGGACATTTCAAGTGCTCAAATTACCTCTGGGATTTATTCGAGTTTTGGAATGGGTGAGTTCAAACTTTGATGTTTTTTTTTTTTCGCATGCTGTAACTTAATAATGCAGTGCAAATACACCAGTGAATTATATAATATTTCATGTGGTGACGAGTGTCTTTTTGTTGTGATGTTTTGTGTAAACATCTGGTTTTGGCTGCATCTTAAACTTTATCACGTCTGTTGGTGCCTGAACAGAGGTGTTTGTTTTACCGCCACACACCGAGGGACCTTCAATCATCTGGGCTCTGATCCGTTTCACCGTGACTAAATGGCTCAAGTTTATGTAAGGATTTAGAGCTCCATGAGAACTACATGCCAGAGGAAGGCGCTATATGTAGCTTTTCTATTACTGTATGCGTATTTTGGATGCGTTGTGCCAACCCTGTGCGTTTTGCGCCAGTTCACAAAAAACATCCTATTTTACTCGAAGAGAACTGATATAATAGGAATCAACAATAAGAACGGAGAGTCCCAGCGCTGACTGAATCAAAGCTTTACTACCTCTTTCTGTCTAGGGTGCCGTTTGTAGGCTCTTGTGTTTATTGTACAGTGCAGAGAAGCCTAAAGGCAAGAGGAGATAAGTGATTTTCTTTGATGTGAGTTTAGAGAAATTACTGTAGCCGTAAGGGTATTCAGCTTGTGCACAGATAGGATGTGTATGTGTGTGTGTGTGTGTGTGAGCCTGTCTTTCCCAGTTTTTTTAAAATGCCATCAAATGTGCAGAGAATCGAGAATCCTCAAGCAGCAGAGCACTCGCTGCTCCACAAAAATCAAATAAAAGCTGATTTTTTTTTTTTTTTTTTTTTTTTTACATGCAAAAACATTCAAACTCACTTTCATCACACACGTGTCATTCTATCTGAGATAGGGCAGATGTCTATTTGCGAGGTGAGTTCTCGAGTGTGTCCTTTTCGGCTGTTTGCGTGTGACCAGATTCACTGTGATATTTGTGGGCCGGAGCCAAAGACCAAGCAGATGATCCAAAGCTCCATCTGTGTGATCAAGATAACACTGTAATGGCTGTAACGGTGTATCTTATTGTTGCCCTGCACGTGTGTGTGTGTGTGTATTGCACGCTGTCCGGTGACGTATTGATCCAAGGATCACCTGTGAGTGTTCATTCAGATATGATCATATGCCTTTGCAAGCTACAATTCATTTTACATTTATTTTCTACACACACAACCTGAGGAGGGCAGGCTACCACCAAACCACCAGGCCACCCTTATAAAAGTGACCTTTTCCTTGCTGTGCCATTTTTTCCTTTCTTTCCCGGCCAGGGGGCTTATAAAAATGCAAACAATTCAAATCATGACCCATGTATTCTGATTTATTCTGCAGCACCAACTGTGGTGTAGTTGTGGTTAGTGTTGTTTTCTAATACCAGAGAGGAAAGGATGAAGCCTCAGTTGGTCTGACTTTTTCTGCCATCACATGGAGTCCAAATGATGTAACTGTTGTTTGAGTTCCGTTCTGCTTCAACCTCAGTACACGCTGACAGGTGATGGTGTAGCACCTGAAGCTTTTTTTTTTTTCAGAGTACACTAGAGAATTAGGACTGATGTTTTTTTCTTCATGTGATCTTAGAGTGCTCCCACTACAAGTTCATAGCTACTTAAAATAAAATAACAAGAGGACTTATTCTGGACATAACATGTAATGGACATAACTATCATAACTATATATAATATGTAAGTCATTTACGTTATAATAATAAGTCAATTTAGGCACAGATAGAAGATCTGCCCAGCTCACATTGGTGGTCAGCTGCATTCCACCTGTAGACAAGAAACAGAAACTGGCCTGGCCAGTAACAGAAAAGGTATTAAAATCTTTGCAGCAGAACCAGATATCATCTTTTTTATTCTATTTATTCTTCTTCCTTATGAACTTGCAACTTCACACAGTGCAGACAGAAATTTGGATGTCTTGGATGTGTTATGCTAGTGGGGACTAATGTAACCTTGATCTGCTAGCCTCAGTAAGAGACGAGGAGCAGGCAAAAGATGTATGGTAAGCTCACATCCTTATAACTGCACCACTGGCTGTATGTCGTTGCTCCACACCCAACCAATGCTGACTCAAACTACATCACTTAAGGCAATTTACTGGAGCTCACACTGAGCATCATAAACATTGGCATCAGACATACATTGTGAGATGAATCATCTAATATTGATGATCAGCTGAAGTTAGACTGACAGGGCAGTCACTTGTGAAGAGAAAAATAATATCAGCCGGTGTTTTTTCTGGGCTTATGACAATTATGCTTCATTATCAAAAGCCCTGCAGTAAATTTCTGCCCACACACCAGTAGAAACACATCTGTCAGTCTGGTTTGCTTACATGGCTCCAGGCTTTAAAGGCAGTAGTTTAGGCAGCAATTGACATTTATGTTGCTAATGACAATGAACCCTTGACTGCATGGCTGACTGATCATGTGGACAAACAGAAGGTTGTTTAAAGGTTATGTTAACTTAAGCCAAGATAGTCGCAGCTCACTAGTAGGTTTCCTGCATCTTCGCTCAGTACATGGGTCTGCACAAGAGGCAAATTCATAATTAGCTATGTCTGCAGGATATTCTAGAGCAGTCTCTGTGTGAGCGTGTGTGTGTGTGCGCGTACACAGGCTCTTGGCCTGTTTGGCACACTGTCAGCGGCTGGCATATTCTGCTCCAAACAGCTGTAAGGTCCCCTCCTCTCCACCGTGGATCAACTCATGCAGAAACTGTCCTTTGAGATGTGCCCAAACTCTTCACTGCGTGTGTGTGTTTGAGAGGGAGAGAGAGAGAGAGAGAGAGAGAGAGAGAGAGAGAGAGAGTAAGAGAGAGATGGAAGAAGAAAAATTGTACACTTGATTGAGCACATGATGCAAATGATATACATGCATTTTTTTATGCACTGGTGCATCATCGTGGATGTTGTATCATCTCACACAGGGCAATTTTACAAGTACTGTATCAACTCAGTGTCTTCCTGTACCACAACAAAGAATGAGTCTTGTCTTTTTTTTTAATGCTCCTCCAAAAAACAAAACCCAAACCTGAACTACTGTCCTATGATGTCATCCTCAGCATACTTTACCGTACATTAGTTTAGTGTGCTTTATTGTGGGCAGAACACAGTGTATGCTTGTAAAGTAAACCTGCGCTCCAAAAAATTGCTTGTCACAGAGGTTTGAATTATCTAGTGCCAGACTAGAGCATTTATTTAATACATTTATTTAATATCAGTATGTGTAATATATCCAGGAAGCATCTTCGAATTGACAGTTGCTGTTTCTGTTGCTATGCATGTCGAGTTTTCTTCCCTGACACAGCACATATGCAGTTTACAAAGAAAACACCAGCAGATTGCCTCTTGAAATTCTCCTAGAAAATGGCCGTGGATTGGAACAAAAATTGAAGCTATTGTTAGTCTAGGTTCGTAATGCTTAATGCAGTAAATGCTTCCTCTAGCTGTCTTGCTTTTAAACAAAATGCATGTATCATACATGATATTGTGCTAAAAGACTGAAGCCAAAAATACACATCACAGGCAAAAAAAAAGTCTTCTCATGAGCTCCAAGATCCGTATTTCCAAAACTTCTATCTGGATAGTCCACTAACAGATATGAGATATGAGAGAGTATTTGTAATATTGTAATTGTAATAGTATAACTGTTTTGCGTTGTCTATAGAAGTTTAACAGATATCTATAGCAAATATACGATTATACGCTAGCCAAAATGATTTTTGTGGGTAAAGCTAAGCAAACCTTAACCACAGTGGTGTAATATGTAACAGTTGAATTGTTGAATCTCAATTAATAAATTGTTAAAATGTTACAAATACTCAAATACAAATGTAAGAGAAACAAATAAACTGAATGTAGTGTATCAAATGTCAGCACATGGCTGTTTATGGACTAAAATGGTGAAAATTATTAGCAATTTTCATAAATCATTAATTGATTCAGCAATGAAATGTCAGCTTCTCAAATGTGAGAATTTGCTGCTTTCCTCAGTTATACATCAACATAAAATGCAAAGATTCTCCAGCAAAACACTTTATAGATTAAATGTTAATGTTATGTTTGCATACTATATTACTGCCCAAGTACATATATGTACTCATCCTTATATCCAAATATGCAATGCATATACTGTATGTTGCCACATATGTGATAACCATTATTAGGTTTGTCTAAAGAAAGCAAGTTTGAAAATCAAACATGAAAGTATGAAATCATTCACATTGACAACCTCAGAAATGCTCTGTGAGATGTGCAAATACAGAAAAGCCTCACATGAGTAAAATACACCAGATACACAGTTTACACAAATTTTGAATGAAACATTAGATGCATTGTTGCTTTGGAAAAACAATCTATCGCTTTCTCTCCATCTTTTTGTCAGTCACATATTGGTAATGTGTTATAGGGTAGGTTTTGACAGATTGCTGCACAATGTTTGTAATAAACATTATTGCAGGAGCACACACACACACACACACACGAACACACACCAAAGGAAAACAAGACTGGCGACAGCTGCTGACAGATATCACAAGAGACTTGCCAGGTCAAAGATCTGTTTTTCAGCACTGAGGACACAAGGCTGGGGAAAAAATAACTCTTCTTTTAAATGCTTCAAGAGGTGATGTCACGGTTGTCATATACATTTAAACCAACATGTGTCATGACATCTGTTTGGGTGAGGCAGGTGAATTAGATCATCAGTGAAACTTTTGCAAAAAATGGTTAATGTGTTATATTCTCTAATGTCCCATATCATTCAAAGTTGTATGTCTCTTCACAGGTCTGTCATTGTTGTTATGTTATTTTCATTTTATTTATTTTATTTTAATTTATCTAAATATGGGTGTTGCAGTGTGCAACATACTTTCTCATCACAAACCTAGGGATGTCTTTCGTGTGTTGTTTGAAATGCTAATTTGATAACTCCTACATTTCAAAGATATTACAACCTGCATTACAAGTGGCTGTTTAAGTTACTGTTTCTCTTTGAGAAACTCAGGTGTGGGACATCAATATTTTTTATATTAACAATGAATTACTACATGTAATGTAAGTTTCTCATTGTGACAATTTTCCCCCTGACGTTTTGCCCCTAAACTCCTATGAGCATTTTAGCACCTTTCAAATGGTTGTTTCGGTTTTAACACCCACAGCTTTACTGGTTTAACCCCTTGTCCTGCAGAAAGCACCCGTTTCCTCCAAAATAATCTGCCCAGCACCAAACAAGACAAAGTTAGTGACTGGCCTGTGAACATCGTAGAACATTTATTAGCTAAAAACCCATATGTTTCTCTCAGGAGTTGGTGGGGACCAAAACAGAGTTAAAAAAAAGGTGAATATCACTCTTAATCTGTGTCTGCTGGATGTGTAAGTGCATTTTGTTTACAGATTCACCACACTGAGTTTATCAGATGTGAATGTCAGTATTGAGTTTACGGCTTATTCAGGTGTAACCAAAAGTTTTAAATCAATCGTCAATTAACTCTATTAACTGAATTTTGGAAAAGATTTTATAATAAGCTATGGTTATGGTTGCGATAGCTGGTGAGCTCCTGGATGTGGCGTGATATCTCCTGAGCTGACCCCCTGTCTCTCTCGTAACCCCGAAACGATGATCCACCATCTGTGACTCAGGCAGGGAAAGGTTAACCTGTCTTCTCCTGTAGGTGGACACGTCTACTTGAACAAGACATCCCACACACACATAGTACATAGGAAGAACACAGGTGTTGAGACAACGTGTACACAGACAAGAGCATAAAGAAATGCAAATATCACAATAACACTTTATTATGTGACTATACACCAAGATTATTATAAAAGAAATATTAAAAAAAAAAAAAATTATTATACATTAACTGCGATGAAACCAAAAGTGGATGTCAGACATTCACACTTAACTCTAGACTCACCATGTTTGCCAACAAAACCAGGTCCTTAACCTGGACATCTAATATTCCCTTTTAGAAATGAGACACAAGAACTGACTTTGGATGATTTCCTCCATCTTTAGATTTGTGAGAAGACATTTCTTCCTCGCGTATATACAGTAAATCCACCGCCATATACAAATATATACACACAGGCACTGTGGGGTTGTATTACATTTCCGTTGGGTGCCGCCAGCTTAATAAGTGCAGTGACTATCCCCACAGGGCACAGGGGCCGGGTTCCAGCTAGGTCACCTGACTAATAAGTAGCCATGGAAACCCTATGGGGAGAAGAGGAACACCAAGAAGGGACAGTGTTAGAAAAATAAATGGAGATTTTCTGCCTGCTCGTGGTCGGTCAAGCTTACAGAGCAAGAGAGAGCAGAGAGATAGTGGGCAAGATGAATCCAGGCTATGCAGGGCACAAGGCGCTCCCCGTGCAGGAAGGGATTAGCTGCCGCTAAATGAGCTACTGATTTTGTTCTGTGGTGCTGCCACTGAAGCAAAGATCAAACAGCTTTCACATGATGGCATGTGGCCGTTGCTTCTTTGTGTGACTTATGTAGTCACTGAAGTAGATGAGTTTTTTTCACTGATGTGTAGCAGCCAAGATAAAAAAAAAAAAAAATCTGTTTGATGATCCTTTTGTCTAAAGAAGGATGTCATTTAGTCGGTTCACTAGGTGTCTAAAAGGAAAATTATCATTTACAATTTTAAGTGAATAAAAAACGGCACTTTCAGGATGATAATGCTCATCACTCTTATGTCAAAGTTCAGTTTAAATGTGCATCTCTCTGCTCGCCTGTGCTTCCATTTTAGATTTGCGTTTGTCGTTTTGTTTTGTTCTTAACCAGCTGGCGTAAAATTGCTCATGTTTGCACACTGGCGAACCGCAGCAGTGACAGCTAGTGAGACTGTGTGTTTGCGAACTGTGGATAATGTTTCTGCCTGAGTGGAGGGGGTGAGATATTTTTACTCTATGTTCACATACATACACATTACATTCTGACAACTAGGCCCTTAAACTCTCAGATAAACACACACGTGCACTCACACTGAAGCATGTACGTGCTGTATAAATACACAAGTATAAACACATGCAGCACATGCAAACATGTACACAGACACACAGGTCTGTGCCTGGATATATTGGATGGACCGGCCTACAAGTTTATTACTACACACAGCCTACTACATCCAAATTAGCATATTACATGACTTAAGATCACCAGCTTAAATGCACCAAACCATGAGAAACACGATAAAATAAAGACATGTATGTGTTTTACTTTCTTTTGTGGTTGGTTAAAATGTCCCTTAATGAGTCGCGATTGGTGTATGTGACATACGCACAGTTTAAGGGCAAACAACATATGTAGGATTGACTTGAGAGAATTTTATTCATCTTGATTTTGAATTTGAAGAGCTACAGAGCTACATTCTGGCCTCCAATGAGATCCAGGATGTGTTATTCTCACTGAGACTGTCTGAATCTGCACACTTACCTCAATTCAAGTCTTTAAGAAGAACCTCTGTAGCCTTCTTTTTATCTTTGGTCCTGGATCTAGTTGTGTCTTCACACATTTAAAGGCTGAACCGATCTTGAAAATGTAGTATAGTATAGAATTGTTTATATAAATCATTTCAAACCCTTGTCTCTTGTCTCCTGGAAAACTGCATATGGATCAACTTTAGGGCAACTTGCTGACAATAATACCAAATTCACATATTCATCTGCAGAATTATGCATTAGGTCATAGTTTCATGCATAAGGCATATTGTCCACTAGTTAATTAGCCTTTGCTCTTAGCACTTGACTGTCCTTAGAAGACAGTAACATAACAAAAAACCCACTGCACCTGATATATGTTGTTTCCATTGAATTCCTAAAAGCAGTTAGCATGACTGTAGCTAACAAACACCAGAATGCTAAGTCCTGACTGACTGAAGTCATAAATGCCCAAATATATAATTTTGAAAAGTAATGTAATTTCTCTTAAAGTTTAACTCACTTTAAAGTATCGTAGAGGATAAGTCATTTGAAAGTGATATGCTAGCTTCTCACACTCTCTGTTTCATCTGTCTATCTGTCTTCATAAAGAGTGTCCTAGTTTTTTTGTTTCTCCTTCCACTCAGGCTTTAGGGGCTGAACATCTGAGGCATTTTCCTCCTCCTGAGGCAGTCACTTGACACCACAACGATTTCTATCGATTTGAATAGAGCAGGTGGACGGTGTGCTTGTGTGCTTGTGTGTGTGTGTGTGTGTGTGTGTGTGGCATCTGTGAGAAGGTTTGTGAAAATGTCAAGTGCAGCTCATCAGTGAATGCACCTTTTAGCCCGTCTGCCACTTAAAGTGATCCTCACCTCCCCACTCACCGCTACCTCCATCGCTTCCTCTGCCACTCATATCACGTCCTCTTGTTTGAGCAGCTCTTTCATATTCTCTTGTCATCCCTCTTATTTTATTTATTTTATAGCCAAATGTGCTTAATTTTACCAAGCCGACATTCCTTACATACTATCTGTGTTCTTTTCTCACTTCATTTCCCCTGTCATTTCTCGGTGTGGTTCATCTCTCTTTACTGCACTCTATTTCTTCCCCTTCTCCACAATGGAGGCTGTGTGTATTGGACAGTAGGTCTATTTGCCTGTGGATAAGTTTCATAATCCTCAGCCAGCCTCTGGTCTTCCAGTGTTCATTCATGTCTTCGTTTGAGACTCTGACGCTGCTCAAGCTACTTTTCAGTCCCCTCAGACAGAGACTTTGACTCACCTGAATCTGTGGATATATTTCATCTTTGATTGAAGTGCAAATATGCCTTACATTGGTTTGAAAGCCACAATGTACTGTGCTCTTCAATGCCATGTAGGTCAGTGGAGAAGAGGGCAAACAAGGAGATGCTTCAAAGCTTAGTTTGCACTGCAGACAGGTTTCGGTCCCTGGCTTCTCTTTCTTCCTCTCTCTCTCTCTCTCTCTCTCTCTCTCTCTCTCTCTCTCTCTCTCTCTCTCTCCATGTCTTGTTCCCTGAGGAGCCCAGCTGGGAGAGGCAGATAAACACACGAGGGCGTGGGGCTTAGCACCCACACTACTTCCACAATGCCACACTCTCCTGTTCAAAGGCCCAAGCCAGAAATGAGAGGGGCTAAACCGGAGCCGAAAATCACAGGGAGGGGAGGCAGCTGCAGGAGAGAGAGATAGAGAGAGAGAGAGAGAGAGAGAGAGAGAGAGATGTTTATCTGGGGGTGTTTGTGATAACTAGAAGAGAGTATTTATTTTCATGTTCTTCTGGTCACTTTTATTCTGCCGTTTATCTCTTCAGATAAGCACATACCACAGTCTACATTTATTACATCGTTTCTTCTTCAGCAGTATATGATTTAGCTGCATATGTGAATTTGTCACGTGTGTGTGGAGATGTAATAGTCCATTTCTGTGTGTTTGTTTGTGGCCTATCTCGCCTGCAAACCTAAGCTAAACAGAGGAAATCACTTAAAAACACTTCAGTAGAGGGATTCTCTCCAGACTCCACCGGAGGCTTGAAGCTGCAGGGAAACAACACCTGGCTTTGATCTGGGCTGACCTATATTATATGTAATCTATATGTATATGAGACCTTCTAAGCAGATTCAAAATAGACAGTTCAAAATGTTCAACAGTAGCATTAATGTCAAGACAACACCATACAAAAGATAGCACTGTAGATACCAGTCCTTTTCATATCTGATTTTTGGTTGGGTGCATGTGGGTCTGTGTATGTACAGTAGCTGCTGGTTTGTCAGCTGTGACAAAGTGTCAACCAATTCTCAAAAATCTTACTTTGATTCAAAGTGGTGTCACTGTGCTGAAAAAATCTCAGTCTAAACTGTGAGCACACTGTGCCTAATGGTCTCTCCTGAAATGATACTTCAGTAATTAACAGACTTAATGTGGTCAGTGCATCAGGCTCTTAGTCAGCTAAATGTAAATGTTACATTTGAAACACTCTGTGGTATTCAGCAAAAAATAATAGTCAATGAGTCAATGCACTTACATGTCAACGCCTACATTTAGCCACAAGGTGGCATTAAGCACCTGATAATATGATTGTGCACTCAGGCCTCATGAGATGAATTTTATGGATAAAATGTGTAGAACTTTTCAAAATATGTCACATCAGTGCTATTCACTGCTTGTAATTATTGTTGTAATTGTTGGCATACTTACTTAATAAATGGACCAAAGTTAAAGCTACTAGAGAAGAAAACGTGTTCTCTTTTGAAACACAAACAAAATGGAAAGTTAAAAGTCTTCCTCTGGTATCTTCCTCCCTTAAAAAATCGAATATATCATGTCACCATAAGCATGGCACAGAGGAAGACGTGATAAAGCTGTGGTGTCTCTGTGATACACGATATCCGTGCTGCCAGAAATAGGCGCAGATATTTATATATTTATATACAGCTGGGTGTCATCTGCATAGTAGTGGAATTGTACGACCCAGAGAAAGTAACACTAATAAATTACTCCTTGGTGACACGTTTGTCATGTGTGTTTATTTGTTAGATTCAGTTTAGCTTAAGATATCATCTCTATACAGCAGGCTTATGAGTGTGTAGAAATATTGCATCTTCACATATTAAGTGAACACTGCACTGCTTAGTGCATACTTATACATTGTGAATGCAAACACATGCTTGAGCCCAGCACGCACACACTTAATATCCATGTACTTCATGAACATGGTCACAGATTTTGCCAGGCTGTGTGTGGGTAGTGCAGCTGAATGATCTGATAATGCTGATGCTGTGATAAACAGCGCCCTCAAGAGGCTGAGGTGCATTCAAACACAAAAGATATCTTCTCATCTGCTGGCAAGCGGTGCATCCAGCTGCCTATAATATGGGAGAGGGGAGGCTCATGCTAACCAGGCGTCAGGTCTAATTATGGTGATCATGGTTGTGAGAACTCTTGAGGCTATTGAAGCTTTATATGGAAAACTGGGCAGAGAGAGCGAGCATATTAAGGGCAGAGGGTGTGTGTGTTAGAAAGGTTGGATGTGTGTGTGTGTGTGTGTGTGTGTGTGTGTGTGTGTGTGTGTGTGTGTGTGTGTGTGTGTGTGATTGTTTTAATTATAATGTGAAGGATGTTTATCTGTCTAATCCTGACTTTGGTTCCAGTCCTTCATCTTTTTCGTAAGACACAAAAACCTGTTGACCAGCTGCTCTTCATGGCCATTGTTCTTAGCAGTCCACTGACCTTTTTGACTCCTTTAATCTCACATCTGTAACCTGGCCTCGCCAGTCTTTATTATTAAAAAGGTGTTATGGCAGATCTTGCCCCCTGGTGAATTCACATGTTTTGAATGCTTACCCCAACTATGGATGGCATAGCTATAGGGAAATGCTATTGGAAGGGGAAACACAATTTGACACAAGAGCAGCAAAGTGAAACATTTTGTTTTTCTAAGAAAAAACAGTGTAAGGGCACTTCAGGATCCAATTTTCAAAGTGAAAACAACTTTTTTTTCCTGTTTTGACCACTGCTTTGGACTCATTTTTGGAGTGTAATAAATGTATTGGCTTTGTACAGATAAAACCCTAACGGGCTGATCTGGTGCTGTTTGTATAATGTGCCCATAATCTGTCTATTTACCACTTCCTGTGGCAATCAAGTACCTTGGCCATGTTTTTCTAAAATCTGTAGAGCTAAAAGGACAATTAATAATTCATGTTGTTTTATCAAGCATACTGATTAGTATTGCTATAGAATTATCAGGAGAGGAATATTGACAAAGAGATTATATGAGTAAACAGCAATGTATAGTCCAGTATCACCTTCAGAAAAATTGTATCTAATGACTAATGTATTAAAGAATATGGGTCCATCGCCTCATTATTTTTTTTAATTAAAGATTTAATTAATCCTACAGTATTTGTTAGCTGCAGGTTCAACTTGAGCAAACAGAAGCATGGAAGGGATAAACAGAAGGGATAGTGGGTTTCATTAGTTTACTGTCAGTGAGATGTTCTGTACTGCAACTTGCAAGTAACCTGTCTATAAAATAACAGATTTTAAATCATTTGCAATCAGGTGAATGACATTTCTGTGATCCCCACTCTGCACCCTGTATGTCTGTTCTTGCACTATGTAACTCTGTGCTCCGTATGCGATCACCAAAAAGAAGTACACAATGCTTGACAGCAATACTTGACTTATTTTGGTGAAACTGGGTCCTATTTTATGGAGAAATGTTTTTCCTCTAATGCTGCTCTGCCTCAACTTTCTGTGATTTACAGTTTCTCAAAGTTGCTCAAAGTTAGTGGTTGTTACTCAGGTGCCACAAATGATGACGGAGAGTCGAGCTGATGTTGTGCTAGAACTGGAGCTGAATAAGCAGGCAATGTAACTAGGCTCAGCAGCCTCTAGGGACATAATATCAGAGGTAAAGAGACCGGAGAGGACATTTATGGAGGAAGCTAAGGTGAAAAAAAGAGTGTGACCAATAAGAGACAGCAGAACAAACTGTCGAACCGTCAATCTTGGACTGACTTTTAGTTGTTGTTGAAATGAAATAAAAGACTGAGAGACAGACACTGAGCTGGACGTCTTGCTTGTCCTCCCGCCTCAAAGCCCATCCCTCCCTCTCTCTATCTTTTTTTCTTACGTCATGATAAGAAAAAGGGATGAAGAGAAATAAGATAGGTCCTAGTAGACATACATACTAGATACTAGACATACTAGAGCCACACACACGGACACACACATAAATCAGTGCTTCCTCAGGCAGCCTCTTCCAGCTTCTGTTTCAGTATCAGAGAGCTTCTGGGAGCTCTGTAGCATCACAAAGCTGGATTAAATCTTCTCTTCTTCAATGTGTATGGTTATATTTGCTCCGGTAAGTGTTTCTTTTTATTGTGGACATAGCTTTTCAACAAACACTGCGGGTAGTTTTTGAATATGTCATGAATATATCATTCTGCCTGTGTCATCAAACTGTTGTTATAATGGCATTATAAGTCAAATGCCAAATGTTATCTAATAATTATACAATTACTAGTTTTGCATGATGTAATGCAAGCCAAGTTGTGAGGTCCACAGTAGATTGATTAATTTTCACAATGGACTCTGTCTTTGTTTAATTGTTAGCCACATTGCTCATACAGTTTTATTTGTAAGAGGACATTAATTATATATTTAAATAATTTATCTGGTAATATACTATTTTCTAGAGTCTTTTTTTCTTTCTGATATGTGAATATGTGCAATTATACAAAGTAAATTTCCCTTTGTCGATAGTGCAAGGGGAATTATTATTATTTTAAAAAAGGCAAATGTTTTAAGGAAAAACTTGAACATTTGTTTTGTTTTTGTAAAGCATGGTGGTGAAGTCATTATCAGGTGCCAGTGGAGGGAACACAAACAGTGATCTCTCCCTCCAGACTACCCGGCCTCTGTCCTAACTCAGCTTAGCCCGCACATTCACTGCAGCATTGTAGTCTATGTGCTGATGTGGCCAAAATGCTATCAGCTGCTGTTAGATTTGCTTCATGGCAGAGGAATTGTTGAGATGTCCGTAAGCAAAATGTTTGAATGGTGGGACTGCTGACTATCTGCTACTTGTTACTGGGCTTGTTACTAGAAAGTTTTAATGCTTTTTGTGGTGCAGTTTTGAGATGCAAAACTCTCTTTTTTTTTACATTAAAGGGTCAAATTGTTATGTGTAAAATGAGGTCCTTCTCCAAATCTCTCAATCTCTTAACCCAGACTAACCCCAATGACTGGCTGATAAATTTAGCAGCTACACTGTCAGATGTTTCCCTACATCCAAAAGAGAGAAAAAAAAGACAGTGAATATTAGACTCACTTTTGTCAGGTGACCAAGAACTCTCTCCAAATGAATGCGAATGCTGATCTGCTGGGTGTGTAAAAACTAGAGGCCACTGTTTGGAATCGTAACATGCCCACTTTATAAAGCACATAGACAGGAAAATATCAGGTTTCCCTTTAAGTCACTTATTGTTGTCTGATTTGTTTTGCTGTCTTTCTTGTAGCTCTTTGCCATTTTCGCATTTGCAACATGTGGGGGCTACTCTGGGCAGCTGCGGGTTAGTGTGGATTGCATGGAGAAGGCCAGCAGCAACCTCAGCATTGGCATCGACTTTGCTTATCCTTTCAGGTGAGTGGGCTTCATTTGTTGTCTCAAAGGCAGGAGTGTGAACCAGTGTCTACTCTGCCAATACACAGTGCTGTCAATCTTCAGCATCTTTTCACCAACACATTCCTGATTATGCACAAATAACCCGGATAGAATAAGCACAGGTTTTACATGCCGAGTATCATTTGGATCTTTTTGACCACTGGCATATGGAGTGCCATCTCCAATTATTTTACTATGCCTTTAGAAGTAAATACCATGAGTTGTTTCAATATGTGACATAATGCAGGAAGCTATTGAATTGAAAAAATGTGTGTAGGTGTGTGTGGGACTATTTCTGTAAAAGCACCAGATAAAACTGAAACTATCTGCACTGCTAGACACCACCAACATATTTTTCTCTTCCCATCTTCCCATATCTAATCAATCAACATAGTGTATCTACAAACATAACTGTAACTGTAATTGCGTCCAGTCTTTACTACTTACTAGAGGTATTATGCTTAAAGTCAAAAGATGTCACATCTTATCAATGATTTTGATGCAGGAGCTGAGACAAAGTCAGACTAAAGTTAAAGACGGGCACAACTACAATGAAAAGTAATCACTGTCAGTTACCAGTACTTACCAGTACATTATCTTAGTGCTAGAGGCACCATTTTGAGTTGATCTGTACTTTCCTCTGTGTGTATCAGGTTGCACCAAGTGTCCTTTGAAGCACCCGCGTGTGAAGGCATAAGGAGGGAGCGCGTGTTCCTCATTGGAGATTATTCATCCTCTGCAGAGTTCTTTGTCACCATTGCAGTCTTTGCCTTCCTGTATTCCCTCATGGCCACCATTGTCTACATCTTCTTCCAGAACAAGTACCGTGAAAACAACCGAGGACCACTCATTGTGAGTAGAGTGGACTCATCATCTGGACTCGTCATTTAACCACTACTCACATAGTAGAAACAAAGTAATGTTGTGATTTCTTGAGCTTAATTTTTCCCCACCTTTTGTCTCTTCTCCTGTAAATGCAACCAGGACTTTATAGTGACAGTGGTCTTCTCCTTCATGTGGCTGGTCAGTTCCTCTGCTTGGGCAAAGGCTCTGTCTGAAGTGAAGATGGCCACAGATCCAGACGAAGTGCAGCTTCTCATCCCTGCCTGCAAAGTCCAGACCAACAAGTGTGGCTCTGTGCATGGACCACGCTGGTCAGGACTCAACACCTCAGTGGTAGGTTCACAGAATGTGTGTCCCAGACAAGTGTGAGTTTAGTGCAAGCACCAAGTATGAACAGGGCAGAAATTTTCGGTTGATACGGAAATCCTGAAAAGAAATTAGTGCAAGTGCATGAAGTAAGGTCGTAAAAAATAATTTTCTTTGTTCATGTTACCATGTTTGTTTGTTCATGTTTAAACAAAGATTCCAAGAGTCAAAGTTAAAACATTGAAAGGAGTTGGAATGTCAGTTGAGGAGAAAGAGATGAATGCATTTATAATGTCAGTTGATATGTGACTACTGAAAGCATGTTGAAGTGCTAAAAATAAAATAATAAAATTAAATAGCAATGAAGATAAATTCAAGAATATGAGCATGCATTGCTGACTAGAATTTCTAATTTGAGCAATGCTTGATTTCGCTTTGTCTTGCTCCCTTCAGGTTTTTGGCTTTCTCAACTTTGTTCTATGGGCTGGAAACATCTGGTTTGTCTTCAAGGAGACCAGTTGGCACAAGGGCACTTCAAAGTTGGCAGGCGGGGCATCCGAGAAACAGGCCGGCACCTTTAACCAGCAGCCCTACAACCAGGGAAGCTTTGACCAGTCAGGGGGCTACAACACCCAGGGAAACATGAGCCAACCATCTGAGTACAGTCAAGTGGGAGGGCCCACCTCTTACTCCAATCAAATGTAGCCGTGCCTTTTTGTTTTTTGTGAGCGGTACTTCTACATTTTAAACCAGGGAAATCAGGGGGTCATAGGAGGATGAAGAGGAGGAAAATTAAGGATTAACTTTCATCCTCTGCTCAGTTTGTCATCAGTTTGTCTGTGCAAAAAACAAAAAAATAAGGTCAGGTGTCAAAGTGCACCCATTGTAGATTATTGTAGAGTATTGTTGGGTATTTTACAAAATGATTAGATATAGTCTTTTATTCCTTCTCTGTCAGAGGTGTTGTTTGCTGAATGTTGTATTTCTTGTGGTTTGAAACACATAAGTCACAGTTTCTCTCTCTGCTTGGTAATTGACATTCACTGTTAGGGCTGGATGTCTTTTCTTAAACTTGCACCGTTGTGGAAGGAAAAAGTGCTCTATGTTTGTATCATTCTCAAGTGTCTCAAATGGTGACAGCTAAGTGCATGATATTGTATGTGTGGTAATGTGCTCTCTTTGAAACTAGCTTAAAGAAAAAAACACACAAAAAAAACATTTTATCTCTGAAAGTTTACAAAATTCACACTGCCACGACTAATCATTTAGATGAGTTTAGTATTATTATATTGACTTTTTTTTAATCTAACAGGAACTATATTTTAATATATAGGCATTTCTAAATCAGATACTGATTCAAAATATAATTTAGCAAAATACTGGTGTCATATTTGTTAGTACAATTACATTCCAACTTATGTCTGACATTGATCATGTCAGAAAGTCTAAAAACTTACAGCAATAACTTTATATTGCAAAATACTCTACACTATAAGGGGTTTGAGCAAGAAAAAAGTACAGTATGCAACTATTGCAGCATGATGTCTCTGTCTCCATGGTTTCCATTTATTAGTTGCATCTGCACAGACAATATCACACTTCATGTAAAGAGGGTGATTGTTCCCCTCAGTGTTTACAAGTGGCTGCTCCTCTTACAAATTACTGTGACTGTTTTCTATGCTATCCTCAGACTAACTGCAAATTCTAAACATAACTTTTACCTCTCTAAAGCATGTCTAGAGTATCCATTTACACCGCTAAAGCCCAGCAAAAAAGCACTTCAATACCACATACTACATGAATAAGTGATTACTAGACTCCTCTGTACATTTTGTTGACTTGGAAATCGCACTTCAGGTTTGTGCAACTTCAAAATCTGTCCAATTCATGTATAGCAATATTCAAAGGATAATGCTCGGTTGCTGTTTGTTTACATTAATATGACTTGTGAAACCCTGTTTCTTGACCTCTTAAGCATGTGGCTTGCATCAGTGTAATAAAGCAGGTTGAACACCCATGTATGTATAAAAGACATCCATGAAAAATGTGTATGGGTTAATATAATGGCACTTGCAGTTCGCTCATGAGTGTGGATATTTTACAGGCATTCACGCTAATAAAGATGAACAAATCTGGCCATAATAAACCTATTCTCTACACGTCTGCTCAGATCTCTTTATCAAATGTACATGTAACTGTTTCTCTTTGTTGCTGCATTAGATGGTACACCTGATGCTCACTTTGCCCCGACCAGTGGTTGACCCCTGAACTTTGACCTGTTGCCTTGGTTTCCATAGATACAGGAATAATCTGTGCCTGTTGGTCTGTTGTCAGCTACAGGTGAGAAACCCACAATGACAGGATGTGCCGTTTCCTCTCTCTGGACCAACATTTGTCAGACAAGACAAGCCTTCATATACACAACATCCAGATCCAGCCCGTGTATGTAGTTAAAAGGCTCTGTTGTTGCATGTCCATCAACTGAAAAGTATTGTTGTCTCAGTTTTATCAGATTAACTTGTCAGTTTAACAAAGGTCAATTTTGCTGCCTCAACACTCTCACTAGAGAATAACATTACCCACTGATGAATCGCTTACTATTTGTGAGAAACAACATGCATGTGACAGAAATCTTGCAGTTTCTCCTGAAACTGACCAGTTTGGGAACTGAGCAACTCCCAAAGTGATCAGTTAATGATAAGATAAGTGATGAGGCACAGATAAATCACAGCTCACAGATAAACTGAACCGTACATACTAGTTTAAGAGTGACAGTTTTTGACATAGCTCGGTCATTTGGATTATTTGCTACCTTTGCTTCCTTTGTTATCTCCTTTAGCATGTAATACAGCAAACATCCCTGTGCCAAAAAAGAATTTCTTTTGGTAGCAACAAAAAAGTGGCCAGTACTGTGTCCTCTCAATGCTGTATTCTTGTAAAGCCTGATGAACTGTTGATGGCTTCTTCCTCTTCATCTCCTGCAATTCTCTGTGTTAGTTCTTTGTTGTTGACTGTGGAGCTGCTTTAGCATACAGATCCAGTTCACATATCTGCTGTAGTGCAAAACTTTCTCAAGTTGTTGTTAATAACTAGATAGGCAATTGGTTTCAAATTAATATATAAAACATGAATATCACACACCATTTAGTGTGATGGTCAATGCCTTCTCTAACTGTGACAGATTTCCTGCAGATCATCACCGTAGTTATCGTTGATTATTAAGCATTCATCTTTTGCCTTAACTTGCTAATATGCCAATATATGAGTGAACAGGAGGGGGAGCTGATCAACCATTCTCAATGTGATAACCATTTCACTTCTGTGACAGGTGGCCCAATATTCCATCAATTCTGACATTGATAATGAAGTCATAATGTTACCAGGTTGTCCATGTCTTTGTTGCATGAAATCTTGCATGAAAAAACACAATAAGAACGCACAGGGAGAACTCTCTATCTATCTTTTTGCAGTCAATCTTCTGAACAACAGCCACCACGGATGGATGTTTAATATGAAAATAATCACACAGAGGAATGACCTTTCCAGTGCCCCAAATGTGATCATCGCTTGATTGTGTTATGTATTATGATGTTCTGGTATAAACAAAACTGGTTCACCTTCCACGTTGTCTTTGATTTCCTCCTGCAGCAGGTCTTTTGTCTTTTTAGCTCTTTAATTCCTCAGGAGGACTGGTCCAATAGACCAGCTGACCTCCGACCTTCTATTGCTCCACAGCATAGGGATCAAAATCCATTTCTTCGTAACTTGATAACGTTACAACAATGGATCTCTTTAAAAATCCTTAAATTAATGGCCTAATTAACAGACTTTGCTGTTGGATTGTGAGCATCACCGTCATCAATGAAGCTGCAGACTTCAAACTGCAGACTTGATGGATTATTAGAAAGTGATTATCTCTTGTGAATGACTTTATTAATGGCCTATCTACTAATGATCAGTCAGAAAGGTTTTACAACCCAATAACTCAAAGGTTTCTGTAATAAATGCTTTATTACAGATCTATAAATAATTAGTAAATTATTTAATACATTCATTGGTTAAGTTATAATATTTCTAATGTTCTAAATTTCTAAAGTAGTAACTATATTTTTTGAGTTGATAGGTTAGAGGTAGAATTGTTTTTTTAATTATAGTATGGTTACAAAAAGTGTGTGTAAGCTTTAATTTAGATGACTATTAACGCTGGCCTGTTTCACCAAACTTCAAAATCGTTTTCACATAAGGAAGTGGTTTGTTGATGACATCCATTACATACCATAGACAACGCCTTATCTAACCACAGGAAGACAAATGAAACTTAGAGAAACAAAACCTAACTTAAGTTTTGAAAGCTCACATCCTGTGTTTGTGGTTGCATTTGTACAGCTTTTCAACTTACACCTGCCTAGATCACTGACAATGTATATCTTAAGCACTATCATATATGGCAGTCTGCCAGGCTGTATTAATTATCCACCCTCCTCTCTTGTTCATGTCATCTGCATGGGGTCGTAGTCCACCTGCCAGATCTCTATAGAAAGATCCATCGTCAAATGAGAGAAAATAAGTCACTTAAATTAATATTTCCCCCCTTACTTTACATGTGCCATCAGTTCCATTGACAGCAAAATTAATCAAAGACCAGGAACTTTACACTTTTATTGTTTTGCCAGGTTCCACTTTATCCCTGATGTATCTGCACTTTGGACCTCTCTCCTTCGTTGTGCGAGCAGCTGCTCCTTTAGACTGGACACGGACGAAACTTATCAGTGAATTTAACTTTTATTTCTCTTTTAAACACAATTTATTTGCAGGAGACAAGTAGTCACCATGAGCACTCTGAACCAGCAGTATGAGGAGAAGGTGCGTCCCTGCATTGACCTCATTGACTCCCTTCGTTCTCTGGGTGTGGAGAAGGATTTGGCGCTGCCTGCTATAGCCGTGATTGGAGACCAAAGCTCGGGGAAACGCTCTGTGTTGGAGGCGCTGTCTGGGGTGGCTCTGCCAAGAGGAAGTGGTGAGTTTTTTCTGATGCACTGAGAAAAGAAACAATTAGTTGAACGTGTGCTGAATGTGCCACTGAAATAACTGTATGAGTAAAGCAATAACACAAGACGGACTAGACTGTTCAGTTTTCCTAATTTTATTTATGTAGTGCCAAATCCTAATAAATAATCTCTCAGCACTTTCAATATAGAGGATACTCTAATAATAATAATAATAATAATAATTGTTGTGGATGTCGAGCAGGACCACAGCAACAACCCCTGTTCTAGGCGTAGTCAGGATTCATGATAACCTGTGACAAGAAAGCACAAAAAGACAGACAGACATTAGGGCAGGACGATGAGGACAGGTGAGCAGATGAGGGTAGGCTGAACATGGCTAGCAGAGCAGGTGAATGTGGCAGGGCTGGAGGCAAAAACAGACGAACAGTCAAAAGAAGCAGGAATTAAAAAAAAAAAAAAAAAGAATCTACAACAAGAATCTTCAAAGATAGTTTCTTCAGAACCAGTATGAGCATGGTTACTGTGAAAAGCACAACGACAAACAGAGAGAGACTGGGAGGGTGAACTCGAGTTAAATACTGCAGGAGCTTGATGAGATACAGGTGTGAGAGCAGAGCAGGTGAGGCTCAATGGGGGAGTGGTCAGAGAAATAGGTCAGCCACGCCCAGCCTGCACAGACAGACAAAAACAGAAACAGAACGCAAAGGGCAGGGAAGCACCAGGAAAACACAGGGTAAAAGACAAACCTAGCACATCCTAACAAGATATGATGGTGCTATAAAGAGCTTCTGGATTTTACTGGTAGCCGTTAACCTTAATGTAAGAGTTATTAGAACACCTGTACAGTGGGGTGGTACATGTAGTTAAATGTCCCAGTTAGTTTTTGCATCTTCTATATCAGCACTTATTTAATGTCTCTTGTCCAATCAAATTTCTTGGTCAGATTTGACTGAGCATAATTAGTTTATATATAGCACAAAGGTCTGTGTGTAGAGAGAGATGAAATGTTACGCTCTGGACCTTCCTTGTCACTCATTTGCTCACCCTTAATACAGACATTAGGATAACATATCCCCTTGAACTGAAGATGAAGAGAAAAAAAGAGGGAGAGGAGTGGTATGGAAAGATATACAACTACGGCAGTGAGGAGATTGAAGAACCCGCAGATGTGGAGAAAAAGATTCAAGAAGGTACCATCCATTCAAACAAACTCTAAATATCTAAAAACAAAACACAAGTATCAGAGCTACCTCTGCCCTCTTGCAGTCACACTTCATGTTCTCTCTCTTCAGCTCAGAATGAAGTGGGAGACATCAGTGATCACTTCATCAGTCTAGTGATCGCCTCTCCTGACGTTCCAGACCTGACACTCATTGACCTCCCCAACATTGCCTGGGCAGCAAGAGAGGGCGAACCAGAGGACATTGGAGACCAGGTGTGGTACTTCAGCAGTTTTCATAGGAATATATATATTTTTTTGTTTGTAGGAAGTTGTTTAAAATGTATGTATGTGAGTGAGGTCAAACGTACAAAAGATCTCATGAATTACTTTCCATATTGACCTTTTAACTCAGACCAGAATAAGAACAAGACTGCCATGAAAATCTCTGAATATTTTTACATTTTTTTAGCCTCACAGGGCCACTAGCAAGATTATAGACATTTAGTCCTGTAATATTTACTCATTGAATACAACTAACTTAAGTACTGCTGACATTTGGACAACTTATAACTTGATTTACAATATGAATTCATACTTTCAGATAAAGAGACTGATACAGAAGTTCATCAAAAAACAAGAAACCATCATCTTGGTGGTTGTTCCATGCAACGTGGACATAGCAACCACAGAGGCTTTGAAGATGGCACAGGAAGTGGATCCTGATGGAGAGAGGACTTTGGGTAAATCCAGCTGATTTTAGAATAAAAAGGCCACTTGGAAAAGGTTATTTGACTTTTGGGTAGTTCACTGTCTGTTTGTCCTTCTCTCTCAGTTATTTTGACCAAGCCTGATCTGGTAAAAAAAGGCACAGAAGAGTCAGTGGTTGACATTGTTCATAATGAGGTCATCCACCTGAATAAGGGCTACATGATCGTCAAGTGCAGGGGTCAGAAAGAGATCACAGAGAATGTGTCTCTTACTGAAGCAATAGAAAGAGAGAAAGCTTTCTTCAAAGATCATGCATATTTCCAGTAAGTAATTCTTTTTGGATAATGACACCAAATTTGTATGTGTCAAAGTGTTTGACAGGTCATGTAGCATGTACTCAGTAGCTTTTTATTCTTGCTGTAGCACTCTCTACAATGAAGGTCATGCCACTGTTCCTAAACTGGCTGAAAAACTCACCCTTGAGCTGGTGCATCACATTGAGGTGAATGTTTCTTATTGCTTCACAGTAACATTGTATTGTGTAAACAATGACTAGTCACCTTATGTATTAAAGTTCTGACCATGTGTGATTTACAGAGATCTCTGCCTCGACTGGAAGAGCAGATAGAAGAGAAACTAGAACAGACTCGTGCAAAGCTGGAGAGATATGGCAACAAACCCCCATCTGATCCAGCTGAGAGACTCGTCTTCCTCACTGATGTGAGCTCCCTCACTCTATAAAACATTTACCTGGCTATGAAGACCAATGCTCACCACTAATAGGAATTTGTTATGGAATATGTGTTAAATAAACATAAAACAACGGTTTTTGCTGTCATATGTGGGTTTCAGAAAGTAACTGCATTCATTCAGGATGCCATCAGGCTGACTACAGGAGAAGAACTGAAGTGTGGAGACGGGCTCAGTGTCTTTTCTACACTCAGAACAGAATTCATGAAGTGGAATGCCCACCTGAAACACTCAGGAGAAATCTGTGTGTATCATTTTGATCTGGTCTACAGCTGTCCAACAGTAGTACTCTCAAACACAGTATATGTTTTTTGTTGTAGTTAGAAAGAGGATTGAGAGAAAGGTGGAGGAGTATGAAGAGAAGTATTGTGGAAGAGAACTACCAAGCTTCATCAACTACAAGACGTTTGAGGTCATTGCCAAGGAGCAGATCAAACAGCTGGAAGAATTAGCTGTCAAGAGACTCAAGAATATAGGCGGTACATGACTGAACATATGACAAATTAAATTACATCCACCAGTGATGTGCTGAATTGAGATTAATCTGCTGCATCTTCTTGTATTTCTGTTTCCTCCAGATGCTGTTATGAAGGTGTTCATACAGCTGGCCCAGAGTAGCTTCACCGGATTTCCTGTCCTCATGGAAAACACCAAGGTAGTCTACAAGTTTGGTATTCCCTTTATTATCTTTGGTAGTTTGGCTGTTAAAATTTAATTTGCATCATTTTTTGCAATGTTCAGACTGACCAGAATCTTATTTTCTAGAGAAAGATCGAATACATAAAGCAAGGAAATGAGTCCACTGCTGAATCCATGCTGAGAACCCAGTTCAAGATGGAGATGCTTGTTGACTCTCAGGACAGGATCTACAGCAGCAGTCTGAGAGACAGAAAGAGAGAAGAGAGAGAAGAAAAAGAGAAGGGAATACATGGCAATCATGCAACACTTCAGGAACTGATGTTGCAAGTTAAATCTTATTACAAAGTAAGTTTCAATTTAGAGGGAATTCATGAACAAAAGCAATGATGGCAAGGTTTAGACAGAGGTTATGTTTTTCAGTAAATGCCCTCCTCTATCGAACATTTCTTTGTTCCCTTTTTCAGATTGCCAGCCAGCATCTGGATTACCAGGTCCCCCTGGTGATTCGCTACCAGATCTTGCAGGAGTTTGCTGTCCAGCTGCAGAGGGAGATGCTACTGATTCTACAGGAGAGAATGTATTCAACGTCCTTGTTCAAGGAGGATTATAACACTGAAAGTGATAGGGCTGATTTGCAGAGTCGCCTCAGTCACCTCATAGAGGCCCGCGCATACCTCGTGGAGTTCTAGAGGGGGTCACAGTCTGAAAGCGTGATCTTGTTTTTTGACCTGTCACATACATTCATGATTTTGGAGTTGGTATATTATTTGTAATATTCATTCTTGGGTGTATATTAAAATATGAAACTAGACATTCCTTATGATTATACTATGGAAATGATTAAGTTATCATGAATGAATCAGAAACAGCAACAACATGATGATGATGCTCAGTTTTATATGGGAAACAGACTTAGATAATAATCTTGTTGTTTTGCCAGGTTGTCAATATATATTAATAATTTCATATACAACATATACATTTAAACAGACATGCACAACATTTCATGATTTGGCCAGTGTCTGTGAGTAAAAACAAGCTGTGAGTAGGAAATAGGAAAGATTTACAAAAAGCTGTAACAGATAATGTAATGTGTTAATTCAATGAAGGATTTCTTTACATTGTAAAAAACTGACCATTGCTCATTGGAAATTTTATATTAAATAATCAGAACTTCATGAATAAATCTTGTAGTATAGAGAAAACAATATTTACTCATCATTTGAACCTCATGAAAGAACTAATAATGATAATAAAACACACCTTCAGTGTTTTTTCATTATTTTATTATCAAAACTATGAAAAAACACATTTTTTAAAAAATTATGTGGTAAGCAAAAAACATGTCACCAAAGCAGTAATGTTTTATATTTTAGATTATTCAAAGTAGCCAACTTTTGCTTTAATGACAGCTTTACTCGTCACCTGGAACAGTCTTGAAAGAGTTCTCATCCCAAAACATCTTAACTGAGTTTAGGTCAGGTGATTGTGGAGGTCACGTCATGTGATGAATAATAAAATATCTGTCTCTTTGAGATGTAGGGAGTTTTTTAACTGGAAAAAACAGACAGACGCACAGACAGATTTAAATATAACGATGAAACTCCGTAAATGTTTTCCACATTACCTTGAACTTCACTGTGTTGATGAGTTTAGCCAAAAGGTAAAGGCAAGGGAGTAGGTTTGATTTTGACATTGGTGGGGACACAAAAGTGCTCCAAGGGATGCATGACATATGAACAGATTAGGGATACAATGATCATAGAGTTTGATGGTACAGTTGTTACCAGAGCAAAAAAAAAAAGGCGTTTACTTTCACACAATTATTACGTGTAATTTATTCCCCAAAAATATGGATGTATAAAATCACATGAGCATCTAGAATCTGAGGTTTTGTTTTGTTTGTTTTTCCCCACAAATTTTCTTTATTTGTGTTTTTTACAGTTGCTCTCTTCCACACAAATACATGAAAATAGTAAGTAAAAATAACTTTTAAAAAGTGTATCTCTTTGGCATTAAATATTATCTTTTATTCAATATGTATTGTTGAGCCTCTACGTACAGCTATACACCCTTGAAGTCACTTAAAATCCTAATTACCAATCACACACGCACGGCAGAACAGATGCCAAACATGTTGCTAACTAACACTCGCTGCTGCAGATACACGCACTGTCTCCTGTGCCGTCCAACTAGCAGGTTGCGGCTTTTCCAAGCAGATGGAGTGACGGCGGGGACGGCCAATCACATATCCGTTAGCGATAAACCGGCAGAGCCAATCGGCGAGCGATATTTAGGTTAGAGGCGGGACTTCTAGCAGAGACCGACTGTTAACCCTTTGTGTGCCACACTCATTGACTAAAGACTATTATGGCAGCGGTTGTATTGATAGTGACTGCACAGTAGCGGCTGGATATTGTCCCTAACCGTCCCTAAGCGTCCCTACCCAATTCTACGACCCTGGGTAAAGGTGGTGACAAAGAAAAACATACATTTGAGACGCAAACAGAAATGAAACACTTGTGTTTAACAAACTATAGAATGTAAATCGCATATTATAGAAATTGTATTATATTTTATCTATTATCTTATTATCTATTTTAAATATAGATGTAGGTGGTGGATGACGTTAGGTGCAGTTCGTGTGCATCCCATTTACTGCAAAAGAAATGAAAGTCAAGGAAACGAAACACAAGTTAACTTTCGATTTCTAGTTTCTAGGTTAGATCCCTGCAGCACCAAGACATGCAGCTGGCTGTGTGCAAGCAGCTTCTTTTGTAGACCCGATACGGACTATTATTCTTTTAAACACAATTTCTTGTAAAAGTCATCGCAATGACCACTCTGAACCAGCAGTATGAGGAGAAGGTGCGTCCCTGCATTGACCTCATTGACTCTCTTCGCTCTCTGGGTGTGGAGAAGGACTTGGCGCTGCCTGCTATAGCCGTGATTGGAGACCAAAGCTCGGGGAAGAGCTCCGTGTTGGAGGCGCTGTCAGGGGTGTCTCTTCCTAGAGGAAGTGGTAAGTGGTAAGGAAGTGGTAAAAACAAACTTTGACCTAACCTAGTCTTTAAAATAAACTATTTTAAATATGCGCATTCCTCAACAATGATCCGAAAAAGCAAAAACATCTCGAGATTTAATTATTTTATTAAATCTCGAGATTTCATTTTGTGTTTTTGTATCTAGCTGGGGATCTGTAATGTCATTCATCATCTCCCTTCTCCATAAAAGATTAAAGTGGATGGAAAAATGGAAGGATCAAGTAATTCGTTAGTTCCACAGTTTAAAATATACAAACGAGTCTGGGAAAATAGTGTCAAAACATCACATATGGTCAAACATGCCTGCACGTCTGCATCAAATCACTGACCTATTTTACTGACCATGAATAATTAAAGAGACTGACTTTAATAATAAATAAAAATAAATGAAAAGTTATATATCTGTGCAAGGTCACAAATGCTCCCGTCAGACTTTTAGGTTTGCACAGATATTATTTGGATTGTATGAGAACCAACTGTTTACCAGGTGCACTCGATTTCTCTTAACTTTTTTTTCAGGCATTGTGACAAGATGTCCTCTTGAACTGAAGATGAAGAGAAGGAAAGAAGGAGAGGAGTGGTATGGAAACATAAGCTACCTGGACTATGAGGAGGAGATAGAAGACCCTGCAGATGTGGAGAAAAAGATCAGAGAAGGTACACTGTAAATGTCACTATCAACAGCAAGGTGCTGAAGTAAGTTAAAGGTAGTTTTATTTTGTTTTACATCATGTTATCCCTCTCCAGCTCAGAATAAAATGGCCGGTCCCGGGTCAGGGATCAGTGAAGACCTCATCAGTCTGGAGATCGCCTCTCCTGATGTTCCAGACCTGACGCTCATTGACCTGCCCGGCATCGCCAGGGTGGCTGTAAAGGGACAACCAGAGAACATTGGAGACCAGGTAACTTTATTCAGCACTTACTTGTTGATCAAGAGATAAATAAAATATATTGACAACTATAGGACAAATAGCCATGAAATCTGGTACAAACAGTCCTGGTCCTTAAATGATGAATCCTTGAGATCCTAATGAGTTCTCTAGTGTCATAAACAGATCATATTACCACAAGTTCAACATGAACATGTCAGTTTGTTCCAGGATACTCAAACAACTTTGAGTATTGGCTGGAGTACTGGTGTTAGAGCCATTTTGAATAGGGTGTTATTGTTAGTTACTGTACTGTTGTGCGTGTTGGTTGGTGGCAGTTGCACACTTCCTGTTTGGTTGGGACGTGTATGGCGTGATGTGTGCGTGATTTATTTTTTTTTGGTTGAGAAAGATGGAGGCGAGGAGAGCACAATAGTTTTTGACCGTGCTCGTAATTATAATTTGGTGGATTACTGCAGTTTTATGATTGTCATGTTCAAAAGAAACGTTCAATAAAACGCAAGAAAGAAAACTGGATTTTTTTTCTGTAAAGACATGCGTCAACTACATCCTCGTGCTCCATAGCTCAGGTGTGTGTTTAAAAGGTAAAAAGAACAAAACCACACTAACAACTGGTTTTGCATGTTTGGTATAATATAAATTCATACTTTCAGATAAAGAGACTGATACAGAAGTTCATCAAAAAACAAGAAACCATCAGCTTGGTGGTTGTTCCATGCAACGTGGACATAGCAACCACAGAGGCTCTGAAGATGGCACAGGAAGTGGATCCTGATGGAGAGAGGAGTTTGGGTAAATAGAGCAGATTTTAGAAAAGGGCCAAACTCTTAATGTAGTTGTGATGTTATAGCTCTAAGTGCTTATTCTCTCTCTCTGTGTCAGGTATCTTGACCAAGCCTGATCTGGTGGACAAAGGCACAGAAAACACGGTGGTTGAAATTGTCCATAATGAGGTCATCCACCTGAAGAAGGGCTACATGATCGTCAAGTGCAGGGGTCAGAAAGAGATCACAGAGAATGTGTCTCTTACTGAAGCAATAGAAAGAGAGAAAGCTTTCTTCAAAGATCATGCATATTTCCAGTAAGTTCATTCTTTTAAATTCTACATTAACTGTGACTTACAGTTTGACTGGTTGTGTAGTATGTACTCAGAAACTCGTTATTTTTGGTGTAGGATTCTCTATGATGAAGGTCATGCCACTGTTCCTAAACTGGCTGAAAAACTCACCCTTGAGCTGGTGCATCACATCCAGGTGAAGACTTCTTGGTGCATTATCTTCAACAGTTCACTACAGATTACTTTGCTCATGTGTTAAACGTTTGAACCCTGTGTGATCTGTAGAAATCTCTGCCTCGACTGGAAGAGCAGATAGAGAAGAAACTGATACAGACTCAGACAGAGCTGGACAGATATGGCAACGGACCCCCATCTGACCAAGCTGAGAGACTCAGTTTCCTCATTGATGTGAGTTTACTAGCTTGCTTGTACATTCACAAAATACTGCACCTCCAAACCAAAAGGGTAACTAAAGTTATTTGAGCTACTGAAAAAACAGTTTCCCTCTTTTTTAATTTGAACCTGTTATATTACAGAGAGTGACAGCGTTTACACAGGATGCTATAAGCCTCACCTCAGGGGAGGAACTCAGATTTGGAGTCAAGGTCAACATCTTTTCCACACTGAGAAAAGAGTTTGCAGTATGGAAAGAGATCATAGAAAGCTCTGGAGTAACATGTAAGTGCAGCAACAAGAGTAAATTATTGAGTTAGATTTTCTTGCTTGCTTTGAAAAAAAACAGTGATGGTAACTTTTACACCTACCCAAGTTGAAGTTATGCTCCAGACTTCTGTAATAACCACCTTCAAATTCATCCTGCTGCAGTCAACTGGAATATTGAGAGAGAGGTGGTTCAGTATGAGCGAAAGTATCGTGGAAGAGAACTGCCAGGATTTATCAACTACAAGACTTTTGAGGGGATGGTCAAGGAGCAGATCAAACAGCTGGAAGAACCTGCTGTCCTGAAACTGAAGGAAGTGGCAGGCATGTCTCATCATGGTGCTACAATGATTGTGGGCCATTTAAATTTTTACATTTGAATTTGAGTTTGACCTCATATTATTTTGTCTTATTTTGTATTTTCTTTGATAGAAATTGTGAAGAAAGAGCTGTTTAAGGTGGCAGGGAGCAGCCTTGTTGGATTCCCGAACCTCGTCAGAACAGCCAAGGTGTCATTTTAATTTGTCTATTGCTTCTGCTACTGTATGACACACACATTATTGAATATTTACTGACAAATGTTTATGTCCATTAGGTGAAGATTGAAGAAATCAGAAAGGAAAAGGAGACTGTAGCGGAGTCCATGCTGAGGACTCAGTTTAAGATGGAGTCGATAGTTTACACTCAGGACAGCAGATACAGCAAGAAGTTAGGGAAGCGGAAGAGAGAGGGTGAACCACTTTTGGGTGGTTTTGGTGCTGTAGCAGTGCAGAAGAGCACCAACAACACTGTGAGCAGCAGTGGGGCCACCCTGAAAGAGATGATCAAACACCTTAAATCCTACTACCAAGTAAGTGTCAGCACATCATCATGTACATGCTGTAGATTTACATCACACACATTTTAGAAACAGTAAAAATGGGGGGAAGAATTTTAGTTTTTATCACTCGTTACTCTAAATAAATAGCCAACGTGATGAACTTTCCAACTCTACAAGTCCTTCACAAATAGTATAATCATTATGAAGTTAGAATTAGTTCATCTAGTAATGAGTAGTTTATCTATGGTTTAGCAATGACACCCTAATCATTTATAGACTAGCACAACATTAATAACTGTGAAATCTATAATCCATAAATCAACAATATTGTTGCTGAAAGGTTACTGTATTATACATGACAAGACAAGAACAGACAGACGAGCAATTAGCTATACTACTAAAATGCAATTTGAACTCAGCTGTATTATTTCAGTGTGCTGTAAATTGAAAAAAATGTAATGGGAATGTAAAAGGAAAGATAAAAATTAGACATGTTCATTCTTTTTTTCTGTTGATCACATAGTTGATTTGCAGATCCCAAAAATATCCTTCAGATAGTATTAACTAATGTTCCATGAAACATTGTTATAAAACTTTGACAGAGAAATTATCATATTTTTATTTTTATTAAATGGCAACTGTAACAGGTGGAATGTGACAGTGAATGGATAGAGAGAGGGACATGCCCAAATACAAATACATTATTTGGTTATGCAAAGAGGGGAAAAAAACTGACTACAGCCCTGATCCTGATCTCACTCCACAAAAGTAAAACCACTAATCTGGGAACAGCAAGCAGCATAAGCAAGGAAGACTTTTCCTAATGCAGATGTTCTAAAATGTAATAAGACATAGACATAGGCTAAAAACAGAGGTGTACTGAAATTCAAGATTCATATTCAGAACATTCTGTATAGTCTTAACTGATATTTTGGTGATGTAAACAGATACAGGTACTAGCTTTGCATTACTTTCTCCAAACCACAGATTGCTGGCCAGCGTCTGGCTGACCAGGTCCCCCTGGTGATCCGCTACCAAATGTTGCACGAGTCTGCCATCCAGCTGCAGAGGGAGATGCTGCAGATGCTTCAGGACAAGGAGAAGCTGAACTCCCTGCTTCAAGAGGACTCTGGCATAAAAAACAAGAGAATCCAACTTCAGCTTCGTCTCAACCGTCTGACAAAGGCACGCAATCTGCTGACTAACTTCAGTATGAATATATACAACTTCAACACAACAGAACAGGAAGACATGGAAGAATACCTGGATGATTTATCTGATTAAACCTCTCATCTTTGAGATTATTATGTTTTTAACATTTAACACAGTCATATATGTTGTTTAAAGTAAAATGTAGTAAGTCTGTGGATCTTGTAGCATTATCAGATTTTATATCCAGGTCTGATTTTTCATTCATTTTGCTCATGTTTTATAACATATTATTATCTCCCAATAACATGCCAAATATACCGTTACACAGTTTTGTTGTTGGTGGTGGGTTTTTTTTGTTGTTGTTGTTGTTGTTTTGGGCAGACATCCTACATGAATCTACAAGCACAAATGACATTATTTACATTATTTAGCTTCACAGACAGCTTTCATTGATTATACAGAAAAAATACACGTGTAACTAATAATATTAATAGAGATGACTCAGTTCCACTGAAGTGTCCCAGTTGCCATCAGTGCAAGAGGGTCCAGCAGGAGGAAGATGTGTCTACTCCTGTAGTACAGTGCCTCCTGTCTTTTGAAGCACTTTCCTCATAAGATCTTTAAGAAGATTTAACACCACCAAACCTTTGAGTAGCATTATTGTAATATTAGGTAACAGCCCAAGGACCAGTCCCAAAACTGTGTTTCACACTGTGTACACAAAAAACAAGTTAGCTAATAAATGTGACGTTAAACTGGTTGATTGGTTCAGTGCTAATGATATTAGCTGTTAGTCCTGAATTGTAACACCATTTGTTAGACAGTGTAATGTGTACATAACCTATCCTCTGAAATAAAACTGAAGACAAACTGTAATCTTCTCTTGTATTGTCAAAGCTAGTGTTTGATTTTTTGTTGTTTTGTTGTCCTGATAATTCATAAAATCCAACATTTAGAGGTTATTTTATTTAGTGTAAATTTATTTTTGCTCAGGATGAGAAGATATGGATTCCATAACTTTGAGAAACCCATCATGATTTTATTGTCATCATACAACATCTGACGTGAACCCACATGAACCAGGTACATTCTCCCTTCCCCTTCATGGCACTAGTAGTTCCCCCCGCGGTAAATCTAAGTATAATAACAACCTAAGCTCTTCAATTCAATAAGTCCTGTCATAATCACTGCCAGACATAATAGCAAACAAACTTATGGATGTTAATAATCTCAGATCTCTATGCATACATAAACCATCTGGTAAACCACCACTTCAGAGAACTTTGCTGGTGACTCTAATTATGCTACTTTTGAGGGTTAGGGAGGGTTAGTTTTTAAGCAAAACATTTATTATTAACAACGTGACCAGTACCATCCTCTCAGTGCCACTTGATCTAAGGCATTACATTTGATGAACACGTATCTTTTTAATATTACTGCATTTTTTTTAAGCAGCCCTCCTATACTGTGTATGATAATTTAGGCCACCCAAACAATGTTCTTCTATGACTATTAAGATCTAGTCTCAGTTATCCACATAAATTATGACAGAATTCTTTTTTTTAAAAAAACAGTGACACAGGTGGCCACAGTAAAGGCCACTAAAATGTGCAGTTTTATCACACAACACAATGATGTCACAAGTTTTGAGGGAGCATGCAATTGGCTAATTTCACAAGATGTTTTCAATGTCGTTTCCAAGAATTTGTCTGCAACCAGCCTCACAACTGCTGTAACCTTCTTCTCCTGCAAGATCATCTGAGACCGGCCACCCGACTGATACAACAGTTGGAAGAGTTGGAAGAGAATGTGTCCTACTACGTGAGTCAAATGTTTGTCACGGCAAATGCTGACAGATTTTCTGATCCATAACCCTCGCTCCTTTGTTCATTGGGATATCCATGACAGATTTCTATGATATTGTGAGTGTATCATTTTGATGAGGTTTTTCTGTATCACTCACACTACATCCACCAGTTACAGGCATGTGAGAAAATTAGGACACCCCATTAAATAATCAGCTCTTTATTTAGAAATGGTTCACATACCAATATCCAGTCATGTTTATATGTATTTTTCAAAAAGAAAGTGATTTGATTGCAATTTAACAACAAAAATGAACATTGTTTGACAAATCCAAAAAAAGAAAAAAAATAAAGTATGTATTTTAATGGAGGAAAAAGTTAGGACACCCTACCCCCTAATAGCTAGTGTTGCCCCCTTTGGCTGATATAACTTCAACGAGAAGCTTTTTGTAGCCTTTTACCAGTCTCTGACATCGATCAGGAGAAAGTTTGGCCCACTCCTCAATGCAGAATTCTTTTAGCTGTGAGATGTTTGAGGGGTGTCTTGCATGTACAGCCCGTTTTAAGTCACCCCACAGCATTTCGATGGGATTAAGATCAGGGCTTTGACTTGGCCATTCCAGGACTCTCCACTTCTTCTTTTTTAGCCAGTCCTTGGTGGATTTGCTGGTATGCTTTGGGTCATTGTCTTGTTGCAGTATCCAGTTACGCTTCAGCTTTAATTTTTTGACAGATGGTTTCACATTTTCTTCAAGCACCCTCTGATACACAGTAGAATTCATGGTGGATTCTATGATGGTGAGCTGGCCAGGTCCTGCTGCAGCAAAGCAACCCCAAACCATGACACTGCCCCCTCCATGCTTTACAGTTGGTATGAGGTTCTTTTCTTGGAAGGCTGTATTTGGTTTACGCCAAACATGTCTTCTGTTCTGGTGTCCAAATAATTCAATTTTAGACTCATCTGTCCAAAGAACCTTATTCCAGAAGTCGTGGTCTTTGTCTATGTTCTCTCTGGCAAACTTCAGTCTGGCCTTGATGTTTTTTTTAGAGAGCAAAGGTTTCTTCCTTGCACACCTCCCATGCAAGTCACACTTGTGCAGTCTCTTTCTGATCGTAGAGTCATGCACTTTCACATCGACAGTTGCCAGAACCTGCTGTAATTCCCTTGATGACACTTTAGGATTTTTCAGGACCTCTTTGAGCATCTTGCGTTCTGCTCTGGGGGTAAACTTGCCCGGACGGCCAGATCTTGGCATGGTGGCAGTTGTTTTAAATGTCCTCCACTTGTAAATAATTTTGCGAATGGTGGAATGGCTGATGTTAAATTCTTTTGAAATCTTTTTAAATCCTTTACCAGACTCGTAAGCGGCCACAATCTTCTTTCTGAGGGCATCAGGAAGCTCTTTAGACCTCACCATGGCGCTCACCTCAACATCTCAACTGTCAGGGCCACACCAAACTAAATCTGAGGTTTAAATAGGGCAAGGCTCCATTCAAATGCTGGGTAACGATGTACTAATCATGTGCACCTGACGTGATGCACCTGTTTGGGATTTTCAACATTTTAAGAGGGATAATATAGGGGGTGTCCTAATTTATTCCTCACCAGAAATTGCATTATTTTTTAATTAAATTTTACAGAAAGTTTTAAAAAGGCTTTTCTTATTTTTTTATTGTTTAGTTATATTACTTGGATCCCTGAGTTTAATTAAAATTGACATTAACTACCCATATGTCCAAATATATTTTAAAATACACAGGATTTCATAAGGTGTCCTAATTTTTTCACATGCCTGTATATGCTGAGTTTAGATCAATCTGTAAGATCTTATTCTTCTTTCTGTTTTCCAGAAATTTCATATCAACCTTTTCATCTTCAATAGTTTGGCTGTCAAAATTTGATATGCGTATTTTTTTTTAGCTGTCTTCAGACTGACCAGAATCTTATTTTCTAGACAAAGATCAATACCATAAAGCAAGAAAATTAGTCCACTACTGAACCATGCTGAGAACTCCGTTTCCCTCCTGACTATATGTGCAACTGCATCAGCATCTGCATCAGCTCCTTTAGTGTTTATCTCAATGACAACAAAATTAAAGACCAGGAAATGATTCACCACAACACTCTTTGCTTTGTTGTGTTGCATGCTTGATGTAAAAACTGATACATTTATGGTTGTAAAGTTAGTATAGTCTTGGGTGTCTAATAATATATTATGAGAACATCAAAACCAGATGTTACTAATGCTCGTAAGTCATCATAAAAAGAATGAAACACACACACACAAACACACACACACACACACACACACACACACACACACACACACATACACACACACACACACACACACACACAAAATATCACTTTAAGAGTTTTAGAATATTTTCACGACTTTACTTTGATGTCATACAGTGATATTGTTTTAGCAAAATATTCTACAATATGATTTCTTTTTGAGTCTGCCAGGTCATTCATACGCCTCAGTGGTCTCTTGGCTTTTAATTTGTTTCTTAATTATAGAAACATTTTAATTGTAAAACTGATTTTAATGCTTTCTTAACAAGACTTTCATAAAAGTCTAAAATATCATTTCTACTTGTATCACAACTGTACTCAATATAAACCTACATGTTTTTGTCGCTGCCACCTTCACTGTCGATCTTTTTGTCTCCTGACGATGCGCAAATAAATGAAAGACAAGGAAACGAAACCTAACTCCATCCCTGCAGTAGGTACAGTTTCCATCTGCCTCACTTACACATTTGCTATTGAAGACTTGACACGGACAAATCTTATTTCACTGAATCAGAGATTTATTCCTTCTTTAAACACAATTTCTTTGCAGAAGTCATCGCAATGACCACTCTGAACCAGCAGTATGAGGAGAAGGTGCGTCCCTGCATTGACCTCATTGACTCTCTTCGCTCTCTGGGTGTGGAGAAGGACTTGGCGCTGCCTGCTATAGCCGTGATTGGAGACCAAAGCTCGGGGAAGAGCTCCGTGTTGGAGGCGCTGTCAGGGGTGTCTCTTCCAAGAGGAAGTGGTAAGTTACAGTCACTGAGAAAAATAAGCATCTAGTAATCTTACACAGAGGCAAATGAAAACTTTTTAAAAAAGAAGAGATAAAATACATACAAGTAAATTTAAAAGAAAGTAACTAGAAATACAGTTAGAGTGAAGTTGCTGTGAAATAATATTGCTGCATATTACTAAAAAAATAACCACTAAGACCATCAGTATCAGATAATATTTAATAATAATTTAATAATAAAGCATTGTAAAGTTGTTTTGGCTTATGTGTTATTGTAGCCTTCACAGTCAGCAGAGCAGACAGGGAGCAACATGTCTGCTCTGCTGAGTTATGTTTTTGGCCACCCAACCAAGAGTTTTGCATTCCTTTAGCTTTTAGTTCTGTTTTATGGCTGTGAGCATGACTCACTTGGGTGGTGGTAATTGCGGAAAAGTCAACAGGTAGAGCACCTGCCCTGCATATTTAGATCAAGGCACCATACCAGTTTCCAGGCAACAAGAATGCCACCAGACAACAAATAATCAAAGTTGGCTGTACTGCTGTCTTGCAAGGTCACTCCCAGTAAAAGCATTTATTGAATTTGTGTACATACAATCAGCTCATCTGTACACATGAGATAATGATAATGTTGTACAGCAACAAACAATTTCTCTATCTACCTGTTATTATATTTAGTAGATTACAATGTTCACTATAGATGTCAGTTTCAGTTACTTTTCAAGGTGATGTGAAATACAAGAGATGCTTTCCTTTTCTTTTTAGTTGAAAGTGCTCCAAGTGTGCCTGATGGAGAGACTGTGCCCCCCATTGACAGGATACACTGTTACAGCTTCTGTTTCTGAGAGGTTAAGCCAAACCTGATTACTTTCTAATGGCCAACAGGTCACTTCTGCCAAAAACGAAAAACAGCATGGCGACTGGCAATATTGCCAAACTTGAGGATTCAAGACAATAATCCACAAAACAACGGGTGATATGTGTTTACACTTTACAAAGTTAGAAACGGTTGCAATGCAGGTTTCAGTCAGTGGTCTGAGCTTGTCTGCCCTCTAAGCTTAACTTTTAGCTCATCCTTCTTCTCCTCAGAGTGAGTGTGTTCAGTAGCTCTCAAGAGCATAAACTAACATGACTTGGGTTCAAGGTACTGAACAAGCCCTTTGAATCCTTCACTGGTACCACACTGACTGACAGAATATCGGTCTCGGAGCAGAGTACATCACACTTTCTCTTCTGGCACGTGATCTTTGGCTTTGAGCCATCCTTGGACATGGCAGCCGGTTGCTTGTTGTTAATGTAGCAGAGCATAGTGCAATACTACTACGTTAGAATAGCATCAAACAGTTTATATTTGACTTTGTTGCCTTACTGAGCTTCGTTTTGTGCTTGTGCTATCTTCGTTCAGACTACTAGCTACCAAAGTTGTTAGCGGACTGTGTGTACAGATTAACCTATAGAATGACACGCTTAACTGGTCAAAAATTCGGACACATAACTATTTTGTAATATTTAGAGCAGCAGCAGCTGGTACCCTGCCTCGCTGTCCAGCATCAAGTGCTGCCCTCTGTTTCTGTGCTTCCATCACAGTTTCATGCCCTTCACCTTCATGCCATCCCTCACCTAAACCAAGTAGAGTATTGCAACATGTCTGACACAGACAATCTCCTGCTGTCCGCTGCTTACTACATTCAGCTGAGAATTAGTGGTGTGTCGGTCGTGAGCGTTTCGTTCAATATGAACTAATCTTTTATATGACTCGGGAGTAATGAGTCATGTCAGTGAGTGATCCTTTCACTTTCATGCAGTACATTGCCTCGCCACAAGTCAGCTGCATGGCCGCTCAGGCTGTGTGACGAGCAGTAATCACAGCAGTATGTTCAAACGGATCGTTCTTTCGTTCATTTGTCACGTTTACATGAGCTGCTCAAGGGCTACAGTGCTGCACTAGTGAATGAACGAAATGAATAAAATGACTAGATTAGATTAGATCATTTTACCGTCCAAGAGTAAGAGATCCGAGTCACTTAAAAGACTCGAACTTCTCAACACTACTGAGAATTGGTTGTTGGCTGAAGTTTTTTGTGTCATTAATTGGTTTTCTCTACCAGCGACCAATTCCAATCTTTTTTTTGTGGTTGACAGTGCACATTTGATGACTTGATTGTGTGCATTGGGGGGTGGTGGGATTGCCCAAATGTAGAGCCACTCTACAAAAATATTCCTGTTTACATTTGGGTCGTCGATTTTGCCAAAAAAATATTGGTCATTGGACATTGGTGGCAGGCTTCTTAAGTATATTTATTATGGATGAGACACATTTGGAAGATATTTATCCCACTTTTATAAAGGTGGTACCTGTGCTATTTGAGACCCTGAAAGCCTACTGGTCTTCATAATAATGTACCCCTTTCTAATCATTCACTCTTTGTAATTCAGGCATTGTGACAAGATGTCCTCTTGAACTGAAGATGAAGCGAAAGAAAGAAGGAGAGGAGTGGTATGGAAAGATAAGCTACCAAGACTATGAGGAGGAGATAGAAGACCCTGCAGATGTGGAAAAAAAGATCCGAGAAGGTACAGTATACAACATTCCTAAATATGCAAGTATTGATGGCTCCTGAATTTTTTTAGGTTTCAGTAATCAGCACTTCCATCCTTTGCAATGATCATATGGCATGTTCTCTCTCTTTAGCTCAGGATGAAATGGCTGGGATTGGGGTGGGAATCAGCGATGACCTGATCAGTCTGGAGATCGCCTCTCCTGATGTTCCAGACCTGACACTCATTGACCTGCCTGGCATCGCCAGGGTGGCTGTGAGGGGACAACCAGAGAACATTGGAGACCAGGTATGATTGTTCAGAAAGTTGATAGAAAGTCATTCCAAGGTAATGTTTAAGTGGGGTCAAACCTGGACCTGTGTTTCCCACCCTTACACAACATCTCATGAGTGACTTTACATATTGACCTTTCCGCTAGCAAGACCCTCAGGCCAAAAAAATAAATACAGATCATGAAAATGAAAATCTCTCACACTTTTCTCACAACACTTTTATGCTTTTTCTGCCTCACAGGGCCACTAGTAGGGCTATAAACATTTAGCCCTGTAATATTCACTCATTATGTGAATAGAAATAACTTAAGTACTGTTGATATTTGCACAACTCATACGTTGATGTACAGTATGAATTCATACTTTCAGATAAAGAGACTGATACAGAAGTTCATCAAAAAACAAGAAACCATCAGCTTGGTGGTTGTTCCATGCAACGTGGACATAGCAACCACAGAGGCTTTGAAGATGGCACAGGAAGTGGATCCTGACGGAGAGAGGACTTTGGGTAAATCCAGCTGATTTTAGAATAAAAAGGCCATTTGGAGGAAGTTATTTGACTTTTAGTTAGTTGACTTGTCCATCTGTCCTTCTCTCTCTCAGGTATCTTGACCAAGCCTGATCTGGTGGACAAAGGCACAGAAGAGTCAGTGGTTGACATCGTTCATAATGATGTTATCCACCTGAAGAAGGGCTACATGATCGTCAAGTGCAGGGGTCAGAAAGAGATCACAGAGAAGGTGTCTCTTACTGAAGCAATAGAAAGAGAGAAAGCTTTCTTCAAAGATCATGCATATTTCCAGTAAGTAATTCTTTTTGGATAATGACACCAAATATGTATGTGTCAAAATGTTTGACAGGTCATGTAGCATGTACTCAGTAGCTTTTTATTCTTCCTGTAGCACTCTCTACAATGAAGGTCATGCCACTGTTCCTAAACTGGCTGAAAAACTCACCCTTGAGCTGGTGCATCACATTGAGGTGAATGTTTCTTATTGCTTCACCTTGACATTGTATTGTATAAACAATGACTAGTCACCTTATGTATTAAAGTTCTGACCATGTGTGATTTACAGAGATCTCTGCCTCGACTGGAAGAGCAGATAGAAGAGAAACTAGAACAGACTCGTGCAGAGCTGGAGAGATATGGCAATGGACCCCCATCTGACCCAGCTGAGAGAGACTTCTTCCTCATTGACGTGAGCTCCCTCCCTCCATATAACATTTATCTGACTATGAAGACCAATGCTCACCACTAATAGGAATTTTCTTTAAATATTTGTTAAATAAACACCTGTAAACAACTATTGCAGAAAGTGACTGCATTCACTCAGGATGCCATCAGTCTGACCACAGGAGAAGAACTGAAGTGTGGAGAAAGGCTCAATGTCTTTTCTATACTCAGAAAAGAGTTTGGGAAGTGGAATGCCCATCTGGACCGTTCAGGGGAAAAATGTAAGTGCATCATTTTGATCTGGTCTGCAGCTGTCCACCAGCAGGACTCTGAAATGTAAATTTGTGTGTTACAGTTAATGACAGGATTGAGAGAGAAGTGGAGGAGTATGAAGAGAAGTATCGTGGAAGAGAACTGCCAGGGTTCATCAACTACAAGACGTTTGAGTTGATGGTCAGGGAGCAGATCAAACAGCTGGAAGAACCAGCTGTCAAGAAACTCAAGGACCTTGGAGGTATATGATTGAATACATGACAGATTTAATGTGTTTTTATACTAAACTGCCCACAGCATGGTTGATGCATGTGCATATGATGCATATGAATCTTCTCAATCTTTTTTTATTTCTGTTTCCTGCAGATGCTGTTAGAAAGGTGTTCATACAGCTGGCCCAGAGTAGCTTCACTGGATTTCCTGTCCTCATGAAAACAGCCAAGGTAGCCATCCTCTAAGAGTTTGATATTGACATTCATACTTCTTTCATAAATAAGTAAGTAATTTGCCTGTCAAAATTTTATTTGCATAATTTTTTGGTAGCACTGAGACAGACCACAATCCTATTTTCCAGGCAAAAATCGAATCCATCAAACAAGAAAATGAGTCCACTGCTGAATCCATGCTGAGAACCCAGTTCAAGATGGAGCTGCTTGTTTACTCCCAGGACAGGACCTACAGCAGCAGTCTGAGTGACAGAAAGAGAGAAGAGGAGGAGGAAGAAGAAGGACCCAAATCATTTAATCAAGAAAGAAGTGTTGTGTACTGCATGGATAACCATGCAACACTTCAGGAGCTGATGTTGCACCTTAAATCCTATTACAAAGTAAGTTTTGATTAAGAATGACAATTCTTTGACAAAAGCAATGATGACAAGGTTAAGACAAAGTGTATATATATATATGTCAAACATTTCTTTTTCTTCCTTTAGATTGCCAGCCAGCGTCTGGCTGACCAGATCCCCATGGTGATCCGCTATCAGATGTTACAGCAGTCTGCCATCCAGCTGCAGAGGGAGATGATGCAGGTGCTTCAGGATAAGGAGAAATCTGACGTCTTGCTGAAGGAGGATTTTGACATTGGCAGCAAGAGAGCTGCTTTCCAGTGTCGCCTGGAACGCCTCATGAAGGCCCGTAGATTCCTGACAGAGTTCTAGAGTAGATCATTGCCTGAGAGTATGAGTCTAACTCTTTCATTTGTCTTTTCCTTTATCAAATGTCCTGAAATATGTACCTAATGTACATAAAAGTATGTACTTTGGCTCCTATTGTTACAAAACAGTATGACCTTTTCAGCTCATCATGAACCTGAACTTGAGAGGCCTCTGGGCTGCGAGGCCCCCTGGGCTGCAGTGCATTAAAGTGGCCTTGACTGAACTCGGTAACTGAGACAAACAGTGACTAATGGTAATAGTGCAAGTATATAGTAAAGTATTTATATAGTATTGTTTTTATCACAACCTTGATTCATTTATCTAATGTCCTACAGTCATCAAGTAAAGCCACTCATTGCAAAACTTTAAATTCCTGTTAAACAGTGCAACAGTATAGCAACTATATACATTAAAGTGTGTACTTTAACTCCCCCTTGTGGTATTACAAAGGAAATGTAGAAAAAAAATCCCACCTTCATATATACACAATATTGTAGAGTTGAATGTAATAAACTTAATAACTACAAACATTTCATTGTATGTATTCCATGTAAACACATCTTGTATGTATTCCATGTAAACACATCTTATCATTGTTAATTTGTTCTTTCACTCCTGGCAATGAAAGAGCTGCATCAGTGAAGTAAATATTAAACTGAATCTGTCCATAATTCCATCAATGATGAACATCAATTAATATTTGAGATAACTGATTAAAGCTTTTCTCTCCATCATTAACTAGTATCCCTGTGTTATTTTTATCAGTCTGAAAAAAAATCTTTGGAGTTTGATAAATAAGTTCAGTAAGACAGACATGGACAAGTCGGCTTTATTCAAAAATACATAAAAAAGTATTCTTAGACAAAAAACAAAATCATTTCGGTTCACATTTATTTCAATCAGGATCTCTGCATGTTCATTCACCATTCTCTGCAGGGCTCTCCTGATTGTTGTCGTCATTGTCTGACTTCTCGTCATCTAGGAAAGATAAATATGATCAGCAAGGCATCTGTGTCTCCACTTTTCTACACTTTATAGATGAAAGTTTAAAGATTTAAAAGCACAAGAAATTCCTAACATGGCACCCAAAGTGTCCTTGTTCACTCACTCTCAAGTGTCTGCTGCAGTTCCTGTATGGTACTGAGTAGCACATGGAACTGCTTCTTCCTCAACTCCAACTGCACACAACAAAAGGGAGATAAAACAACATTACTAATGTTCAAGTTTCAGGTTTATTTGTCATATGCAGGTTAACACAGGCTCATTAATACAATGAAATGCTAACTTGAAATACGACTGACAATATTACAGGTTAGAACAAAGAGATGAAAATGATATTTGTACCTTTGCATCTACATTTTCTTTGATGTGAGACAGTTGCTGGAGTTCTTTGTCAAGCGCCTCCAGCTGCCTGTAAGTGATCAAATCAAAGTAAAGGACATAATTTGAATATCATGAAAGCCAACTGCTCTAACACGCGAAGCAGAACTTAACATGGGGATGAAACACATCAGAAACTGACTTACTTTAGTGTTTCATGTCGGTCTGGGTGTTGCTGGATAACCTTAGCTAAAGCATCATACTCTTTAAGGAAAAAAAAAAAATCACAACATGGATCAATACTGTGGGGTGCAATAGGGTTATTTACTGTCAACACTACCTCTGAACAACAAAACTTAACAAAGACTTAAATGCATTAAGAAGGAAGAATACAGTCCACTAATTAACTTTTGACAAGGCACACGTGTTAATCGGAAACCATTCCAGGTGACCGCCTCATGAAGCTGAATGCCAGAATGTGTGAAAATCAAATCAAAATGCAGCTGCGTTGAAGAATCTAAAAATATAAAACACATTTGCTTTGTTTACCACAGAATTCCATGTGTGTTATTTCATAGTTTTGATATCTTCAGTGTTAAATTAGGTTTTTTAAACGACTAACGCATTGATTGATGCAGATTGATTGACAAATCGAATGATCAACTAACTGTTTTAGCACTATGTTACAAACGCTTAATTCTTGGGATTACTTCAAAATGGTGAGACTACACCTCTGATATTACATTGAAAAAAAAAAGTAAATCTCCTGTAAACAGTTACCTAAATCATAACAGAGACCTGAAAATATTCTTACCTTGGCGATTTTTGCGTATTCTCTTTGCCCTCTGGATTTCTTTTTTGCATTCTGCTATCTTCTCATGTGCAGACGTGATGTTTTGTTCTGCAATGCAGAGATAAGTAAAACAAATACATGCATTGTTTCATGGTGAATCTGACAGTTGGGCTCCTCTAGTTACTACAAGGAAAGTGTATCATGCATTGTTATTTGACAACACTATTTATATCATATGAGTTGTCAGCAACATGTACGCATACTTTGGGGTTTAAATATTCATGGTCATGGTTAGTGTTCTTTTTTCATACCTATGTTTGTGTAGATTGTCTCATAATTCTCCATTTCCCGAAGGTTCATGTCATAAACCATCAACGTCTTCCCCATGGAGAACTCACACTGGGCCAGTGTGCCTAACATCCTCTGATACTGCGTGAACCTGAATAGAAAAACAAAGACAGTTTATGACTCAAGACATGTTCTTTACCACACTTTTATAGAAATTCTTGGTGACGAAGTCCAAGGCTGGGGTCTACAGAACTCGCGTACCATTCCTCCGGGGTCCCAGACGAGTTGCACCATTTGGTGAAACTCTTTAGCAGCACATTTATTCGGCGGTCATCGCCAGCTCCGTCCCCGTCGATGAGAAGACGTTTCCGAATAACTTCATCTTAAAGCGGGAATCAAACACAGCAGGTAAGGTGAGCTAACTGTTAGCTGGCTAACATGGCTACTGTGTATTAGCAGTTTTGAAAGAAAGCCGCTTCTATGTGTCAAATTGGCTCGTTTCTGGCAGTACAGCCTGGTACATGAGGATACTTTAGGAGCTTCAGCTCACGTTTCTACTCGTAGTTATTACCAGAGAGCTGAAATGATGAATTAAAAGGATACTTACCATCCGTAACAACGCTCATGTCTGGATATAGCTGGGTAAACTTTATTGAACAACAGGAAGTGAACAACTCCGCTGTCCCCGCCTCTGAAGACAGGCGACGGTGATTGGCCACAGGAGCGAGCACGTTTTTTTTTTTTTTTTTTTTTTTAAAAAAGCTTTATTATAAGAAAGTCCCTTTTAATTTGTAATTTAAACAACAAAAGCTAAATACTACCTTAACATATGATTTATAGACGAGAAAAAGGAGAGGAGAAATAAACATACACATGGATATTTTTATACATTTTAGACATACAGATTAAAAAACACAGGCTACTCATCAAAATAATAGCAACAGAGATATGAAGTAATGTGGTTTCTAGGTATTTTAAAAGGGGCTCAACATATAATTCAAAGTCATCAATAAAGTGTGTAAAATTTGGTTGAGTCCACTGTGGTGGTGTTTGTTGTGTATATGATACCCAGTAATATTATCATATGAACTAGATATGTATAATTTATATGCAATTCATCCACCCATTCAAAAACAAGGATGTCCTTCACAACAAGAGCACATGAGTGAAAGGTCATCATCTCCACTGATGCACATTTTCGACGATCGACGATTTTTTTTTTTTTTTTAACCAGGTCTGTATTTGTGATAGTACTAAAACCAGTCTCTTTGATTTTGAGAACAGGAACACTAAACTTGTGTTATTAGTACCATTGATTACAGAATGAGAGCATTTAAAGAGTACAGTTATTGTATTTTTTTTTGTATTATTACGTTTTGTTTTTGTTTTTTTTTACCACTACCCACAGTTTTCCAGAAATGTGCAGTATACAATGAAAGCACAGAGAAAAGGGGACGTCATCATGAAGCCACGGCAAATAAACCATTTACATTGCGTAGGGTATTTCATTTTTTAAATTAAAACAACTTTCAAATTTACATCATGTTAAGTATTATGTTGTTCTATACGCAGAAGAAAATAGGTAGGTGATGTGTTCCCTGACAAGTCCATAGAATCACCTGTAATTCACAGGCAATTAAAATCTCTTACAGAATTAATTCAAGTGAACTTATATTTAATTCAGCATACATAAATATTCCCAGCTTGATGCTATCGATGATGGTGAAGCTGCTTTAACTCATCAGAGTGTTTTTTTTTTTTTTTTTTTACATGTTTATCTGATATATTTCTCATATTGATATTTACATTGTACATCATCTGTTTCACAGTCTGTATGTCTGCATGTATTTTTCTTCCAGTCTTTAATGGCAATATTTGGTACAACAGCAGTTATTAACGTTCATACAAACAAACAACAGTCAGGGGGATTAATCAAATAAATACATTAAATAATGAGCACAAATTATACGTTTTAATAGCTTTCCTGTCTGAGTCACAAATGCTTTGGATGTATTGCATTCTCTCCTCAGAATGCTAGAAAACAGGGGTTTAAGTGACTGAATTTTGCCTTATGTATGTGATATTTCCCAAAGATTATTATTAAATTTGTGATATACCGTTCTTTCTGTTTCTGCTCCCTACAACGTGAACTCCAAAAAGCACACTGCTCACAGTTTCAGGCTCAGACTCACACAGAGGGCAGTTAACACATAAATCCTTCTTAAATTTTGACAAATAATGTTTGGCAGGGTAGTATCTATGAATCCATTTGAAAGACACTTCTCTCACTTTGTTTGTAATTAAATATTTGTATGGGAGATACCATATATGAATCCAGTTCAAACCATCAACCATATTAGACCAGTACTGAACAACAGATGGGGTAGTGGTGATATCTGTTTGAAACAATAACCTGATGAGCTCATTATTATTTTTTTTTTTTTTACATTTCACTGAGAAGCATATATGACCCACTGGTGTTAAAGTGGGGTCTAACAGGACAAACTGGTTTTCCAGCACCTCTTAACTCACCAGAGTGTGCGTGCGTGCGTCCTGGCGCAGTGACGTCTCTGTCCCAGAATGCAGTCTGGTAAACAGACATGGAAGCACCAGGTGAAGACCTCCACAGAGGCTGAGCACTGCACTCGCTCTTTCCCACCGTCTTCTGTCCTCTTCGCCCAGTGCATCCAGTTGATTTACATCTGCCTGGTGTCACGTTTACGTCTACAGCATCCAGAGCCTTGGTAAGAGTGAAGTTGTTGTCGATCCGTGACGACTGCTAATGACTTCTGCTGTGCTGTCAGGCTTCTGCCAGCTAATGCTAGTCATGGCTGGCTACAGGCTTCAGCTAGCAGGCTAATGTAGCCACCACTGCTGTCTAGTAACGGTTGTACCAGTCACAGAGCCACACTGGATGGAGCTTGTTTCCATGACATAACTCCTCATGGGCATTATGTCTTTTTTACACGTCATATTTACGATAAACGTTTACTTTGACTTTTCTGTTTTCATTTTTATTTGAAAAAAATGTTACTGTACGTTAGTCTGGTTAGTGTGTAGCAGAGGTGGGAGCAACGCTAGCCAATGAAACTGCTGGCTCCTGTTGGTCCCTGCTAGCCACTGTTAGCTAACTAACTAAGTTGTCTTGTCAAGTTGTGCACATACCTGTCAATGACATGGGCTTCTTTTTTGAAAAAATTGTGTAATATTATCTTTTGCTGGTCATGACCTTTGACACACTGTTTTCGTGAAGCACATACTACGATTTAATTCAATCAAAGCTGCGAGTACTGACATGTGTAACTAGATTGCAAGTAAGCAGACCTGTCATAGTGAAACATGTATAAGTGCTGTCCAAAATATACTCAAAGAGTCGAGGAGTTTTGTTTGATACGAGCAGTGAACAGCAGACCAGAGTTCATTACAGTAAATGTCAGTTTATTTTTGCACACCTGTGCATTATGATAATATATATTAAGATTTGTAAAATATCCTTTACAGTTTATTATTCTGTGGCATTGATTTAAACCACATCGCCCACCCCTTGTAATTAAAGATAAGTATATGTCGGACACAGTCCAGCTGTTTCACCTGTATGAATACAGAACAACCAGTAATAACAATTGTAAAAGCTCTGCACAGGTGTGTGGTTCTAAAATTGTCAGCCCTTAATGTCATGACTTATTCTCATGTAGGCAGTGATGTTTGTAAGTATTTGGCTGGGGACAATTAACTTGTCAAATCAAAGAGGGGTGATTAAAGTTGTAAGTTTAGGCTCTTAGGGTGTTTGATGGTGTTCATATCGGCAATGTGTGAAAAATTAGGAAACTATAGCAATTTCTATGCATAGCTCCACAGTTTAAAGACAGTATTGATGTCGCCCGTACATGTCGGAGTATAATGTAGCATTATTAATGTTATTAGTTTCGTCTGCCATATTAAAATGCCACGACGTAGGTCACCTGAGTTTACTAATGGGGCACATAAAGTAACTTCAGGGTAGGCAGAATGAGCTGTGACAAACAGGAATTCTGACCAGTGAGAAAAGTAGAACCTGAAAAGAATTTGTGGAAGTAGTTAATTAAGTATCATTACAATATTGGTATTAGTATCTTTTGTGGAAGTGCAGGAAATATCAGACCTTTTATACCGCTATATAACAATTACAGAAATAGCTCTATTTATTTTGCAGGATTTTGATCTACAACACCCAAGCTTCTCTGAGAGCACCTGTCCACTGGCAGCAGCAAGATATAGAGCTATGCTGTTACATGCTATGTTATTAATTTACTTTAAATACTTCACTACGGTGGCAGAGCCATCATTCAGTTTATTAGTTACACCTGTACCTGCAAGAGTATGACGAGTCAAAGTGTCTTCTGAATTTGAAAAAGGTGTGTTCACACCTCAAAAACATTTCCTAACTTAAATTTAAGAAATTCAGTTGAGTTTGTAGTTAGTTCATTTGTTCCTGGGTTGATTAAGTACAGCAAAAGCTTCTGACAAATTCCCTGAAGTATTGTGCAAATGCAAACAAATCTAACACAAGTTGTTGTAATTCATATGCAACATTTATCCTTGTATGACTTTGTGTTTTGCTTAAAGCTATTCTCTACTTCCATGAATATATTACAATATGCATATAAATTAGTTAAGACAACAAAAACAGTGATAAAAGGTCTCAGTCTTTAACAGGGATTACTGTGGGGCTGGACAGGGTGGTGTTTAATGGATTGGATTGCTGCATAATGGTGAAGAACTCCACAACAAGGCCCAGAGGACACTAAAAGTGACGTGCCGCGAACGCTTTTGGTGCATGTTGGGCCATTTAAAACAATGGCTGTGTGCATGTGTGTCAGATGCTCTTTGCGTTTGTGTTTGTATCAAGAAACAGCAAAACAAAAATCCTGATACTGACTTGTGTTCTCTCAATGCTTGTCTATGTGTGCGTGGGCTTGTGTGTCTCCAGACTTCCTCTCCAGTGTGTGTGGCAGCCAGCAATCACCCAAACTGATGAGGATCAACTGATTGAATAAAAAATAAGTTCCTTTTTTCTTATTTTGGCAAGGTAAGATCTCACAGCTACTAATTGCTCTACGCTGTTAGAAAATACAGTTTTCTATAGCTGTAAAAAATAATCCTACAATAATCATAGTTGTACAGCACTTAGAGATGTTTACAATCATCATACATCTTTTAGAGTTATTTTGTACTAACTGTAATTCCCCAGGCTGTTTATATTGCCTCCCAGGTTTATATAAGTTTCAGTTAGCTTACTGTGTATTTTTTATCCATTTCTTTAAATATTTATTTATATTTAATATATATACACATATGTATTTTGTGGGTATACGAAACTGTAGGTTAAAAGAAACATGACTAGTTGCTCATGTATATTCTACTGATTTACAATGAATATAGTCATGACAAAATAATGGAGCTAGAGGAAATGTTGCTAGTATCTTTCAAAAAAAAAAACTTTACCTTTACATTATTATACTTTCACTTACTTACTAAAACATGTAGTGCAGTCAGTTACATCAGCAATAAAGAGTATTTGTAATATAACAAAAAATTTAACATTCAGTTTTGGTCGGGAGGTGTTGCATATTGAGGTTGCAGCAATTGATAGTTTGTACTGGTGCTGTATTGGGTTGCATATATTGAAGGTGAGGTGTCTGTTTTATTGGATGTGTTTATTAGACATTGTATGAATATTACAAATACCATCTCAATGAAATGTAATCCAACACCAACACCTCTGCAAACATCTTCCACTTACAAGTTTCTCAAAGGCTGTATGAAATCACAGTACTTATGTATTTTACAGGGCTCGTTATGTTTCTGGTCATGAAATGTACATCATTTGTCTATCATGTCCAGTTTTCTAGTGATTTGTACACTGGACACGTGTGGGAAAAGTCACAAACTTGTGTTTGACTTTGCTTGCAATGTCATATTTAATCACATTTGAGCAATATACACAAGCGATTTAATGTCCTTTCCAAACAAGATACTGGCTGGTAACTGTGCATCTCTAAAAAGGGCTATTGAGACAATCCTGTGCTCTTGGTGTGTTGAATGAAGTATTTGGCTTCTACACGTCCAAGCCCATACCAAAAGTCACTGCTACTCATCAAGTTGGACTAATATTAAGGCATCAGTATATCACAACTGAAATGGTTTGCCAGTGTAGGTTATTAATGGACTGCTAATGAAAAAAAGGCATGGCCAGTCTCAAAAGTCCCATAATAGCTCTCAGAATTTGTGGCAGTGACTAAATGGTTAAGTTGCACATTACATTAAAAAAAAATACTGTTAATGTTTTTTGTCATTGTGGGAAATCTAGTTGTGTTGGGCCCGTGTGTCAAAAAATTGACATGTTGCACTGTTGTTGTGTGTACTACTGATTTTAATAGCGTTTAGTAGCATTTCTCAAAAGAAGGCACTAAATGTTGAAATCTATGTAACTTTGCCCGTGTTGTCACCCTCAAACTATATTAACAGCATCTGGCCTAATGCTTATTATGTCTGCTCACTCCGTTCTTGTAGGTGTCCATATGTAACATTAAAATAGTAAAGTGTCTTTGACCAACCAGGGAATCTGAATGTGATCTAATGTATTCTACTCAGGTTCAGCCCTGGGTGCCAGTTTTAGATGTGTTGACACCAGTAAATGATCTAAATTCATGCTTCAAGCCATCACTTCAGAGACCTATTGACACAATGGATCCATGTGAGAGGTGTATGCATATGCAATAAACAAAGACTTGAGGAAAATAATCCTTTTTTTCCTATGAGACACTGGCAACATCTTCGGGACAAGCTTCTTAATTTGTCTTTCTAAATTTAGTGTTGGTCTAAAGACAAAGCCAAGTTTCTGAACTGTACACTTGAAACTAGCAATAGAGGGCCAAGGTCATTTTTGCTCAAGGCTTTTCAGGATACATAACAAATGGGAATAGATTCAACTTTTCTGATATTTATTGAGAAGATTTTTTTTTCATATATCCTCCATTTGATATCTGGAAAACAGCACAGAAGGCTGCTTAAACTGTTCTTGTTTTTCGGTCAAACCGACAGATGGTTGTGTCTTAAGAATTTCTGATGATTTGAGATGGGAATGAAAAAAAATGTTACATAGATCACCCACTACATTATTCATATATAATGGCAAGGACAGCACCAAGTGAAGACAAGAAAATGTTTATGCTAGTTGTAGGTCAGGTCAGTCTGTGTATTACAGCTGCCTCTTTGCTAAATGTTCTCTGTGGCAAGACAACATGAAGAGCTTCCATTTCTTGTCTTCTTGTTCTTGTTAGATAACAAACATTCCATTTTGAAAGTGAAAGTAAAGACAACTTGGCTGTGGAGAACAAGTCTTTACACATCTGGAAAGCATAGGAACTGGGAAACACAGGAAATCCAGTCAAGTCAGTCATAAATCTCACTGTCACATCTTTCTTTAACAGGCACTTTGTTAAATCAACCGTAGTGTAAGGTATATAATTTGAGTCATTTTGAGTTTCATTTTTATGCATATTTGTCCAACACTATGTTGGCTAATAATACATAATGAACATCTCCTATGACTCAACTCTACTATGTTTAGCAGGTTTACTCTATAAATTGAAGAAAATTTCAAAATCAAGTCCTTATTTATGTACTTTATTCATGTATTTCTTTTTAATTTGTCTCAGTAATTGATAGAACGTTGAAATGAACTGTAAATAATATGAATAATCTAAAATACAAGCAGCTATGATGTACTTCACAAGGAAAGCTTACATACAATTTTATAAATACAGTATGTTTATGCTGCCCTACTATAGTACACTATACCACAATTACTTATGTATTAAGTATATTTTTAATATAAATTATATAATACTAATACACATTTATGTCTAACCAGAGTGAACCAGAGCTTGTGTATGTGTATTTATTAAGAAAGGGTTAGCATTAACCACCAAGCATTACATGGGAAAGATATTCAAGCTAAAGCTAACTAGCCTACCCATAAACCTTCAGAAAAGCTGCCAGCCTGTTCGGTGTGTGTCATATGTTGTAGGCCTATAAGCTTTGTACTTGTTGCTCGTCAAGTGGCCACACAGAGAGGTTTTTTTTTTTTTTTTTTTTTTTTTTTTAAAGCTTTTTTTTTTTTTTTTTTTTTAAGTTGGAGGGGCGGGAGCGGTGAAACAACACGCGTATGCCCGTGTCAGTCAGTGAAAAAGTCCTCCTATCCCGAGCGCGACCAACGCTGACTCTTGTGTTGTTACATTGTAGCGGAAAGAATGTCGGAAAGGGCCGAGGATGACGTCAGGGGGGAGCAGCGCCGAGCGGCCAGGCAGCAGCTGAAGCAGCAGCAGATCCAGCGGGGAGAAGGCTCCACAGCAATGGCGACTGTTGCGGAGCGGAGATCATTGCCTAGTCCAGAAATAATGCTGGGACAGCCTTGGAGCAACTGGGTCGACGCCGCCAAACTCCACGGCAACGACGGTGAGTTCCCCAGCGTCCCGAATGTGCGCGAGGAAACGAGGTGGAGCGCGACAGTTAGCAGTCCTGTCCTGTTTTTTGGCCGATTGCATGCAGTTTTTGGTGGAATATGAAGAAACGCTACTGGTAGCAACAGCACGGGCAGGCAAGCAAGTGCAACTATTTATTTGTCTGTGTGTGTCGGATCGCCTCATTTTCAGGTGCTGAATCGGAGGAAAGTTTCAAAGACTTCGGGAAAAATAGAGAAGCCATGCGTTTGTGCAGAGAAGGTGAGTGTGTTTTTTTCTCTCTCTCTCTCTAGGGCCAAAGGTGTATTTTGGTTCTGGAGGATTGCACACAGACACACACACACATGGATTCAAACACTTTACACGCGTCGTTCAGTCAAAATATAAACCTACTGTAAATCATAAGCATCGCGAATTGAATGGAAAACCGGATATGATAAGTGAAACGTGTCTCTTATTCGTTTGGAAGTTGACATTTACATCTGACCCTAAAATAACTTAACGGTTAACAACTTAGACTCGCTGTAGTTGTGTATAGGCCCAAGTGTAGTCATAACAATGTCATATTACTGTTTGGAGAATGCATTTTATGGACTTTATAATACAGCATCTACATACCTGCTATTTTACACATGAAACCTTCCACCATGTTCCATGTCTCCCCTTATCTGAAGACATCAGCAAGGTTTGTTGACAAACATTCGAAGGCCATTTAGTAGAAAGTTGTATGATTTTTCAAAAGGAAAACCTCAAAATGAAAATGTTGCTTTTACAGCAGCGGTTGGGACTTTTTGTAAAGGCTCCTTCTTAGTCATTGCGCCATCAAAATGATATGAAATTAGAATATGGTTTGTTCCATGCGCCGCTTGTACACAAAGTATGACCAACAGTGATGTTTTTGTTACCACATATTTAGATAAATATTGTAAAAATTAAATGTCACTTTTTAATCTTTAGTCTTTTGAGGTACATGTCCACTAACCAGCGTGCCTCACACAATTCAGGCCTGACAAATGTAAACTGAGTCTCGCATCACCAAGGATGAAAAAACAGCCAATCAATCAACCTGGCTACTCTGATAACAAAATGATAGGATGATTATGTTCCTGTTAGTAACTATGATCTCACGTTATGCAAGCTGAAAGCTGGAACATACCGTAGGTTTTTCTAATAGCTGTGTTCTTGAAGGCTTTAGTCGTTCTATAATAGGCAGTGACAGAGAAACGTTCAGTCATGACAGAATAAAGAGAAACGCCATCATCTGACATGTGTGATTAAAAACCCACAATATCAGGAGCACGCATCATCTGGCTTCTGAGCCGCAGACTGATGTCGCAGAGCAGTTTGTACTTTAATTTTATTTTTGGAAACACCTCGATTAGCATTAGCTGAATTGTCCTGCTGGCAGGCCCGGATTTAGAATGAGCGTCACCACAAAGGTAAACTGTTTTAACAAGAAAATGGCATCCTGTTTTAATTGCAAATCGTTAGACATCAGAAAGAGCAAGTTGACAGGATGAGTTGACTAACCTGTTTTTTTTATTTAACTGCGAATGAATCAACTTTCAGCTACAGTTACACACTGATTTTAAAGGCCTAGCTCCTCTAATGAAAGGTTTCATGCTTGGCTAATGTCGTGCGCTGTCTTGAGCGGTTACCTGGACAACCTTCTTAAAAGCGTACACTCACGAAGATGGTATGTTTATTTAGCATTTTATGCATTTCAGCAGCACATCCACAGCTACTTTTAATAACTTTCCAGACATGTTTTTTGTCTCTTGCTCAAGGACACATGAGCAAGGCAGGTCAAATGTGACCTTGCTGTTGCAGGACGGCCATCGCAGCTAATAGGACACCTAGATTAACATACGTCCTTTTCTTTGAGCTCTGTTTCAGTGCTAAGTGTAGAGAGAACATGAATGTATTCTCTGTTGTGTTCTGCTCTGAAATTCTATTTGTGGGTATAATTTGGCAGAGAAAAATGGCACTAATTAAGCAAAAACCACAAGGATCATCTTCAGACACTCAACACAATCATTAATTCTAGAGCTAACAAACAAAGCGATCACTGTGGTGTGAATAATTGTCACAGAATTTGACAGTTTTCTGACTTCGGTGACTCTTCATATAGAACACCTCTTGGACACTGATTTGTCCAACGTATTGGAGGCACACATGTTTTAGAAATGACAGATTTCGGGTCCTGACTGAGTGATGACTGATGCTGTGTAATAACTGCGGAGGAATGACCATCAAGAAGGATGGCACATTTTACTTTGGTCACGTGGTTTGTCCCACACGTATGATGTCATCATAAGTCATCGCTTCCCCACATGTCCCTGTGAAAGGTTAATTGCAGGCAACGTGTCTAATGTTGCATTTGCATTGGTCACCAGTGTGGCTTGTGTGCATACCCTAAAACCATTGCACAGCGCCAGAAGCAAACGTCCTCCGAGCGCTCGGTGACAATAAAAACAGAGCTTTCATACAACATATTAAAATGGTGCTAAATACATCGCACCGCATACACTGTGGTGGTGGCTGACTTGCAGAGATATTGTCTGCTTTGTGCTGAAGAAGCGCTGTTTGAAAGTGGATCAGATTATTGTATCTAGAAGCGAGGAGGGAGAAAAACCGAGTGAGCATTTAAAATTCAAGGCTGGTAGGTCATTTGGCATGAAACTGGTTTGAAACGCGTCTCTGTCATATAGCGGCGTCTGTCAGTGACTGTTGTTTCTGTCATGGGGCTGATCAACACATGCTGCTCATGGCAGAAGTGTGTGTTCATACTAGAATGTTATTCTGCGTGTGTGTCTAGTAGGGGGTATTACAAGTGGATGACTACACCTCTCCTCCATGACTCACCACCAAATTCCTCCCGTGGTGTAACCGCCATTCTAGCACACACAGATGATGATCACATTGTAAAAATGTATGACAATTAATGCCTGAATTCACTCGTCATCTGTCTCGCTTTTTATAAATTTTACAGTGGCACTGTCACACTCAGGGAAGCTAGGAAATGTAGTGCCAGTGTCAGCCACAGGTCAGATTCAGTCAGCATGTGTGCTGCTCAGAGGCAGCCAGAGCTGCTACTACTCCACCTAGATCATTCATCACTGCCACGGATGAGGATGCTGAAATTAACTGGACTCTCATTCTCTTCCTCCGTCTCGTGCTCACAGGCTCTCTTCCTCCTCCTCCTCCTCCAGCACAGGTCCTCTGCTCACTCTCTCTTTGTCTCACTGAGGCCTCGGCCCGCTTCTCTGCTCTGTTTCTCGCTGTGTTTTTTTTTTCCTCCACTGTGCTCCTTTCTTGGCTTTACTCTGTTGTTCTGTCTCTTCTTTCTCCTCCACCGTGACTTCCCCCCTCTCTCTCTCCCTCTCTCTCTCTGTCTCTCTCTCTCTATTCTTTTCATCTCCTACTTGCACAAGAAGAAAATGGAGATTGAGAACGGGGCAGACATAGTGGCGTTAGAACACTTTTCAAGTCGGGCCATTTTAGCGCTACAGTTCACTTGGTGCCAGAGCGTTGAATGCAGAGTGGCAAGGCGATCTAGCCGGACTGCTTTTATAGTTGAGCAACCCGTTTGGAGAAGGCTCCATGTGAACAACAGCAGCAGTTTGGGAATGAGTCCCGTTTGACCTTGCTATTGATCCAGCAAGGAAATGTGGTTGGTCTGTTACAATAAAGAATCTGAGAGAAGGTGGAGTTTTAATGGAAAATACATGGGAAGTTATTGATTTAGCAAATATGTATGCTCTTTCATTATAACTTCAATTTGTTTTCATCCAGTTCATTCTATGAGCTGGACTCCTGTACCTCTAGCAATCATGTAAAACCGAAATGTTGCCTAGAACTTCAAGGCCAGCTACTGGTTTAAGTGACAACCAGTGACTGTTACCCTCCGCATCACATCTCTGCACTTGTCCTCTTTGCAGAGCAGTCAGACCCTTGCTCATGCACTACCTTACTCAAGTTCTATATAATTTACATGCCTTTGTCCATTCATTGAAGGCATTTGCCTATTCTTTGTGGCAGACACCAGCCACTGTGAAAATAAGTCTTTTCGCTTCACTGCTGCTGAAGGGGACACTTAGCAGAGTGGCTTCAGACAATTGGCATGCATTAAGTAGCATCGGGCTTGTCAATTCATCCACACAAAACTGCCACTGACCTGCCTGAGAGGCAACCTGCTAGGTAGGCCCTTTTATATGGTCTTTTCTTAATGGCCCTCATCCCATCTACACTCGGCCAGTGATGTTTGGAGAACCCTTGACAGCCCTGGAGGAGTACATATTGGAGAGGGGCTCCACTTCTCTCCTCTTGTATCCTCTTCTGCTCATCTCATCATAACGCCCCAGGCAATCTCTTAATTAGCCTCCTTAATTAGGTGGTTTCTGGTTTTGTGCACCAGGGTAAATTTTGATCACATTCTGGTGAGCAGCAGCACTTCCCTCTGATTTGCCTCAGAGTGGCTCGCGAGGCTTGGTGCATGTTACTGGGTGGCTAGAGATGCTGGAGCTGCAGACATGCTATTCGTGTGTCTCGGCATTTATGCTTCTTGTGCTTTTTTATGATCATGCGCATGAATGTTACATGGCCTTAGTGGCACTACAGGAAAACTCCCATCTCTACATCTCCTCAGAGAGAAAAAGGAATCACAGTATTAGCCATTTCTTCCAGTTTCTCTTCATTTCAGTAGAGGCACTGCACAAGTTTACTCCCTTACTCCATAATGTCTTCTTGTATTAAGCATGGGCCGGCTTTAGGGGAGGAGGTATCAAATGAATCCTGACTCATGAGAACGTGACCAGCATCGCTCAGTTGGAATATTTTAATGTTATGGATTTTAAGCATTTCTGCACATCTCACTATGACATGAAAAATGTTCCAACTTGACAGGCTGTCATGGAAACCCACAGCTGATTGTAAGGCAGTCAGTGATTATTTTCGTCAAACAATTAATGTGTTTGCTCAATCAGTCGACAGAAAAATATCCACCACAATTTCCTGAAACCCAAGGTGATGTCTTCAGACTGCTTGTTTTGTCTGACTCATGTTCCAAACCCAAAGATATTCATATTACTGCCACATAAAACCAAGAAAAGCAGCAGCTCTTCACAAAAGAGAAGCTGGATCTAGAGAATTTAAGTTAAGACTGAGTTAACAGAGATGTTACCCAGTAGAACACAGGAAACATGTGGGGCTGACCATGCTGAACGCTCTTCCATGGTGAGAACTCTTTCTTGATTTAAAGTCAGATTATCCACATCTTGGATGTGCTGTGTTTATTTGTTTCTTGGAGAGACGTTCATTCTTTGACAGCAGGTAACCTTTGGATTGCTAGCTCGGCCCTTTTCCTGCTTCTTATCACTAGGACGTGTTCTCCATAACGAATGGGACTAGTAAATGGGTGAAACCTGTATTAATGTGTGCAAACTGGTTGCTTCGAGTGAACTGAATATGTGTTTTCACCTGGGTGTTGTTCAGCGCCATGATTTTACCCATGACATTACCAATTTTTCTTCATGGTGTCATGTACAGAAAAATATATAAACCTGTCTCAGTGTAGATTGAGATCGTGCTGCCAGCTGGGGCAACAGGTGAATGCAGGTTTATTTTTATTTCACTCATTGACTCGTGCTCTGTGTGGTTGTTTCCTTCCCTGTGTACAGACATGCCCATATTTGGCCAATGTCCCGCACAGGACGACTTCTACCTGGTGATGTGCAGCCACTGCGGTCAGGTAGTCAAGCCCCAAGCCTTCCAAGCACACTACGGTAAGTGTCATGCAAGTGCACACACAAACACATGTGAATATGCATGAAAACATTCAGTCGTCTGGAGATTTTGACTTTTATAGAGAACTCCAAGCAAGGAGGACAAGTGAACCTTAGCAGTTGAGAGCAGTCGATCAGTAAAGAAGGAAGTAACAAAGCAGTTTTCACCTATAGAAACCATATAGGCCTATCATGTCAAGACTGGTGCTGATACTTCACACATTAACACACTCTGTGGTATTACCTCTCGCTCCGCCTTTGTATTCCCCCACCCCTTTTCCTTCTCCACACAGAAACCTGAGCCTGACGCCACAGACTTTGATTTATTTATTTATTTATTTAACTCACTGTCTCACTTGTGTGTTTACAATTCCCCTGTTAATATTTGATGCGGCTCTCTGGGTCTTCTCAATAATGTACTTTTTTTTTAACACGTACAGATCAGATTTCTGGTCCTGCTAATACTTAAGGGGTTGTGCGTTTCAGTGCACGGATTTCCACTGCATAGTTGTCGCGCTGGATCTCTGACTGGAGCGCTAAAATAAATGGATGAATTATAGATCTGTGAATATAGGGATTGCATCACCGTGGATCTCGTTAAACTTGACAGTGTTCACGGCACGTTCACCAACGCCCACAGTCGCTGAAAGAAATGAGCTGTCTGTTCACTCCCAAACTCATTTCCTTGAAATGGTAATGAAGGCTGCATGTTAGAGTGACACTTACCATGTCCTGTCATGTAGGGCTGTTTGTTTAAAGTAAGACTTTTTATTATTCGAGTCAAGTCACTTTAAGGCGTCAGGAATTATTAAAGTTGGTTCATGTGGCCTTGTTGTGACAGAAATGTTATGTCATCAGTCCTACACTCTCAGCTTCTGAAAACTCTGATAGCATTCTCTTCTTATAACTTTGTCCTAAATGTGTTCTGAGTCAAAGTCACTGAATTTATTAAGCGGTGTGCATTCCCTATGAAGTGTGACAGCAATTACAGTTGTTAAGGTCAGCCACCAGGGGGAAGTATAACAGCACATGGCTCCTAAAGGAACTGTCCTTGCTACTGTCAACAACACTCAAAGAAAAGGCAAGTCTGTGTAGACCAGTGATGAAGGACTACAGCATCCAGATGTGTTGTCATACCTGTCTGGGGATTTTGAATGAGAAGTAGACAAACACTGAAGGGAATTTCAGCTCCTATGAAGTAAAGCACTGACAACATCCCAGCAGGTTGCCACAGTACACCTTTAACAGGATGGTACGGTGAATGCAGACGGTGCACAACCATCCATCCATTATCTGTAAGCACTTATCCTCATCAGGGTCACGGTGGGGCTGGAGCCTATCCCAGCTGACTTTGGGCGAGAGGCAGGGTACACCCCGGACACGTTACCAGCTTATCGTAGAGCACTTAGAGACAAACAACCAATCACACTCACATTCACGTACACAGCCAATTTAGAGTCACCAGTTAACCTATTAAGTGCATGTCTTTGGACTGTGGGAGGAAGCTGGAGTACCCGGAGTACATAGACACGGGGAGAACATGCAAACTGCACACAGAAAGACATATGGACTATAAACATCCTAAACAAGGTGGTTTCAAGCTTTTTGTAGCTATCTGGCTCTTCAATCAGTCCAATCTGACTTTTTCATCTCCTTTTACCAATACCGATTCATATTCCTAAACCCAGGTTAGGTCATTTCCAATCTAATACCCGATAAGCACATTATGCTGTAGAGATTGATGTGACACTAAAAATTGAGTCAGAGGCAGATCATGGCTTACTGCATGTCAATGACAGTGGAACCATTAAACCTAATATTGACTCTGTGGATGAAGTTATGTTGTGAATTGCCATCACCTGTGATTCCCACTCTGTGGATGAGATTAATGCATCTCTAATAACTATAATTGTTCACCATCACCTGTATGCTACTGAAGTCTGTGTTGATTAAATTATGCAAATTGCTTAATTGAGCAACTAATGGTGCTTCCCTCGACTTCCATTTAAATAGTAGTTGTAAGCAACGGCAACAATTGATTATATCATTATCGATTAATCTGACAGTAATCTTTTCAATGAATCAGTTAATCACTTCATCTGTAAAATGTTGTTTCCCAGAGCCTAATGTGGGGTTGGGTTTTGTGCAGTCCAAAAAGATATATTATAAAACAGTGAAAATGAGAAATCTATTCCATTTGAAAAGCTGTAGTCAGATTGTTTGGCATTTTTTATGATAAATGACTTGAACGATAATACATTATTAGTTGCTGCATCATTTTCTGTTATGTAACTAATCATTTCCTCTCCAGTCCGGAAAACTTTAAATCGAATTGAAGCTGTGTAGCTACGCCACTATACGTACATCATCATACAGAGTATGGGTGCTCTTGCTGCGATTTTCCTCCCAGCTTCCTCCCTCTCATGTCATTATCGGAGGACCCCATGTGGCGTTAACACAGGGTCAAAGGCAAAGGCAACGGGAGGCACTGTTCTCAGCACCGTTGGTCGACGGTCTCAATATGATTTTAGCGTGCTTCTTTGAGCCCATCTGTCTCCCGTTAGGTGTTTGTGCTTCTCGGCTGAAGCTGATCCCAGCAGGGGTGACACTCGCCGCAGAACGGGAGGCTGCGAGCTCGGTTGCCATTTTATGCATTCATTCATGAAGTCGTTGAACAAAGATTTTTCACGCATTGCCTTGGCTCAGCAAACACACATAAATGAGCATGATGCTGATGCTTGATGCTGCATCTTGAGCTTGTGTAGCAAGGAAACTAAGTGTATTTATTATTTTTAGTAGAAGAAAAAGTTGCTATTGTTATACAAACAGCATACAGAGGCCAGGTCATGCTACGGCTCGAACGTGGTGCCTGTGGAAATGGTTAGCAAGGCCATCAAATTTGTACATTGGTGTTTTTATCTCACTCCCACAGCCAGGGATTCCCCTTTGCACTGAGCCAACAGTTTGACAGTGTGAAATAGGATATTAAGGCTCCTCCTATTCCTTGTGTCTGTTGTTTTTTTTTGTTTTGTTTTGTTTTCTTGACTTCTCTTTTATTCTTCTTCCACTGCTGCTGGTGTTGGCTCTCTTTTCTGTTGTCAGTGTTCTTAGTGTCACGCTGGGGTTTCCCGGTGTGAGTTTGTGTGCAGGATGTGCTGTTGACTGTGACTTGGACAGGACAAGACAGCAGGGGAAGCAGGGAGGGAGGGAGGGAGGGAGGGATGGAGGGATGGGAAGAAAAGCTACTAAGAAGAAGGAGGGAAGATAATCTGGAGTGTGTCATGAATGGGTGTGTAGAGAGAGGCCCCTTAGGTGAGAGGAGGGCACTCTTAAAAGCATTTTTTCCCCCTTTAAAAGGGAAACTGGAAGAAACCTATACAGTGTGTTTTTGTGTGTGTTGGGGGCTGAGGGAGTGTCAACTCTGTGTGTGCGTGTGTGTGTGTGTGTGTGTGTGTGTGTGTCTGAGTATGTGTGTTAGTATCTCCTCCACTGTTTCTGCAGCAACAATCTTGTTTGCAGATCACCTGCTGAGACTGAGCTTTGGCCTACAGCCCAGTTCCCAGCTACACCACGGAGTTTTAGCCCAGTAAAAGGTTGGCTAACCAGGCCCACACCTCATGGCGGTAGCTCCCGGCTGCCGGCACACATTTTCTTTCAAAACCCTTTGGCTGTTTTGCTCATGTGCTAAAGTGTTGACAACAAGGGGGTCGTGTTAACCTTCAGTCTTCTCAGCGGACACCTCTCCGCTTCTCTGTGTGTCTCTATGTCTGTCGCTCTCTCTCCCCACTTATGGTCAGAGTCTGTGTGACCCCAGGGTGGCCCAGTGTATATTTGTTAGGGAGCCGCTGCCTGACCATGGTGCAACTTGCAGTAGAATGTTTTTTTGGTTGTTTCTTTTTTGGCAACTAATTAACTCTGGACTTTCTGAAATGACTGTGTTGTGATGAAATGAGTATGTTGTGGAATAGCAGTGGAAATTATTTTGAGTGTGCTATTTCATTGTTGTACGCTGTTACTAAAAATAGCAAGCGATGAGAGCTTCCTTTGAAAACTCAAACCCTTCTATGCTTATGGTGTGGGTGCACACGCATGAGACCGATGTTTGGGATGCGTTGTGTACTTTAATTTTCCTCAAAGGCAAAGATATTTAATTTTGGATGCAAGCGCTTCGTGATGAACGTTTCTCTTGCTTTCTTCTATTTTTGTCTTTCCATCCACGACCTGGTATCACCCTAACCTTTTCTGCTGTCATACTGCCTTTTATCAGTTTGCACAGTATCTAAGAAGCTCAGGCAGGAAATGAAGCTCTTGACCTGTTGTTGGTCGGTTCTATTTTAGGCTGAGTTGGCATGATTCACAAATGCTGCTTATTTGTTGTCGAGGTAACCCGCTCACTACTTTCAGAGAAAGATTTCGATGTTCCCACCTGTCTTTCCTTTTTTCCTGACTCATGGCCCAATCACTGCCACTTACAGCGTTTGATCAAAGTTTTTTTGTTTAATTCTAATCACCTGAGTTAACTTCTAGGTTTTTTTTTAATTTATTTAAGATTTTTTTGGCCTCAAGCATTATCATATAGATACAGCTGAATAGTGACAGGAATGTGGGGCCAGAGAGATGGGGAATGACATGTAGCAAAGGGCCGCAGGTCAGATTCGAACCCTGGGCCGCTGCAGCAAGGACTGAGCTTTTGTAAATGGACTGTACTTATATAGCCTTCCAACCACTCAAAGTGCTTTACAGTACATATTTCATTCACCCATTCATACACTGATGGCATTGGCTGCCATGCAAGGTGCCAAGTGCTCATCAATGCGAGGGGCTAACCATTCATACACATTCACACACCAATGGCACAGCCTTCGGGAGCAATTTGGGGAGCACTTCGTCATGCAGACTGGAGGGGATTGAACCCAGGGATCGAACCGCCGATCTTCTGATTAGTGGACGACCCGCTCTGCCTCCGTACATACATCTACCAACTGAGCTAAACAACGCCCCTAACTTCTGTGTTTGAATGTCATTCCAGAGAGAAGACACAGTTCAGTCGGCAAGCCAGCCTCCACCTCGCCCTTCCCCATGTCGGCCAGGAACCGGAGCAGCGGCAGCGGACTTGGGCCTGGGTTGGGCTCGGGGTCTGTAGCTGGAGTGGCGAGTGGAGGCATTCTCAGTCGACCTTCCACCACTGCATCCAGCTTATCCTCCTCTTCAACATCCTCCGCCTCATCCAATCCCAAACTGCTAAAACCAGCCAAAGAGAAGCTGCCAGGCACTCAGCGAAGACCCTCCTATGCACCCTTTAGGATGATCCAGCCAGAGAAGATGTAAGTTTCACCGTGTAACATTTGCAGTGCTGTGTGTTACAAGTGAATGTTTAAGCTTGCAACTTTTGATTTGACCAGCTGCCGCAGTAGTTAATTAATGTTAATTCGGTGAGTTGGATGAGCGGCAAAAAATAAATCTTGGCTGGTTATGTATATAATGTTTATATCCAATACTTTTACCGCAACGAGTACTCGAGTAATTCGAGTACAAAAAATCCTCTAATCATTTTTTTGCCTGGAGTATTTGTTTAATCATTGATTTAGTTTAAGTAGTCACTTGCATTCCGCCCTGGGGATCGTGTTCTACAGGGACTGTAAACAGTGACGCACGTGACTCTCAGCCAAAGATAAAAGATGTCCAGCATTTGGGATCAATTGTTCGGTTTTAACAGGCCTGTCGTTTCTGTCACACGTTATGCAATAGTATTGTAGCGACCCGGAATACTGGAGCTATGAAACATGAGCTGCTTTTGCTGGTCTGTATTCCTCAGTTTGAACACAGGCTATTGTGGGCCGTAGTCAACGCCCAAACAATAAAACACAAGGTCAAACCGACATACAGCGTTATGAACATTAGCTCTGTCACGTCTCTCTCCCTACACACACGCACACCCCGGACACACCCCCACAGGTCCTCCGCTAAACTCAGCTGTCTACTTCGCCCCCATCTTTGCCATGGCAGCTGCCATGACTGACAGGCTTCACAGCCTCTGATAACATCCTGCAACCCCATACGCTGCAGTACAACCTAACTGAACACAACCCAAACAACCACAGTGTATACACGGTCCGTTACAGTATTGTTGTTTTAAAAAAAAAAAAAAATCTGATTACTCGATTAATCGCTAAAATATTCCGTAGAATACTCGACTTGAAAAAGAATCGATAGCTGCAGCCCTACTTTGATTTATCTAAGTGTTGATTGAATATGTTTCTGACACAATGAAAGAACAGCTGAAGTCTGTTTACTCTGACATGATTCAGTTGATCCAAATCCTGAATGAGTGAACCAATAGCAATATGTGTGTATTTTGCCGAACATTAGAAAGCATAGTTGTTTGCATCTTTGTGCCTTTGTGATTTGTCATATTCACAAACTCTCATTTTGTGCTGATGGGGAAAAAAAACCCATCAACCTCTGTTTCAGCCAGGATCTGTCAGAAGTAGTAATATATTTTGATAGCTCATTTTGTTTCTTTTAAGTCTTGATAAATGATGGATTATATTAGATTTATGTTTTGTCCTCCCAGCCCCATCCATGCGTGCACATCTGTCTCTTATCATACGTTTCTCACTGGCTCAGTGTTTCTAACTCTCAGCTTCCTCCTTGCTGCCCTCTTCATCTCTGTAACCTTCTCTTCCAGCCTCACCTCGGCTGTCAAGGTGGAGAAGATGCATCTGAGGGTGGAACCGTCAGCTAAGCTGGTGCAGGCTCCATCAGCCCCTGCCACCACCTCATCCTCCTCTACATCCTCCTCTAGCACCACTGTGAGCTCCAACACTACCACCATCACCACCTCCTCATCATCATCAGCCCTTAAACCAGGCCTTAACTGTCCCTCCATACCAAAGCCTCCATTACTGGCCCCGGGTCAGATCCCCAACGGCAAGGGCCACCTCTCAGTCCTCTCAGACAAGAAGCAGGACAGCAGCAGCAGTGCCAGTAGCAGACGCCACCTTAACAAGAAAGTGAACGGTGAGTTGGAGGGAGGAATGGAGGGTAAACTACGGTTACAGTTCTGTTGTATTGTCAGGTCTGATTCATGAATTCAGTTTAGATTATGACACGCATACATATTTTGATACTGCCTCTTTACATGTAAATTTATTAAATGTGCATGTTTTACATAACACAGCTTAGAGTTAAACAAGCTACCAGAGCAGATAATTTGTCACAGTGTGTGTAAGTAACAGTTTTCCTCCCACTCACCCTTCTCCCTCAGAACGTGAGTTCAATCCAGATATTCACTGTGGTGTTGTGGATACGACAGCTCGGAAACCATGCACAAGATCCCTAACATGCAAGGTAACCAGACTCACTGCTTTGCTGTCATGTAAAACATAAACATGTCAATATTCTACAGACCTTTAAAGTGGAACTATTTGTTTCTAAATCTCCTCACTGTTTGTGTAAAGAGCTGTAGTGATACTATACTGCAGCTATTGTGAATATTTTTCAAAAGAGGATAAGAGAGTTTTTTTGGATGTGCTTGTGAAGGCAGTGTCAAGTGTCAAACTTCTAGGTGGGTGTTTGTGGTTGACTGACATCTGAGGGCCAGTGTTCTTCTGTGGTACGGTGCTGACTGGGGCACGACATAGCCTGTAAACTTTCATAGAAAAGCTTTCCCCTGTTTAAAGGCCTACATAGTGTTTATGTACCGTTAGCAGGTTATACGTCTGTCCCTTTTACAACGTTCAACACGTAGCTGTTAAATTTGTGTTTCTCTCAGACTGTGGAAGCTAGCGTGTTTGGTTTGCTAGCTTTCACTTGGAAAATGGGAACTAGTTTGCTTAGCCTGCTAATGTTAGTGCTGATTTCCAATGGATGTTCATTTATCATAGTTGGACACCTGCTAAAGCACCTCCTGCATAGTCACCACTCTTGTCCTACATTATAGTAGTACTAGATAGTAACCTCAGCAGCACTCCAAAATATGGAGCAATGTATGGCATGGTAATCCTTGATGCAAATTACAGATGTGACTAACAAATGGGTAAGAATGTTGGGCCTCCAGCTGGTTAACTGCTTTGGTGGCTGTTGGAATTGAAGTGCCATTGTGAACAACTTGTAGCGCCCGCCCCCGCAGATACTGCACAAATCTAAATTGCCAGTATCAACATTATCAGTCAGAACCAAGAATTCCCACACCATGGAGAACACTAATGGAGGGGGCGAAGCCAAAGCCAGAAAGATGGATAAAAGTGCAATTTTGACCAAAGAAGTTTACAAGTATTAACAAGGATGTACATACTGATATATCTATATCTCTATATATAGATATATCTATATCTATATCAATATATAGATATAGATATATATATATTGAAAATTCTCCTAACAGCTGGTCTTGGTAGATTTTAGGAAACGTTGCTCAAAGAGGAATAAACTGGATTTGTTGGTGACTATTTTCAGCTGCAGATTTGGGGCACTAGTTTCGGAAAGCAAGACAGACTGAGACAAAACAAACTACAGTGTCTGTGTCCAACATACTATAATGAAGCGACATGTTTCCCAGTGCAACAGTGTGGCACCTTAATGTAATTTTAATTGTTTTTGGATGATGGTCTCTAATGCACAGAGGGACACGCTATATTATAATTGTAGGATCAATTCATTTGTTGACAATTATACACATGTAGAATATCACCTATTAAGTTTGTAACAGGATGGCTGTACTCATGTTCAACACATAAACACATGCAGATAGGCAGAATACTTACTGACCTTTGATCTTCACCGATCTTCCACCAGACACATTCCTTAAGCCAGCGAAGGGCGGTGCTAGGGCGGAGGAAGCGCTTTGACACACTGCTGGCAGAGCACAAGAACAGAGCAAGGGAGCGGGAGAGGGAGAGAGAACTCCATCAACCCCATTCCCAGCAAAACCCCTCTCTCAGGGACCCACACCCCTCCTCCCACCTCGCCGCTGCCCATGACACCCATCAGGTCGCTCATGGCAACGGCCCCACCCCAGACGCCACTAAGCCTTTGCCAGTCGGCAAGCCCAAATTTCACAGCCCTGGTCTTCCACGGTACGTCCTGCTCCAGATCTTTATTTTGTCTTGTTTGTGCTGGTTTGCTTGTGGTTGCATCAGACAAACTAGACTTCAACACATTTTTTCATTGTTCTCTGAAACAGTTTTTTATGTTGGAAAGTTGAAAATGACCCACTATCTTGCCTGTCCATCAGACTAAACAGCAGTCACGGAGGTGGTACCCCCGGAGACCCTGCAGTAGTCCATGAGTCACCACACCATCCCCAAACTACGCCCGATGGGTTTTCCCGACCTTCCAGTGACGAAGGGGAGAATGAGGAGCGGGAGGACAACGCTGACAAACTGGATTGTCACTATTCAGGTTATCACCCTCGACCGGCAGCTGTAAGTGCACTCTACCACTTTCAAAATATAATCCAATATTTGTCATTAATGTTGCCATGAATTTATACTTCCCATATAATAATATGATTCCCCCCCTCTCTGTTTCCAGTTCTGTACGTTTGGAAGTCGACTGTTTGGGAGAGGCTGTTATTCGTTTGACCGGCGATGGGACAGAGTGCGATGTGCCCTCACCACAATGATGGACAAGCATGTCAACTCTCAGATGTGGAAGTAAGTCTGTCTAGTTCAGATTTTATTACGGTCGTGGGACATAACAATCAGCCTTTTTGTCTTTTATGGTCAGTATTTGTGCCTTAATGACAGCATAGCTAATGAATGATATTCTTCCTTATTGCAGGAAAATCCCCTTGGCCTTGGAGAACTCCTCCTCTGTTGCACCTACCCATAGGACAAGCACAAATTCCCATGGTAGCACTCCCTCTTCAGGCTTCCTGGGCCCCCCTGCCACCTTGCCCCAGACTCCTTATAGCCAATCCTACGAGGGCAAGTCCGTGCTCTCCTATGGGACCACCTTAAATGCCCGCAGCTCCCCACAGGGCGGGGCTGAGCACCCGGCCTACGGCATTACGCAGGCCCGACAAGTGTCTTCGTCGCCGCAGATGCCTTCAGCCCACTCGTCCTCATCCTCTTCTTCTTCAGCTCCTTCCCTAGCCTCAGGCCGGGCGCTTAAGTCCCGTTCCTCCAGCAGCAGCACTACCAAGTCGTCATCGTCCTTCAGGCCCAAGGAGATCTCTTCTGGCTCCTCTACACCAGTCATCCCCAACTCCACTGGTGGGGGCAGTGGAGCCAACAGTAACAGTAGCAGCACTAGTTTAGGCTCGGGGAAGAAGAGGAAGAACAGCTCTATTCTGTCTTCATCCCATGGCCCCTCTGAATCCTCCTCTTCTAATGCCAACTACTCTTCCTCCTCTTTCAAGAAGAACTGTGCAAATGTCGGCAGCTCAGGGAGCACTTACCACCACAGCTCATTAGGTCCTTCATCCTCATCGTCATTATCCTCCTCCCACAGCGGAGTCCACAGCGTGGGGCTTAACTGTGGCCCCACTGTGCGGACCAACTCACTTAGCCTCAAGGCCGAGCCTTCTGGAGGTTCAGCAGGCGGCTCCTCGGGGCCGCCAGCACGAGGTCCTCCCTCGGGCAGCCCTGCAGAGTCCATCAAGCGCATGAGTGTGGTAATGAACAGCAGTGACTCCACCCTTTCTTTAGGGCCCTTTGTCCATCACCAGTCCTCGTCCGACCACCACACCAGCTTCAGCCACCACTCGTCAGATGGTCGCCTGGAGGGAAAGAAGCGCAAGAGCTCTCCTGCCTCCAGCGGCATTAATAGTGGTGGCGGGGCAGGAGGGCTCGGAGGAGGAGGAGGAGGAGGAGGAGGAGGAGGAGCAGCTGGACCAGGTAGACCCAAAGTGGCCAAGTCACCTGCCATTAACAACATCCATGGGAAGCATGGGCGGAGCATTCCAGGGACACCAGGGCTACCTAACAACTCCCATTTACATCAGGTGGGCTTTGTATCAGTCAGTAATTCTTAAAATGACACATATGGCTCCAAATGACGTGTGTCTGTCAAAAATATTCTGAGAGGAGCAGTCTTCTTAGGTTGAACAACTTTGTTGTTTTCAACAAGGCTGAGCAACAACAGAAAAAACCACAAGGGTACTTACGTCTTCGTCATTTAGTTTTGTCCATATTTCCATAAAATTTACCAGAAACTCTCTCCTACTGCATTCAATCTACTCTGTCCCACTGATTACAAATGTGTCTGTAACGTGGAACTTCACGTTGATCCTGAGGCAGTCTTTCCTAATAACAAACAAAAACTCATTTTGAGGTTTTTCTACCAGCATGCAGAAGAATGTGGTACTGTTTTAGCACTACTGAACATTTTTTCTTCTTCTTCCGCAGCCAAAGGCTCGTCCCTGACAGCGGTGTCTGGCTTCTGTGTATGGAACCGGCAGGCGGACGGGGAATAGTCCGGAGCAGTCCGCATATTGCTCTGGACTGCACGAGGCCTTCTAAAAAAAAAAAAAAAAAAAAAAAAAAAAATCAAACCCACATTACTCTCAGCTTCCCACAATCCTCAGGGTGGAGATGATCTGGACTGCCCAGTGAAGTCAATGTGGTCCTTACTATTTCTCCCAAAGCCATGTGTGTGTGTGTGTGTGAGTGTGAGAGAGTATGATTGATTGTGAGTGAAGGAGAGGGAGGGTGGTGGTACTGTATCGGGATAGCGTGGAGTGCCAGGGGTCTAATGAGTGAGCCAAGGACCCCCCGCGCAAAGTATTGTCCCAGTATTCTGAGAGGTCTTCCTGTCTGATTGGAACAATAGCAACAGCCATGGGTCTCTTGAGCTGCGGTTCAAAGCTCATTGGGTTCAGGTTAAGGGCTGCCATGTCGCTGAGCAACTGGGGAGACAACAAGCCAATCTCTTCCACAGAATGAGTGTGTGTGCATGCGTGTACGAGTATTTTTCTCATGTCAGATTCTGCTGGACTACTGGAATTTCCAACTTAATTACACCCCCAGCGCCTGATCTCAGAAGCCTTGGAAGGAGAGAAGGAGGAGCAGCAAACTGTTACTTGCAACACCTTAAACAACACACAATCACCTTGTCGTTTCACTTTCCGTTAGTCTGACTCTCTGGTGACACACAGAGTAACCTTGGGTTGCACGCGGTAGCCTGAGAGGAGCCCATAGGAACGATCTGGTCTGTTCTTTTATTATCCAGAATAATTATGCAAGTGTTACCTTTTTATGATTTCTTATGAGCTTTTTACACTGAACTACAAAGAATCTTTGTAGACGTGGTGGAGACAGTTGTGCTTTCAAATGTGAAAAGGACGCCTGATGTGCCCATTCGATTGAATCTTTTGTCAACGGAGATAGCTTGGTCTTGAGGACACCTGTTAATTTTCTGAATCTTTTCAATGTGCAAAATGATCGCCACAGTAGACCTACCCCCAACTGTGAACAGCACTAAATAACTACTTTCTCCACAGGCACTGCTTAGTTGTCCACAAAGCTAGCCAAAAGCTGCTATCAGCTTTGCCAACTACTTTTTTTTTTTTGTTGTTGTTGCTGTTGTTTTTTAAAGGTGGGCAGTCTTGCTCATGAAGCGGTGATTGTGCTTTGCCTGTGTGGATATGAAGAAAATCTGTGCAAACTGTATTGTTATTGCCACAACTTACCTACTTTTTACCCATACAGCTGTGTGAAATCCACAGCCGGCGTGGGCAGATGTGAATTGTAATGTTTATTTTTTCCTACATAGGGAATCAGGTATGGTACGTCTTAACTGGAGCAAACTTTATGCACGTCACCTGTCTTCTGTGGGTTCGATTGTCCCTCCTATGTGTAACCACTACCCGAGCTCTGGGTGTTCAAGTTTCAATGCCTCGCCGTAACACTATGTTGGTTTGTATTGAGGAAATATTTGTCACAGTTGAACGGATAGCCGGCATTATACTCTATTCCTTTGTCAAAATGGAGTCTTAAATCAGGCAATAGTTGCCCATCTTGTTGGGATGTTTGCTTATTTTGAGTAGTCTCGAGCGGGTTTTATGGTGCGAGATTCATTGAGATTGCTTCACAGGACATATTTAAACTTTTGGCAACACCTTTTGATTTATGAAACCTCCACTGATGTCAGATAGTGTGGAAAAAAGTAGAGGAGACAATTTTTTTTTTTTTTTTTTTTTAAAAACAATCCTAATTTAGCTTTTTTTCTTGTAGCCTATGTATCAAACAAGTATTGAGGTATCCCTATTTGAGAATACATATTTTGTTAACAAATTGTACATAGTGAAATATGTATTTTTGCACAGGCATTTTTTGTACACGCTGAATTTTTGGTACAATTTAAAAAAAAGTAAAAAATAAAATAAAAAAGTCATTATTTATTTAGTAAAAAAAAAAAAAGAAACATTAGAGTGGTTCACTGCCAAGTCGATATAATGCAATACGCCTATATGTAGAAGCTGAAGCATCTCATGAATCATGTACTGAAAACCTTTTTAAGGAACAAAGATGAAGTGTTGCCACTGTAGCATGTGTCTGTCTGACAGAGGATACCTTTATTCACTTTTCAAGGTCTCAATCACATGTGCTTTTACAAGACATTTTACGTTGCCTATGAATCAACACAACTACAAAAAAAGAAACCACGTTACTATATGACCCAATTAGCCTGTGATTTTGAACTGTCCTGCAGGCTTGAAGCTGTGCCCGTTGTCGAAGTCGAACCAGTTCACATGGACTCTTCAGTCATACACTTTGTAGACCTTAAATACATTTCATGATTGGAACACTTAACTTAAGTGTTTCAATCTTTTCTAAAAAGGCTGAAGGGACTTAAGCAATCATTGCAAGGAAGAGGAACACTTCAAAACAGTCCAACTGCTTGCATTATCGTTGCCAAACAAGTAATTTGAATCACAGCTTTTAAAGAAATAGTTTGCAGCTTTTAAAAGAAATATCAAATTAAGAAAGTGCCTGAATTTGTTTCGCCCTGACTGTTTGAGGACAGTATTCTTTGGGTTGTTTTACCTTACTTGAATGTTCGAAGTGTTTAGGAGTTTGCTTTTAAATCTGCCTATGAACCCTAAATGTGGTAAAACCTGAGCTTGTCAGCTGCCCATTATGAAACACTTTAGTATTGTGTGTTTTTCTTTGGGAAGGGGTTGGGTTAATCAAAGTTTTCCAGATAAGACGTCAAGATTTTCTGTTAGCCTGTGCGTGGCTTAAGCCCCCTCTGGTTTACTGAGTTTTATATGTTTAAAAAAAACAAACAAAAAAAACTTCAATCAAGTGTTTTGTTTACCCTCAAACTCAACTGACATCTCGGCATTGTTTCCAGTAGACGGAAACGAAGCAAGGATGTTTTTTTATTAGCACCATAGACTTGGAATGTGAAAGTGAGAGAGAATACAGTTCGTGTTTGGGAGGACAAAATAAATCCACCATTCATACTATGTAAAAGCGTGTATAGATTTTTTTCTTTTGTATACATTATCAAATCATTTTCAGCTGGACTTATGTATTGGCTGCTATGTAATTCATGAACAAAACATAGGTTAGAATTAATATTTAAAGAAAAAAAGATTGTATAGTATATTTGTTTTGTAACAAGTTTCTGTAAATAAAATAATTTATACTGCTATTTATATGAAACGTTGTCTCTGCCTCTTTCCTAAAATATCACACAAAACAGCCGAGAGCAATGCAATCCCAACAGTTAAACAAATTTTATTATATACACAATATAAGAGTCACTTTGTCAGACAAACTACAGGTTTGGGTATAACAAGAAGAATGATGCAAGTCCCCCTTGCTGTAATGAGAAAATATGGCCGCCGTGATTACATGTTGATAACTCTGGACAACTTCTGGACTCTGTTGAGCAGCAAGTCTCCCTTCTTTATGGTTTCCTGGTACTGCCAGTTTTTGCTATCAGGTCTGGAAAGAAGAGCGGGAAGAGATTTAGTCTTTCCTGTGGTTACGGAGTTATTTCTGGAAGTACCGAGGTTTGAAGAACAGTGACATTACCTATTGGTTTCCACAATCTCGTTGACTTTATCAATTTTACAGTGGAGACGGCCAGCAGCTATGAATCGGGACAGTTCCCTGAGGAAGGAGAGGAGATTTAGTTCAGCAAGCCAGAACAAAAATCTGTCATGACATGATGCTTCCCCTAAAAAACTTCAACTGAACACATGGTGCGAAAAAAGGGATAGGTACACACTTCAGGAAATGCGCCTTCAGGATAGATGAGATGACTGATTCAACTCACGTGTACAGTGAATGTGAGGCTACTGTTTAGCTTAGCATGAGGACTGGAAACAGGCTCAGACCAAAGGCAACACAATCTGCCTACCACCACATCTAGAAGTCCAACGTTCAGTAAAGTTATATCTTATTTGCTCAAAAGGTGCAGTAACTTCTTGGAATCTCTGCCGGTTGCTTGGTAACTTCATGGTGACTCAGAAGAACCACTGTGCAAAGTGGCCAGCAGCGACAGCTTCATATTTACCGTACAAACATGAGGTATCAAATCTTCTGATCTAGCCATCTTATAATGAATTTCCCCAAATATGTAACTATCCCTTTGAAGGTCAAGGAAGCTTTAAATAAACACTATTTCATGATGAATCAACGCCCACTTTGGGATAAAGGACTGCACAAGGAAAGCTAACTGGGAACATTCATGCCATTGCTTCGCATGTATTACATCTGTTGTTTTGTCCATTTTGCTTATTGCAATTCTTTCTGTAGAATTTGGGCCAGTAACTCCAGATCTGAGTTTCCAGCTCGATTCAAAAATGCTGATCCATCCACTTTGCTTCTAAACTTGTATCACTTGAGATTATCTGATATGTACAGGCACCCCAACACCACCCTGCTGGAAAATCCTGAGGAAAACGCTAAAGGGAACTACAGCTCAACCTGAGCGCACGATTCATTTTTAGTAAGTACAGGCACTTACTGGTCAATAAACTCTGTGCTGACACCAAAGGCCTCAGCCATGTAGCCCAGGGTGAGGGAGCGGTAGGACTCTAGCAGCTGGCTGTAAGCCTGGATCCTCATCTCCCTCACATAGTAGCGGTAGTGGGGTGCAAAGAGCCAGTCCTTCTTCATCTCCTGCTCCACCATGGCTGTAGCACAAAGACAACAAAGGTCTTCAGTCATTATTGGAAGTTATTGGAGTAAAATCCTATTCTGACAAATAAAACATTAGTATATTTTTAAACAACAGACTGAAAAGAACTTTTGAGTTTGTGGCGATAAACTGCAAAGTAAGTTTTGAGAGTTTTTTTGGGGTGAGTAAAAGAGGCTTGCTCACCCAGAGACTGGAAGAAGACAGAGTAACGGCACTCGTAGAGAGAGAAGAGATACTGGCGAACAGAAGGCAGACTGTGCAGCACCTCCAAGATCTCTGCTCCCTTTATTACCTGAAGAGGAACACATTTCATTGCAGTCATTGTACCAACTTTCACAGACTTGTCACACACTTCTATATTAGTCTTTTACTCTCACACTCCTACCTTTTCACGGAGGTCAGGCCTTTTGAGGGCAATCATGCAGACATAGACGGTGTAGGTGACAAAGGTTTTGTAGTCCATGAGCTCGTAGGAGGTGAAAGTAGAGACTGTGTCGAGGAAGAGCTCAGCAGCTTGTTTGAAGTCCCTGATGGCCACACAGTACAGGCCCTGGTACACCTTCAGACGATTCCTCCTGTCCCAGTCTCCCCCCTCTTCAATGAGGCTGTGGAGATGGAGACACATATGTAGTTGAGTGCTGAAGAGACTAACTAAACAGTTGGTGGAAATCTTTCAGACCAACGATATGCGAGCCTTTACCTCTTTGCTTTCTCAGAGTTGCATGTGATGAGGTCGCTGTCCATGTAAAAGAGGCCGATCCTGAGCAGGTAGAAGACGATATCTAGCCTGTGACCCAGAGCCACTGTCTTGTCATAGGTCTTCCTGAAGGCTGTTAGGGCGCCCTCCTGTGGACAAACAAGGCAACGTCAATGCTACTATTCAAAAAGCAGAATCCAAACAACCAGTTCCACTAATAAAACCCTTTACTGCTGGATTATTTCAGAAAAACTCTGCACCACTTTGCCATAATGTACAATCACTTTAAAAGGGATGTGCAGAAACTAAAGAAAGACTAAATTATATATTCATACTGTATTGTTTTTTTTATAGACAATATTAATGATTTTAACATTGTCTCCAGCAGCACAGTCTGAGACACACAGAGGAATAAAATAAAAACACAGATTCTGAAGTAAAGGTCAGAGCACTGCTGATCTCAGGTTAGACTGGGTGAGTGGCCAACCAGAGCACTGATATCTGATGTGTAGAGTGCCACTAAAAGTTAACATGATTGAGATCGAAAGACACCATCATCATCATCAGTGATAGATTTTCTTGAATGATATAGTCAGCATTAGCACGACTAAGTGTTTGTGTCATTAAACGCGTATGAATTCATCAACTTTTGAAGTGAGTAACTTTCAGCGGGTCGTGTTATTTTATGTTATGGTTAGGTTAGGTTATGTCTGTTGTCAAGACAGGTTATGCCTGACATGAGTTCATCTTAAAGCTGAGCAATGCATCTTTTCAGCACCAACACTGAAGCATACTCATCTGCAACGGCCATAATACAAAAGGAAATGACTGCAAAGCGGTTCGAACCATGAAATGTGATGGTTCATGCAGGCATTTAGAATGTGATGAAATCAGCATGACAGCAAACCGAGCGCATCACTAAAAATATTACTCTGCCATTTCCATGGCAACATTGTAACTGCTGGAGCAAAAACCGGCCGGCTCCAATTATATAAGAAATCTGAAGCATTATTTTGCTCTTTATTTGAGGGATAACTAATAACCTGGAAGGCTGATGATCAAAAATAGGATGTTAAGATTAAAACCAGCAAATTATCCACCAAACACTCATGAATACTGAACAATATATATTGTAAAAAAAAAAAAATCAGACATGAAGAGGGCACTGAGTAAGCACCACTGAAGTTTCCCCACAGTGTGAATACATTTTGAATCAGTTATTTTGCTGCACGTGCCTCAGTCCTGACTGCATCACTGTGCCAGAATAATGGTAAAGCACACCTTATCATGTAATATTGCTTCTTACCACACAGCAGATGAACAATCAAGTATCATGTACACGTACTATCAAGTATGGTGCTGACTGACTCCCTTACAACAGGTATCAGTTATAATCCCCAATATCGACTGATATATGTACCATACATACCACGTCTACTGGGCACATTAAGTCGGATAATGCAGAACTGACACAATAAATGTGACCGAAGCGATAAACTAAACACATAAAAAAAAAACACCCACAGGTGGCCAGTTTTTATTTTCACAATTTATAGGACATTATATCAAAGAAGGCCCATCAGAGACTTACCTTGTCTCCAATCCTGATCAGATATTCAGCTTTGGCCATCATGGCGTCTCGTATCTCGCTCTCTCCCAGGTTCTTCTCCGCATCCTCCAGCACATCATCCAGGCGCTTCAGCTCCTCCTCGTTGGCCTTCTTCATTTTACTCAGCAGGTCACCGTCCAGCTGCCACTTCAGGTCCTTACACAGACCCTCGTAATACGGTGCCATGTCTGAAGCAGAGAGAAACCAAAGTTAACCTGCGGACTGGAAAAAGAGACAGCGATTCCCGAGTACAAAACAAGAATAAGACTTTGATGTGCAGAGCGTCCCGTTCTCTGTAAACACCAGTGAAAGACGACATAAATAAAGCAGAGAGTGATGTTCCTCAGTATTTAACAAACAACCCTCCGCTTGTTGCCCAGCTAGCTTACGTTTGCTAATAAAGTTAGCCGGCGTGCTAATTTCTCAGTCATGGTCGTCATGCTGAAGTGGAATACATTTTATTGGATATTGAAACATTAAAGAGACTGCCATGCACCCAATAAAAACTGTCAGCACCGTGTGCACAATGAGCAGACTCTTCAGAATAACGTTACATGTCACACAGCGCACTCATATGCTAACTCACTGTTAGCTTTGATAGCGTCCATGAGCTCGGTCTTCACTTTTGCATCCTGTCGGTGACCGTCCATCGTGAGCAGAAACTTCAGCTGTGCTATCCTCAGGTCAGGGTTCTTGGGCAGACCCTCTTCTTCTAGATTCTCTAACGGCATTTTCAGTCCCAAATATCGAGACAAACAAACGAACTTGAGCCTTTCTTTGTGCTGACAGAGCCGCTAACAGCCGTCACCAGCTACTCAACGATGACTACGGAAAACACTGAACTCTGTTGCTTCCGTCGGAGCGTCAGTCAGCGACGAGAGACAAGAGCGGCGTACAGCCTGACATTTAACAACCCACCTATCGTTCACTGCCCCCTGCTGGACACTAGTGTGAACAACGCCCGTCTCTAATACAATACCGCAATATATGCTGTAGGACTTTTTATTGAACATCTTTTGGATTACTACGTCTTGCACATTTACTGTGAACCTTTTGCACATTCCTGCATAAAACCATCCAGCTCTTTTAATTTTAAACATACTGTACACACATATTTATATTTCTATACATTTTTATCTTCCTTATATTTTTACTTTTACTATTGTTTTTGTTTTACACCAAACACTAAGACAAATTCATTGTATATGAAAACCTACTTGGCAATAAACCGTTTTTCAGATTTTTCTGATAATGATGACATTGTTCAGATCTTTTCTTTCTTCAACCCTTAAATCACCAGACATTGTGGTTAAAGGACATACAGTTCATAACCTTTCCAACACTTTACCGCAGAATACTGTTACTTACAATACCGAAATACAATACACAAAATCTACATAAGCCAAGCGCCAACTGGTTTTAGTCGTAAAATTTTACTGGTAACATTAAGGATAGTTGTGTTTAAATGAACTTGGCCCCCATGGGATACACCTGTCTGACAAATTCTCCCATTTTGAATATCTATCTGTGATTTCAGTCTTTGCTACAAATTCATATTACACTATAACTGAGCAAACCTAATATAAGTTTGTAAGGAAAACAAGCTTGATTAGATGGATTCTTATGCATGGTGTCCACTCCAACGGGCAGATGAGTGACTCACACAGGGGAAGTCATTGTCAGGGTTGCATTGTGATTGCTTTATTTCTAGTCAGAAGGTCTGAAAAGTTAATGATAAGCAGCCTGAAATCCTTAACACAGTCCGTGTTGTCTCTACATATTCACCGTAAGGTCCATGCCAGTAAAGACAAATGGAAACTTTGCTGCAACAGCTGGTAGGCTTTTACTAAATTCTACTGAATCATTTTAATTGAGGACAGTATACCTGTTATGTAAATGTTCACAGGACAGCTGAAGCAGTAAGAAAATATGACCGTCAAAATCTTTTAGAAACATTCTCAACACTCTTTTTTCTGTAGATATAGTATGTGTCAGCTGCAGCTTTTATTATCAGGAGAAATGGAAGAAAAACATAACTTTTACTATTTTTAGGCGAGCAGGTTGTGTTTGTCGGAGCGCAGTGACTAAAGCTCAGTTTTAGCTGAGTCATTCCACTTTGTCAGAGTTATTTTTTAAACTCGTCATTCAAAGCAAAAATAGTACGACACTCAACACATTTAGGGCAGAAAATGTAGTTTTGGTTTCAGTATGTCTGAAAGTCAGAGGTCATAGTCATATTTTTATAATATACATATATGGATTTTCCTTGAATCGAGCTCATGAAAGTGTTTGTTAATTTACATTGTTGGTTAGTCAGTGAGTTACACACAATGGTCTTTATGTAGATGAGGCATTTAGTGATTCTATACACTTTTAAGATTTTGAAAGCTCCATATCAATTTAGTGTGTGATTTTACACAAATACTGTTTGCCTCGTAACAGTACTACCCGTTCTTACAGAAGATGTAATACTGACTATATACTGGACCCTTATTCCACCATTTTTGTTGGAAGGTTTTCTGATCTCATACTGAACTAGTGTTTCTCTTGTGGATCAAGATCTGCCGATGAAAGTACATTTTCGCATCATTAAAATACAGGATTAACGTCTGCGTAAAGGCAATTCTGAGATTTCTTTCAAAATACATGAAATATGTTGAAAAATAGTTGATGAAAATGTGAAAAGACTTTAGACGATATATTACGGAAATATGGAGTTAGAGGTTAAAACAGTTTTTCACCAGTTTTCCATCCAGGATTTTTTTGGGCAGTCCTAAAGGTCGGCTCGATGACACGCTGAGGCCACCCTGAGCATACCCCTGCACCTCTAGCAGAGAGATAGAGAAGAATTTATCTCCATTAGAGTTTTTCAAAGTTAGTCATGTCATTTTCTGAACTCATCCAACACGTTTCAGTTGCTTCATATAGCTGCTGACTGCTCCCATGAGTGGCTTCAGCACATTTAGTGGACACAACCCCACAGCCCTGGAGAACACTGCTCCTTTTTTACCAATTTTGACTCCTAATTTCATGAATTTGTCGATATTTTTAATCATTCAAATTTGGCTGGGTGGTTAATAACCTTCCTTTATTTTATTCTTTGGTCTGACAAACTCAAAACACATATTTATTCTCAATTTACACAGACTGGTTTGAAGAATCCTTTTGCATATCCTAATAAGAGTCTGCAGAAATTTCAATGACAATGACAATGATGAGAAAAAATAACATATAATTGTAAGAATCAAGAAAAAAATATGATCCTATCTGTGTCTATTCACTCCCCTCACTCTGCTCTGTAGACGCGTGGTAACGCTCTGTTCCTCATCATTATTTTGGGAATCGGTGGAAGCTTTCATACTGGCTATCACATTACTGAACTGAGTTCTCCCTCACCGGTGAGATACATCACATTTCATCCTGTTGAGAGACTCCTGGCTGTTTAAATGTGAAAAATAAAAAGGGAGCATCATTTTCCAATTTCTCACTGAGTTGCACTTCCACCGCAGTACATACAGCGCTTCATTAACAGCACCTGGTACAAGAGATATGAAGAGCCTCCACCTCCACAGACAGTCACGATGATCTGGTCCTTTATCGTTTCCTTGTACGCTGTCGGGGGACTCTTTGGTACAATGAGTGTCACATTTGTCTCAGGCATGCTGGGAAGGTGAGTAAGAGACTCTTAAAGCAGAATTCAGTCCTATAGCCTAAAAAAAAAGACTTGTTCTGTGGTTCTTCATCAGAAAAAAGGCGATGATCTGCAACAGCTCTATTGCCATTGTTGCAGCAGGGATCATGCTGACAAGTAAATACGCCAAATCATATGAAATGATTATTGTGGCAAGGATCCTGTATGGTTACACAGCAGGTAAGCCATAATCTGTTACAGGAATAATTCACGTCATGTTTTTACCTGACTGACTAACATTGTCTCTTCACCTGCAGGTTTGGGACAGAGCACCCATTTAATGTACCTGGGAGAGATTTCACCCAGAAAGTTCAGAGGTATAGTGACTCTGACTTCAGTGACTTTTGGGTCACTCGGCAAACTGTCTGGACAGTTTTTTGGACTAAGGTATCCACTCATGTATGAGGAGAGTTGTTTTGATTATTTGATGAGAGAGGATGAGAGAGAGCTCAGTGTGAATGCACAAAATAAAACACGAGTGCCGAGCCATTGTTTCCCTTTCCTTTTTTATGAAATATTAGAAAGTAAATAAAGAGGAAATGTCCAAAATATTTAAACACACAAGACTTCATTTAGGGTTTTTTTTGTTTTGTTTTGTTTGTTTTTTCAGTGAGATTCTTGGTCGTGAGGAGCTGTGGAACATCGTCCTCTGTGTGCCTGCATTTTTCTCAGTTGTTCAGGTTATAGTGTTGCCTTTTCTTCCTGAGGCTCCCAGATATTTATTCATAGAGAAAGGTGATGATATGGCTTGCAAAAAAGGTTGGTATATTTCCCAATATTCATGCAAAAAGAAAAAAAAAACACTACTTAAAATTGAAATTAGAAATTATAATAATCATTGTCTAAGGAGCATGTTTGTCATTTTTTTCTGTTTTTTCTCATCCCAGCTCTCCAGAGTTTGTGGGGTCAGGGTGACTACAAAGAGGAGATGGACGAGATGTTGGCTGAGCAGTTGGCCATTGAGGCAGCCCCACCAAAAAGCCCTCTGCAGCTCCTGAGGGACAAGAGTGTCCGATGGCAGCTTTTGTCCATGTCTATAATCTACTGTTGCAACCAGCTGTCGGGCATGTCTGCTGTGAGGATGGAAATGCTTCCCTTTCATGCTAATTTTAGCATCCAAACAATGAAGATTATAGCCTCTAAAAATCAAACCATTGCTTCTCTCCTTCACAGATCAGTACCTTCTCCTTTGACATCTTCCTGAAGGCAGGCATACCGGGAGACAAAATCCGTTATGTCACTCTTGGTCTTGGAGTGTCTGAAATTATCACCTCCATCTCCTGTGTGAGTAACTCCCTCAGCTTCACTGCAGGTGGTTGGCCTCCAGGCCCATAACATATATCCAACACACGATGGTGCACTCACACTCAGCTGCCACTGCTGAGCCTGCTGTAACACCATGTACCTTACGGCCCCCTCCTGCTGGTACTCCTAAAGCATCACATCCATCCCAGCATTCACATCCACCTGTAGGCTGACAGTTGTTATCGTCACTCCCCACTCCATGCTGTGCTGACCTGTGCTTTCTTCTGGGAAGTGACAAGGTCGGAGCCTAGATGTCAAACATCAATCCTGTCCTGTTTGACATTCACATAATCATCCATTCCACATGAGTCGGCTGACTGAACTGTATTTAAATGATTGACATACAGGATATATATACTGTATATGATGCAAAACATTTGGTTTAAAGTGTCGACAGGCAAAACAGAAGAATGAAAATGAGTTGCTCATTATATTTTATGGTCATACTGTTTAAGAAAGCATATCATGTCTAGGATTACACAACTCTAATTCATTTTAGAGCCATACAGTATTTAAATGACTTTAATGGCCTTGTTGTGTTAGCATGAGGCAGCATGAGAGCCAATGATTGACAGAGACTGTTTCTTTTTCCTTCATTGTTTTGGATCTCTCTCTCTCTCTCTCTCTCTCTCTCTCTCTCTCCCTCTCTCAGGGACTGCTGATTGAACATGTTGGGAGGAAGCCGTTGTTCTGGGGGGGTTATGCTGTCATGTCTGCCTGCTGGGTGTTTGTCACAGTCACGCTCAGTCTGAAGGTAAACCTGCTAACTTTGAATACTGACACAGAGGTAGCCATCAGTGAGGTTAGAAGATGTATTTTAAAGGGTCAGTCTGTCAAGCCATGCAGACAGGTTTAGTTTTATTTGCACAGGTTTTAGACATCAGACTTTAAGATTTTTAATATATCTCTAACATATTGGATGTGAGTGGATTTTTTTCTCTGTGGCACTCACAACATTAAAAAAATACATTTAATAAACTTAACAGCAACAGTTCCTCCCTGAAACAACCTCTCATCTACAGATTTCACTACAAACAGTTTTTTCCTGTGAGCTTCACAAATAAAATTCCATTCACCTCCGTTGAAGGTAGAAACCAAAGCAGACAAACACAAAACTACCTGCATGGTTTGACTGAGAAATCTGTAAAATGTACACCGTTGCCCATTACGTTGGAATAATTTTGTTTTCAGACACATTCCTCTTTTTATTCCTGTTAATACAAATCAGGTTAATTGTGGCTTAATTTTCACTGTGATATGTTTGAAAGAGATTGGTCGATCAGATACACTTTATCTACCAAGAATAAATCACAATCATTTCATGAGAAGAGGTAAATATGTTTTATTCCAACTCTATGGGCAACAGTATGTATGAAATATGTACGTGTATGAGAAAATATGGTTTTGTCATTTGGGTGAATGGAGCCAAAAAAAAAAAAAGACCTATTCCATTATAATAGGTAGGTAAATGTGTGTCAGCTATGATTGCAGTATACAAAGGCAGAAGTTAAATAATTATTCACAAAATTGTCTTCATGCAGGATTCCGCCCATTGGGTTCCATACATCAGCGTTATTTTGATCATCCTCTTCATCCTCTTCTTCTGCGGAGGACCTGGTATGTGCTTTACTCAGCTTAATGTTGGAGAAACAAAAAGAAAGTTCAGCGCATTACACACTGCATTCTGCTGCACATAGAAAAGGTGTTTGCATGCAATGATAATTAACTGAATCACGTGACCTGTGTCATCAGGGGGAGCTACAGCTACTCTGAACAGCGAGCTCTTCATCCAGTCCAATCGACTGGCATCATTTGTCCTCATGGGGATCCAGCGCTGGTTGATGTTTGCCATAATGGGCCTAGTCTTTCCATTCCTTATTGTGAGTACAAGAGACATGAAATAAAGCAGCATGCCAATGCTTACACTGTAAAATGTCTATGAACAATATGGATTGTTTGTAGTGATATATTTTGACGTATTAAGTATTAGTACAGCTACACTTAATTGATTATAAGTGAGATTAATGATGGGGTGAACATCCTTTAGTGTGCAATAGGTATTCAAATATCTTTAGAAATGCTATCTGTGTCATATTGTACTAAAAGATAAAAAAGCCTCAGCACTTTCATGAATTGATTAACACGTGAAGCTCATTCTGATGCTTTCCCCTCCCTTTCTTCTGTCCCAGACTGCCCTGAACTCTTACTGCTTTGTGCTGTTCGCCTGTGTGTGCCTGCTGGGTTTTCTTTTCACCTTCTTCATCCTGCCTGAGACTAAAGGGAAGACCTTGCTGGAGATTTCTGAGGAGTTTAAAGCCATCACTGTTTGTGGGAAATCCTCCTTAGAAAAGAAGAACATAGAGACCAGGCTTTAAGGCAGTCCGGAACTAGTAGATGAATAATGAATGACCAAAATGAAAATATTCATGCTTTATGGAGGATTTTAATCACCTGCAAAACAGTTGGTCAACAAATACTGTCTAATATAGAGGGGGAATAGTACAATGAACGAAGAATTGGCGCTAAATTGCTCAGACAAGCCTGTAAACAACAATGAACTGTAGTATATTATTCTTTATTATTGTTCATAAACATTCATTACTGAATTCATTACTGTTACTGTTTGCTGTTATTCTCAGTTCATTCTCGTTCCACAGCAGAGTTGTTGTTATTGTACCTCCCACACTTGCAAGCACCAACTTTAAGACATAGAACAGCAAATAACTAGTAAAATAAAGATCTTTTAAACACAATAAACACGTTTAAGAAGAATTAGTGTGAAAAATAAACAGAGATTTATATCTAACCCTATATAAATATGATATTTCAGCATACTTAAGAGCAACAAAGCCCACAAAGCTTTCTCTAATGACCAAACAAGAGTCCAAGACTTATTCTTGTCCTGCGGCCTCTTGTGGCCTCAGTCACACTCTCCTTTTCTGCCCATCTTTGGTCTCTTAGCCTCTGCCATATCTACAGAGACTGCTGAGTGGTTACACTGGCTCCGGGTCTGGCACAACACTGGCTCTGTTCCGTGTCAACATTCCTTAGTGGCTTCCCCTCATCCGGGGCCTGGAAACCTCCTCTTCCCGGCAGCCCAAAGCTCCATTGCAAATGGTGTTAATACAACGCTCCTCTGGTGCTTTGAGCTACCAGCCTAGGCAGCACATACAGAAATAACTAGCTTAGTGTCTAACTTACTTAAGCAACAAGTAAAGCTTTCTGTCCATCAGGAAACTCTGTAAATCAAAGAGAGTTGATGTGGAGCAGTGAGGCCGCAGTTTTATTTATATAGCATAACAAAATCATAACAAAAGTTATCTCATGACACCGTCCATACAGCGCAGATCTATATTTCTGTAATTCAAAAAGTTTAGATCACTACAACTGACCCATACCTGATGAAACTACACCTGCAGCTGCAATATGTTTGTCACTCAGAGGTCAGTAGTTTTCTTCCTTCAGCAATAAATCATCCACTGCTCCCTTTGGTCCCTTCGGGCTTTGCTGTCTGTTCTTTGACCACTGCAGGAAATCAAATTAATGGAAATTGTCCCACAACATTGTTTCTTTGCACGTTCTTTATCTCTCTCAGGACATGTTTACGACCTTGATGTTAATCACCATGACACTGACTTTGAATAGTTTACTCTCATACCATATTCTTAAAGTGAGACTGTGCAACTTTCGCTGAACAGCAGCTACTGCAGCACTAAATTACTACTAATCTTTAGCATTAAACCAAATGCTGACGTATCGTCACAGTGACACATGTGGAGAAGAGAGATTAAGTTAGAAAACTGACTTATTATTGACCTATATATAGTAATATTAACCTATATATTGCTAACATTAGCAACCATAAACTATACACCAGAGCAGCAGCAGCAGTAGCTGTAGTGTATTGAATTGAGAATTAAATATTTCATGTGTAAGAAGAAGAATGTGTTATTTATCTTTCAAGAGTTATAGTTGTTCTTTAAAGCGGACTCTCTGTGTATAGACGGTGCTACTTCCTATTAAGTGGCTTTATCTGACTCAGACTGAAGTGCTTTACATGCTGTTGCCCTTCTTCCTTTTTCAGGACATCAGGTGTATCATGAATAGTCTTGCTTACTTATACAGTATGCGTGTTAATGCACCACACTGTGTCAGCATTTTGTACTCTACTACAACAAGAACACTAGAATCAGAATTGCCAACTGGACATTTTCTTTCTCTGGATGTTTGCTGCACTATACTTGTGCCTTCCTCACATGTAGTCTCAATTCCTCCATCATTAGTGTGGATTCTGCAAACCGCCATATTTATTATACAGTTTATATTCCAGGCCTATGAGTCCTCCTCACCCCCAGCTGGTTCTTTGAGCCGCTCACTGGCTATAATGATATATATTTGAGTCTTTGAAGGTCTCCCCTTCCTTATCACTAGCCAGCAGCTGCTAGCGGCCACAGGGTCTTCATTAGCTGCAAAGCCCACTCTGTCCACAGTCCAGCACTTTGGGGATGGGAGCTGTGATTGGCAGTGTCTTGGCTAGGCTGATCATCCTGCACCAATGTCCTGCTGTGCCTCGTTAACACTGGAGGAGGATTAAATGAGGATTAATTGGAGAAACCATCATGAACGGTTTACTCTTGCAGACCTTGCTAGCCCCTGTATCCAATCGGTGCCAAAATGCAAAAATAATAGCAGAGCCGATAAGTAGAAAATGTAAAAATAAATTGATTTTAGTTCAATTTAAAGCTTGTCCAAGGCTGTGTAATTAACATCCAGAAGAAACACTGAATCAGAATTCAGCAAAGTATCATGTTACTTGTGTGTCTGATCCTCAGTGGCTTCAGTATACAGCTGCAATAGCTCCATCACATCAACAGATGGCAATGTTAATCCTCTGCTGAGATGCATCAGACTGCTCAAACCTTGACACTGTTATCTCATTTTATTCTGAAATAAAGGTGGTGAAACATGCTGAACTCCAAGTAAATCATTTTGTTGTTAGAAGTATTACGTATATATTTTAGCATTTAGCATGTTTTTAGCCTACTCCAGTTACAGAATATTAACTTTATGGCCTTTCCATTAAGCACTGTCAGAATCGATCCAGTGATTTTGAATTTCATATCCTCTTTTGTGTATTTTTTAAAATTATTAAACCAGCCTCTTTCTGTCTATACACGGACATTTTGCTTTAGCCGCATACTGTATGATTCAGCAGAACTCCAGACATAACTGTGAGAACATGATGAATGTAATACTTCTATGATTTAATGACCAGTGGTAGTGTGCACATTTTCAAAAGAGACTTTCTCTAAACATGTGCACATATTGCTGAAATTTTGGATCTAATGGAAAAACACAAGACCCCAATGCTAGTAAGTCTGCTTTAGGTCATATTCTAAAAGCAACATTTTTACAGTGTTATGGTCTTTTTAGGCCTTTTATGTCTTCCTCTGAGACTCCTGCAGAAAATAAAATCCTCCTCCAGTGGTGAACCCATGCATAGCAAAGAAAAGGTGAAATGAGGGCCATTATTCTTCTGTCTCTCCGCCTGGCAACACTGAGCTCACTGGCAACGCTGCAAATCAGAGACGAGTGAACACAGTTGGATGTATTACAGATTAAATGAGTCACTGTTTCATAAGTCTAAAGTTGTGCATCGGCGTACTCGTATGATTTCTGAACGTGCAATAACTGTGCTGATTTCCCCGGTGAATAGGCCTCCGCACGCTTTTCTGTGTAAGCCATGTGACTACGATTATTAAATGAAACAATGTCAGTTAGTGCACAGCATGCACAAAAATTCCACTTGATTAGATTGTCCATTGTGTCTGAAGATTATCTACTTTGTCTAAGTGGGAGAGGATGAGTCGCAGATGCCAGAGGAATTAGCAGGTCATACTGACATGAGTCAGTGGTCCCGGTGAAGAACGGTTTTAATGTCTTTGCCAAACCTCTTCCTGAAATTATATGAAAAACAGAAGTTCATTGAGCTGTGAACTTATTTGTTGATTTTACTCCACTATTCTTAGAGACAGTAGAATCATTCATCAGTTTTACTGGGTACTGATCCTCATAATAAAACATTAAGCGATAGTTCAAACACAAGGTAGCCTGATATTCAGCCTAAATGGCTACTGTTTTTTTTTTTTTTTTTTTTACCACAATATTACAACCATGATATGTGGCAAACCATTTAGAGGTCTCCCAACAGGCCACATCTCCAAGAAGGGTCATTAAAGAAGGCAAATACCTTGTGGCAAGCCTCCTTGGACAGGCTTTCCCTCCATGGTCTCACCTAGCAGGAAGACAGAGTCAGGTCCTCCGATAGGTCTGACTGCCTGTTACATCCAGTGTTTAGATGAAGCCAGCAATGTTTCAGATTCCTCGTCTGACAGGGGATTTCCTCTATACACTGGCTTCCACTATTTGTTTGGGTTTGGTGACATTTGTTTTTTGTCCACTGTACCCTATTGTTCAGTTTTGTTTTAGTTTTTCTCTTTTAGTTCAACCCTTGTGTGGTCTCCCATTCTTGTTCTCCAAATAGCTGGATGGTAACAAATAAGGAAGGAATAAGACTTATTACTAAACTGGAGGCAGCCAAGTTCTAATACTTCACATTATAACATTACAGTTTGTCTGTATCGTATGCATTCATATTTATCATATTTAAGTATTAATCACATCTTATTACCAATTTTTGAACAGGTTGTAATGTAACCTAAACAATAAAAGCATCCACAATTTCCTTGGTTGCCTATAACAGTCTGTGGGTTGATTTCTATGTAGATGTTTATGCATGCTCCTCTCTCTCCATTTCGCTGCTAATGTCAAACAAACGACCAGCACCCACTGAAACATCGCAACACCAAGTCCAAAGTCAAAGCTAACATACTGCAAAGCAAGGAAAATACGTGATCATACTGTGGTTTTAGTTAGCTAACGGTGGCTTGCTTGCTATTGTGGGCCAGTTACATGCAGCATCACTGGGTTGCAGCTGGCTTGTTAACCTTTGCCTGCTAATTTTATCGCTAACAAAATTCAGTTTGAGTGGAAATGTTGTTTACAGCTTGCCAAAATACTTAAGCTAATGTGATCCATGGTACTAAATTATGCATTCAGACAAATGGTGTTGATTTTGTGAGCCAACAAGAAGCAAAGGTGTATAACTAATGATCGCCCTCTACTAGCCAAGGGCAATGCAAGGCAGAAGCCAACTAGCTAACTGTAACCTACCAAAGTTAAGCCGGGTTGGCCAGCTGGCTGTGGCTTGGCTGCGTGGCGTGTGTCTGGCAATGGTTGCTTCACGCTGTTGGCTGAGGGGGTGATTTGCAAACGGCAAGCTAGTTAGTGTTATGGAGCCAATGAGAGTGCAAATAAAATATAGGAACATTATAGACATTATTCTAAACATGAATGTAATTTATTTTTCAACATTCAGTGTTCATTTCAGCGTCTCGTATAGGCCTGCATCACTTTCAGTCGTTGTCCTGGTTGGTGCTTGTGCCTACGGAGTGTGAGCACGATCAAAGGTGTCATTATTAACAAGGGTTTTCTGACCTTTAATGGTTATTGCGAGAGAAAATTTGAAACCCTGAAATGTATCACAATGGGGTTTGATCTAATGAAGGTCTGTAGAGCTTTGACAACTTTTTTGTACAGAACTGAGCCACTGTGAAGGATATGATCATCCTAAAACACTGAATGAAATGTTGGCTAAATAGCCATTAAACCTCAAATCAACTTTTGATTATATTCCATCCATAACAACCTTTCTCAGACACTTGTTATCTAATACAGCTACAAATAAAAATGTTTTAAGATAAATGGACTCATTTGCCTTTATATAAATTACAGTGCAATGTTAATTTGTAGGTCTTGGAAAGTCTTGGAAAAATGCGTCGCTGTTAAGTCAACATCACAGGCTCTCTCTCCCTCGTTTACAGCTGGAGGACTAATCGCTCCATCCATCATCTCTGCAAAACAGACGGGCAGAGACAGAAAGAGGTGGGAGAGAAAGAGAGAGAGAGACAGGAAATAAGTGAATAGACATAACAGTCACTTAAGAGATAATGCATGAGGGAAACATTGAAACAAATGTGAATAGTGTCCTGCATTAAATACTGCTCTTGGTGATGATTTCGTACAGGTGGCACACAGATGGGACCCCTCCTGGGACCTGAGCTTGTTAATGAGTCACAGTGAGGAGGGGTGGAGCGGGCTGATATCATGAACCAGACGGAGCCCTCTGGCAGTGCAAGATCGAGGTACCCAGCATGCCATTCTCCATTATGGCGAGGTGCCCCTTAGGCCGTTGGAGCTGCGGATTAACCCAAACCTGGCAGCACTTCGCCGTGCCACGTGTCAGACTGAGCAAACACTGGAAATGAATTAATATTTTCTCTCACTGTGGCTGAAAGACAACAATCAGGCCTAATGAGGACCCCCATAGAGACTTATTATGGGCTCTAATTAATGATGAAGAGCATGTGTGATGATTATTTACAGTATTTAATTGCTTTAAAATAAAACTTCACAAAAACTTAAGGTCAAGTCTATTGAAACATGGATTCATTTGAGTAGTGAAGCTGAGTCGGATACAAGTGTTGAGCGGTCACAGTTGAGGCCAGTGAAAGGGCAAAGGTCATGCTTAACTGGGTGAGAATGCATATTGAGATTAATGGGTTTAGTGGGTTTAGTCAAGGTCTAAAAGTCTAATAGTGTGCTTGACTACATCATTATCATTCACTATCCTTTTTTTTTGCAGACAACTGGGAGCTGCTTGAATGTAAACAGCAGGGAATGTATTGGAAATAATTACATTTTGGGTTCAGTATGCAGTTTTGCAAAGTAGGAAGTAAAGGCAACAGAAGAGAGCTGACACAATATTAACACACACCCACCTCAGGATGGGTGAGCCTCTGACAGGACGGTAGGACTGTCTATAAACAAATTTCTGCATATGAATGCAGGGTCCATAGGCTAGGAACCAAGATTTTGGCACTAGTTTCCACTATAGTCTGTGTAGTATTGACCAGTCAAGTCCATGAAGTCCATGAAGTGAAATGATAAAGAGGCTGAACGCATCAGCTAAAATGCAAGTTTGGAATCCACCAGCTATTGTCTAAAGTGATCTGCATTCACATCTGAAATAGAGATTAACAGAAATGTGTCTTTCTCATTCTCCCTCTCATGTCATGGATGTCTATATGTATATCTGTTTTCCGGATATCTTTCTGGAAAGACCAGAAACATTGGCCGTCCCCCCCAGAGGCTGGGTTCCGTTGTGGGCCATGCAGAGCGAGCATCCCAGACATATCTGGATGTCGGAGTATGGGGATTTCACTCCCTAATGAAGAGAAAAAGACTCCAGGCTACTACATTTCTGTCCCAATCTAGCTCATGTATCTAAATGTCAGATTGTAGTATTCAGTGATAGCTGTATTTGTGCATCTGTTGACATTGTTCTGGTGCAGTCTTGCCATGGTAATTGAACACACATGATGAGGCTGAAGGAGGGGAGACTGCTGGTAAGGCCTCAGTCAGTCCTGTCACGCATCTCCTCCTCACCAGTCCACAGTGTGTGTGTGTGTGTGTGTGTGTGGTGAGAGAGTTTGTGTGTACTTGCGTGCCTATGAAAGCAAGCTGGTTGTGTGTGCGATAACACACCATTGGCATTCTTCATTTGTAAATAATTGAATCAGGCTATTTTAGTTTGCTCAGAGCGCAGCTGTAATTTGCAGCCGTTCTGCTCTTAAGGACCGGTAATTATGGCTTTTAGAGTCTCCCAAAACAACTCAAACGGCTTCAACTCATGACAGCTGTACATCTGGGCCTTAACATACTCACACACACACATATAGAGGCACTAACATATGTGTGGCTGTTAATTAAACTATATTTTCCAACTGATGTGAACTTCACAAGTACTACACATGAGTAAACAGCTTGCTACGTGTGAAAAGTGAAATTGGGTGTTATTTTAGAGGTGTCTGGTCTTACAAAATGAACTAACTCACACATTTCTTAAACAAAATGGCAATCTCATAATCTATATATTTAAGGGTGATTTCTGAGCAGATAGATGGGTAGATTATGTTTTTTTTTTTGTTGTTTTTTTTGTCCTTGTGTTTTTTTAGCATGCATTTCAGGCCACTGAAGCACAAGTGAACGGGGTTAGTTCGAACCTTAAAGGATCTCTGTTTTTTTTTTTTTCTCTTTGTCACTGACTTGTTGTTTGTCTAGTGCAGACACATACCTCAGCGTTAATGAAAAGATGGCTGTTTGTTCTCCAGACACCGTCTGCTCTGTCAGGCTTAATAAACTGTGCACTACAGTGCATTAAATGTGATTCAATGGATGGAATGGAATTCGATTATCATGGGAGTTATAGACAAAAACAAAATTAGCCAAGATTCCTCAACTGGTTTGTGTAATATAACTACCGGCAGTACATTGTGGTCACATGAAAACTTTGTTATGATGTTAGCTAACTGAATGTGCTGTGACCTTTTTACACCTCAAAAGAAGGGAATGAATTTTTACTTTCCTGGATCCTGAATTGTCCATGCAACAGTTGTTTTATTCTGTTCAGAAACGCTTGAGCTTATAGCTACATTAGAAATCCTCATGTGTTAATGGATGTTATTAAAATGCACGCATTTAGATTTAAGACAGCCACTTTATTTATTAAAATAACTATTTTACAAGTTTTATACCAAGTGTTTGCCTGGGAAAGTTCTAAAGATGAACAAACAATAGAGAAGACAAAAGCAGGATTTGACTTCATTCCAAGACATGTCGTCTAAGTTATTAAATATTATGAGTGCTGTGCGATTTTAGGGAGCAGGATGAGTGTACTTGATGAATATAAAAGAGACATAGTCCTGAAACAGGTAAATATGTTTTCCTCGTGAAGACCACATGCTCTGGAAAGCACTCACAAGTAAAGCACTCCAAATAGATAATAATGATAGTGAGTTACACATTAAGTCAGTCAGATTGGGTGTTGGAAACGTGTCACTTATTTGGGACTGGACAGAAAAGAAGCTTTGTCATTGTTATTGGTCATATGATCAGAAAACAATAAGACCTCGTCTTCCTGAAATTTCAGCAGCATCACCCAGACTGTAAACTCTTTGTGCAGTGAAGATACCTAAACCACTCGTGGTCTAATCTAATTTATGGCAGTCACAGCTTGACTGACAACACCACCGTCACAACTGGAAGCATCCACGCAACTCGAGGATTATCTCCCCACCATCCGTTACCTTGAATATGGCACAGCCCGGGAAGCATATGGCTACAATCTGTGGCACCCCTCACTGTATGGCCGCCATTTGCTTTTAATTAAACACATGGAGACACCTCACGCTTGGGTAAAGACCTGGCAAAGGACTATTAAAGAAACAAACAAAAATGAGCTAAGTTAATGATGATGTCAGGGAAGCACATGTGTCAAGGACAATAATATCCACACTACTGAAGACAGTGTTTTATTGTTTGTCTTATTACATTTATTGCAGTAATATTCATCCAAACTTGCAGCTAATGTGACTAACGGTTTGCGGCCTTAGTCTGAAGACTTGCTAAAAGCAGTGGGAAGCCCACATTTACGCACCAGGCCATAAGCAGTCTGACATAATGTATCGCACATGTTTATGCAGCTGGTTTTGTCATATCACGGCTGACTAAATGAAGACTCATTTCTACCCAGTCTCCCAGAGTAAACATGAAAACTGTAGCACACGCCTTGGAAGCTGAGGTTAGGTGAAGTAAACACACTAATGTGCCAATCATGTCTACAGCATTAGTGTTTAAATGCCTCTAATCAAGAGATTGGCACTCGCAGGCATTCACACACCTTGTTCCAAACATATGTGTATGTGTGTGTGTGGATTATGGGGGCTAGCAGTAGTAATCCCCAGACCACATGGACGTCAGAGGCAATCCAATTTACAGTATGACACTGCTTAACACTTACAGATACAACCTGTTATGCTGCCTACATGCAAATATTTAAACAACAGAGGTCGACTTGTTTAGGATTTAATTAACCAGGAAGTTAAATGTTAATGTCAGCATGGCAGTCTCACAATGACAATACGAGCATGTTGATGATTAGCAGGTATGTGTACCAAGTTGTTGTCATCTGATTTTAGCTTGTTAGCATGCTAAAAGTACAGCTAAGGCTGGTGGTATGGAATCACTAAAATTATTACAATTCATCAACAAGAGGACACTGTGTCAAATTTCATGGAAATCCATCATAAAGTTATTGAGATTTTTGTCTAGACTGAAGTGGTGGATCCACGAACTGAGCATGGGTAAAAAAAAATGCTTAAACAAAGCATCACCAGATTCCAATAACTAAATCCCTAGAGCTTTGTCAGCAGTTTCCAACTCACATAGGTTGATGCAATAAGCCAGAACTTCAGTGGCATCTGTTTGCGGGACAATGGAGCTTTGTGTGTTTGAGTTACCGACAATCCAGTGGAGGGTGGCTCTCTAATCAGTGTCAACACCACATTGTCATTCATTTATGCATTTAACAGATGGAGAAGGTGACTGGAGAAGTCACTGTTACGCAACACTTGCGCACACGTTGCCATTCTCTGGAGAGAAACACCAGCTGTCAATCAAAATACTCACTGAAATACTCCTTTATTCCAAATGCAGGACCAGGTCAGCCAAAGAAAACATGCATAAGTTGTTTTTGCCATTTTCTATCTCTACATTATAGATATTTAATACATAAATGATTCTATCTATACAAAATATAAAAATATGTGAGGCCTCATTTACAACCATATTTACACATACTTCCTTAACTTAAGTGAAATTATTAATTCATTTATCTATGTACATACTATGAACTGAATACAATAGTACAGTATATCCTATATCTAAATCACATTGCATGAAAAAGCTAAACTGTACCAAATCGACTACCTTGCACACTTGTTTGCTGCGGGAAATGAAGTTGGAAAAATTGCACATCAGCATTTGAGAAATGTTGTGAACTGATAGAACTGCGCATGTAAGTGTTAGCCTTAATACTCAGGAGATATTCCGAAACATTAAAATGAACAAACATGCAAACACTGTTGCTTTTTCACTGTTTACCGACTGTAATTCATCACTGACTTTCAATTACATGATATTTAACACTCAACAATACTAAATAAATGGACTGTGAGTTTAATTTATTCTTTGTTCCAGGTGGAGGATGTTAGTGCTGGGCAAAGAGTCATTTACTGTGCCAAGCGTCAGGATGTTAGGAGATAATGCAGTTCTTGCTTTTTCTGCGTTTGCGTGTGTGTAACTGCCCGCTGCGATTGGGTCCACCCATCCCTGTGTTGTTGTACTTATGGACAAGCTCCTGGTTGCTGAGGTAGCGCAGCTGGATGGGTCTGGGGATCGGCTCACCCAGAAAATAACCTTCATCCTCTGATTCGGACGATGACGAGCAGGTGGAGCACCAGTCATCATCGTCGTAATCATCCCAGGAGTATTGGTTCAAGCCAGTGCGTCGGCTAGCCCCGGGATTCTGAAGAGTCAGGTCTGAAGTGGTCCTGGGGCACTGCCTGAAGAGTTGGGGCTGGTATCTTCCCCCTCCTCCTACTCCAAACTGGTCCCTGGCACTCCTTGGTGGTGGGAAACGGTCGTAATCCTCACGGACGCGCAGTTGCGGTCTTTCTTGAGGTCTCACTCTCCGATCTGCAACCAAATGGAGAGCGTTTTCTGAACGAGACCGACGGGATCTCCGGGAGCGGTGGTGGTGGTGCCGGCGCCTTTGGGGTGTCTCCTCCGGAGCCTCTATCCGGATACTTGCTCCTCTTCCGCCTCCACCTCCTCCTCCACCACTGACACCACCCACCCTGCGCTCACTAATGGGTGGCAGGCGGGCAGCATTGGCACTGCTCACCAAACTCACCCTATCCTCCTCTTGGAAGGTGAAACCAGGCGGCAAATGAGTCATACCCATACCCATGCCAGGGACATCGCGGTACTGCACCTGGTACTGAGAAGACCTGGGAGGATCCATTTCCATGTAGGGCTGACCGGCTGTGAGACTGTGAATAGACTCAGAGCTACGAAACTGCACTGAGGAGTTGAGGGTGCCCATGTTACTTTTCTCTGACACATTCATTCCAGAGTCTTTGCTCAGGTCTGGCATGGAGAAACGAGAAAGGTGCTCCTGGCGCTTTCCTCCTCCATCCGCTGAGTGGCCTGTAGAGAAATAGAGTTGAATTCAGTGTTAACTTTGCTTTGATTATTATGGACCATCAAAGTAAGCACAATGTGTCATTCATACTATCAACATTACTAGAACTATTTCATGAAAACACACAACTTTCCTTGGCTGTGCTAACATGGGGGCAAACCAGCAACAAAGTCTGAGGTACCCACCTGTAGCATTGGACAGTGCCAGGGACTCCATTGATCCTCTTGGGGTCTGCTCTAGAGGGGTCAGTTGCTCAGTGAAGTTAAGTGCATTGATGGGGTTTCTGCTTCTTGCCACCTGGGTTGCCGCTTGAGGCCCCACTTCTCGGTCTCTCTGAAAGCCGTGCAAACTGATCGAGCGCTTGTCAGATGAGAAGCCGTTGTGGTGCTGAGAACAATGGGACACCTCTGTGAAGCTCTTTTGGGTCCTCAGTTTGGGTGGATAGTACTCCTCTGGAGCTGGCTGTTGGAACCATGTCTCATTGAATGACTGGCCCTTCATTGCAGAGATCGGTGGTCTCTTCAAACCTCCATTCTCCTTGATTCTGTGATCCTGCTGCTGATTGTTCGGCCCAGAGCTGGGGGGGTTATAGGCAGTCCTGACATTGCACTGGCTGAGGAGCTGTAGAGGGGTAGGATTGACATTTGGGTCTGACTGGGATTCATAATTATAGTTGTCACCTGCTTGCTCTTGGCTCTGCCAGGCAGGTGGCTCACGAGTCAAACTGGGCGTTTGGCTGGAGAGACTCAGAAGATCCATTTGTAAAGACAGTGGGTCCACTTCCCCTGAAAATCTCTCAGTCTGCACCCCACCCCCTCCTCCTCCACTCTTTCCTGTCTTGGAGCTACGTCTGGACTCCCTAGTGGAGCGAGCGCTTTGGAAGGCCGAATCAGAGGAGTCTGAGCCATTCGGCTCTTCCCCCAAACTGCACGAGCGTGAGCAGAAGATCTGGCCCTGCTTGGGCAGGAAGGGTCGACCCAGCAGAGAACGTTTACAGCGGGCGCAGCAAAAGCAGCCCTCTGTGGCATGCCAGTGCTGCCCATCATATGTCATCTGGCCTTGGTCAATGCCTGCAGGAAAGACAAACAACACATGAATTCACAAGGTTTAAAATGACAGACTTGTGTGCAAACGCACAATTCAAATAAAAAGTCCCATGCCTTTATCCAAGAGCTTGAAATTTAAACACAATGTCTTAATTAAAAATGTTGTTTTATGTGAAAATAGTCACAAATCACATAGTTGCTTATAGTTGGTTGTTGAATGAAAAAAATGGAGCTTGAGGCTGTAACTTAACTGCTCGTGGGGAAAACTCATTATGCTTGCCCAGCATTGTATAAAAACATTGCATTTTGAGTGAGCTTACAGTTGTTGCAGGCGGAAAGAAAACCAGCTATTTCCTAATGGCTGCCATCTGGTTCTAGCATGTTTTCTGATAGTTTCAATTTATAATCAGTTGTGTTTTTCGGCCAAATATTTTTCTGTATCCTGTCTGACAAATAATTACAGAGCAAATTTGTTGAGAGGTTTGTGCCAAAATCACACCTGGGTGTCCTCTTGGGGGATACACACACATACATACACACACACACACACACACACACACACAGAGCAGAAGGTGGCAGGGGGCCAAGAGGTGCTAATATGAAGGTTGCCCGCTGAAAAATGTCCCAGATTTCTCTCTACAGGTTGTGAGATGTTTAAATTTGTAATTAGCTGACCTGTAATGAATGTGTCATGTGATAAAAACAGATCTGGTTAAAAAAAAGTCACTTGATGCACTCATGCCTTTGCCCCAGGTTGGTTTCATGATCCATGATGTATACTGAACATACTTCTGTGCTCTGTAAATTGGGGCTCTGCTCCTATGACTATGGATGACATCATTCAGTGATAAACTGCTAAAAACCAGGCCACATCTTTCCTACTGTACCTCTTTTCTCCTCTGTGTTACTCACTACGAAAAAAAAAATAGGTCACCCTTTCACCCTCCATAAAAACATTGAACTTTCCTCCATATATCCTGCATTATTATTTTTTTTTCTATAAAGGTTTCTTTGTATGACCTACTGGTGATTAATTCTGTTGTATGTATTAACTGTGATAGATGCTGTATGGTGATGCGGCATACCAATATGTTCCCCACAGGAGTCGCAGTACTCGGCATAGAGGGACTCGAAGCAGGAGCAGCAATAGGGCCGCCCCTCCTTCATGATGTAGCGCTGGCCCCCCAGCACAGTCTCGCACTCGAAACAGCAGAAGTGCTTCATGTGCCAGTGACGTCCCTCTGCCTCAGTGCACTCATCCGCAAGGATGATCTAAGAACGGAGAGATAAGAAAGAGTATCGTTTATCACAGGTCCTCGGAGGTAAAGCCTCAGTTGGGTTATTACTGCGCGCTGAATGACAGGACAAAGGCTCAGCTTGCCCTCCCCCCTCCCCTCCGCTTTCACCACTTTCTCCTCTGGAGCTTCGAACTCTTAGATCATCCTCTTTGTCACTGACTTGTGTAGGAGGCTAATGTGTGGGGGGACTTGGTAAAATCTAGATGGTGCATTTACTTTTAATTACGCTGCTGTTAAAACACCGGGGTGCTTTTTAAGTACCAACAGTGTCCTTGTACCCATTTGCAGAGAGACTAAGTCAGCGCTAATGGTTAGGAGATCAGGATATTGAAAGCTGACCCCATTAGACTGGAGAAACCCTTGCATATGTTTAACTGTGACAGTGTGAGTTGGGAAGGCTGTGGCCATCATATGACAGCAGTTCTCTGCGTATGTGGGAATGCATACATGCAAAATCTGTGTGTGTAAATACTTAGCGCTACAGATACTGTCTCACATTACAGTCAAGTTCAAGTACGTGATATGTGCGCCTGTTAACACATGATCATCCATGTGCAGGCATGTTTACGTGTGTGTGATGGGTGTTTACCTCATCACAGGCGGTGCAGCGTGGCTTCAGCCTCTCGGCGTGGTGCCGGCCGCAGTAGATCTTCCCGTCCTGGTAGAAGTAGATGAGGTCCACCAGGAGCTCATTGCACATGCTGCACACGAAGCAGGCTGGATGCCAACACACGCCATGACCTGCCCGTGATGCGAATACAGCAATGTCGCCACCATTTATCTGCCCTCCGCACTAAAATGAGGTGGAGGGAGAAGAAGAAGAGAGTTTTTGAGAAAACCGTTGCAGCCCTGCAGATTATATTAGTACATGTTGCTATTTAAGTCCTGCTTTTTCTCTTTCTATACCAAGGGTAGGTCAGGGTAGTGACTGATACAGAGTACCAATTCTATGCTATACTTTTCTGTACTCCTGGGAACCCGGTAGACAAGTGGTAGACCTTTCATGCATGGTCTTACATCTTATATGGTCAATATCAAGACCAACATTCTTTAAATGCCTGTGGAATTTCTATGAAGTTTATCACCAATCGTTATTACCATTACATTATGACATTATTCTGTTTCAAGTGCCCATTTCATGGGACCTTTGATTAGGTCAGTATGGGATAGATCCATCTCTGTCTCTAACACAATTTTGCATTAAATTGGATTAAACTGAGAGCACAAGGGAGTGTTTATATGTTTGGCTGGGAAGGGCGAGCGCAGACACAGAGAAAGTTGAAGGACGTTAGCGGGGCAAAGGGGAGAAATAAAAATTGAGTGATGTATGGGAGGATAACAAGGAGAGGGAGATTGGTGTGGAGGTGTAAAGGTAGAGAAGCCGGTAAGATAAACGAGAGGGAGTGCTAAGGAGACGGGGGGGAAAGGTTAGGTAAGCAAAGTAGATTTAGAGGGGTGGGAAGATGGAGATGGAGGCGAAGGGAGAGTTACAATCAGGTTATCTATTTGGTGCAAAGCCCACTGCTGCAAGGAGGCCAAAGAGGGGGTGGGGAATTCAATCAATACACATACTCTCCCAACAATCTGCTCGCTCATGTACACGTGTTTGTGTGTGCATCTGCTGAGCGAATGAGAAACACAGGCTGCTATACACCCAGGGCGCCAAAGAAAGTGGAGAGCAGCTCTATTTTGCTTGTTGTACAAAGGACTAGCGGATGCTGAAGTCTGCTAGTTTGTTTGTAAAAGAACACTCTGTAGTCCCTGAAGGCCACACTAAAATAATGTAGACAATTAAATATTTGATGGGACACCGGGCACTACTATGAATTATTTTCAGGAAAGCAGATTTTATTGTAACTTAGTTGTCTGGAGTATGATGAGGTGCGGTATCTCTGAAGACAAACCAACACTGTGGTGTGATTGTGAAGTCTGACAGCTCCACACACGTACTCCATCTTAAGATCTCCTTCGGATCAACGCTTTGAGATGAGACTGACAAGGTCATGACGCTGTTACAAAAGGCAGACGACTACTGCGTCTCTGCCCTTTATGTGTCAATATAAAGCACCTCTCATACATCATAACAACGATCCGAAATGCCAGCAGACTGTTCAGTATGTCTCTCACATGATTCACTGCTTTCATTCCACCGGCCACATGACGCACCTTTGATCCTGTCACACTTAAGTCACGCGATGCAGAAATGGCAAGTGAAGTGCTAGGCTGCTCTCATATCATCTTTGATCTTGTCATATCTCTTGACTGGCAGGGACATAACAAAATTATGGCTTTTTTCCAGTATTTCTTGTCAGCTACCTGTGCGCAGATTGCCCCAGTCATCGTCACGGGGAATGGCCGGACATTGCCTCGGCCCAAGTTCTCCCGTTTCCGTTGGTTACTGAAGAGCTTCAGTTCTCGCTTCTCTTCATCATCCAGACTGTTGCAGTAGCGTACCTAGACACACAAACATGAAGATTCATTTTAAAAGTCTGACCTGTTATACAGACAGAGAGAGTTCAAGATGTTTTCCTGCGTTTTCAATATATTGTTGTCAAACTTTTGGCAAGCATTTATCTCAAGCCAATAATACTGTCTATGTTAGCACCTGATTAAGACTCTTTGTGCTCTCTGAGGTATCTGTCACAAATGGAAATATGTTATTTCAGCCAACGGTTTTCCCAGTTGGCTTTACAGATAAGGATGAACACGCTTGAAGTCATTTTTCTATCAACATTTCATTATTCCCATAATTTTCAATTCCAAGAAACTGAGATTATCTGTGCTGCAGTAATTAGAAGCAGAAGAAGAGGCAGAGCTATAGACCTCTGAATCACTGTTAGATTCAAATACACATGGTGTTCATATGGCTCACTGACAGCAGTTTCCCCAGTTAGAGAAACAGGCAACCCATCAAAACATAGTAAGCAGAACTTAGAATGGGGACATCATCTTGCTACATTGCTAGCAAACTACCCAGCTACATTCATAAAAAAAATTGCTGCACAATTTGCTGGCCACAAAGTAGCAGCAACTGTGGACGACTGCCCAATTTTACATCAAGACAACTTAAAGAAACTGACAATAAAAAGGTAAAATAATGAAATGAAACAAGATGGCAACATGGTTTGATCATCAGGCTGGTGTAAAGGGGCTAAAGGGTGTCAATCTCTGATATTACCACTTGTTTATAACAATAATACTAATATCTCCAGAGCAATTGTGGTAATGATTTATTGATGTAGAAAAACTAGGCAGCTCCACAGGCTAACACTTCACTATCTCATTCCAGCCCATTAAGAGGACAGACTCCATTTTTCAGTCCGTCTCCTCCCTTCTCTCCTTTTATCTCGGTATTGCCCTGAAGGAGGGGAGGAATGGACAGATAGATAGATGGATGGATGGATGGAGGTGGTGGTTGTGGTGGGGGAGGGAGAGGGGGGTCAATTTGGACTCTCACCTCATTGTCGTGGGGCGGGAGCTGATGGAGCAGCTGTTTGATGCGGTATTTCTCTCCTGGGCTGTTCACATAGGGCACCTTGTCCTCAGGCAGGGAGCTGTAGTACTGATGTACCTGAACAAAAGACAGACAGAGAGTTGAAACACCTAAATGGATGCAGTTTAAAATGAGATGAGGTAAGCTGCTAAAACAGCAAGAATCAGCAAGCTAGAACCTACTTATGTTTGGTGTTTGATTGGATAAATTACTTAATTTAAAAACATAGTCAATAAATCATTTCAGCATTCAAAAGGTACAACTGTCCAAAGACAAAATTAACAGGATCTACAATTGAGAGTGACCAACACACACAGACACACACAGACACACACAGACACACACAAAATAACTTTGATTTATGGCCCACCAGCAGAGACTTAATGGAACCTTGCCTCTCCATCTTTGCACATTGACATGAGAATGCATCACTGCCCTGTCAAATTTGCACACACACACACACGAGTGATTAACACTCGTGCACGCAGCAGTGCATGTGCATAAGATTAATGCTAATCTGCCCATTCAAAATTACTTGGACATTCTTTACATTGCAGCGGCAGACAATGAGTGTCATCTCTGTGTTATTTATTGCAGTCTTTTTTATTACACTGTAACAGGGGGGCCGGGATATAATGGAGGTCAGGCGGTCGTATATGAATGTGATTGGAGGGGGGAGCAAACCACGAAAGCCACAGGGTTTAAAGAGAGATTTGAGGACAGAGGTTAAAGATAGTAGGAGAGGTGTACCGATGGAAATAAAGACCAAATGTTCGATGGATGAAGAATGATTAAAATAGAGAAAAGAAGAAAGAAAAGAAGAAAAAACAAGACACAAAGAAACAAAAGCAACACAGCAGAACAAGCTTGGAATGTAAAGAAAGGCAACATGATCAATACCTGCTGACGAGGTCACAACAGTCTTAATGACCTATCGGTCTACTGAATGGACCTACTGAATAAAAGCCATCAGCTTTGTCCTTGGCAATAACACACAGTCTGTCACACAAAAACAGATTAAGGTGAACGACGCAGACATGCCTTGGTACATTGAGACCTGAATTAAAACCATGCTCCTTCTAAAAACTCATATCCTGAAGTTCATTGCCCTGAAGCTGCAGCATCTTATTCTGCATCATGAGCTTTTACTTAAAGCGTTAAACAAGCATGTTTGTTGTTGGGATGAATTTATAGCAGGAGCCTCTTGTTACAAGTGTAACCTAATTCCTTCTGCTCTGCTTTTGTTGGCTTCCATCGGTGTTGGCGAGGGACACGAGATCCGTGTCCAGCAGCACGGCTCAGAGCACCGGGGGGATCTCAGGATAGTAGAAGAAAGACTGACTGTGGTCAAGCACTGATAAATCACACAGCGCCTATAAGCACATGCTTCCAGATGCACACACACACACACACACACACACACACACACACACACACACACACACACAGAGCTAATGATAAATTACGAAACATGCTTCCAACAACAACAGAGTTACAATCTGGAGGTGAAAGGCACATTGCCCCCAGGAAAAGATCTGAAGACAGATACACACACACTCGCACACACACATTTACATGCACATAATGGACACAGTTGCAGCGAGAGCCAGGAGGAGCAGCTTGTGATAATAACTGTAATCGAAAGCAGATGAAACTAAAGACAGGGCAGAATTTGGAACTGTACTGAAAGGAGTGTTTTTAGAAGCTAAAGCAAATGGTAGGACTTTGCAACTGAGTGACAAGAGTGATCGCTTCACACAGCTGGTTTCTATTGCTGTTAATGACCAGACAGCCAGAGGAAAAGACACCACCAGGCACCACTCCTGACATTCCCTCAACAAGCCACTTTACAGTGGTTAGTGGACACAGATATTATATTGTTGAGAAAACACTGGTAGTTATGGCCAAACATGGTGGGAAAGATGGTGTTTTCATAGCGAAGTGAGCGGATTTAATGGCTGTGTTTTCATTTTCTGTGCTGTTCATTTCACGTCTTTGCTGTGATTTGCAAATGTCCAGAGCTTAACACTGCAGAAACTACAGTTGTGGGCACAAAATGAGTGTGGTCGAAAGTTAAAAAGGCCAGAGATGGATTCAATATACAAGGAATATATACTGCGTGTAATAAAATGCAATTGTCATTTTAACAAGACTACGAGTCTCAAGCTAGGAGCTCTGTGAGATTGTGTTTGGGAACAGTGATGCTTCAAGCTACATGCTAACATTAGCGTGCTAACATGCTCACAATTACAATGATGATGTGCTAGTATTAAGCAGGTTTAATATGTACAATGCTGACACCATCTTCGTTTGGTGTGTTGGCATTTGCTAATTAGCATTAAACAACCTCATGGTGGCGTTAGAGGAAAAGTCACCAAAATCAGTAGCCTTCATCCTCTGTGGATCACGAATATCTGTACAAACTTTCATGCCCGCCCCCCAGCTGATGAACTATTTCAGTCTGGATCAAAACGGTGAACCGACAGTGTGACCGATATTTCCATCTCTTGAGCCACCCATGACTAAAAACTGACTGACTTTCAACTGATCTGATTTTTAGCTGTGTGTATCTCAATCTCTTTTTATAGCTTCAACATTTATCTCTCATTCACAGCTGCTGGCTGTAACCAGGTCAGGGGCTGACAGTTTTCATAGTCCTTGAACTTGGGCGGGGACTGGTCTAATTGTCCTCAGGTCCATTTTGGAACAGGTCAAACTAGCCTCAGGTCCCCTTTGGACTGGCTCTTTGTTATTTGAAAGTTAATGTATCCACATCAGAGCTGTGGGTGTCTTTCAGAACCTGGAAAGACCTCAAGTTTGCATGAATAACCTTGAACTGAATTTCTATTCAAATATCCCACATGTGAGCGGTCTAAAAAAGCATACCTCATGTTCGACTGCAAATTAAAATCAGATCCTAGTAGATGCTGAGCAGAGTCTGCAGCTCTTGCTATATGTGACAGTAAAAAAAATAAAACACCAGTTACAGGCCACTGCTGAGCAACATACTTGGCCTTGACAAGCTGTAACTTGGCAACATCCAAGAATTTATTTGAGAAGGATGGAGAGGAGAGCAAGAGGAGACAGTGGGAGAGAATATTGGCAGGCTCTCCTTCACACTGCAGCTCAATAACATCTCCAACACACTCAGCAATGGCTGTTTGGTGGTAAAGATACTGTATTTCAGCAACTGCTGACAGAAATACAAACACACACTGGGGAGTTAAACTGTCCCACCTAAGATTTGAGTTATCTCCCATAATCCTCAGTTATATCTAATCGAATACACAGTCCTAGTCCTAAAATCTCTCGTTACAGAGTGGTGACTTTACACCACTGCTGGCTGAACAGCAGACACATACACAGCCCTGACTCCCTGCGGGGGAAACCTAAACCCGCAGTTTAGATCCTGGAGATTAGCCCTATGTTTACCATCTCCCTCTCTGTCTTTACCTCGTGCAGGGGAAGGCCATGTGCTGAAAAGCCCCACATCAGGCGTACTTCCGCTCCTCTGTGAGAGGTCACACAGCATATTTCCACAGCTTGAATGACTTGGATGGCAGGTTGGGAAAATAGAAATAGCTATCGCTATGGACATTTTTCATCCAGGCGGTTAGGAATGCTTTTAATGGTCGCAATTTTTTCCACAAAATACAAAAACAGCCACGGTTATTTTTAAGGCTGTTTAGTATTGCGCTTGAGTGATACTGCGCAGTTGTGTTTCCATTATGGCCTGACTGTTCCTGAGGTCATATCACCACTGGACGAGAACCTAATTGACTTCAGGGTTAGACGTGTGACCCTGGAGGGGGATGAAAAATAGCTGCACTCAGTCTTCAGAGGTGAAAACAGGGGGCTGTGCCAACACTGTATTGACCCGTTCATTGCTTTCAGTTCATCAACAAAATGTAACAAGCTTCCATAAACGATTCTATTGTCCTGTAAAACTGAAAGCCCTCCCTCATGTGCACACCTACACTTCTACTGAGTATTGTAAAAGAGGATTTTCTTCAACACGCTTGGAACCATTTAATGCGTCTGTGTATTACGCCGGCTTAGCTTAGTCGTCCAGAGGGCGGTGAAACCTACTGTTAACATGTTTGCAGGCGGAATGAATAGGAGATTAATTTGACTGCTGGAGCCACACAGTCCTTGTTATCCATTAGCCTGCAGAAGGAGCAGTCAGCATAAATGGTGAGCTATCATATGGTGAGATATAACTGAACAGTTGCAAAATATTGGCATGGGGTGTAACACGATACACAGTGTAATGCTTGGAACTTTTATTAGGTTTACAGCATACTGGAAGGTATGCAAATGTATAAAATTTTAACATCCACACTAAACCATGAAAACATTTCCAAGTGCAAAAATGAACTCGCACTGTAGTGTGTATGGTGTGCTTTTTGTAATGTGATCACAGCACTCTCATTGTTATTTAGGTCTTAACGTGCCAATGCACTCTGTTCTTAACATCTGCTTTTGGACAACAAACAATAGTTAGAAAGACACTTTCTGGGAAATAACACAAAGCTGTGGGCTCAAATGACTCATTTGAGGAATTTCAGAGTGGACACAAACTGCATCTTTCACACCACAGTGGATGAAGCCCAAGAGTCACTGTGTCGAGGCTACAATTAGGCCTGACTGACAACAGCTGACAAAACTGCAAAAGTTTACAATTTTCCAAGTCTTTCACACAGACCTCAGTAGTGCTGTCCAATGTGAATACAATGTAGCCCAGATGAGTGTAAGATGCTAATACCTGTTCAGGTTTGAGTCCTGGTGGCACCCAGGCGTACTCCTCCAGAGCGCAGCCTGAGTCATCGTCTGAGGTAGAGTTCCTCTGGAAGTCGTACATCAGCTTGGTGACTGTCTTCTCCATCTCTACAGGCATGGCTGTCACTGCATGCTCCTCACGACGACACTTACAGTGCACACAGATCTTCCTACGATGGACAAACACAAGACAAAGAACATCTATTAAGCCAATGTTGTATGTAGATTTAATGGAATAAGAGTCTCAGATTAAAAAATGAAAGCAGCCGTTATTTGAACTTCTAAATTATGCTGTTAAAGTGTGATTTGTTAGTCTGAGAACAACTTTCACACATTTTAACTCAGAATACACCTCCATTAGGGTGAAAAGAAATACTCAGTTTAATAAATCACTATGTAAATAGAACTACATTTGGGGATATACGGTTTCAGCAGAAACAAGACGTCATACTGTGGTTGCTGTTTGGGCCTCTGAAGCCTGCCATTAATCACAGAAAACAAAAATAACCCAAACTGCTGTTCCAAAGGTAACCTCAGACAACCTGTAAAAAAGTAAAAATTCGTCACCCAACCTACTTGCTTGTAGGCATCATAAAGCCCCCTTAAACATTCTGCAAAAGTCTTGCTCAGATCTGCTTGGAGCCTGAGCCGATGTTTGCAGACCCTCTACTCATGAAGGATGTGAACTTCACACAGTTCAAAAGGTCAAGGCCTCCCACTGCAACTCTCACAGTTAAATGTAGGTGCCACCAGTACAACCTCTGACCAAGAGCAAGGATATAATCACAAACAGTGTATAGAAATTTGCAGAATACAGCCACTGACAGTGATGGAAAACAGCACTGCGTAAACACACACACACACACTTCCTAATGTACAAGGTTAGCAAGAAACACTAGCAGATGCTTAGCCAGGACAGTGCTCCAGTCTCATTAGTCAAGCGGACCCACCCAGCTGTAAAATGGAAAGTATCCATGTGTGACTTTCCACAAAAAGGATGGGAAGGGAGTGTTTGACTCTTGCTCCTATGACTCGCTGCTTTTTCATCTCCAGTAGTGTCCAGAGAGTAATAAAGAGACTTGTTATATTTCATAGACTCAAACAACTATTCTGGAGTGTTGTCTTACAAAATATTGGGGTTACCAGCCATTATTTACCCCTCGAAGAATGACACAGAACTTGTGTGATGTCTCTCTCAAAAAGCAGAACAGGATGTAGGTTAAATAACTGAGTGAACAGATTTGAATAAAAATATCGACCATCCTAGGGGAGGAGATGCTGCATAAACATGGATTCCCGTGCCCTTGACAGCTCTAAGTCCCTGTATGAAGAGGAAACTCTGGGTGGCCAGAAGGTCGCATCCCACTAACCCTTGCTGCCCCTCAGGCGGCCAAACCAGGGAGACAATCCCATTACCTTGCCAGACGGACGCCTGCCTGTCTGACAGACAACCCTACGGAGGAGCTTAAGGACACTCAGGACACTGTTTGACAGACTGACAGCTTGGCTGGCTGAGGATCTGTTAGTGTAAAGTGCTTGGAGCAAAGACAGCACCATGCGGAGAACTGGCCAAGTCTCACCTTGCGTCTGGCACAAAGGAGCACTTCTTATTCAAGGGTTGAGTCTTGGTTAACAAAGCATTTCAGTCTATCTGGCTTAGTGCTGATGGATTTCGATGATAGAACGGACACTGGAAATACTTTGAAACCGCCTGTAGCTCTCTGAAACATCCCACTGACATGCCACAACTGGCCATACGACATGTTATACTGAAAAAGAAAACATACAAATATATAGGTCTAAAGTTGGACGAATTCTCCATCACCACTTGAGATTCCTTACCATCCGCCAGGAGCCTAACAGCCTATTACTGTCAGATCCAGCTTTCAACACCACCCTGAGCAGGGAGGCAGCTTCAGCTGTCACTGTAGAAGGGCAAGCCACAGGCTTTACAAACTCCATAAATATTAACAAAACACATGAATATTGATGGGTATGATAAACTGAGTAGTGATGCAGCTCAAGAAGACAAAGTCATCAAGTAGCTGTCAGACTGGCAGAAGGGTGTTTGGCAAATCCCTGTCCCAGAGGCATGATGATATAGCCAGGGGCGACGCAGCTTGCCTCATTACAGCCCAGCATCTTCACCAACATTATTAATTTAAGACTGAATAGCTGGTTGATACACACAAAAACTACAGGAGCACACACTCACAGCGACGATGATGATTGAAAGTGAAAGTCCGAGGCATCAAAGGTGAAGACAAAAAAGGATTAAGCAGGTATGGACACCTATTCTACTGCTCTGTCAAGCTGCCAGGAGGTTAGCAGTTATTTCTGCCTTGGGGTGAGGAGGGACGCCTGGAGATAAGGGTATACAAATAGCCAGAGCTGAAGGAAAGCATTTCATGCTGCATTCCTTCTGAGAGGACAAATTGCAATGTCTATGCCCCATAGTCAGCTTATGTTTTTACAACTGAGGCACAGAGGGTTGTAACCTTTGGATGAAGACACCTCTCTGATCCATTCTCTCAATCCAGATGTGTGATGATGACCTTCTACCGGTGAGTCACCTGGCAAACATCTGATCACCCCACATCAGTGCTGGCAGAGATACTGTAGACCTTCAGGGGCCGGTTGCTCCTTCCTTTCCCTTCTATCCTCGTGATTTACAGCATGCTCCGTGCACATGCCTGGGATTTCCCCTCCACTGAAATGTAATCCCTGAGCTTCCCCTTGTAATCGACATGATTTCAATTATGAGAGATTTAGGGACTTTGGTAATACAAGTCAAGTGCATCACTGACGCCTCATAAATGACTTAGAGGTAAAGAGAAGGAACTTAAAAGACTTGTTCTTCATTCGAATGTGACTGGCTTTTCATCCCCTGAGAGATGAAAATGGTGCTGTACCATTGGTCAGGTGGAGTTTCGGGTTTGTTCAAGACCTGGGGGGTATGTTGTTGGATAGTAATCCCTGTGACCATGATGTCAATGGACAATGATTCACTGTCTCGGGTTAATTATCATCATCCTGTGCCTTTAGATTAGACCTGTAACCTAGGTAACGTTTAGTTTTAATACTTAACTAGGGTCTGATAGGCCCCTCTGACGGTCACATAGACTTGGTTCAATTGTTTTAGGTCGCTTCTTAAAGATTTTCAGGACACATGCTCAAAGGTTTGGCCAAACATAACTTCTTAAAACTCTGATTTACCATCTGACTAAATGTGCTTCAGAGCAAAGCAAACGCCAACGCATAGAAATTATCTTTGCAAGGTTGTAACCCTAACTCCAGGGTTGGGGATAACGTTAGGAAACTCTATTCAACACAAGCTTTAGAAAACCATCTGACTTAACAGTATCCAAGAGCTAGTCGTGGAAGTATAGCCTTGGAGAGTTTGAAGTCTCATTCCACTCTCATTCCTGAACAGCTCCCAAAACCACTGCAGCTTTTCCATGGCATCACTCTAGATGGTCAGATTAAAATCCCATCTCTAAATGGAAGCTCTGCACAAAAGCAGAGGTTGGATGACAAGAGAAGAGAGCACAGAGAGGAGAACAGCTGGGTGCAGGCTGCAGCCAAGTCCTGTCTTCTTTTTTTCCTGCCTCTGCTTTTGTTTTCTCTAGAAGAAGTGGGGGAAGAAGAGGACAGGGCCCATTCTCTGTAACCGCCTTTTGTTTGGTGAATACAACATTTCTGTTCCGTGTTTTGAAACTGTTGCTGCAATGTTCGATGAATAGCCCCACTTTCACAAATTACCAATATGCAGGAAAACAAAGTCTGTGTTCCTATGCTGGGCTGCATGTTGACTTCAGAGCCATTAGGAGTTAATCACAGCTAAACATGACTGGAGGTGTTCCCGACAAGAATCAGGCTTGACAAAGACGTTTTCCATTAGTGGCCAATTAGTAAGAACCAGATGCAATGTGTTCCTGAGGACAGAGATTAGGCCTGCATCCACCTGTCATAACAAATTATAGAGCCAAAGTCCTGCCCTCCTTTACACAAGACTCTGGTCCACTAACCTCAACCTGAGGTTCTACTTGCACAGTATCATCATACGTCTTTGGATTTTTACTAAATTACAAAAGCTGTTTCATTAGTATTAAACCATGACAGCTCCCATGGTGCTATACCAGTTGAAGTCTAGTTGTAAAAAATAGTTGTAAAATGTCTTGTGTGGCTCTGCAAGGAGCTTTCCAAATACTGAAAAAAAAAAAACAAATCTAGGAGACCTGGATGAGAGATGCAGTTGCTAATTGCTGTTGTTCCTGCTCCAATAAGTTAAGCAGCCTGAGAGTATCCCTCTGACATGGGATGCAAAAAGGGGAGATATTTATGTAAACACCAGACTGAGACACTTTCAGCTGCATCCATGCGATACTTGAGACTGGATCCCATTACTTATTCATTCAGTGTTAACTTGTTCCATTGAGTGACGCTACTTGGGATGGGAATGGAGGGAGTCATGCGGAGGACAGGCTTCCAAGGCAACCTCAGACTTCAGACCATACTGGAAGCAGTAACAAGCAAATCTGTTAACCAATAACATGTATTAAGAGGATTTGGTCTACTAACCCATGATAGGCTTCTGGGATTTTTTATTGGAATTTTATGTTGACTTTTCAGTCAGTGTCAGTGGGGAAAAAAAGCAGCAACTGAGTTTTTTCCAGAGGCAGTTGTGGATGTCAGAAGGAATGTTGATCTGGCGTTTAGGCTCCTGTCAGTTCAGTTAATGTTTGGACTGCTCTCAGACCCGAGGAGTCCAATGATAATGCAGCCAGCTGCTGGAGCCACATTATTCATTGGTCCCCCGTCAGTCCATTCATGTGCTAATCTACTGACCCTTACGCTGCAAAAACGTAGCAAATCTAAATGGGTCAATTAGCCTGCATTGAGTCTTGTAACGTTCTCCTTAAAATAACTGCCATGAATCTGCAATAATGCCACTTGTTTCCAAAGCAGTCTGCAGCAATCTCCAGGATATCATTAGAGCCTTTTTGCAAGGAAGACTCAAGTAATGAGAGAAAAATAACACTCGACTAGGGAAACAAGCTGATTTAAAATATAATATCTTACACGTGACAATTAATTTATCTGATTATTTACCAAACAACCAACACTCCATATGGCACAGAGGCTATACAACAAAGACTTTTTTCTGGATGGAAAGCGCACAGTAGCTTGACCATTGCACTACGGGGGATGGGGTGGGGGATATAACCCGGGATGTACACGTCTAAAGGGAGAGAGCCACAGTGCGAGTGCGGTAACTCTGCGTTTTAAGTGTTACTTTTATTCCAATGTTTTTAAGTGACGACATGTGCTTATTTGGAGAATCCCGCAGAAAGCAAATACTGACTTGAAACAAGGCTTTACATTTTAGTCCTGCGACTACTTTGCGCACAAACGTAAAGTGAGCAACGAATTCGTTTTCAGATTTGTGATCCAAATCTCATTTCCATTACGCACCTAAAGTCCCGACTTGGATCGTCGCTGGCGCTACATAACGGCTCCAAATACAACATAAACACGATCAATAATCAGCTGCTTACCTTCTTACAAACTGCGGCGGACGGAAGCCATAGCCCTGACATCGGCGCTGGTTGTGTTGGTGCGGGTTTTAAAATACGTCTTCCTCATTGCAGAATTTGTCACACAACTCCAACGCCACGGCTTTGCCACGAAAACACCCCACTCTCACCCGCTGCGTGGTGTCCGCACCCCTCTGCTACATTTACCCCCTCCGTTTAAAAGCCTTTTGTCAACCCCCTGCTCTCCGCAAACACACACTCTGGAGTTCAGCAAATGAGCGAGAGAGCGGAGACGAGGGGCCAACTTAAAGTGCGTAAAATAAGATTCCCCCTTCACAGATCCAAACAAGAGCGCAGACTCCGGTGAAATATTATGAAATCCAAACGAATAAAACAGAAATCTCCTCTTAAAAAAAACAGGATTAGTGCTGACGAGTCAGAACGAAGATCCGAGCGGACTTTTGGTGCGTAAAAAGCACGGAGCGCTGGAGCTGCTCCGCTCGCTGCTGAACGACCCACTGAATAGCAGCGCTTTAATCCCTAACCGGTGTCAAGTCCGTATAAATAACAGAGCCACTTCCGGTTGGCGCTTTCAAAATAAAGGCACCACTGTCAAAAGTTTTGGGGATATTATTTTGTTTTATAAATAAATTAAATAAATGTACACATTGTGATCTCATTTTCTACATCACACATCTATAAATGCATCGATGTTATGTAACTTCAATCATATATTCTGTACATATTGAAAATAAAAGGTAAGTTAAAACGTTTTTTTCAAAATAAAAGACACTGCAAAATATGTTTTTGCAGGTCAGTGACAAGCACAATTAGCCGACAATCAATCAACAACACTGACAGCTCTAAAAAAAAAAGCTAATATGCTAATATTTTTTCTTAGCATATGACTTCACTATTGAAAATCATATTTTCAAATCTTCTGCAACATAAAGACAGACAGCCATTGGCTTCTACTTTATTAATTCCTGTACAAAATCAAAATAAAGTCAATCAAAACTCTTTCGTTATGAGGCAAAGTTGCTTATTTCCTGTCTTTATGGGCCCTCTCTGGTTGACTTGACACACACACACACACACACACACACCGACACACACACTTCTCCTCTCTACATACTAATATCCCTGGTGTGATGTCAGCAAGTCAGCGTCCCAACATTGGTGTAATTAGCAGTGTGAATGAGTGGTGCTCTGGCATGATTTGCATGTGAATGAAACCACTTCCCTGAATCAACTGGCCCGGGACAAGAGGAGAGAGAGAGAAGGAGGGGACAGAGGGAGAGAGGAGGGGAGAGAGGGAGGGGAGAGAGGAGCTGCAGGGCGCTGACCTGCATGGGGAAATGGGGAGGTGAACCCCTGTAAACAAAACAGTGCTGTTTAACATAAGAAACAGACATTAGCTGGAGAAAGGACAAAAGGCTTACAGGCCAATGAAAATCCACTGAATGAAAAACAAATATAAAGCCAATTTAGATTTAGGATTTTATAACTCATGCATACCTACTGGCATTTCAGGATGACTTGTTAAAGATCCATTGACAGAGGACAGAGCAAATTATTTATAATTTACTCCAGTCTAGGCTATGGGCAATACATATTATTTGTTATTGTGTTAATACAAATATGAAATGCTCTACTTTTTAGTCACATCCGTCACTCCTGGTTTGAAAAGTGTTACATTGATATGATTATCAAAATGCAACTCACCAAAATACAGTCAGACACGAGGTAAATTAAAGCAGGGGAATGATTTATGATCAACAAGAGCAGTCATTCAGATCAGCTTCAGCAATGACATAAACAGCACAATTGTTCCCTAACAGACTGCCACCATCTCAGCTATTTTGGTTCCTTCTTAATCTTTCAAATGCTCACATGGCAATAAACTCTGTAATGCTATCTCTCTTCTCTTGTTCCTACAAAGAGTGGTAGGAGTGTTAAACAACGTCCCACTGCGCCTCCTCATTTGCTTACTTGTGTAACGCAAAATGTGTCAAGGAAAAAGGAAAAACGCCCAAAAGTTTTCTGGCAATCAAAGCATAACAGATTTGTGGAAGATTTCAAAAGGCAACTTGGAGGATGGATGGCATGGAAGTGGGTTAGAGAGTAATTAAATCAAGATTTGTGTATACTTTTTTTTCAAAGTGCCCTGCTGCTGCCTGTTGGCCAAATGCAAGTAAAAAAAAGAAGAAGAAGAAGGAGAAGAAGAAAAAGAAGAGGAAATGTGGAAGGAAAATTAATAAAATAAAGAGGAAGAATTTTGCTTCTGAAAACGGCCAACAGCTCTGAACAACCTCCTTAGTTTTTGAGGACAGTGCTGCAGTCTCTTTTCTCCTTTCAGGAACTGTTCCCCTGACTTCCCTGGAGTCAGACTCTGCTTTTCTGTTTAGTGAAAGCCGTCTTTCTGTCCTGGGTTCTCTGGTCACACGTGGCCGGTCGACTCTCACTACGTCTCGGTCTCATACATTATAACATATAATCGCGGCCCCTTTACAAACACAAGAATATCAATTACAGCTCAGGCTGTACTTACGGCCTATCCACAAGATTTTACAAGGAGCCCTAAGTGACAGTGTCCTCTGCTACGAGCAACCACAGGACGGGTCAACTAGTTTGGGGCCAGCCATTTCCCCCAATAAGTCATTCCCTTTTCCCCAATAAACTGTTCCACGACCTGCAGTGAGCTGTTTTAAATGCCATGAGAGGACTGAATAAAAGCATAGAGGCCAGCTCGGGGGACATACCACAGATAGCATTGCCCTCATGGACTTTTGGCATGCACAGAGATGGTAATTTTAGACAGTGAGCCAAACAGGTTTACTCCCTTCCTAAACATGCATAAGCATATTGAGGCTTTTGTCTGTATCAAAGCACAGGATGAGCGATATTGTAAATACTCATTCCCCAAGGGCAGGGAGCTCTATCTACAAGAAAGTATGCAAGAAAGTTACACTACCTCAAATGATTTTATCCTGCAAGAACATTATTCACCTCTTACCAAGGAAGGAACTGATTTATATACTGCCTGACATGGTCAGAAAAACACTCCTGATAAACCAATGCCTTTATCTCCATTTGAAATATAGCCAACATCTCAACATGGCCTCCCCATCTTTATTTCTCATCTGCTTTTTTAGGAACACCAGTCTCCTTTCCTTTCATGTGGCAAATGCTGATGGCTATCACTCTAGAGTCAACACACGAGGCAGCTGGGACTCAACCGAACAGCTGATAGCTCAGACATGTTGGGAGGGAGGGAGAGAACCGACTTCCTCTCCCATATAGCTTTTTCTTCCCACTGCAGCAGTAGGTTTGTTAAGCAAATTCATTTCTAATTCCTGCTAAGCATTTACGCCACCCAGAATCTGATCCTCAACTGGCTATTTCACTGTGTTGCAGCCCCATAAACCAACTGGTCTGGAATTGAGACAATTTTAAGGGTGGGGTAACATTATCACACCATATCATTCCTCAGCAACCAGACCTGTCCTCTGCAATGAGAAGGGTAGTGTGAAGCAAGGGGATTTTGGAGTTTTGTGGGGAAATAAATCACAATAAAATTAATTGTAAACCTGCAATTAGAGGTCTGCGATCTCGAGGAAGTTAAAGATAACTTGGAGAGATAAAGTTCACTGAAGTAAAAGATGTACATATGGGTCAGGGTAAGTTCTCCAGAATCATAAAAAACATTGTTAACAATTTGAAGAATAACAATGACAACAGGGAGAATTAAGGTGCCAGTATGCCTTACGAAAGTAAGCTGCATTTATGTTTGGCGCCAAGGGTTATTGGAATTCCTGCTGTAGATAGCTGTATGTTGTAGGTTTGGATCTGTTGATAACAACACTAGACAGATATAATATACATGGTCAGGCCACAACATGCTTTAATTATATTCCCCAAAGTAACTGTGTACATTTTGTTGCCGTGCTTTGCATCAGCTAACTTCTATTTCACCCTATGCCCCAATAAGGTCTGAACCCGTCCCCCTGTACACCTTTCTCATAGCATTTGGCAAGGTGTGAAAAGTGAAAAGAAAGCATGATTTCAACTTTTCTCTCAGGCTATCATCTTTCTTTATTCACACAATGCAGTCACTATGAAACCCTGTTCATGCAAGATCTTCACCCCACCTTTAACCGTGGCAGATGAGAACCGCTAAAAACCCTTTCTCCTTAAGATGCGGTCACTGCAGTGGTCATGCGGACACTTTGTTTGAGGCAGTTAGTGTCGAATTTAACCAGGCTAAAAGAAAACTTGGACCACAACAGAGTTAGTTTTTAATTGCTGGATTTTGTACTAAGGGGGGGTGTTGAACTGAATGGCAGATTGGAGACGATGTGGAAGTTGTTGTCAACCACTGCGGATAATCCTGGTAAGTTTGTTTGCTTATCTGCTGTTGAATAACTGCCCTTCCGCTACATTAAAGGTGTAATGATTCATGTGAGCACCTACAAAGAAAAGGAAATGGCTGCCAGTTAGTATGAAGGTTCACTGGCTTTCCCAACGCAGCTCTGATCACTGTATTAGTTATAAAGTCTGACCCCCTGTTTAACATGAACTCGCAATACTTTGACCCAACAACTCTGCCCAGAAAGCAGAATTAGTGTGACACAAGACCGGGGGCGCACTATGGGTCCTCCACCCAAAGAGCCCCTGTGTACCCATGTTCCCAGCAGATAAGTGGCCATTATTCATCCCGTGTTGAACATTAACTGGATTAATTCTGCACGGGTTGAGGGGTGAAGTTGTATTTGTCCAAAGGGAGGGAAATGGCAAGGAAATGAGGAGCATAGCCAGCTTGGCTGAAATTCTAATTAGCTTGGGGGTTCGTTAGCACACAAACTCAACTCTTGCTGCAGAGACCTTGCTTATAGAGAGGGCTGGGTAAGCCATTAAGCCACAGAGGGGAAAATGGAGAGAGACAGTGAGAAAGAAAAAGAGGGGGGTGGGGTGGGGTGGGTAGAAAAAGTATGGACACTTAGTTTCACGCTTAAAGGCCCAGGGCAAGGAGGTGACCTTGTGGAGTGACTCCTCAAGGGGACTGGAGCTATTTTTTGCCCCTCCTGGCCCACTTACACAAGGGCTCTTCAGCACAGAGGAAAAACACACTCCAAGCCCTCTACCTTCATCTAGCCATTAGACCATCCATCTCCACTGCAGACAGCACTCTCCTGGGCGACGCAGCTCAATTTCCAGTGCGCTGTGCCCAACAACAGCGGTTTGTCAATGGGCTTTTCTCAGCTGTACTGTACATGTGGATTCTGATTCAAAACATAACTAGGTCATGCTCTGGTTTGAAAAAAGGGAAGAGGGAGTAACAGTTGTAGGAAGTAAAGAAATACTGTAGTGGACGCAGTGGGATCTGAGGAATGGCAAACAAGAGAGAGTGAAAAATGAGTTTTGACATTATTATTAATCCTGTGTCTGAGCCTTAGAAATATAGAGACATTTGGGAGAGGAGATCTAGTGTTCTGAGTGCTCAACCTTCCCATCTGTGCTGAAAAGTAATCTCCTTTAAAAAATGTTGTGAATTAATGCACAAAAATCTCTCATTTCTCTTCCAGCAACACGTAAAGCCACAGCTCTGATGCAGAACGATCGTGTGGCTCCATGAATGAACCACCCACCTCCGAACCTCCCACATTCAGCACCCTGCAGCCATTTCTCTGACTCAACTCGCTCATACAGCCTCCACTGATGTTCCTCTTCCTCACCTTGTCATCATGACCCAGATGAGTGGTGTGGGTGTCAACACTGATTTGCTGACTCTCTCGCTGTAGGTTTTTGTTTCATTCACTATGTTCCTCCATCAACTTAAACCTCTTCTGACTTTTATTTCGGGTGTTCTCGCTGTTACAAATCACCTTGTAGCCCTCGCCAGCGGCCACAATCACATGCTGACTGACCAGATGCTCCGTCATTAATAATGAATATTAGCATACTCATTAGCTGGACCACAATTGCGGGGTAGCAGCCGCAGTCTTGATACATGATCATAGCACTTATTTTCAGACAGTTGCATAAAGCCGAGGCAACACAAAAGCCTTTATGTGGAGTTTGAGGGTTTCTGTGCACTGTTCTTTATAAAGAACCCAGGTCAAACTAATCCAATTGTGGTGAGAAAGAGCAACAAACACATGTTGAATGTGTATTTGGCTGGTAGGCCTCTGGAGCAGGCTTGATACTCAGCAGAGTTTTGGAGAGAATCTAACCTCCATGAATTTTAAATCTAGAGATGACATGGGATGAAAATAAAGTTAAAGGAAACAGAGGTTATGTTAGGTATGAGCAGAGAAACATGGGCTTGAAGTGGAGTGAAAGAGAAGGTAGGAGGAATGAGGAGATTGCAAAAAGTGATTGCCCTTGCGATCCAGACATAGTCTGTGTTCGCAAAAACTATTCAATTCCAAGGAGGGTGTTTTGAGCTCCACTTTCTCCAGAGCTCTTCTGTAATGGTTTAAGCTCAAACTTTTAGTTAAATAAACCCCAAACACTCAGCTATGCCACGTTTAAATATTTAGCTTTAGAGGACCTGTGGGTAGAGCAGCGACATACGGGATCAGTCCATCAAACAGAGTTTGGCCTGAGGCTGTTCGGTCCACTCTGGAAGAAACTAGGAAAAAAGTAACACTGTTAACAGAGCGTCGTGCACTGATCATGTAAAACTACACCGTGAGTTTGGTTTGCAATTTGTTATCAACACAAATCAGCTAGACGGAAAAAAGAGAGATTCTTTCAACACACTAACTGGACGTCAGAGTTTTCCCATCACGAGGCCAGACTGTGTTTATGTGTGGCTTTGGGTAAAATAATTAATGACAACGAAAATACTCGGACATGAGTCATGACAGTCAGTTATGAATATACCTTCAGGTGCAATTTGCCCTATTTATACTACAAAGTGACTACAAGTGGCAACGTGTTTGCCGGAAGAGGAGCAGCAGCACTGGCACTGTGGCATCGTTCAAAGCATATTAGTCTTTTCGTGAACAGGATTTAATTAGCAACTGAAACTTTCTGATTTTTCTTCACATCAGTGCTCAAACAGACTGATCTATGGCCACAGACAGACATACAGTACACTCAGACACTCAGAGTCTGTTAAATAAATCAAGGGGTGGGGAGGGTGTGGATACAGGGCCTGTACAGACATTGGAAAATATGAAAATATAACGTGTGCATTTTGTTAATGTTCTGATGGTTAAAAAACACTTAAAGGCCTTCAAAACTGAAATCTGAAGTACTTCTATACAACATTAAATATTCAATGTTCAGTCAGTAATCAACAATCAAAGTCAAAGCTTGAAAAAGTAACTACTACTCACAAATAGTTAAACAAATCAGCTAACCTGCTTCTGCTTCCAGGTTTGATTAGATTTGACTGACAGGCAACTAAAGCAACTAACACCACTTCATCTGATTTTGCACAGACTGAAATGTTGCTAAATCCTGAGTGGTGCAGGAAAATACATGACATCATATTTTCCCAACTGCACCCCGCCCACTTCAAATCAGTGAGAAGAGCACAGACAAAAACACAAAGTCTCTCATGTGAAAAAAACAAACCTTTGGGGGAAAATGTGTTCATGTTGCACGAAATCATCTATAATAATAATAAGATGATTGAAAAAGGCCTTTGAATTTCATTAAAAATGCAGCTTTGCTGTAACTTTTGTGTCCTCAGGGTGGCCTCATAGCAGAGAGAGTCACAAACACTGACACAAAGACCAATACTTTCAATACTTGTGTTGAACTAGGAAGGTGGGGAGAACAGCTGTCCCTCCTTCAAGTTCAAACTGTCCCTTCTCACCCTGATAATCCAGCTCAGAGCGTTTCAATAGGTCTTATTGTGTTTATACAGCAAAGTATTAGAGGAAGGAAATAAATTACTTGTACGAGAAAGAAAGAGATCATCTCTGGATGAGGTCATATAGTCTAAATAATGAACAGATGAATCTGAAAGAAGGAATGAGATTAAACTTTAAAAAAAAAAGACTCACTTAAGCTAATAGACTATTAAAACTACAAAGATCATCTCCTGAAAGCCTGCAGAAATTCTTCAAAGGTTGGTTTTGATCCAATAGCATTGTGTCACCTTGAAGTGATTCCTCTCTGTCAGGTTTAGGCTATTTAATTCCCCCCCCCCCCCTATGTCACCTTGTTACTCTGTTTACCCTAACAAAAGGGGATGGATGATGAGCAGATCTCACAAACACACACACAACACACCATGTCCATATCGATAAGGCCACCACAGCCTCACTCCCCACAGAGTCTCAAAGGTCTGTGGTGGTTATGGATTGCTGGAGAAATTGCCATTTCCAGGACGTGACAGACTCGTAGTGTGTTTCATCACGGGCTGACAGAGATGGTGAACTCGGGCCTTTATTGACTGATCGCTGCTGAGACTGTAGGCAGATAGACAAGACTGCGGAGAAGGAGAATGAGTCACACTGAGCGATCCACACGGACAAATCCCACTGAACAATCCTGATCAAACCGAGGTCAAACTTTCAGAGCGAACACATCTCCGAGCAAAGACAGAACTTCAATCCATCACTTATCATGCCTTTTAAAATCTACTGTGAACTTCTTCAAATCGGAATCTGTAGCTTTTTCCTCACCCACTTCATTCCCCACTTACTGCTGCTCCCCTTCATTCCCCCATGTAAAGCATGGCCCATTAGGAAGCAGTGAGAAAGAGCAGTGCCCTGAGAGTAACTAAATCACCTCGGCCTGCTGCTGTTTATGCCAGAACGGGTCCACCGCTTGAGCTGCTGTTTATTTGAACTGTGAACCTCCATGTGAGGTGTGTGTGAAAGGAAAACTGTAAGTGTGTGTGTGTGTGTGTGAGAGAGAGAGAGAGAGAGTGGAAGAAAGAGAGAGCATGTGTACTGCGGAGGCGAGGGGGAGGGAACTGTTTCACACAAAACCCAGTGTTTCTCCCTCCGATTTCTTTCACACCTCTCTTAACACGCTTTTCACAGCGTATTTATTCACCCCGCGGGCTCCTGGCACTCCTCTGGTCCTTCAGGCCACAGACAGGTCTCTGTGCTGCACCACTCAAGCAACAAGGAGGCCGAAAACAGACCTCTTACACCCCCCGTGGAGCTCCAGACACAATCATGTCCTTCTGCTGACCCACACATATGACATCACAGCCTGGTTCTCACAGACAGGCTCACACAGAAAACATGGAGACACTTCTGCTACGTAGCACACGCGCATATTTAAGCAAACTGTATGCTTATTTTATATATGAAAGTCTAAAGTGCATGCACACACACACACACAACCTGGTGAACAGTGAGGTTAGTGTGGGATTGATTAAAACAGTCCAAGGCAAGAGCAAAGGATAAGACGACCTGAGCATCAATGAAGCCACTGTTTAAAAAGGCGCAGACCGACTGGACGAGAGCGTCTAGGAATATGAAAGGCTGCCAAGCATTCAGACACCAGAACAAGGACACACATATACACGTGAAATAAGAACACATAATATACACAAACATACCAACACAGAGAGCTGGGTTATCTAAGTGCAAGTTGGACTCACTGAAAGACTCTGCATGTACCTATTGGTGGTATTTTTTATTTATTTTTTTTTTTTTAAGAGACAAGCTGCTGCTCTTTCAGCTCCATTTATGTGTGGGTGGCTCTGAATTAGCAACACGGCGTCACTGGCCATAAAAACGCCATTCATTCTTATGATCAAACTGACAATAAAGATGATATAACATCTTTCTTTTTTTTTTCTTCGTCAGATTCCAACGTGAGCAAGGCACCAACATGTAGAAGACCACAGGAGACGAGAAGAAAAGCAGCAGCCAAAGCCTGGTTTGAGTTAAAAACGATGACAAATAAGTGATCATCAGCATCAGTTCCCTGAAGAATATCCACACATGCTCAAAAATGACCAATCCAAAAGACCCTATAAATCACTGACTTGAAGCTATTTCATGGATAAAAAACCTTTGCGGCTGCTCCCTGAAGCGTGGAACAGCAAATCGCTGTGTATCAATCTTCTCGCCTCTGTTGCTGGCCTCCACATGTCTCTGTGTCTTCACATAAACACTCATTTTAACCAGACAGAAACATACAGAGAAATAGCGCAAACATATGATTCAGTGCAGTCACGCACTGGGCACGTGTGTGCCAAAGAGCACATGTACGACACATTCCCTTTTGCACATTGGACCATGCAACCAATCATAGTCTGTACGAGTTACTGTATTCTTTAAAATTCATGCAAACCCATCAGCTATGGGTAGCACAACAGAGAGTGACATACAAATCTGTGAAAGGCAAAGTCGATATCCTCCATGTCAAATCACATCACAGCTTTGCAGCTCATGTTTAGTGTCTGTTCTGGCTCCTCTGGTATCTGGGGCAGCGTACCAGCAAGTAGAGTACACTCTGGACAGGAAAGGCTGCTCTGTGTGTGTGTCAGCATGTGTGTATCTACATGCCAAGACTGTGCCAGCCACAAGACTGATGCTGGCGTCAAAATGAATCACACTCAGTCTGCTATTCCTTCCCTGCAGCATACAGAGAGGTTAGCAGGGAGAGAAAGACATAAAGGGAGAGAGATCATAAAACAGATCATAAAAGCAACATCAATGGGTGATAGGCTGAGCGAGAAAGGGAAACATAAAAGGGAGTGTGAAAAGCAGGAGGGCTTGGGAGACAACGCTTGAGAAGGAAACAATGAGGAAGAAAGAAAAAAACATGACAGGGAGGGCGAGCACATGGTATCACCAAGCCCATCCATCTGCAGCCAAGCTACATGCCAATACATTCATGCATTCTCTGGATTTGACCTATGGATTTGTTCAACTGCTGGTTCACCTACCATTGTACATACACTTTCCAGTGGCATAATGAGGAGGGGAGTGTTTAGACAGATTCCCTATTGGTCTGATCCATCATACTGTGACACAGGGCTGCTGTGATAATATCGGCCAATACATGGGCAGAATTTCAAGACAATAACAGTAGTCCCATTAGTCATCTGTGGCCATCGGTTAAAACTGGTCACAAGACGAAAGCTACTGCAAAAACACGTTTTCCAGTTGATTTGAGCGGGGGTAGCACCTTTAGTCTGCGGCAGTGGGGGCTGCAGATTATGCCGAAAAAAGACCCGCAGTTGAGAATTAGAAAGATTCAACCTTTGAAAATATGCAACGTAACACTCTGCTAGCCAATCCAATGATCAGACTGGTCACATTGCTCCACAGCCTAAAATAATATTGAAACCAGACGTTATCCAGGTGGTGTTCAAGAGCCAAACTATGATAAACTCCCAGTTGTGTCCTGGCTTGATTTATTCCGTGTACCATGCTTCTGCATCTGTGTCTGGCTTGCAGTCTATGCTACAAAACAGTGATACCAACAAGCTTCCTTTGGTGTGTGCTGGTTTGTTTTGAGAGAGAGAGACACAGAGGCAGGCTGTGGTCAATTGACATAGACAGTGAATGAGAGTCCTGACAGCAAGAATGATGATGAAGATGATGCAGTCTGGTTTCCCGCACTGGTTTTACGAGTCATCTTTGTCCCACTTTACTTTCAAGTTTCAAGTTATCGCATATTTTCTGGCTGTCGTCTATGCTTTTGGATACAACAAGCTGATTTTCACCCTGTACGATCTGATCAAATCAATCATATTTTAAGTTTTTTTTTTTTTAAGTGTTTAGCTAACTACCATAATTTGCCTGCTCCCTGTTAGCTCTAATATAATCTTCTATAACGTCACATGTATGAAGTTATTTCACAACAATCAAGCAGCCATGAGAGTGATAGCTCTCTTTATTTAATAACATGAACAGCGTCTTAATTTTCTTTACAATCATTCACAGTGTTATCCAGGAGGAACATATTGTCTGTCTTTTTCCCCGTTTACTGACATACAAATGCTGATAATGTAAGAAACTGTCCCTGTGTATATGTCACAGGATATACTGGAGTATCTAAATTAACAGAGTAACTTGTGAAGTTGTGAAGGTTGTTTGTGTTTTTACAGTCTTTCATTTTTGACTTCAGGTTTCCCAACTTGTGAGTATTCCCTACTCATGAGTACAACTTCGCTCTACAACTTTCTGGTATGACCTGGCCTTAATCACCCAGAGTTCTCAGTCAATATGACCAATAGTGGGCTTCCAGCCTCTAAGCCCCTTATCACAGAGATTTAGAGAAAACCTGGCACTGAGCTTTATTGATTATGAACTCTTTTGCATTTAGCTGCTGTGTCTGACCCTGTTTGTCCATCTGATCCTCCACAGGCCACAGATCTTAAGCAACAGATCAGAGTACTGCTTCACCATGCATCATGAACTCTATTGATTACACATAAAGATCAAGAATAAACTGAGCATTTCAACGGATCCTTTCTGGGACAGGCTTTCATTTTCCCAAATATCAGATCAATACGCTGGATGAGTCAGCAGGTTTAAGTGAGGATAATCCCAAGCTTCCCCACATCTTAATTGGAAAATTAATAGATAGATGTCTGGACATAAACAATATGTTATAAAAATGTCCTCCCTGTTGGGAAACGGATATGAGAGAGCACAATTTTTGATGACATAGCACAGATCTTGGGGTGCAGACAGCACAGCCTGAACAACACATGAACCCCTCGCATCTGGGACACATTTAGTACCCATGTGCAATGTATTACATATTTCTGGAAACGAAGCCATGCTCGAGTCTGTAATCTGTTGATGGGAGTTTTTTCCCGTTGTTCATGGTTTGGTCTGTTGTGACTTCAGCATGGTAAGCAAAGGGGAGACGAAAAAGCTGGATAAAGAAAACAGAGAGAGATGAAGTGGAAAGAATTGAAAGACTACAAAACTGCTAAGCAACAAACAGTCCAACAAAGTCAATGCAGCCCGTTTCACACTCCCAGAATTCTCAGCTGCAAATGACTGTTTTAGAGCCAAGGGGTGAAATTCGTCACCCTCATGGTCAGCAGGCTGGGTAAACATTTAAGATCCTGTGTCAGTCTGCGAACTCTGATCCTCAACTTGAGGAGTCCTGGCTAACTTGGTACTACGCTGACCTTCGACAGGAGGACAAGGAGCGTTGAGTGCACTGCTAGCGTTGTGCTCTTCAAGGAATACTTTCACACTTAAATTGAAATATGTTTATTCACAAGAGTTAGATGAGAAGTTCAATACCACACTTACCTGTACAGTGAAGACTGCTAGGAGATGGTTAGCTTATCTTAATGCAGAGATTGGAAGCAAGGGGAAACAGCTAGCTTGCCTCTGTCCAAAGGTACAGGCGAAGACTTATGATTCGTTGTTATATTAAGAAATGCTAACCGCCTTCTTATCCTAGTGTCATATTTAACCAAAACAGTCTCACTAAATCCTGGAAAGAAAACCTTTAAACATCTTTCCTAAAATTCTTTACACATATGAAACTCGTAATTCTACAATAATATGATATTGCTTCTCCACTTCAACTGTAAAATTGAACTGCATAAAATGAAAATTGACTCCACTCTTACAGTTAAACCTCCTTGAACTTTTGAACCTTTACTTTAGTTGTGCTATTGCATGAGTAATTGCATAGACCATACAAAATTGATGTTCAGTTTTTGTTGGTGAATATGTGAAGTGGTGGGAATTGGATATCATTGAGCTCTGATAGATACAAGTGTAGAATAGTGGAGTAATAAGATGTCGGTCCAAGACTTCAGTGAGATATTTTGCCCTAAAGTTATATCACTAATTTATTGCTCTGCCACTCTCAGCTGTCTCTGCTGGAAAAAAAGTAATAATTTCCTTGCAAAACACACTATTTCAATTTCTGTTATTAATAAGCACAAACAGCATGAATCCAATACTGCCAGGTTCTACCACTGACCCAAAGCCACATTAAATCCAATAGGCAGCACACAAACCAACAAAGAAATACGGACATGGCTTTAATAAATGTAGTTAACATGAAGCTTTAAGATGGCCCTCCCAGCCCCTGACCAAACCTCAGAGCAAACCTCAGTCAGCCTCTGTTTAGAGTCAGCACCCTGCTGGTGGCTCGCTACCGTGTCCACTGGTTTTCAAGACAGAATGCTAAGCAGCCGAGCGGTGGTGAGGCTACTGGCCAAGCAGCTCGTTAGGTCTGTGGGGTTAGACAGCCACATCTGGTCTGCCTGCACCCACTTAAAGCTCCACCATGGTCTGCTGTTCAGCCAAACCTCAGAGGTCAGGGATGCAACCAGGGAACGGGTGTGTGCTTTTAAGTGTGTGTGTGTATACCCCTAACCATCCCATATATCCTACAGAAATAGGAATTGGATGTAAATTTGAAACAGTTGTGCTCTGCCTTAAACAAATATAAGCTATTCATTCAAATGCCAGATTAAAGATAGCCAATTTTATCTTTTTGACTTGGATTCATGTGGGCTGGATTGAGGTAGAGGAGCATAAGAAAGCGTGGGCATTGATGCAGAAGCAGAGCTAAATAACTGAAACCCTGTCGTACACATCAAGGTGACATATTACAGGTTCTGTCCTTGAGCTCTTTCACCTCAAACCAATTTGTCACGATGCAAATGCCAGCACCTGATGTCACACATCTGCTGTAATGAAAGTCACCAGTAAGCAATGGCTTCGTGTGACACACTCAAATGTGAAAATTATGATAAAGAGCCCTTCATATGTGCAATAAAAATCAGCAGCTTAAATCAGATGCTGGCTCTGATCATTGCTGATGTAATTAGCGTGTGCGGTTGTGTCTGTGTGAAGAAGTGAGTCACACATTATTGAGTCCTGCATAGCTACAGTACGAAGCCAGAAGATGACATCATGACAGTGACAAAGGCAAGATTTGTCATCGCGTTTCTGTCACCATTAGATTAATTTAAAACATTAAAAGTGTGTGAGCACTGTGTTTTCTTCGCTGTTGTACATTTCAGACCTGCGACTGTAACTGAGACAAACATATGTGGCAACCAAACAAAATAACTTGGGCTGCCTCCTAAGCACTTATGATTGTACACAGAGAGACAGAGAAAGGAAGCATAACAAGATGTAAACTTTGAGCCTTCAAATCAAAATTAATATTATTGCAAATCTATTTGTAATGGAAATGGACAAAGAAAGCTCACTGCTCTGGTCTTGTTTCCGCCCAGTGTGAATGCCATTTTGGCTGAGAGCAGTTGGGCAGTGTGTCTTGCAGGTAAGCCAGCTAAGGCTATTATTAATATTGTATTTCTCAGAATTGAAAAGTAAGAAGTTGAGTTTTCAGTATTTTTAAAAATAAAGGAGCCCAGGTGCACAAAACCTTTTATTACTGATACAATGCAGCAGCCCTCAGTTTTTTATATGGTGGCGACAGAGATATTGCAACAAAAATCTGAAAAAATGCACCATCGTTTCATTAAAATTAAAAGATGAAAAGAAAAAGAGCGTATTGTTTGTTTGTTGAGCAAGTCACATCAGGTCCCACATGTCAGCAGTAGCAACCGTGCTGCAGTACACTTGGCTCACATCTTGGATCAGCACACACATACTGTAATGTACTATGCTGGCATGCACCCCTTCAATGCTGTGGGCTAAAAAGAAATACACAAACAAGCTGTAGAGTACAGCAGGCTAAAGGCCAGGAAATAAATGGATATTTTTAGTGTCAGAGATGCAGCAACCAGAATTGGACTCTGTCATTGCACAGATTGTGAACAATTAAGCTGGGAAGCAGGTGGTCGCTAATGTGTCATATCTAGGCAGACATCAAATCTGGCATAGGAAGATACATAAGCAAAGTATGGCGTGTGCAGGAAGGATGCAAAGTGGTGGCACTGGAGGACAACAAAGCAGCAACAAAGCAGCAGTGAAGAATGTGTTTGTCACAATATCGGCTGGCAGTAACGTCCATGCTGCTTCTTGTTTTCGACTTTGAAATGTGATTTCGTCTGATCTACAAAAAGCACCAGGTGGTTGCATCTTTGTCTAGTGTGGACTGTGACAGATTTGCGTTAAATAAGGTGGTTGGAGAGGCGATATATGCCAACGGAATGCATGTTTGTGCCTGCAGGTGCACGTGAGAGAAATGGCCTTAGCGTGATTGCGAGAGGCTTTGTGATAATTGCAAGGGAAGAGAGAGAGACAGAAAGAGAAGTGGAGATAAATAAAGGACAGAACTGAGAAGCGGAGATTCACATCCCCGAGGCTCCACCTCAGTGTCTTTCATTAGCCAAGAATACCCGCCTGCAACACACACACACACACACACACACACACACACACACACACACACACACACACACACACACACACAGACACAGATAAACAGTCGGAAAAGTAGAGACGGAGATGGAGAACATAATCGCTGGCTAAATGGAGGAAGCTTTTCTGTCACAAAACACTCCACAGGCTCCAATGAGAGAAGCGACAAGTGTATTTCCAATATATCGACTCGCAGCAAAATGTTAAAGCTGTGTTCTATGGGAGTCTTGTAGGGGGTTCAACCATATTCGTTTCTTTACAACATTGATTTTCATTGCTGGAGCCACACAGCCCACTGCTTTATTCATCCAGTAACTTAGGGAAAGATAACTGACAGATTCAACAAGGAACAGGGGAACAGGGGATGATACGTGAATGTTTTTGTGTTTGTGTTTGGAGGACGGGGGAAGGGGAACAACGTGGTGTGCCACATAGCCGAGCATCTAACTGTATTATACAGATTAATTAATAGCCTGAATCTGTTCCCTATTATCTCTGTATGCTTGTAGATGGGGGTCTTCAGCCACATGCGGCGCTGTGTGGGGGGTGCGGTATGCTCCGATTACATCAGAGCCAAGGCCACGAGGGATCATTTTAATGACCCCAAAAAATGAAACCTCAAACACATATCTCCATGATGCCCCTATCGCCCGCAGCAACAGGCTACAAAATAAAAATAAGTAAAACACACAAGGACTATTCCTCAAACCCCCCACACGCATCCATCTTTTTCTTAAGCCAGTCAAACACACAAAGTGGATCCAGGAAGTGTCTGTTTCTGGGGTGTTTTGTGGCAGTGGGATGCAGTGGAAGTGTGTGTATGAATATAGAGGAAAGGGGGGGTGTCAAAAAAGCAACAAGTTGGAGGTCATTGTCCAACTTCAAAGGGCCTGCCCATCCCCCCCAAAACCCCTCTAACTTTATGTGCTGTTTTACGATCCAAAGGCAGACAGACACCGTCGAGTTTCTGGCAGTGTGAGCATGTTTCATGGCCACGACCAGGATGGATGGATGGATGGATGGATGGATGGATGGATAGGCAGAGAAGGAGGGGAAAACCAACTTTCTCCGCTGACTAACATTGACCTGAGGCAAACAGTGGGGCCCTATTTGTCTTCAGGTTGGGGGCTGGGGGTTAAAGGCAGTGACCACTTTTACACCTAGATGTCACCAGCATTCATGTGTGTGTGTGTCTTGAGAGAGAGAGAGAGAGAGAGAGAGAGAGAGAGAGTAACAGAAGTACAACTATAAAAGAACTTGAAACCATGAAAGAATGGAGACAGAGAGGGAAGGAAGAGGAAAGGGACAGAGCTGATAGTGCGGCAAACATTATGAGTTTCATTTAAAAAGAAATCGAACAGTTTTGTGGCACAGCAGTGGGCGTACGCAGATAAGAGAGCAGGGACTGGAGCTGTCTTATCTGCAGTGTGGGTTTTGTTAGAGACTGTGGGAATATTCAGGGGTGGTCTGAAAATCTCTGTTTTTCCAAAGAAAGAAGGAAATTTGCCATCTGAGACAAAATAATGGGGCTCATAATGCAACGCTGAGGGCTACAGGTCACTGATAGGCTAGGTCGCAGGGAGCTAATTCATATATGGTCCCTTTACGAACACACACACACACAGACGCACGCTGCTTATGTGCGTAGACATTCAATAATTGGTGTTGTCATTCATTCATAAACACACACGTCCATTTGGTGTAAAGATTGTTCAAATATTAACCTCTACATACCGGCAATATTTCAGTGCAGTGGTCTATGTGCATCTTTTTGTGCATCAGCATTCACATGTCCATTGTTTGCTTGTGTGTGTGTGTGTAACTTTGCCTGGCCCTGCAGTATCGCAGCGAGGTCTGTGCTAAGCATTTATGAGCTAATTAAGGTCTGGCCAGGACTGGAAAGCTGGTGATAAGGCCTGTCTCCGGCCCTCTCATTAATGTTACACGCTCCGCTGGGGTCCCACACACACACACACACACACACACACACACACACACACACACACACACACACACACACACACACACATAGGAAAAGTCTGTCCTCCAAAACAACAGTGGCAGCACTATTCACTCATTATTAAACAGGCTTCCAGACTGATTTCACAGATTTTGCCATTTGGGAGCCAGACAGGGAATTCTTAATAAGCGACAGAAACTGAATAAGGAAATGGAAAGGAAGTGATAGTGTTGCATTCGTGTGTCACATGTAAACTAATAACACTATACCGGTGGCTAAATTCGGTAATGAGAGAGCAATATGGAATGTGGTTCCCCCAGTCTCTCAGTTTCTATGTGGAGTTGTAAATTAGTGCTGCATGATAATATTATTAAAACACAATTTTGAGTCATAACTCTGTAATCTCACAGGAGGTCACAGAGGCAATATTGCTATTAAAACACACACACATCTTTCTACAGCTGCACCCACAAGCATCCCTCTCCGTCGGCATCTCCTCCTTCCACTTAACTTGATAATTCCCTCTCTTCGCCCCATTCTTCTGCTCCACATTCCTTTGTATTTGATCACTGTTGATGTTTATCTCCCGCTCCCTCCTGCTTTGCAAATCAAACACAACCCAACATGCAAACTTTGCTTGCAAAAGAGACACGACCAAAACCTCAACAATTCACTGTGACAACAGCACATGCTATGTTTATGTGTGTGTTTGCTTTGTGGCATTCCTTTCTGTATAGATCTGGCAAAATACAGCAGGAGGAGACACGGATCGCAGACTGCCGGGAATTAATCTCTAAACCATTAGTGGCCAAATTATAGAGAGACAGAAACAAAGATGGCAAGACAGCAAAAAAAAAAAAAAAAAGAAAGAAAGAAGTAAGAAAATCCTGAAGATGATGATATGTGGCAGGAAAAAGAACAGCTTGCAGCAGTGGAGGAGAAACAAGTTACAGAGAGCAGTACGTAGGCTGGTTTGCTGGAAAGATGACTTGTATGGAAACGGACCAATCTACAGGCTGTCTGCCTGTATGAAGCTGTGCCAAAGCGCGCACACACACACACACACACACACACACACACACAGTGACCTCCACCATCCTGAACATGATAAGCCAGGCGTGCCCAGCACCAGACAACAGACAAAGCTAGCTACAAGCTAACTAGCTAGCAGCCAGATTTTCATTAGGAGTTGGTGGAGAACAAAACAGAGCTTACCAACATGTTGGTATTGCATTCATGGGAAGACCAGAAACATTGTTCCAAATGAATGCCAATTTTGCTCTATATCCACTGTATGTGTAAATAACTATTGGCTATTGCTGGGTAACATGTTTACTGTAAATAGGGGTGACTGGCTGTGTCAGGATTTTATAAACTCAGATCCCAATTCAGGTTAAAATAACGACTTGGTTATGGATGGAGAAGGTTTGTGGTCTTGGTTAAAATAACTCAAGGTTCGTTGTCCAAGGAAACAGTCAAAATCACAGTGGACATCAGTCTATCCTAAGGCTGCTAGAGGTGTTCAATGCAAGCATATGTTGTTATCAGGCATTTGCTGAAACAACTGAGACACAATCTGGAGACCTAGTTTCAGATATATAAAATCTGTTTTGTGTTCTCTTAGTCCTGTACTGTGATAAAGAAAACAGTTTGTAGTCTACATGATATTTAAGAAATAATTTCCTGCAAAAAGAACCAAATAATCAGATTTCTTTAGTGCATCTGAATATGAATATGCTCCCTAGCTACATGTTAGTTCGTATAAATTAATCATTTTAGAGATGCAACAGTATCCCACTGTACTCTATGATAACATCCAGCATGTTACTAATTTAGATATCAGAATACAAAGCCTTGATATCTCAATATGATTATATACATTTTCTTTATTTTACTTCATCAGACTAGGCTCATAATAACCCAGACCTGCGTTAAAACACCCCTGATACAGTTTCTGAATGTAGGCAGGGGGGTAGATGAGGTATCTGGGAGTGGTGTGCTTTGAAACCTGGCACCAGCCTCACTGGATAACTATTTATGTGTGACATATTGGAAACATTAGGAGGGTTGTCATTCTAACAGGATACAGCATCAGACACGCCTGACCATTAATGTCATGTATTCACACTACTGAGCTCTTTAATTCCAACATTAGATTTAGATTTCAGGCAGTGAATTACATGCAGCATTCTGACATGTGCATGTGTCTTTAACATGCTTGCATAGTATAGACACACTTAGAAACATAGACTTACTGTGGATAGTCATACAAAGAGAAGAGAATAAGAGAGAGATCCATCGTCCCTGTCCTACTTTCCACCACACTTCTCCTTCTCGTTCTCCCAGCTCCAGTCTTTTGGGAGGGATCAGTGAAAAACAGCCTGTCAGCAAAGTTCAGGCTATACTGTACATCCAGTGCTGTTTCCTCCTAATTCAAAGCCCCCCCCCCCTCTCCCCGCCCTGTAACACTATCAATGGAGGGGAGCAGACATCCACTTTTTACTGCAGCTACCAACTCACAGAACTTACAGCCTGGCACAAATTATCAACTGAATCTATTAACAATTTACACACACATACATATGTACATATCAGTGTATACATCTACCACAAAAGATTATATTACCAGCCTTTTTCTGACGATCACAGATGAAGAACACTGCATTGCATCAATGGTTTAGTTTTCTCCAGAGGGGTGTGCATCATAAACTGAACATCAAAAGGGTGAATGAGAGGTTTTAACTGTCTAGATCTAGATGCACGCGTTGCACAATCAAGAAGACAGGCAACCACACGCAGAGACACTGGCGGAAAAGAAATCTACACTTTGTGTACCTTAACCGACATGCAGATAGTTGTGGCTGAAACACGCAAAGTGCAGGCCAGAAAATATTCATGGAGAGTCTTTGCTGATCTTTTTAGTGTTGAACACAACGTACATGTAGATACACGTATGGACATATTCACGGGGGGTGGGGGGGGGAGACACATGGACTGTTATCCATTGTCTTCTTTAGACACAAGGCGTTCTGTTTGTGTGTCAGAGATAAACTGGCAGGCTGACGTTTCGGTGTACTGGTGACAGCGGCGGAAACCGCAGGACGGCACAATTTGTTCTGTGCAGAGGAGGAATTTAGCATTTGTCTCGACTTCTATCACTCACTGCGTGAACCACAGTGTCTTGTGCATTACCAGCCTGTCATACTGAACAATAGGTTGTTTTACAGAACCCACACTCCTGCCACCCCTGGTCTGGGTGGAGAGACAAAAACAGGGTGAAGGTAAAAATGTGTGTGTGTGTGCGTATGTGTGTGATGGGGATATAGTGGGTGGTAAGAAGAGACAGATCATCTGTCATAAGTTCCTGTGTGTAAATATGTGTGTGTGTGTGTGTGTGTGTGTGTGTGTGTGTGTGTGTGTGTGTGTGTGTGTGTGTGTGTGCTTTGTAGTACAGGAGCATGTCACAAGCTCCTTTGTGTGTGGATCATCCAAACTTCACTGTGTGTCTTTGTATGTGTGTGTGTGTGTGTGTGTGTGTGTGTGTGTGTGCCTTCTCCTTGGCATGATTGAGCGGGTCTCGCGGCAGTGCCAAGGCTGCGGTTATTCTCCAGCCAGAGGCAGAGGCAGAGGAGCACAGATACTTCATTATGGCCTCATTCATCACCCCTGGGACAGCTTGGCACCGCTCTCAGTCCCCCTCCTTCTCCCCCCTACCTCCCTCTAACCTCGTCCCTCGCTCCTCTCTACTTACAGCTGCACAGGTCCCTCGCTCAGCATCTCCTCTACCTCTTTCACCTCATCTCCTACCCACCTCTGGTCAGATGCTTCCTTCTCGCTCTGCTGCTTACATGCTTCGCTCCAGTGTTTCCTCTCTCTCACTTTACTTACCTTTTCTAAGCTTCATTCTATACCCTCTTCTCTTTTTTTAATTAACTCTCTCTAATCCTCTGTGTCTCTCTGTCTTGACCTGTCCTCTCAGGCTTTCATTAACTCCCTCCCTCCCTTGTCGCTCTTCCTTCCCACAAGCTCAGCTCATTTGTCATTCCTGTTATTTGACCTGATCCTCCTCCTATAACTGATCTGAATCCCATTTTGTTGAATTAGTGAAGTTGTGGCGCTGCTCTCACTAAGCCTTGGTATAGGGGTACTTGGAGCCAGCCAGGAGGTAATTAGCCTAGCTTAGCATAAAGACTGAAAGTAAGGTGAAACAGCTAGCTGGCCTTTGTCCACAGTTCAAAAATACATCTACCACTCAACTTTGTAGGCACTTTCAGACACAAAGTGATTTCCATGCAGGGCTATTTTTTTGCTATTTGAACTTTTTTGTACTTGGCACTATGGCTTGCAATGTAACCATGGTAACCACAGAAACCACCAAGATGAAAATGAGTGCACCCTAACTTCACTTGTATCTGAGCAGCAGTGAAGAAACATCAATTGGCAAAAATGATCATTGAGCAGCACCAGCTTCAAAGTTGGATTATCCAGTCTGTGTCCGCATCATCATTCTTTCTTTTGAGCTACAGCCTGCTTTATTTGGCTAAAATGACAATTTGTGGTTTTACAGGAAGAGCTGTAAGTATTTCTTGGCGGGCGCGTCAACGTCCCTGAGACACACTCACAGAAAAGATTCTGCACAGAAGTACTGGGCAGATGAATAAACTGTTGTTTATCAAGAAATAGTTACACCACTTCCTCTGAAACCGCAAATTGCAGTTTTTATGTTCCTGTTTGTGTACGGATCAAGCAAACTAAATACAAAGTGTTAATTGGTGAGCTTTAGATGTATTAGTAGGCAGATTAGTGAACTTTGGACAGAGTTAGGCAAAGTGTTTCCCTATGCTTCCAGGCTTCAGGCTGCAGCTTTATCTAACTCTGGGAAAGAAAAAGAAAATTAGTGTATTTCTCAAAAATACTATATACTATTCCTTACAGAAGTAGTTGTTTGCCTTCATATATTATCAACACCCAGGGAGGCTTCAATCTTTTTCATGGCATAAAAAGCACAAAGAGGAGCCTACAGCACAGAATCTGGTGATTGGCCCTTTACAGTATTTTTTCTAACCCCCTGTATTTGTGTCTGTGTGGGTTTGGACCACACGAGTTGGGAGCCTACCTGCTGTCCCATATGGTTGGCATTCAGCCTAATTAAAGCTTTTGTTGCCCCACAAACTGGGTGTATTACCATAAGTGCTCCCTGAAGTCCTGTATTTATGGCAACTTGGCATTATAAACAGGGATAAAAGGAGAGCAGAGATGAGTCTGATTTCTCTGCACGTCACCATAGAGACAGAGGAAAAAATCCCAGGCAACACAGCAGCTAACCAGTAATACCAGCTTGCATGCCCACATTATGACCGTAAATAGTGCCACTGTCATGTACAATGCTTGGATTTCACCTTTAATCATCTTTCAGTTAACGTTTAGTCATACGGGCATTTTTTTATGAGATGGAGATCAATTTAATTGTTTGATTGTATGTGTAGCACAAAATATCTTAATGTCAGAATGTAAAGACAGAAAGATTAACTGATGTGCCTCTGCCTATCTCGTTCTTGCCATCTATGACACTGATCAAGCTGACAGTTATATAGTCTACAAGCCACTCCACTCTACAGCCTTTTCCACTCTCTGTGCTTATCCCACATAGCAGTCATACCTTTGGGACTAGCTCAGGGTGATCCGAGCAGAAGACATATGACACTGAAACATTAACACACAACCCTAAGCTCACTGGCTGAGGTCAGTGTTGAGAAGCTGCCCTCAGACAGCCTAAATAATGACCATGCATAGCCAGGTATTCCAGATAAGAACTGATACGATAAATAGAGATTGAAGCCTCAATAAATTTGTAAACAAGGAGGAAATGCTATCAACTTAGCTAAGAGCATGAAAAAGGATTTCTCTTGCTATAATTCAGTTCATAATTATCCTCCATCAGGACTTTAATGAACTGTGTGAGAGCTGGCACTTCCTCTGCTAGCTGTGAAACCAAAAATAGCTCTGTTTTGTGTGGTGCATACAGCAGATGGATCAAAAACAAAGAATTTCCACTGCCAAATTTTTCCACCATGAAACTTTTTCCACAGACAGAGGTGCTGTGTCGGGCTGTTAGGAGTCTCTGTGTTCTTGACAAAACATGACGGAAAAACAAGGGAGGTGTGGAACAAAATAAAACTAGCACGTTGCTAACACCATGGCTCAGCTGTGTCCCTCGTTTCCTTATTAACCCTCACAGGAGATGTAAGGCCGCACCGCATCCCATCAAACTCCAATCCATCTTTTCATGTGTAATAAGCCCTCAGCTAAATGAGCGCTACTCGGGGCCACTTTCACAATAATGTCAAGAGATGGTGAAAGGAGATAGGTGAGGAACAACATCTGGGGCCTCTTTGATCACTGATGACTCTACATGGGAGAGAAAAGGAATGGGAGAAAAGAGAGAGCGGATCCGAACATATTTCTCTTTCTGTTTATGCGTTTGAGGACACAAATGACTCAGAGTGACGCGACCATCCGCTGTTGAAAATACGGCATAGGCAAAAACTCATTTCCTCCCTTGTCAGCAGAAAAGTTCAGACAGAAAAAGTTCAGCTGGAGGATACCGGGAGTCTAACTCCTCACCCAGTCACCTTGCGAAGATGCATCCGGTTTCGGATGAACTGCTGCTATAAGGCCTTTTTTAAGAAAAAAAAAAAATGTCTTCCATTGTCAACCCTTAACAAAGCGCTATTGTTGCATCCGGGTCTCAGCATGACAATGGCTTGATTTCCCTGAGATTTTTATGGTAATTGACTTAATCTCTGTAACCTAATCGAGGTTTTAGGCAGTAAACAGCTAGAAAACGAGAACAGTGGGTGAAGTTGTGGTTGAAATGGAAGGAAATGGAGAACGCTGTTCTGGATAGCTTAACTGACATCATGTTGACATGCTGCTACAGTAAGGAGTGTTGTTTAAGATGAGTGGTTTGGCTGCCACGCAACAAGATAGGGTCACATTCTTTGTAAGCACCCTCTCTCCCTCTCATTTTACCAATCTTTTATGGTTTCATGGATTCCATCCTGGTCCATTTTTCTCTCTCTGACCCCCTTCCATCTCATCTGCCTCAATCCTCTTATTCCCAAGCCATTCTATATCTGTCTGACTGCCTCTCCATCTTCCTCTCTCACACTCCTCCCCCCTAATCACTCTCATCACTCTCTTGTGAAGAGGTGGGGGAAGCAGGCTCTTGTGTTTGACGGACAGGTCCTGAGTGCAGACATCTCCCTGTGGCCGACCTTATCAGTGGCCAAGCTTGGCAGAGTTGAGTGGCAGCCTGCTTTTTCTGGCTGCACTTTTCGCCTCCGTTGGTCTCTGGGGCTCTGTCTGTCTATGTATGTGGATTCTAACACATCTGAGATCAGGCCAGTCTAAAAAAAAAAAATTGTCTGACAGCACACAAGACTTTCATTGCAATCTGTTTTTTAATTCAAATTAGGCCAGTGCTGATACGTTTGTTTTTTTTTGTTTTTTAAATGACCTTCAGATGTCATTCAGTGACTTCAGTGGGCCTGAAAGAGCTTTTGTTTCAGTTTAAGCACTCCCATGGAGTCGATCATAACTGTGACACAACCCAATTACCTAGTTTCTCTGTTATTTCATTCAAGTTTCATCCTGTCTGATCCCTCAGACAGAAAGCTTGAGAGCTTACTTCTGGCTAAGTGTCCCAAGACTGATGTTGTCTGGCACTGGGTGGAGATGGAGTACAGATTCTGTGCCGTCCACTGATCCAAAAAAAAAAAGTAAAGAATGACGTAACAAAAAAGGAGGGAAACATGCGGAAAAGAACAAACTAGACGAGGGGACACTGTTTTCTGTCATTTCGCTCCAAAGTTATCTACCAAATATCTGTATGATATTAAAATAAGAAAAATCTTGTCTGCTGTCTGTGATAAACCAAACATTTGTGGGATGGAAAATTGACATTTAAAATCTTCTTATTAAACTTGCTGCCACCCTGGCTCTAGAGATGGCAATGTTGATTAGTCATTCACATCTCAACATCTATTAAATGGATTCGCTGTCCCAACACAATGAATCCTGAAGATCTGAGTGATTTCCAGACTTATCTCAAGCACCACCATCAGGACAAAAGAATCAACTATAAATATCTCAACATCTGCTCTATTGTATTGGCACAAAATCTTCTACAGACCTTCATTGTTAACTTTTTGGATGATGCATCCTAGTGACTGCAGTGATCGCTTTTCTTCTAGAGCCAAAATAGGGTTCACATTTGCTGTTTTGAGTAAAATGTCTCAACAACTATTGGATGGATTAGAATGAACTTTGGTACAGACATTCATGTCTCCCTCAGGATGAATTGTAGCTTTGGTGATTACTTTTCATCAAGAGCCATCATCATGTCAAATTTTAAATGTATCCATTTTATTATCACTAAAGGCAAAACTAAGCCTCAGCTCTAGTTTGTGTTTAATGCTAATTAACAAATGTTAGCATACTAACTAACTAAACTAAGATGCTGAAATTGCTGAACATCAGTGGTACAAGTACAGACTCACTGAACTGAGTATAAATTTCTTATTTAAAATGGTCCTTGCATCCCGGCTGGAGCGACACTGCGCTGCCAGGAGATGACGTCTCGTTCTGAACATGTGAAGAATATTGTGGGAGGTGAAAATTCACATCTAAGATGCGAAGCGTTATAAAGTTGAATCTTCACAATAACAGATCTTGGATTCATGTCATTTAATACATTTGATACTGATCAAAAGAAAGGAGGCATGGTTAAACAAATGACGGCATAACAAGACAGAAATAATGGTGCGATGGTGATAGTGGAACAGAAAGTGAATGACAATTGCAGCCCTTTTTAGAGATTCAGACGATGAAATGTAATTAGGATTAAAATCAATAGTAGTGATCAATGCAGCTCTAAGTTGATACACCACTGTGAGCCAGCTCCTTGACATCGATTGGTTGACAGCACACAAATGCAGGCGGTTGGTCTGGCAGCAGGAGGAAAGACTGGAGGACTGGACCACTCGCTGACCAAATCAATTGCCACACTGCCTGAGGGGCAACTAAAGATCCACTTGCAGATCCTAATTCATTCACCCCTTCGCTTTCCATCCCCCTCCCTCCCTCCTTTCTTTCCTCCAAACGTTCATCCTCCTTCTGCTTTAGCGGGCTCAGCACATTTTAAGTCTTTCTTTACTCCGGAGAAACTTTGAAGTCAGGGATGTTTGTCTTGAGGTCTGGAAGGAAGTGGTAATAGGATGAGAGGCCAGGTCTTTCCACAACTTTTAACAAATCCATTTTATCTAATTCCACTGATGATATGATTTTCCTGCACACACACACAAATACACAATATGTTCCCTAGCAACACGTTTAAATCAGTCAACGCAGAGGCCAGTTTTTGTAGGTGTAATCATTATGGGTGGGTGCATGCAGCCAGGTGCGGAGAATGCGAGCTGCACAGGACTCAGAAAGAAGTAGGAAAGCTGCAGAACTCGCTGAGCTCTAAATCTCTCTCTCTCTCTCTCTCTCTCTCTCTCTGCCCTTCCCCTGTTAGTCTATTACCAACCTCTCACACAAGGGTGCCATCAGAGCATCAGAGGTGGCAGCATGTCTGTGTGGAATGCACTCTGGCAATTTACGGACACACTCACACGGTCAATAAATACTGTTGAGCCAGCGCTGGATCTCGCACATGTAAACTGTCCTTAAACTTGTCACATCTGACATGATTTGAGGCTGAGCACATGCCGGAGGCTTTAGAGAAAGGAGCTCTTGATCAATCTGGCAGCGAAACTTGTGGCACTGACATATATAGGCATGCACTGATACATTCACACAAAGACACACACACACACACCTCTTGCACATGCAGACCCAAACATGGAACCACACATACAGAGTTTGTGAGACAATAGTCTGGACACTGCCTGGACCTTGCAGCCTAGTATAAGTGTCCGAGTTAAAAATAAAATGGGGAAGGCATGTTGCACAGCTGTGAGATGCTGGGAGATTTGTGTGCTGTCAGCCAACTTAAATCACAACAGCTGAGATGACAAGGCACTGCCTCTTAACTGCCTTTTCCTCTTCTCCCTTCTGTCATTCACTTGCTTTTTTATTTCCCTGCTCCTCTAACTCAATCCACCACTACACCTTCAGCCATTTCTCTTCCCCAACTCTCTCCCCTGACACACATTTTGTCACTTCCATCTTTTTTCCTCTAGTCTAAAGATAATGCCACCCACTCCTGACAACAGCGTTGGCAGCCCAACAAAGCAGCACCCGAGGGAACGGAAAGACAGGATTCGAGTGATGCTTTAACTCAGTTGTCACTAGTCAGTCGTAATTCACTGTAAGCATCAGAGAGACAGATTTGCAAACTGGGCAGTTGCTTAAAATTACACTCACACTTGTGAAAGCAGATACAGCCAGACTGACACATGCACTGTGATTTGGCCAAATTGTCATGGTATGCACGCCCTCCCAAAATTAAAACATTCCATAATCCTCTAGATAAGTCAACAGTGTCCTTAAGAAAACTAACCAATCACTGAGGGGATTAGCTATCGAGAACGAGGGTGTCAAAATGCAGAATTTACACCACCCAGGGGAAAAGTCTTGACTCCCTGCCAAAGACAACTCTTCTCCACCAATCAGCACCTCAGAAGCCGGCACGAACAAATCAGCAGCTGAATGAAAAGGATAAAAATGTTTAAAAGTTACTCACCGCTTCCCGCTTCCCCCCTGGCTGTGCTGGGAATGGGGTCGAGGTGTAGGGAGGCGGGAGTTGGTGGGGGTGGGGGGCACTAAACAACAGGAGGATCTCAGAGGGGGCAGAGAGAGCAGCAGCAGTGCGGCAGCCTGAAGCAAACACTTTCAACGGCTCCCCCTAATTGAAAAAATCTGTTTTCATCTCTCTCAGATGAGCGAGTGCAAGAGAGGAGAGGGAAAAGAAATAACTGCCTTGAGCTGAGGTGGTGAGGAGTAGACGAGCGGTCCTGCTCACAGATGGTCAGCAGAGTAAGTGTGAGTAAAACACCAAGAGGAAGTGAGAGAACAACAGAGTTTTTCAACAGACAAATGCAATCAGGGGTGACCACCAAGCTGGTTGCTGAGAGGGCAAACAGTCCACAACATTAACCCCTCCCACTGCCTGCAAACAGCAGTCAGCATTTTTCCTAAGCCCCTTCCCCACATGCGCTTAACCCGTAAATGTTCTGGCAGCTTTCTGCGCTGACATCATGTGGGAAATGAAACAGGACTTCAGGCGTAAGAGGGTTTATGGCAATCTGCAGAGTCAGGACCAAGTAAGATTTCTACAAATATCAGACCACATAGAAGAAATTCTTACGTATCACATTTTCTTTGATTGCAGCAATCCCAAGAGATACATAAGGTCCAGATCAAGTTGCAGAAAGCTCTGGCATCCAAGACACGAAAGTTAGCGGTGATATGACAATACGCACAGCAAGACAAAATATAGAGGGAACGGTACAGATTTTTCTACAAATTATAATGACCCTTCTCATTTGTCATAACAATCCCAACTCAAGTCCACTTACAAGCTTTTCAGCTGTCATCAATGCTGACATGTGAGCTCAGTAGTTGTAATGATTTTATCCAGAATGTTATGACTTCCTGTCTGTGTTGGCTGAAAAGTATTTCAGTTCATTCTCGACCTTGGAAACAGACTGAAGGTCCACTTACTTTTATTTTCTTCAGCTCTATCACATGAAGTTCAGTTCTCAGTCATAGCCATACCATAGCTTGGTCAATAGATCCATCTCAACTGAGAAAACTCAATCCTTTTATGAAGACCATGCAATTTGGTTGAAAGCTCTAAGCTTGGAGCTTGGGTTATTTCTAAGGTCAGAATAGCATTTGATGATTAATCAATTCCCTGTATATTTCTGGTTATCTTTGATCATAAAACACCTTCTGTATTTATTGATTGACAGAAAAATAATCACCAAATATTTTCATAATCAGTCTTTTAAATCAATTTTCAAACACAAATGTGAGAATTTACTGCTTTTCTCAGTTAGTTTGTAAGTAAGTAAGTAAGTAAGTAAGTGAATCCCTACGAAGCTATTTTATATAGCTTCAGTAAGTGAATTTCCAGAACTGGATTCTTAGGCTAAATGTGGAAAAAACTAATCCAGAAGATAAATAATCAGAATTAATGTAGATCTGATATCTTATTCCAATAACTGGCTATAAAAAAATGGTCCTCATAACTTCCTCATGTTTCTAATTTATGTGAGATATCAAGCCGTCAGACTTTGAAAGGATTGTGCAAAACATTGATTGATGTCTGTTCCACACGGCAGTACTTGAGCCTGAAGGCCTGGATATTATACTTTAAGCACACTGCGTGTATAGGCGAAAGCTGCTTGAATCTGAATGCAAATTAGGGGTCTTCAGTTGTACAATGACTGATCTTTAGGTTTATAGAGAGTACTAGTGTAGTATTCCCTCTTCAGCAGTCAATCAGTCCACTCTCCCTTGTCTAAATCCACAGGGGCAGCAGTCTATGGAAACATCTGCTAGAGCGCTTTGCAAAAGCTCTCTTCTGTAAAAGCTGGACTAATGTACATTCAGTGAGCAGCGGATAACTTAAATCAGCCCAAGTTGACTGTGACCTTGTAATGGGTCTCTGGATGCCAAATCCTAAACTAACCATAGCCCAAAATGGCCGACTCTGAAGGGAGGTTTCCCCACATCCCTCCCTGCCAGTCATATGTCAAATAAATACAGGAAGAGAAACGGTGAGGGAGAGAGTGAACACAGGAAAGAGTGATCTATCTCTGTGCGGTCCGAGGTTGAGGTTTCTGGCAACGTCAGCGGCTGTGATGTGGGCAGAATGTCATCACTTCTTCTGTGGCGCTCACACTGTGCACCTACTGTTCTCAGGAGTGTGGGATAGCCAGACCCACAGCTGTAAATCTTGAGGGAACAAACGGGGCCAAGAGGCAAGGCTCCTGTCCACACCTGACAACAAAGACCTGTGCTGTTTCTGCTGACGATACGCACAGGTATTCACATAACATTTGCATTTCACAAGCGCAGACAAAAAAAACCAAAAAAAAAAAACCACATGCACACAAATAAAACGAGGCAAAGACAGGAAAAAATAAAACAAAAAGACGCTCAGGCATGTTGCTCAGTCAAAGAAAATTATGCTTACACAATGCCAGTCACCAGCCTTAATGAAACACAACATTTATGTAGATTAAATCAGTTACAGGCAATAAGCCACAACAACTCATGTTCCCTCTCCTGCTACTATGGAAACGGAACTGCTACAGTCCGCATCATTCAAATCTGGTACAAAAGCTTACCCTCACGCCCAAAATATGCTGCGAATCACCCTGCTGTGCCAGCCACAATTAGTCCCATTTGTACAGAAAAAAAATAGCAGAAATGACCAGGAAAAAAGGCACCACCTGGCTGGCATGCATGAGCTCTCTTGCGGCAAAAAAGCCCCCACACCTCAATTTCCTAATGACCGACCTAATGCTTTTCAAAAAATTAGATAATTTATCACTGTTAAAAACAAGACGTGCGTGAAGAGGGCCTGAGGTGAGTCCAGGAAGAGGGAAGAAAGTAAAAGAAAGAAAGAAAAGAAAAAAACGCCCCCTCGTTTCTACATCCCACCACAGAAAGGATAAGTCATGTACTCATCCCCCTCTTCCCTTCAGGAACAAATGAAGTTATCAATCAATCCCACAGTCCCACGGAGAGAGGGAAGAGAAGGCCAGAGGCATACAGAGAGCAATGCTGAGGCGGCCAAAACCACTCAGAGAATACAGGCTGGTTGTTTTGAGAGCCTTAAAGCCCAGGATCAGACAGCGGATACCTGTAGCTTACATATCAATTTTATGTTTGAATAAATTTGTATATATGCAAGTGTAAATCACACAAGGACACACTGCTGTGACAACATTAAGCATAAGACATATCCCAAGATGTATTTAACTTCTTCAACTCTGTCCTTAGATGACATTACATATCATGCTAGCTTGCTGGGAGGGGGGGTTAAATAATTAAATAATGCTCCAAATTTAGGCTAAATTTTGGTAAGGGGAAAACTGGCACAGCTATTTTCAAAGGTGCCCCTTGACCTCTCACATCAAGATATCTGAATGAAAATGTCCACAATGGGTACCCCCGAGTCTCTCCTTTACAGATATGCCCATTTTATGCTAATCCCATACAGCTTTGAGCAAAAAACATGCAAGCAGTATCAATGTGTATTTAAATATTTCTGCATACTGTGATCACTAAACAGTGTTACACATGCATAAATTTGATAAGAAAGCTGAGACTCTGGAGATTCAGTGAGCCCAACTGTATTCGCGTATAAGTGTTAGTCCGTGTAGTAGATATTTCATTGTCCTGAGACCATTTTTTAAAAACTTTACCTAGAGCATTCAGAAGATGTATGGCTCTTTATTATATATTGACAATTAGAGGGTAACTGAGCAATTTCCAAAACTGAATTTCCTCACCATCCATTGCAGAAAAATGCAAACACAAAAATCTCAAAATTTTCAATTGCTCAAGGTGTTACGATGGGGGATTTTTTAATTTTGATGAAATTTTGCACAAAATCTGAGTAACAAATGATATCATCCCCAACAACAAGTTTCTGCAACAATTTCTGAGGCCTGATACAGCATGGGAATGCCATCATATATACGTATATGGCATAATGTGCTCAGCTTACGCATCCTGTATGTGCCTAATCAAAACATAATATTTATGACAGAAGTTCAAAACAGGGTTAAAACTTGAAAACAAGAAAAAGAAGTTACAGTATATTTATAGTATATTAAGTTTTAGTATATTTAAGTTATAGCAGTCTCAAGAAAAGGTGTTTTCCCTCATTTATATGCAAATACAGTACGCTCCAACATCTATTGAGTTCTAAAACAGCTTTTTCTATTGTTGAGTTATTGTATGTATACCAGTGTAAGGACTTGTCTAGAATCAGACAACACCGTGACGACATAATGTGCTACATACCCTGAAGGCACATAAGAAAACAATATAACTGTCAGAACAGAAAAATTATTTTTTCCCACCAAACAGCCAGATGCTGTTCATAACATCAATTTGATGGAATCTGTGGAAATGCAGAGATAAGAGAAAAAGAGGTGCACACATCATCAGTTGATATGCCTACCTGTATGAATCAAGTTTCCTTTGGTCTTACAGAGAAGACTTTGTTGCACAAATTGTGAAGTCATCGTGTCATGCTGAAAACAGACTTTAGCAAATTACAGAATAGAGAATGATCATCAAATTGATAATAATAATAATAATAATAATAATAATAACAACCTTTAATAAACCTTTATTTATATAGCACCTATAAAAACAGCGTTTAGTGACTTAAAAGAACTCAGGAGTGCCCTAGGCTCCAAAGTCGAGGGGCCCTGATGACAAATGCCCGATCACCTTTAGTTTTGAGCTTTTGGAATGGCCAGAAGGGAACCACCTGAGGACCTAAGGCTGGCTGGTAAGGTGTCAATAAGGTATGATATGTAACTTGGAGCCAACCCCTGACATGCCTTCAAAGTGATCAGTAAAATCTTAAAATCAATTCTAAACTGAACAGGGAGCCAGTGAAGAGAAGCTAAAATTGGTGTCAGGTGTCGTCTGTTAAATCCAGTAAGAAGCCTAGCTGCTGCATTTTGCACAAGTTGGAGGCGAGAGAGTGATTTCTGATTTATGCCAGAGAGAAGCGAGTTACAACAGTTTAGTCTGGAGAATATTAGTGCATGCATAACTTTTTCTAAATGGGAGCGGGAAATGTTTTTTTTGATTCTGGAGATGATTTTCAGATTTCAGATTTTGAGATGTTGAGTTTCAGGAGATTTTGTGCCATCCAGTAGTTCACATCACAGTCTAAAACAGCAGCTAGGCTTCTAGGGTCAGCAGGTCTCAGGGGGAGGTATATCTGTGTGTCATCTGCATAACAATGAAAAGAAACATTGTGGTGTTCAATGATACAGCCAAGAGGGAACATATAAATCGAAAATAAAATTGGACCTAAAATTGAACCTTGCGGTACACCACAGGTAATATGAGCTGACGAAGAAGAATAATAACCAGTGATGACTGAGAAGGTTCTTTCTAAAAGATAAGAGTAAAACCAACCAAGTGCAGAGTCTTTGATGCCCACCCAGGTTTTAAGATGGTTAATTAAAATGGAATAGTGTCAAAAGCTGCACTGAGGTTTAAAAGAATTAAATGATGTACTGTATGTCGTAATAAAACACTCCCTTCTCTAAAACCCTCAAAGAGAAATAGATTCTCTTGAATGAAAACATACAGATGACCTTGCAATAATGAAACATTTAAACCAAGGTTAGCTTCTGAAATCTCTGCTTCATGAAACCAGTGAAGTGTGTGTCGTCTAGACGCTCTCCAAGGCCACGCTTATCACATGTAACCACAAAAAGGCCTGGAATTTGTCTTATGACCCGGGATGTCCACATCGCTCACCAGTGAACTCATCATCTCATGGTTTCTGGCTGTCAGTTCCTTTAGCTTATTAGCTTGGCTGCGTTTCTCCCTCAGACAGAGGGGTGGGTGATGAGAGGGGCGGTGAGGTTAAAGACCACAAACTGAGCTTCAGCCAAGAAAGAGATGGAAAGGGAAGGAAAGATGGAGGAAGAAGAAGAGAGACACAGACTGAGCTATTTGTGCTGTTGTTTGAAGGAGAGTAAAAACAAAGAGCGATGAGGAGAGAGAGAGGAAAATAAATGGAGTGTGTGGCTGGGAGAGGATTCAAGAGACTGAAATAGAGAGGGATGAGAAGAAGGAGTTTGCACCCCTTCTTCTCTTCCCTCTGGCCTGGCAGTCAGCCTTCTGGCAGAACCTGTGGTATCCACTGCATATGGGTAACCCTGCAGACACACTAAACGAGCAAAGTTAAAGCAACACTGCAAATGTTGAGGGGATTTTCGAGGCAGGGTGCTTTTTTAAAGATTTTCTTTATGAAAAACAAAAGTCTGAGGCATCGCACCGCAACTAACTGAGGAGCCAAGATTGGGCCTTATTAGCCAGAATAATTTTCACAGCTGTTTCCGATCCGTTTGTACTTCACGTGGACCGAGTGGAGACACAGTGGGGAGAGAAGTGGAAAAGTGAGGAAATAAAAGTAAGGAAGGAAAGGAGAGGAGCAGTGGCAAAAGAGAGCAAGAAAGAGCAGAGATGCTGTCTTCCACTTTGACAATAATTCAACAACCAATCACCATTTAATTCCATGCACACACCGAAAGACACACAGTCCTACAGAAGTTAACAACATGCTCAGTGAGCTCTTGAAGGCCAATCCTTCTACTTAGAGGAAGGTTTGGATTTCACAATGCCCAGCTGTTTCACTTGCACAAGTAAAGCCCATTAAAATTCCTTCTTACGGTGAAGAGGAATCGCTGCGCACACACAAACACACACATATACACACCTCCAGTCTATACGGGAATGAGCTCAAGGCAGTAGAAGATCAAGTCATTAAGTTCATAAGGGCTCTTGTTTCCTCTGTATCTTTTAATCCCTTCTTCTCTCTTTCCGTCTCATCTTTCAATCTGTCCCCCTCTCATTCCCTCAATGGATCTTAAATCTCTGGGGAACAATGGACACACACACATTTACTCACAGCACATTCACACACACTCCCACGTGCACTTATAGTCTCCCCAGTTAGTCACTGTCTCATCATTAACTGTCCCGTCCACCCCCAGCTGAGTACACACACAGCAGCTAATAACCTGTGCACAGTGGCTGTCAGAGGTGTCAATCAAACAAAACAGGAAGACAGTACATTAAAGTAAAGCAAACACCAGTAGACTGCTTAATGAGAAAGACTTGATGCAATAAGTTTGTTATAATAACTGAGAATGGTGGATGAAAGGTGCAAGAGGTGAATGTAAAGAGCTACTCTGCAGCATTGTAATGAAGACATAGGGAAAATAGATTTGACATGTTCATATTTCACTTTCCATGAGGTGTAGAGAGATGCAACTCGGAATGCATTTAAATATATCATTCAAAAGGAAAAGAAACAATTTTTAATGATCTAGTTGCCTGTCACATTTCTATATGAATAATTGTAAACTGGTGCCAATTTAGGCTGAAACATCTAATCTACAATTTTCAATACAGTTACTGCGTTTCTGCAAGGATACTGGGCAACAATACTGGAGTTATTAGGTAGTGCAAAACAAAAGCATCACAGCAAAAAATCTGTACCTCTAAAACCAGATGTTATACTTCTGGCCAATAATCAAACCCAAGCAGAGGTTTCTCTCCTGTTTCCATCACCGCTGACTCCTTTCCTTGCTGTCTCATTGAAAACAAATGCTGCAGAGAAAGGATGCTGGCTTTCCATAAAGCATTACAATGCAGTGTGCCTCAGGGGTCTATTCTTGGACCACTATTATGTTTTTTATATAAACGCTATAGCAAATGTGGCCAATGTAGTTTCTCTCTTAATGTTTGCTGTTAGCATAGCATTGTTTCTTTTACACTCAAATTTTAACTCTTTGATTAAAGGCGCTAACTTAGCTGAGGTTTTTTGGACATTGTCCATCTATTAATCTGAATGAATCTATAGTTATTTCCCATACTACAACTGGTGAGTCCATATTCCACAATCCTTCAGAAAATGTTAACATTTCCCAAAAGGTATTGTTAGCCCATTCAAAATCATTTCTTCCCATTAGCACTTTTATATATTTATTTGAACAATAAAGTTGATCAATCATTTCAGGTCTTATTTTGAAAGTATTTCACAGATCATCCCGACTCAATTAGACAGTCATCCAAATCCAGACATCTTCATGTTCCCAAATATCTCACAAGGAGAGGTCACTTTTCAATTAGACAGAGGGGTCCTAACTCCTTGTTTGGTTTACACATTGCATCCTTTTTATGGTCATGTAGAAGAACTTTTTTAAAAGACTGAAAATTTAAATGTGCTATAAAAGATCCTCAAGTTAGCAAGTTCAGAAATGTAACTTTTGTTGTTTTTAGGAGGACATGGTGTGCTAAATGTCTAATATGTGGTGAATCAGATTCCGGTCAGGGTCAGCACGTCATCAACCACCCAGCGGGAGTCCTAAAGAAACACACAAACAGTCTCCCACTCATACATACACACACTGATATACGTGCACACATATCTAGCTGAGTAATCAACCTCTGGCCATGATTGCAGACAGTCCATCTGCAGTATGTTTTCATGTTAGGAATTAAACACACAGACAAAAAAGGTATGATGAAATCACACACAGACACACACACACACACTAACCCAGCCATGTCTGATTAGGCCATGACCTGAATGAACCTTGACCTGTTTGGATTATCTGTGTGTGGGGTCATATTTGCGCACACACACGTGTCATAGTGACGCAGACACAGTCACCATCCTCTGAACAGCCCCTTAGTAACATTGGCGTCTCTTGCTGAAGCTGTTATTCATGATCTAACCACAAATTTCTAAACAGATATTTCCCCCCCAAATTTCTCAATAAAAATTTTGTGCTTGTGTCATCTGTGTACAATGTGTTCATCAGTATCAGGTTAAGTGTGTGTGTGTGTGTGTGTACAGCTGTGGGTCTGCGCGGGTGAGATGCTGCCTTTGTTTATCACCGCAGCCACATTGATGAACTGTGGCTCAAAGCCTCATGCCATGTAAATCCTAACAACCAGTCCTCTCAAAACTCAGAGTGAGAAAAAGTGGTGGAAACCTCCCTCAATAACTGGTTCCAAGCGTAACACTCCAAAGCGAAACCTCTCGCCATGCACACAACACATGCTTCGCTCTCCAGTCTCATTAAAAAGCCATCGCTTCACTCTCTCGTGCGCCCAAACAAATACAATTGTAAATTGAGAACAGGGCGGAGGAGCAAAAAAAAAAATTCCCCACGAAATGGAGCCGCTCCCTTTGTGGTGACTGTGGCTTCACAATATGGGATTGCTGGAGTGTGTCCAAAACAGGCGCGTGGCCCCCTGTTCTGACAACAGCTGAGGCCCTGAGCACCCCCCAACACACACACACACACAAGGTCTCCAGGGACGAGCTCTGTGTGACACAGTGACACAATCAATCAGTGGATATTGCTTCTATTGACAGCCCCCAGAAGAGTCTCCTTCTGTTTGATGATCTGTTGCCGTTGTTTTTCCTCTTTCTCTCTAACTTCACTCCTTGCTCTTCGGTTCCATCGTCCTTCTTTCAATCCTACACCGACCTTTAAGTCCATATCCATTTTCTTTCCACTCTTTCATCCCGTACTTCTATTTGTCACCACCATCCACTCTGCAAACCTATCTTTCTTTTTTTAATTTCCGTTGCCATTTGAAGAAAATACCACACACACAACCACCCAGACAGGCACACACACACACACACACCCACAAAAACAATTCATTGATCCTAGCCTCTAACACAATCAGACAACACAAAACGATTCCTTCCTTTGGGGAGTGAGCGGATGGGGAGGGGAGTCAAAGCACAAGGGCTCATGCATATTTCATATGCACAATGATACACTTTCTGGGCCATGCATAATGCAGACACTGTTTAAGGATGAGTATTGGGGGGTAAGAGGGAGGAGGGGGGATTTAAGTTGGGGAAATCAAATGGAAAATGAGATAGCACCCACAAAGCCCCATAATTTGAACCCAGCGTGTCTGCACACAAACACCCGTCGTCCAGGCTCAAAGTTCGCCTCAGAGCCGTTCATTTCATTTCAGTCCAGAGGAGACTTCACATGTGGTGTACAAGATGTGTTAAGTGGACCATCATGTGTATCTGTATTCAGTGGAAAATAAGAAAGGGTCAGCGATTTGTGTTGCGGAGCAGTGATTATTGCTTCACAACAACAAAATCTGCAGCTTTTGTTTAGATGTTGGTTCGGTTTTGAGTAGTTCTACAACGACAATTAACATACTAGCAATTTAAGCAAGTTAGCACACTGACGCTAAAAGAACTGCTAGGCTAAGAAAAGCCTAATAGGGCTGTCTTTTAGTCTTGTCAAAGGATAATTCTGGTTTATTACAGCTTTATTAAAACCTTATAATAAGAACAATATGCTCAGCTTTTGATTCCCCGTTCATTGAGGGATTCTTATGTGGTTTACATCATCTGGCTGTTAGCAGGTTTCTTGTCTATTAGACAATGTTATAGCAATGTCTCCATGTTGCCAGATTTCAACAACTGGCTACTAAAGGGCTGACACTGTTATTGTAACTGACAGAAAATTCTAGCTGAAACTACAAAATTAAGGTGCAATAAAATTGAATTACCCTTTATTAGGGCGAAGTGAAGGACATTACTTCAGAGAAAAACAAAGAAAATGTCAGATTCCCCTAGTTGTAGCTAATGTTCTTCCTTGAATTCCCCTTATGTGCACTATCCAGTTCCAGTTAAACAGATGTCATATATCAGCCTCTCTGTGAGGAAGCCAAGCCACTTGTCCCATCAGTAAGGCTTTCAAGGCATACGGTCTGAACATCCTCTCTATTCTGACTTAACATTTAACAGAAGACTACAAGTAAAAGGGGGTCAATAACTTCACGGTGACAAAGGAAATCCCTTTTCTTCAGTGGCTTTAACGGAAAGCTGCTAAAGTGCCTAATTCCTCTACTTTATCAGTGGATGTACATTTAGACAGGAAGCAGAGTCAAAGTGGATAGTTAGTTTCTAGGTCTATCACTCAGATGGAAACAAGGCTATAAGCTTTCTGGCAGCAGTCTGTCAGTTTAACGAGGCTTGATGTTGGCCTTCCTCTCTCTTTCTAGCCTCACTTTCTCCCTATTTCTCAATGAGTGATTCTCTCACACTTGCTGTTTCCATAATTCTCTGGTTTCCGTTTTCTCTCCACTCTCTCCTTCTGTCTCTGGCTGGGATTGCTGGTAGTACAGGGAGCCATTCCAGTGGTGAATGAGCGAGTTTTAGTTCTTTCTTTTTCAACCCAAACCTGCTCCTTCTTCCCTCTCTACAGCCTCATCCCTCAATCCAGATGCACAACGCATGGAGAGAATACCGGAGATGCATTTCCATGTGCCACTGGGGATGTCCACAATCCAATTCCACTCAAACAGATGTCATATATCAACCTTCTCTGAGGAAGCCACGCTACAAGAGAGAAAAGGAGGGAGAGGGGGAGAGGGGAAGAAAAGAGGAGGAACAAAGGAATGATCAGGGAGGCTTTTGAAAGGCAGCAGGCTCAAAGTCAGACCCCACATGCTACAATACAAGCACATACAAACACAGTAGGATTGCAACAATGGTGAGGATATGGTTACCACACAATTGTGCATTTCCTTACTACCTGTATATCTTCTTTTTGTACCCACTATGCACAGCTACCCCCACCCTATTCCTCTCACTGTCTCCAGACTTTCTCTGGTAAACAATAAAGAAGGTAATTTGTGGTGAATTTACTCACTTTTCCACTGAGAGACTTCCCATTGTGTTTTTTCTTTCAGGCTAAAAGGCACCATAAAGGTTGTCAGATGGTCTCATTATGATTTGTTGGTGTTAAACAGAAGTCATCAGTCACAATGGATGGAGGGGGTTGGCTGCCTGTATGGCTGACTGGTGGTTAGCTAGATTTATAGGACAGATAAATGACCCCTATACATATGGTAAACTTGCATTCTGGGTAATTAGATTCAAATTAGATAGACTCTTCCACTCTGTTAGAGTAGAAAATGCACAAAATCCAAATTTAAGATCATTCAAGCATGTTTAAGAAGTTACCTTTAGCAACACTGGCGACGAATCACATCCTTAAATTGTATAATGTGCTAAATATATACAGACTAAGAAGCTACAGCCATACTTGCGACTATGAAGCTGTACTTTTATATGCACATAAGCTAAATGCTAAGATCAGCATTCAAACATGTTCACATTACAATGCTGATATGCTAATGTAGCAGGTATAATGTTACCATGTTTATCATCTTAGTTTAATATGTTAACATGCTAACATTTGCTAATCAACACTAAACACAAAGTCAGCTGAGTCAACTCAGTTTTGTAGGTAGTTGGTATTAGTATTGGACAAATTAGAAATTAAATTAAAATGCCAGGGGGTCGAAAACATCATTAAGGTATGTAATCTGGGTACCATGAATGCATGTATAAGATTTTGTGGCAAATTCTATTGATTAGTTATTGAGATATTTCGTTCTGAACCAAACTGGTAGTCTGACCAACAACCTGACATTAACAAACCAAGAGCCAAGAGCCATGCTAGCACTGCAAAAGAAAGGAAGATTCAGTGAATAGTATATAATCTAAATTTGCCCGTAAGTGTGAATGTGTTTGTCTGTTCTTGTCAGTCTGTCTGTAGCTCTACTGAATCCATGCTGTGATTGGCTCCAGCCCTCCCATAACCTGAACAGCATGTAGAGATAAAGGATGGTTGAATGGATGTAAATATGGACCGAATCTGGATATGATGGATGAATAATGGATGTACGGATGTGACATGTGTTATGAATCTAAGATCTTTCTGTAAATTAATTCTGAACATCACCTTGAAAACCCACGGGGCTGAAATGTACTGTACATGACATGCGAAGATAATTACTAAGTGCTGAAATAAAAGACATCAATTATGTATCTCCATGAGCCATTCTTGTGCACTCAGAAACAAACTTCTATATATTTGAACATGAAAAATGAAAAATAGATTGTGTCACTCAGTGTAACATCTAACACATCAACACTCGTGAAAAGCAAAATGTGGCTTATAGGCTGATCTGCGGGCAACCAGCAAAAACTCTCACTGCATGTTGATATTCATATCTGAAATGAACATCAGGACTTTGACGAACATCTAGTTATGTTGAGAGGAGAGACTTAGCTTATCTGTCAGTGCATGACAATAACTATAATTTTTTGCTTTCTCTCCTGCCCCCATCTCTTCCTCCCTCTCTGTCTGTCTATGGGCTGGTGTCCTATCTGTGTCCAGGCTCTTTCTGTTCATGGTTCATGGCTTCTATCTGCCTAAGATGATTCCCTTGTGGCGCCATGAAGCGAGACAGAGAGGGAAGAAAAAAAAAAATCTCATTAAAGAAGGGATCATCTGCTGTCAACTACCGGCCCGGCCCCAGCTGAGCTGGGACACACAGAAAATACAAATGGTCAGAAAGACCCACCAGTACTCTGGAGCGCTGCCATGATGCACAGTGCTTTGTGTCAGCTATATATTGGATGGTGTCTTTTTAATAAATAATAATAATAAAGAGAGACAAGGAAACCTCAAAACAATGGAACATATGAAAATCTGCTGATGGAAATGGCCATAATTTATTTATTTTTTTCCCCTTTATATGCAATAAAATACACTGCGCTGTTAGAAAAATTATGTGAGAGCTGCATCGAGCCTCCATGAGTTGTGGAATAAACCTCAGTCTGAAACACACACACACACAAAAGAAGAAGAAAGAAAAGTTTCTTTTCTGAGGCAAAAACACAAAGTGGTAAACAAGTTTCACTTTTCTGCGAAATGTAACAAAGCTTAATTTAATTCTTTGATTTGAGGCACTGGTAGAAATTGGATGCTTGATTACATCTCATGAGAAGCTGCATATTATAAAAGAGAGAAGAGGAGCACAGTAGTTAAGCCTGCAAACGAGTGTTTTCAATTAATCTGCTAATTATTTTTTCAATTCAGCGACCAAGTTAAAAAAGCTAATAAATGTACAAAGTTATTACAAAAAAGAGAGCCGACCAATACTTTTATTGGAAACATGCAAAGGCTTCTGATTTGTATTTGTCGTTATAGAAGGAGAAGCACAGGTGGAAATAATATTAACAATGCTTCTATTCAGCTGAGGTGTCCCAGTAAGTCCCATCAGTGAGCCAGTGCTTTTTCATGGCAGGCATTAGGACTTGTCATAGCACATAATGCACAGGTGTAATTAATAACAATAATGAGGGCTATAATCCACTTAGGTCTTCCATCATTAAAGGTCCAGTGTGGAAGTTTTATGAGGTTCTATTTACAGAATATGGCATAAATGGAATATATTATGCATAACTATGTCTTCATTAGTTGCTTAGCATAATCACCTGAACATAAGAACCTTTTATCTACAGACGCTGTGGGACCTCTTCTACAAGTCTACCATGTTTCTACAGTAGCCCAAAATGGACAAACTAAACACAGGAATCAGCACACCTGAGTGCAACACAGCAGTTTTTATTGTTATGTGTTATTCTGTGATGAAAGTTGAATAACTTTTCGAAAATCTTTGTTTCAGCAAGATTTCGACTTTTGTTACTCCAATATTATCAAGTCTCTCTGCCATGGTTCCTCACCCTTCACAGTCCTTTGATCATTTACTCATTTTAAAGTCAGATTACAATAACTTTCTAATTGGTAGCATTTTTGCCAAGTCCTAAATTTCTCCTGTGTGCAGTTATTTTAGAAGAAAGAGCTTCTTCAAACCAAAAACAATCTTCTAAATGTGCTTCTCTGCCCTATTTTTTCGAATGATATCCACACCACTTGCAATGCAAATTTCCACCTGAAAAAGGTTGCTTCATCCCCAAATTCTAGAATCCAGTACTCATTAGTTTGCACTACAAAGGTTGGAAACATGAAGATGTAAATCAATGCAAAAGAGAAAACGGGAGATAAAGAAAAAAAGAGGAAGGGAGGCAGCAGAGAGTTCAAAGTATTGCTGTGTGGACGAATAATCATTCCCTTTGGTGGTGGTGGTGGTGCAACAGGTCATGCTCTTTGTGTACAAAGATGGTGTCAGCAGCCAATTTACACCACCTGAAAATCCAGCAGATACCCAGACATACAGACACACTTTTTTTTCACCATCTCACCCCCTCTCCCTCCCGCTCCTTCTAGTGGAAAGTGGAAACTCTCGAGAGTTTAGCGTGCTGAAACACCCTGCCTCTGCCTCTTCTCAAACTCATCCAGTGATGATGTGACCTCTCCTCCCTGGTGTCTCCCAGTCAAGCCTCATTTCCTCGACATCAAAGCCCCACCCCTGTGAGTACTCTGGTTGGACAAACCATCGCTCCTCTGAGATTGTTTAATCAGAAGTGACGCTCTAATAAAGCCAACACATTGAACCCTGTTTTGTTTCCCACCTACAACTCAAAGTCCTCCCAGTTCCCTACTTTAACCAGGAAACTGCACGCTGCACAGAGCCACAGACAGGCCCAAGTGGCTGATGAATCCCATGCCGCTTATTAAATCCAATCTAGCAGATTAATGTTACTTGACGGAGAGAGCTAACCTGCACCTTCCCTTAGAAACTGCACTCTAACAGGCAGATGTCGGGTGCATGTGGTGCAGTTTATATTTGAAGCTATATTTGCAGAAGAGAGATGGAATAAAGGTCAGGAGGGTTTAGCTGTGTGTATGTGAGTCGGTGTGTATGAGTATTAGCCAATACGTATGTGTATGCGTGTGTATGCACCATATGGAGAACAAATTAAACACCACACAAATCACTGGGAAGTCTGGTGTGTTGAGCAGGATTGGCCTTGGATGCTTCTGCAGCTTTGGGATTTAAACAATGCAGAGAGCAACTGTCCATACCTGCCTGTAATGCTATTGTGTCAAGGCCGGATGTTCTGTATAATGTTTGGAAAGGAATATGTCTTTACTTTCACCTCTGTCTTTCATACTATATAAGTGAAGTACGTTTATAACAAAGCCTAAGAAAAGTGGTGTCTTCTATATGTATTGCATGAGTTTTACAGCAGCCACATCCTCTCACTGGCAGTGTTTAAGTAAATTATTTAAAAGATTTCTTCAGAGGATATAAAGACAAGAACTTGTGAAAGAGAAGTTGCCAACAGCAAACGGTACACATCCCACATAATGGCCTTGGGACAGGACCTCACATTATGCTCGCCACACTATCACATCTCATTTTCAACCTTTTTCCATTAAGCAGCTAAAAATCATTATTCCCAAAAGGAATAAATTGATGCTGTTGCAATTCAAACCTATTTCAGGACTAAATTACAGTGAAATGGGATGACTCATGCCACAAAGACCTTCAGAAATATCACTGAGAATAGTTGAAGAACAAGCTGCAGTGACGCAAGAGTGGAAAAAGAGAGAACAACAGCAGCAGAGTGGGTGTAAAAAGACACAGGCTTGAACTGAAGAAATCACATTTTCAGCATGATGACAGGAGAGAGAATCAACATGTCTCATTAAGACTGCTGACCTCAAACCATATAAAAACTGAGCACCTAAAGGCTCTGACTGGATTCGGAAAAGGCTTGACTATGAAATGACAATGATTAGCCATTGTCTCGACCAAGAGGCATGATTGCTCTTAACAAGCACACTGATCATGAGACAATATAAAAATGTTAACAACTAATAGTCAAGTTAGCTTGCCTACTCACAGCACTGTGATTAATCACTCCACACAGGATGTGAGAAAACTGCTTAAAGCCGAGATCATGTTGAAACCCAGACCACAGAAACAAGTGCTTTCAAAGGTTTCAAGTTGTGTACCCACTGGCCAGAGGTGTTTGTTTGATTTTGTGTCTGTTACTGGCCCATGATCAGACCCCACCAGAGCTTTCCTTCTGTCTAAATAAACTACAAGCCGAACTAAACTGCTCTGTCTTTCCTGTTGTCTAAATGAAAAACAAAAAGTGTTGTAGTGAGATGTGTGGCCACCAGAACAGCTTAGAGAGATCCTTGGAATAGAGTCTTTGAACTCTACTGGGGGGATGAACAGCATTCTTCCATTTTGTGTTTTGATTATTGTGTTACAGAGCACTAGTATGTGGCTGTGAAATTCTTCTTCGATGATCCACTGAAAGTCTGAAAGTTTCATGATCCCTTGTGCCCTTTATGAAAGCATTTGGATTCGTTATTTTTCTCAGGTACAGGTGACTCCTTTAAAGTAGTACAACACTGATACCATGTCCCCATGAATTCATTGTGGAGTATCCGCTGGTTGCCTTAAAACCTTAAAATTAACAACAAGACTCAAGGAGGTGACTGTGCCCAGTCATGAAATAGTCACATAACCTCCTGTAAAAACCAAAACAATGTTTTTACTACATAGATTAAACAAATGGTTCATTAATTTATGAGCTTTGCTAGTTTAGTCACGCTAAAATAACCTAATTGGCCACTGGTGGTGTTTTATTTAGCATCAAGACATGAGAACGTATCAATCTTCTCATCTTAGCTCTTGGCAAGAGATGGAATGGAAGTCAATGGAACGCAAGCATGTTATGGGGCTCTATCAGCTTATGACCAAACAGCAAACAAAGCCCAAAATCTTAATGAAGGAGTTGGTTGCTTTACCAGACCATAGACTCAAGTAAAACCATCATCACTCACAACCAATTGTTCATTATTCCTTCATACTGGTTTCTCAGATTCACAGGCTGAATTTTAATCAGCTTCCTGAATTTTAATGACTTAGATACTAGCCTAGAATCAATGACTGAAAGCATGATCTGAAATATGATCATGATGGATGCCCACTTAGCAAGTGAACCCCAAAACTAGCCCTCTGCCAGGCTAACCTCTGGACTAAAATAAGTCCCACATGTGCACATTTGGCTGGAGCGTGACCCTATTAACCCTAAACAAGGCCTGTGCTGGGCTTTGCTAATGACACCCCCACCCTCCCTCGTCTGGACCATGATGTCTGACTGACAGCCATGGTCTGCACTTACAAACAAACACACCACATCATTGGGCATGGGCACACACACAAGCACACACACAAAACCTGTGGAGGCTGGTTGGGTGATAAGGGGGAGGTCAAACAACAGATGGCAACCAGAGGATTAGTGCAACTCAGTTAACTTAGTTAAACACAACAGAGACACACACACATACACACATATTACAGAGTGATACTTTCTAATATTTCTTAGTTTAACCTACAACACTCACGCATGAAGTTGTATTTTAATTCAAAAAACAAAAACAAAAACACACATTTTAGTAAAATATAGTAGCTACCGATGTTGGCTTCCCACCGACACGATATCACTCACTACCTCACAAACCTGGGGCTGTAACTCCCAAGAGGACAAAAAATAAATATGATGGAGAATATTTTTTCCAATGTCTCATAAATTATTGCTTCTTATTGTCAAATGCAAAATAGTTTAGGCCTCCAAACACTGTCTACATGAATTAATATGAGAAGAGAATATCACTCTTTATTTACTTATGATGCAACACAATCTGTGTGCACTTTGGTGTAATGTATGTATACATATAAAGCTGGTGTAGACATTACTTCACTTTAAAGGAGCCAAAAAGGTTAGGAACAAGTGCCCAAACTGATCTGCAGACCTTAAATAAAACATTAAAAATTTCAAATATTTGGCACAAGAAGGGAATGCAATGCAAGATGCACATAAAAAGAGAGAATTATGAAAGATAAATCCAGAAGTTCAAAATTAAAGTTACAGTGGTTACAAGTTTGAGTTTCAAATGACACTGGCCTAACAACAAGCAGAATATTTCCATTCATGGAGCCCCGCTGCTCTTCATAGTTACAAAGAGTTGTCTGTATAAATGTCTAAATGTCTATTAAGCTTCAGTGAATTGCCGTGGTGTATTCAAAGTTACTTAAGAATAACACTGTCATGCCCCTTTGACTGCACAGGTAACAGCTTGAAAAATGACATTAACTTGCATACACAGACACACACATAAACTCACTGATGAAGGATATTCAGTAGTATTTATCAGTCACAAAGCCTTCAAACAAAGGGAGCTGATCCAACAGATGTTCTAATAAATCGCTTCATAGGTATTTTGCAACTATAAAACGAAGCGCTATAAAAATAAGGTAGCACAGCAATGGCAGTTGCAATAAAAACACTATCTCAACAGTTACAAAACTGACACTTCGAAGGAACAGCAGGGTCAGAATCTCTTTACAGAGCAAGTGATGCTTGACGTGAGCGTGTGTAGGCATTGATGTTTCTTCTCCATTGTGCAACCGAGACTGTAAACTTTTTAGGCCAAACACGCTCACGCTTCGGCAGTCCTGCCAAATCCACCAAGTGCTCTGTGGATGCTTCCCAGCTGTCAGGCAGTTATCATCACAGTCGCTTCCACAGAGACTCATGGAGCTCCATGTCAACCGGCATGATGATTGTGTCCCTTCTGGGGTGAATTTCCAGTTCAGTACAGACAGACTTGCTCAGGATTAGATGTCTACATCTGCAGCCATATGCATGGGTAAGAGAGTCTCTGCCTGCCTCTAGCTCTCGGGCAGTTTTAAGAACACAGATTCTCACACACACACTTTGATTTTTTTTTTCACTCTCTCCCCATTATAACCTGCTGGAGCACACAGGTGTCGACCAACCGAAATCCAATTGCGTCAGGCAGGCAGTGAGGCAAGACCAATTGCCTTGTGTGAGTGTGGTGTGTGTGTGTGTGTGTGTGTGTGTGTGTGTGTGTGTGTCTCAGTGACAGTTTAGTTTAAGTCTATTGTGTTTGGGAAGCAGACCCGTCCACTCTCCCGTCTGTTGTCCCACATCATTAATCAGACCAGACAGAACATAGTCTCTGTGCTAATAATATGCCCCACTAGCTCTGCAGCTAACCCAGGACAGTGACAATGTCCTACTCAGTCGACACATTGAGGAACTCACATAACAAATACTTTTTTTCTTATTGTCAACTTAACCTGACCCATTAAAAGACCAAAAACAGCATGGAGTTAGTCTGTCTCTAACTACTTTATGCTTCCCTGCTGTGTGTGTGTAGGGCACTAAGCCCTAAGCCGGATCATTCATAACAGACATAAATCTTAAAAAAAAAAAACCCAAATCTATCATTTCACTTTCAAAAATCACTCAAACAGGGATAAACAATGTCACAATGAATTACCGGGGACTACTTTCTCTCGTGGACTGATATGCAGTTGATTCAATGGTGAATACAGCAGAAGCTATAGATTTCATAGTTTAGCATTCAAGGAAAGAATCATGTTTGCGTTCCTGTAGAGATTTAGATGAGATAACTGATAGCACTTGATGTCTGTACATTAAGTAAGAAGCTGGAGCCATCAGCTGGTGAGCTAAGCTTGGCTTAGAAGCTGAATCTCACTAATCAACACATGACATTGCGTTTGTTTAATCTGTATGAAAACTAAAGGTTGTTGTTTTATTGATGGTTACATTTCTTGGCCCAGTGGCAGTGGCGTCCTTGTCAGATGGTATTGTGATGCTGCCAAGCAATCAGCAGCCTAGACAGAGCCAGGCTAGCTGTTTCCATCTTTTTCCCGTCTTTGTGCTAAATTGAGGTAACTGGCTGCTGGTTGGAGCTTTTTGCAGAGAGAGAAACAGCAATGGAGGTTTCTGGCACAGAGGAATCATCTATCTACCTATCAGACTTTGATTGCACAGGCAAGACTTGTTACTAGGATCAATTTATTGTGGGTTTTAGACTTACTGGGTTTGTTGACATTAAGGTAATATCCTCTTATAGTAGCATGTTTTCATTGTTAGTTTAATCACTGCATTTATACACAATGAATGATGAATATACTGCAAACGTATTATATTAAATATATTATACATATACTGCAATCATAAGAAGTATCCATCTGGTCTAATATTTTACATTAATCAACTCAGCAGTGAGACGGCTTCTTTTGTCCCAAACACAAGCCAGAGCAACAGCATAACAAACACAACACACATACACACAAAGGAACAAGCAGAAATCTACGAACAACAGATATAGACACACACATGCTCCCATCAACAATTCCCCTTGTGCTCGAGATTCATTATTCAGGGACTTGGAGCACAGCTTGTCTGAGTTAGAGCATCTGCAATTCAAACAGGCCAGAGGTGGTGCTGGGACTCAGTGAGCAGCCCCCATCTAACATACCTTCAACACACACACACCGAGACGTGACCAGCTTACCTAGTGAGGAAGAGAGAGAAAGGTAAAAATAAATAAATAAAAAGCAGCTCAATTAAAATTTCACCAGCTTGTCCTCTGTTTGTGTGTGTGTGCACACGACTGAATGAACGAATGTCTACGCACAACTCAACAGAAGCACACAGAGGGAAGAGCATCGAGCAGATTTTTTTTCTTCCAGACTTCCAGACAACAACAAGGTCAGTGTGCCATGTCATAATAAGTCACATGCACAAACACACACTTGGTGTCCCACTGCTGTCCATCCTGCCTTGCATTGTAGTCAGATTGGAACATGAGATTGGATATTTGGGCTGAACGCCATCTGAGACATAAACTGAGGCACGCGTCCTGGCTCTGGTGTCAAGCTATTAAATATTACAAGTTTAAACTCTGCTGAGGCCATTCTTCATATGCCGCCAAGCACGGCAGGCACGTGTGGCGGCAGTGCGCGCACACACACACACACACACACACACACACACACACACACACACACACACACACACAGAAGCACAGACTTGCTTGGGCTACACCTGCCTCGGGACATCCCTTAGTTAAACAAAGAGTCTCCGGCATTTAGCACCTGCTGTCACACACACCGGCTCATACCTGTCATCTCCCACATGTCTTTCACAAAGACACACACTCCGTATCCCACCTGTGTGTGGACGCCAATATCAATTTAGAAATCAGAAGCAGGAGGACAGTGAAGAAACCCATTATGTCAGCGATAATCCATCCAACCCCATAGTCATTACATTTACTCTCACATGTCAATCGGAGACAAGAGGCTCAACCTGACTGGCTCCAGATCAGATCATGAAACGAATGAGGCGTCATTACGCAGGCCCTGACAGATGCGGATCAAACGTCGGCTTATAAAGGGCTACAAAGAGGCAAACGGCTTTAAAACACATTAGAAGATAAACAAACAAACAAAGCCAAGAGTCTCATAAGCCAACCAGATGGGAGTTAAAATGTGCCATAAAAAATATACAGGCAATGTTAGCTCCATGTTTCCACATGACAGGAGAAAGGACTTTCCATACGCTGTGGGTTTTCTAATCTGTCTTCCTCCTGTTTCATCACCAGAGCTGCCGGGCAAACAATTTACATTTCACTCGAATCTGCTCGCACGCCGTTCATTATATATCAATTAGATTCGGCACGTCGAAGACATTATAAGAGGGCTGTAATGAGGAAGACGAGGTTTGGTTTAAACAGATAAATAAATAAATACATACATAAATAAAAAGGAAGACGGGGAATGGTCTCTCGTCAGAATCAAACGAGAAACAAATTACACCCCAAGACCACTTATAAATATTGGAGACTTTGATCTCAACAGCAAATGAGTGATTCAGTCTGTGGGGGAAATGATGAGCGCGTGTGTGTGCACATGTGCGTGCGTGTGTGTGAGTGTGTGTGTGATGTGGACTGTGTAGGCCCGAGGCAACATTATTTTACAGAGGGGGTTGAATTAAGGCAAAGCTAAGCTCACTGTTAAAGAATGCAGAGATACTCAGTGCAGATCACAATCCTCCTTGACTAGGCAAGTCCAGTCAGCTTTACTAGCCTAAAATGCTGACTCTGTTTGAGCAAATGTGGACTGATGATACCACCACTAGTAGACAGAATGATATAAGAGGCTCCTAAGGCACAAATATCTAGCTGGGCTCCTACTGACGTCCTGCTGTCACCTCCGAGTTCCCATCAAGTGCCCGGGAATACAGCGGACAATACATGGAGAGCTGGAGCACTACCTGGTTTTATGGGCATCATTTAGTTTGTGGCAATTCGATTAAGTCCAATTTTATTTTTTAGACATATGCACCATGTGAGCACAATATATAACTGTAAATTAGCTGTATCGATTGCACTAGTGTTAATATTGGATTTTATGTATATGTAAACATGCTGTCGGATTTGCAGCCATTTTGCTAGCCAACATTTTTGTAGTCCTTTTCACAAATCGGGAGATATCTGAATCATATCTGAATAATTTTTCAGCTGTGTATAATTCTGGTCAAAAGTGATTTCATGACTTCATCTGTGTTGAATGATAGTAGTAAGCTAGCATTTCCTCAGTCATAGCGGCCGCACAACTAACTAAACATTTAAATAACATTTTCAACCCTGGCACAGTACTTGCACAGTACTTGAATTTCTTGTCCTCACAATGGATGCAGTGGTAGTGGCTGATGGGAGACATTACTGAAATTACTGCACAATGGACATATGCAGTTGCTCACTTAAAACACATGTAAGAAATTAACAGACCGCATGGGAAATTAATCTCTAAGATGAATGTGTGACACAAATTTAGTAAAATATCAATTCTCTGATATAATCAAATGTTTAATTTACTGCAATACAATACGGGTTGGAGCCACAGTTCTGCAATACCTACAGGCCAGGACATACGACTACTTATTTATCTTGTCTGAGGCTTGTGCAAGCTATCGGGAGGCATCATGCCTGTCTGTCTGCCCTCTGGTTAGTCCGAGATCAGCCCTGTGGTGTGGGAAAACCCCAGGACAGAGGATTAGACGGGAGAGATGGGGATTTGCTGGTTAAAAGCTGACCTCTGACATTCAAACAACAGCCTTTGATTCAATAGCTGTGCTCATTCTGCTTTTCTGTTTCTGGACTTTGCAATCATGCTGTCACTTAACTAAGTCACATTCACTGTCATGGCTGAACAGGATAACACAGGCTTATGTGCGGGTCTGTTATATGACATAAGACTAATGGGACAGTTGATGTGGCAGCCTGGAATGCTGCCGAGAGCACAGAAAGTGTGATTAAATCATCCCCGGAGACTAATGTGTGATACAGAAACTGTTCATGTGAGTCATCCAATGATAAACTGGACCACGTCAAAGGTCTCATTTTTATTACATTTTCCAGATGCACATTTATTTATTTTTTTCCAACTCTAACTTACCAGGCCATACATGTTTCCAGTGTTGAATATCACAACTATACTCGAAGCTAATTTGAGCTCTTTCAACATTAAATTCAAGAATTGTTACAGTCTGCTAGCAAAAACTACAAGAGTATCAGGTTGAGAAATAAATCACAGAGGGCTTTACAATGAAAGGCTACCTGGCTGGTCAGCAACTCTGCTCTCTGGTTTCACAAGATTTTCAAATTTTACAAATGAAAGGCATACCTCCACAACTCAAGCACTCTTGGGGCTGTGCTACTCAGTAAAGAATGGATCAGGGACATCTCTTTACATGTATCGAAGTATTGCACTCCACAAAAGTCTGGCTTTGATTCTTTTTATGTGAGTGTCTGTTTTATGTTTCACAGAATGAAGTCAATCAAACATGCTGGCAACAATGCAAACTATTTGCTTGACAAAGTGGACCGGACTCTACTGCTGATTAAAGCATCGATTTGACTAAAGACACAAATAAATCAACCTGTAATGGAAACAAACGAGCATTCTGTTTGAAATTGATCACTTTAAATAACTAAGATAGCTGGTTATGTGTGGGCTTCAAGTTCAATTTATTTGGGATGAAGCAACTGAATGCTGATCTTTTTGTACTTCATCAGAAAACAAAATTGTGCGGTGTTTCCCACAGAACTCTATCCTTAGCGGGGGTGAAAAAGCTTTTTAAACAACTTTCAAATCATGGAACACTAAAACATTACATTGAAACATGGCCAAAAAACCCCTCAAAAACAAGTTTAATTCTCTTTGGGTATCAACTCAGCCCATGCATCACTGACCACAAGGAGAGAGAAAAACACTCTGACGTCAAATGAGCAACACCAACCTCTTTGTTTCTTAGTTCTTCCTCTCGTATGTGTGTTCACTCTGTCTTTCCTTATTTGTTTAGTCCCTATTGTCATCCTGATAATGCGGTACTTGTCTGGCCTGTTGTCAAGGCAGCAAAAAACTTAGAGCACACTCATCACCTTGGCAACCAGTCAACCTGCACAAATAAACTTGGCCAGATGAGAGATAAAGAAAGATAGAAAAGAGAGAGAGAGAGAGAGAGAGAGAGAGAGAGAGAGAGAGAGAGAGAGAATATGAGTACAACATTAAAATATGCACTCTAAGTAGTTTAAGCTGCAGCAACAGACACTGTTTTGTGAAATATGGGTGATGATGGCTTCAATCTGATTGCTGAGGTAACTTTGTCAGGTGCCTGCATTACTGGATCACATTTCCATCCATCTTAATCCAAATGACTCAATGTCTGTGCCCACGCTGTCTCCACGCTGCAAAAAACGCAGGCCTTAAAAGTACATGTCAACTTCACATCCTCCTGTCTGGACTGGCTACAGCATGCACTGTGAAAATGTGTGTGTTTGAATTCGGCCTTTATCCATCTGTCTCTTCAATCTGAACGGTAACTCTACAGCAGTACAGAAATACCACCTAAAAATATTAACTTTGGAAATGCAGAGACTAGATCTGGATCAATTGATTACGCCAATAAGAAAAGAGAAACTCCTGTACAGAAATGCCAATGTAAAAATGTCCCGGCCAGATTTAAATTAAGGAATCCTTATCATGTTTATGTATATGTACAGTATATGTCAACAAGTCTACAGCCATGCTAGCAGCTCTCAAACATGCTGATATTTAGCTGGTATAATGTTCACCATTCATCTTTAGCACAGTACAGCTAAGGCTGACAGGGATGTGGTCACTAGGTTACTTAGTTTTGAGGGTTCATCCTCTGGGGAGTGTGTGGAATGTCTACTCAAAATTTTGTGCCAGTCCAACTAATAGTTTTGTAGATGGTTTTATAGAATAGCAAAATATTTTAACCAAAATACTGCCACAGCCTACAGAGTGTGACTAAAAATTCATTATTAAAGATATTTGAAACTCTCAAATATTGATTTTGGGCACAAAATCCAGCATCTGTAGCCATAACAAAACCAAAAAAGAGCAGGACTGTAGCCTTTTCATGGTTTCAGATGAACATGTCAGCATCACCCAACAAAACCACAATCATTACAGCACTCTGCCTGTTCTCTCCAGTTTGTGTGTATGCTGACCTGATGTCTCAGTGAAGCAGTGTGTAACTTCTCTCAGGCCTCTATCAGAGGAAGCTGGCCATGCTTCAGAGCCTTTTTTCATCTCCTGCTTCCTGCCCCCCGATCACTTGATAGATACCTGTACAGCTTGGCACTGAGAGACAGCCTACTCTCTCATCCATGAAACACAGCCTTCACTTAAGAGCCTCTTTGCTATTAATACTCTGTCTCTCTCTCTCTCTCTCACACACACACACACGTATATACAGACACATGGGCTGAAGAAAAAACAGCAAATACACACCAGAGGAAAAGTGTCAGTGAACCAACTGAACAGAAGCAGGAACAGCATCATGGCTCATCCAGCCTATTAGATTCAGCTTTGACTCATGCAGAACTGTGAGCAGAACTAAAATGACGCTTCGCCCACTCCTCAGATGACGACAAATCACATAGAGACAGACGGGGGGAGGAAGAGAGAGAAAGAAATGGACACGGACACAGGGATGAGAGGAATATACAAAGCTCAAAGCTGCTGTGACGACTAAAGAGATTAAGAATGACAAGCATGCCCAATTTAGCACAAACTCCTAACTTTCTTATTGGCACATTTGGTCTTTTGAAAATCAAAATGTTCCATCAACGCCGTACATAGGTGTTATGTTTTCTCCTCAGTATTGCTTGACAGAATCACTGCCTGGACCCTTTCTTCCATATTAGACAGCAACTGTCAATTCTCTCGGGTCAATATGCTACTTAAGCTAACCAATAATCAGTGGGCTGGCTGAATCAATAAACCAATCAAATAATTTAACACTGCAGAGTCATCAACCTCCTCTTTTGCAGTTTGGACAAATGAGGCTTTGGGCTCCACTGGGATTTTGGGTCAGTAATGAAAATGGGACAAGTCATTAAAGTAATGGGAATCAAAGAGAAAGTGTCAGCATCTCCATAGCTAACGAGGTTGACTTAATAAACAAAGTAATGATCTCTGTCCAGTGTTGTAAGTAGCTCTGAGCATTTCTTATTATTCATACATTCATTCCTGGTCATTTTGATACTCCAGCTTGTGCATCAGCCCATGATACAAAGATGACAACTGGTCTAACACACTTTGCTGTTGTACAATGCTGACCTCTATTGGCTGCTGCAATTTTAAACCTAAATCAGGCCCCTCTTTTTCCAAAATCACTACCGCTCAGGAAGTATTCTTAACACACAAGATCCATCGAGGACCGTGTGTTCAAACCATGCTGTTAGTACGGCTCAGATCAAGGGTTTTCTCTTCCACACAGCCCCCGGATGGGAACAGGTGGCTGGACAGAGAGAACGAGGGGGGATAAAACATGAGGAGGAGACAATCAAAGAGGTCTTTGAAGTGGTGCACTTCTTAAACCTCACTGCACTGGGCTGGCAGTCTTTAAACTGGATAAATGAGGAGATGCATGGATGGATGAAGGCAGGGAGGAAGAGAGAGGGAGCCACAGGGATGGAGGGTTTGTGATCTGAGGTGGACGGGATGATACAGAGTGTATGTCGGAATCAAAATAGAGGAAACAATAGATAAACATTTACTTTGTCCATCAGTCACTTTTTTACTTCTTCATCAATCCTATCTTTCTCACACGCATCCATCTTATTCTTGAATTCGTCAGTTAAAGGTGGCCCTGTATGCAGGATTTAGAGGCATCTAGTGGTGGAGATGCTGTAGATGATCAGCAATCTTAGCATCTACTTGATTGATTCACACAAATTTTCAATCCTGGTTCACAGATGTTGTTTTTGAAGGTCATTTTTAATTGATAACTTTTCCGCTAGCACAACCAGCAGGGTATTTTTTTTTTTTTTTAATTGAACAATCTTGACAACTATTGGAAGGATTACTCTGACATTTAGTACAGAAGTTTCATGATCCCCAGAGGATGATTTAAAATGTGGGAGTCTGACCTTTCATCTAACACTATTGCACACCGTCGCCTCATCCTCTCCTTCCTAGCATGAAGGAGAAACAATGGTGACCACAAAACGCTCTAATAAATACTAACAAAAACAATTCTGATTTTCAGGTGATATACTCTAATGAAATCATAGTTATGCATATTATATTTTATTTCTTCCATGTTCTGTAAATAGCCTCAAGTGGCCATTCATGGAACTGCAGTTTTTGGCATTTGGGTGTTGGGTTCACTTCACAGCTACAGAGGTTGCTGCTTGAATCCACCACCTCCAGTGTTTCCGGGCAACCTGGAAGTTAGTGTGTGACCACAAGGATTACCCAACAAGATGTGAATGTGAACTCTCTGAATAAGAGTGTTTTGGATCAGTGATAATATTTCTTATATTCTTAGTCAGTGTGTGTGTGTGCGGGTGACAGAGATAGAAAAGGAGGTGATAGAGTCATTTTGTGTCACCATTGCTACATGAACACCTGAACTATGCAATTAACGGAAGATGTGCTTTTGTTCAGAGCTCAAAGGATAAAAATCATTTGCAGCTTTAGAGAGCAATGATCTCACCTAGCAAAAAGTCAAAAGCTGAACACTCCACCAGCCAAAGTGCATGAAGTGACTAACACAAAAAACAGTCAGGATGACATGAATTAACTCTCTACCGGGGTGGGCGTGTTGGAATTGTAGGCCTGAGCACAGTAAATGCTAACTTGTTCCGTGTATGACAGCACTGAGCCAGCCTCCCTTTATTTCCAGTGACAGTTCAAAGGCAGCTTAACACGCTAACCCTTCATTAAGGCATAGATCAGCACCAGTGGAAAAATTGGAGTGAATTAACATCACTAGTGCACAGGTCAGAGAGAATTACACATGTTTGCTGATATGAGAAGGATGAGAACTAGCTACAAGCTATACAAAGCCACAATTTACAGCATCAACATCATAGTTGTATAAAAATGGTGTTTAAAGTCAGAGTTTTTGCCCCTAATTTCAGACACATCCTTTCTTGTGTGATGTTCTTTTTCCAGCTCTGATAGTGAGCACAACTTTTCATCATTTCACCAAGGACAGTGCTGCTTGTACCACAGCTCTCCTCTAGAACAACTCACACTGACATCACTAATACCACGCATCTATACAATGTACAGAGACTGTTAGTTAATCATGAAGGGAAACAAAAAAAACATAAAATGATGAAGATATATATATATATATATATATATATATATATATATATATATATATATATATATATATATATATAATATATATATATATATATATATATAGAAAGTACATTATATAAAGCACATTATGCTTAAAACATTATGTTCACACACACACAACACAACAACAACACACACACACACACACACACACACACACACACACCATCTTCTGTGAGGGACTAAAGTGACTTTTCTGATGCTTATCAGTCTTAATCCAAATGCATGAGCACCTGTTGGAGATGACCTTGATAATAAAAGCAGAGAAAATACTGGAGCTATGGATCAAAGTGGAGCTACTGGCTTTATTGCAGAAACTGCCAGAAAAAATTACACAGACTTACACAGCTGTCCCATACATTAAAGCTGTATTAAGACTGGTTGGGATGTTGGTTTTGAGTAGATTACACACTCATCCAAGTAGCGCTGAGTAATGTGATTTCTGATTATGAATTTGAAATGTGGGTGCTACTTTTGACGATCATCTTAAATTTGATGTGAACACTGAGGCTATTCTGAAACAGAGAATTCACCTTCTTCGAAAACTAAACTTCTCTGTCAGTCAGACCATCCTCTGTCGTTTTTAATCAATCTTTTATTGAAAGTCTCCTGACTTTTTCCTTTATCTGTTGGTTTCACAGCCTCACGCTAAAAGAATCTGTTCAAAGATCACTGGAGTGAAGCAAAAGGATCTCAATTCATTTTGTAACCAACAAATCCACCGTAAAACATCAAATATTTTGCCTTCTCCTGGACTCATACTTAGAAGTGAAGGTTCTCTGTTGCCATCAGGGTAGCGTCTCTCTCTCTCTGGTCATGTTCTTAAACCATTGTCACTGATGGTGTATGTTTTTTTATCTGTTTTTTTATCTAGTCTTATCTGGCTTTTTAAAACTTTTGTAGTTTATTTACCAACTATTTGACTGACTATTCGACTCTTCCACATAAAGAATTCAAAGAGAGTTTGGGCCGACAGAGCCATTTATTTCTCTATATATTTATTTTTTCATGATATACACTGTAGTGTTGTTTAGGGGTTACCATCAAAGACTCTTCCACCACACCAAAAAAACAAAAATTAAATGAAATCCTTTCTGACAGTTTTCTCTCATACCTGGGAACAAAAGTGTGACCTTGTTGCAAACAGTGGATATCAGAGTTCAGTGTGTTGGACATGTTTGCCTCCTGCTGGTCAGTTTAGTGCGCTTCAACACATTACAGTGAAACAGCCCAGTCAGTGCCAGAGAAAGAGGTTTTTTTTTAAAAAAAGAATGCTGCTGGAAGAAGTGCACGAAGAAAAAGACAAACATGATAAGATGTCACACAAAATATTTAAATGGTGATACAAGAGGCGAATACAGCTAAAAGCAGAACTGCCACAATCTAAGTGACATGAATAATTGTAATGTCAAGCTGACACACTGACCTTTGAATAGCTCAGCTTGAATGGAACTAAAAAAAAAAAAAGAGTAGTCACAGTCGTGAGGGTGCATCAACATGTCTGTCTGAGGCACTGAGGTGAGAAATCGCCCCTCACTCTGGCATCTCTTTTACCTCATGTGGTGCCATTTCATCAGGGACGACACAAGGACGACTGTTTCTTCCACAGACAAATCTAAAGAAAATGCTCACTGCACAGCAGCCCAGTAACTTTAGTTTAGTTTAGTGCTGTCTGGAGTGCACAGGCTGTTAAACATACCATTCAATACTAATAATACTGAATCTACAGAAAGTTACAAAAGTAATTACAAGCATAGAGCCCAGGAGGAACAACACACCCAACACCTCGCAGGATCTCCTGTTACACGTCCGAAACCCACCTGGTGGATGAGATGACGCATCCATCTTTCTTTATAACATGAAGTTGACAACCACATGCACCACATATGCTCACCTAAACTCATGTACATCAGGACACGCAAGACAGAAGCAGTCACACACAAACATTCGCTATCTTTGTCTTGGGGTCCAGAGGTGCCATATGTGCAGAACACAATGTGGCTCTGTCGCAACAACTCAAACAGAAGAGGTGGGAAACATTCTGCTTGTAAAAGTAATAAAATGGGTTGTTATTGAAGCATAAATTCGGAAATATCTAATAAAGGAATATCAAGGCATCACTGTGTCAACTTTCCCAGGGCAGTGACACACTATGTGCATCAAAGTGACAAATCAAATATGTCAGGATTGTGTGCTTGCTTTACAACAAATGTTTCTTTACCTGTGCTCATTATCCTGTCTTACCTACAGAGAGAGAGGAAATGAGGAATACTACCGGAATTTAGCCATGAATGCTTTCTCTAGCTGTGATCTCTGTGTGTGTTTTTGTCACCTCGGCGTGGCTCTTGAATTTTGATGTTGGGATTTCATTGGAATTCAGCAGCTGACCGTCATGCCCCACAGGATCTCAGCTGGCTGTGTGAGTAGACCATCTTTGTTTCCGTGCCTGACATGCATAATGTTCACAGAGACTGTGCCAGTACAGGCAAATCAAGTGCTGTGTATTTATCTCAGTGTAATAGGGAGTTGATTCAGATGAGGGGAGGGAAAATTAGGAAAAAAACAAGGTGTAACAGGAAGAGGGAGGAAGGGCAAAAAAGCAGGCGAGACAGCCAAATACTGTCAGAGAGCCTAAAGGTCAAATCTATGATTTATATCAGGGCTTCACAGCTCTCCGGGTTTGCATTATCTGTGAACATCAGTCATCCATCACATGACCCCACAGACCTGTCAAAATATAACCCCTTCAAAATAAATTTCCTCCAAATGACAAAGACAAAACACAACGTTTAGACAATAAAAAGCCCAGCAAGTCAAGTCATTTGCCTCCTGAACCATCCGAGTGCTATCACAGATGCTGCTGCTGCTTTCTGCTTCAAAACAAGCCAAGGGAGGGCGAGAGGACAGCAGGGCAGTAGTGTTTTTCAACCCTGGAAACTATCGAGCGAAGAGGCTTACCATCTCCATGAAAATACACAGACATAGCTTCAGTGATAAATCTGCTAAGGTTCTATTGTGTGGCACCGACCACCAATGGCTTCTTCTTTTCTCTCTCCCCCCTCACCTCATACTCTAGTCTTCTCCTTCTCCGCTGAAATAGCCAGAGCCCATTCATATGCCTGGGTGCCCTGACAGTTTTATTTGCCAGGTCGTCTTGTTAACACAGTGAATAGCTGGGCCGGCATGTGTTATGCAGATCAGACTGGGTTACCGAGGGGACAGACGTCAGCAAGCCATTCAGGGCCAGGTTAAAACTCAACCCCAATCCCTCTTGTTCTACTGCAACCATCCTCTTTTCTCCTCCTCTTCTACCCCCTCACTGCTGGACTTAGCCAGCTAAAGTTTCAACTAAGGCCCTGACGCATACAAGGGCGGGCTTTGTCCATCGCCAGTCAGCTCTGGCAACCTGAACTAAACCCATTGCTTTAAATGAGGTTTAATGCTGTGCTCTTGGCTAGAGTAAATGTAGGAATAGCAAATAGCAAGATCTCATGGCATAAATCCTCCTTTGTAGTCTGAGTCATGTCTGGACTGACCTTACCACACCAACGGGTCAAGTGTAACCTTTTAAACGCACATTAGACACAGCTTTAAAACGCATCTGCATCATGCAGAAGAGAGTCATGTGATCACACCGATCAGGTAGCACATTCACACTCAGGGTACATGTTAATAAGCCTGGTAATGAGTCTCATTAGCACAAGGAAAATCAATCAAGCCAAAGGCAAGTATTAATAATTCAGAAGGAGCATGTTGTTCAAGGAGAATCTACTCCCATTCCTAACATGCCCAGCGCAGCCCACTGAGTATATTAAGTTACACAGGCACACTGACACATAAGCAGCCAGGTAACACAAGCTCTTCTTTCACCTGTCTATTTTTTTTTTACCCACATCAGGGCGAGCAGAGCGGCCCAGGTGTCCTTTTCCACAGCAACTTCCGCCACCTTATCCCGAGACATCTCAAGGGATGCTGAAAGAAGAATGGTGTCCCAAATCTTCTATCAGGCCTTTAAATATGCCAGTCTATGCTAGGTGCACCTCCAAATGTTGTTAGGCAATGGGCATCCATCCAGACTCGTGAACTGTGAACCTGCTTCTATCATTATAAAGGAGCAGCTGCTCTACAGCAAACTTCCATCACACAGAATGAGACTGAACACCCCACAGACAATCTTTTACGTCAGTAAGAAAGAATCTTTTTTTTTTTTTTTTTTTTTTTTTTTACTTTAAGTGTACTAAAATCCGCAGACATGGGGTATTAGGTTTAATGATCACATTTGAGCCACCAACATCTACAGCTAAAAATTCTTGAAGGTAATGTTCTGGTAGGCCTGGGTGATTTAAAATACCCAAAGCTCCTCTTTTGACTCTGAATGGGAAATGCCTCTACACACATAGTCAACTTACAATAAAAGGAACAGGCTTACACACCCACCCTCCTGGAGTTTAGCCTAGTAGAAAGACATTATATAGCTTCCAGTATAGAAGAGGAGAGGGAGGGGAAGAAGAGAGAAAAACAGTATCTGTACTGTCTATTGAATATTTAGAGAATTCATCAATATTTCAGTGAATTTAGAGACAATCACATGTTAAAAGTGTGATGAATGGTAGGCAGACTTTGTAGCGTAGCCTAGCACCATTCACTCGTACACCAACATGTATGAATTGCATCTCAGGGAAAGGGTCAAAATGGTGTTCTGAATCTAATAAGCTACATCCAGATATCAAACAATGCTAAGACAATGTTTGCTTTGGTTATGAAAATGAGTGTTATTATTTTCAAGAATTTACTTAAATACTTCATTATGAGCAGGGACTGTCCATCAAATGTTAATGTCATGCACAAGATGAATACAGGGGTATTAGTCTTCTTTCATTAAAGAATTTGTCTTGTGAAATACTGCGGGCATAATTATTTAGAAGATATGTTTATAATGCTCACACATTAGTTTTGCAGGTATTCAGTGATAAACTAAAGTACTGGATAAATTAAATATTTGATCTAGTGATGGCACCAGATTAAAAAAAATCATCCTGGGTAAAACATGAATGTTTAAACCGAACTTCATGGAAATTTCACTCAAAATCACATGTAAGCACTAGGGGGAAAATCAGGGTCAAGTGACATCATTAAGAACTATCTTTTAGCATTGAGTTTTATGGTAATCCAAATACAATTGTTGAAATGAACAAACACACCTAGAGCTATATTGCTAATGTGGCTAAAAAATATGTTATTGATTCGGTATTGAAGGACAAAAGAAAAATCATGCCTGGTAAAACAATCTACATGCACCATAACAACTATTTATATTTAGATTAGTAAAATAAATCATTTGAAACTGTTGCTTGGGCTCAGACAACTTAGCAACATACACATAGCACCTGGTATGTGACCAGAGGAGAGAGAGTATACGCACACCTGCATCCTCCACTTCCCTATCTCTAACCTCAGGGTCACTTCAAGTCCACCACATTCCAAAACACACCATTACTAACATGCCTTGCTAAATGAGCATGAAAACACATTTTTACTTGAGAAAAAGACAGGAAATTCTTTGTGAAACTGGCAAGTTTTCTCCACCAGAACAAAAGACCTGTTGGACCTATAAAACAGCCTTTTGCTTCCACACTCAAAGTCTGGCTCCTTGAGTCTGTGTCCACTGATGAGGCTTTATTCCAGTTTGTCGGAGGGGAAAAAGTTTACTTTTTACTGTGAGACTGCAAAGACAGGCAATTAAAGGCTGCATTCCTGAGCCCGATGTTGCCCCTATAATAGTTTACAGCAATGGAGGCTGGATGGTCTTTATGGTTCAGACCTTCCCCTTGTGGATTCCCCATTAAGAGCAAACATGCCTGACAAATCCACGGCTGCCATGTCAACTCCAAATAAGCTGCCCCCAGCCTGACTTCTGTTTTGCCAAAATATTGCAGTTTTATGAGTATTTATTCTGTGTTTATGAGGAAAACTGGTGTTATGGATTGAGAAATAAAATAACAGGATTATATTTTCTTCACACTGCACAGCTCTGTTGAGCTTATAATTTTGGACCTCTTCTCCCCAAGTAATCCTCAGTGGACCAAGTCAAGCAGCTTATTGTTGCACGATTACAATATAGGATTTTGTAATCAGAACATAATGTGCCTTTTTGGGTTTTGTTGTTTCCACAAACTGAGGTTCAGCAGCGACACACTAATATAGCTCACAACATCTCTATTAAGTCAGTACTGCTAATAGAGTGACTTTGTTACTGAAGTGATTGGCGGTTATACAAATCAGCTGATACTGATAAACAGTGTTCAGTGCTCTTTTTTTTTTTTTTTTTTTTTTTTTTACAGCATGTGTGATGCTATTTGTATTGCATTCCTAAAACAGCGTTACACATATTGGTCACACTCTTTCACACACTAACCCAAACCACCTGCACTTCTTTTTACAATATACAGTGTGTTTCGCAGCGGAATATTTACGTCCCCCCAGTTGTGACGGAACAACCGTAGAAACGGCAGGCTTGATTCCTCCCTGCTGCATGAATGGCCTCAACAGTAAAAACTATTATCTTAGAGTACACAGGGGTTGAACAATGGTTTCTTCACAGTAGTATGGATGGCTGATTCCATTCAAAATACCAGAGATCTGAAAGGGTTCCTCCTGAATGCAATTTGAAGAAACCCTGGTGATTTTTTTTTTTTTTTTACACTTTCTGCAGAATTGGCCTGCTAATTACCTGGATCCATGTCATGGCTGCAGGGCAGCACCTTTTAGTTTGAACTCTCATCGAGTTTTAATTCACTGATGGATGCATCTGTGCTGACTTTAGATGCAAGGGTGGTTTGATATCAAATGCACTCCTATCTTAGGCACTGGAAACATCTGCACAACATCTGTGGTGCAAGGAGTGAAGTGATGCTGTTACCTCCATTTGTGCAGGGCAAAGCCAGGACACTGTTCTCCACAGGTGACACAGGGCTGACCTCTCTGTGATTCTTCTGCACGGTTCAGCTTGGAACAAATAAGAAAAAGGAGATGATGGGTCATAGTTTGCACTAGTTTTGTCCTTTTAGACAACATGGCCCACGGAGTTATTACACCAAGTGTATCACTATAAAGGCTATAGTGTTTTCAAAGCACCACAACACACTGTGATAATGAGCTAATTAAACACATTTTTAAATGGAGTTCTTCATATAACCTGGATTAATTACAGGTAACAGACAACAGGTTCATTATAAAAAAAAAAAAAAAAAAAAAAAAAAAAAACATTTTGGCTCTTCACCAGGTAAAAAGATCTTGTGCCTCATAACTCATGTCCTCAATTCAACAACAAAAGCCAGAAGGTGTAACAGAGAAAACATCATTCATCATGTTTCATGTTGTGCCGTTAATGAGGCTTGTGCCAGCGTTATGTAAACAGAGCAGATGTAACTTGATGCCCTTAGCAACAGGACAGAGCAGAAACAAGAAAAAAAAAACTTCACATCAAACAAGACAATTGAGCATGCGTATTTTTTTTAATTAGAGCGCAAAAAGCAAGTGAAGACACGAGCCACGGAAAACACCAAATCTCTAACTTTGTCTTGCCTACCTACCGATCTGCTGGAATCTCTCCTCCTGTTGCTGCGACTGAACATGACAAGCTGATCCCAGGACAGTAAAGGCACAGTCGGTTACTACCGAGACAAATGGCGAACAGATCACTCTAATGATCGTTGTGTATTTCTTTTCTTTTTTCTTTTTTTAATTTTTATTTTTAAAACTCTCACGACTGTTCTAAACGCGCCACTTTGGCTGCAGTCCTATCCTATTAACCTCCTTCATTAATGAATGGAGCTGCAATGTTCCGGATAGCAGCTCCACCCTGTTTCCTCGCAGCCAATGAAAGACAGGAAAATGCTTCTTCTTCTTCTTCTTCTTCTTTTTTTTTTTTTTTTTTAAAAAAAGGGACAAACTATAATTACACTTCGATAAAACCAGTGATGCGTGGTAAATGACAGTGTGGATGAGTTCTGACGTCCAGTCTGAGAACAGCTCAAGGCAGATAACAGAACCTGTAATCACCGAGGAAATAAATGTTTTTATTGTATTCTCCTCCAGACACCCTCTTCGTATAAACACTTTCCTATTATCCACTATGGACTGCAAGGCGAGCAGGAAAACGTCATTCAAAAGAGTCAGAACAGTTTGAAAAGGTGAAAAGAAATTCCAATAATACTTTCACATGCTGCTGCTGCTGCTGCTGAGTCACAATGTAACATAATACAACCTTGACAGAGAGACAGCAGAGTGTTCTTTCCTCCTGTTCTCACAACAATCATGCTGTCCTGTACCCCCCCCCCCCCCCTCTGTGAATCTCCTAATTCACATTTGTCCAGAAAAGATTAATTCCTAACCTCCATTCATCTCACAAGTAACATCTGCCGTGTGCCCCACGGGGCGTTTTTCTCTTCCCGGTGGTCTGACAGTGTTGACTCTCTCCAGCAAGTGCCTACTATTTATCACCATGAGAAAAGGCTTTTGAGCATCAGCGGCACTCTGACTCAGAGACAGTCCTCGCAAAGATGTGCTTAAACTATATTATTAGTTCTAGACTCACATTTTGCTCAAGGCTCCACTCTATACCCATTATGCAGTTCTGTCAGATGCTCTAAAGTTCAGGCATGCACAGTACTGTGGGATGGTTGCCATGTGCAGTTGTGGATGGTATCTATGTGCCTGCTTTCTTTTCTTGTTATTTTTAAATTGGTTGGCACTAAGATTGCATGAATCTTATCGTTGCCTGTAGACAGCCCAGACCTCTGAGACACTTTCCTGCTTTAAAAGTGTTTAACACTTACAGGGATTTATTGGCAGAATATGGCAGAAATGGAATATAATATTCATGCTCTAATTAGTGTATAATCACCAGAAAATTTGAATCATTGTTGTTGCATTACCTTAGGTTGCAAATTTGCGAATCCTATGGCAAAGGTATGATCCACCGCACTCTGCCTCTGATTGGCTTACCCTGATATTCTCATCCTAACCCTAGCTAAAGTCACTCTTCATTGCTCTAGATATTTTTGCGGCCACCATAGTTTTTTCTTGCAAAAGGACAATGCAGCGACCAGAGTTTGGGGGGTTGCAATATATAACCTCGCCACTAGATATCACTAAATCCTCCACACTGGACCTTTAAAGGCTTGGGAGTTTCTGAGTAACTACAAGATTGTGCTGGGCGGGTCCTACAAGATTGTGCTGGGCGGGTCCTACACATTCTGCTATTGTTGTCAATAACCAAGGTCAAACAGAAACAGACAGACAGACAGGTGGTAATGCTAAGTTATGTTTGGTCCATTCACTAGCTGTTTTGGGGCTTTAAATTGCATCATACAATTTCTAAACTTTAAATCTAATAACATATTTTATCAACTGATCAACTAATACGTTTGTGAACATTAACATCATATGTTATGTTGAGCTGTGTTTTCGTTCACCTTTCAAAGTCCACTATTCACAGTCTTTTAGCTCGTTGTTTGCTTTGTAAAACTTCTAATATTTTTTCTTTCACTTGTTTGGGGGTGAGAACAGAAGACAGTGCATGTGTCCAAACAAAATGATTTTCTACTCAACTGAATTGAGTGTGAGAAACTGTGCAATCCCTGTTTTGTCTCAAGGCCAGACTGGTAACCTTGAGACCTAAGTTGATAAATGAGAGAGAAATAAACAAAAATATCCTTGTTACACATCAACAGTATGAAATGATGGCGGCAAGACAGAAAAGAGAAGAAGAACAGTACAATTTCACACATACACACAAAACAGGCACGCAGTAATGCACGAACGCAGTCCTTCCACACTCAGATAAACATATACTGTATCTGGGTATCCAAATTATTTGTGTGTGCATGGCGGGCTGAAGCTTACTGTACTACTAAGACTCAGTTCAAAGTCATCCTAGATTACCTTGAGGAATGATGAAGATAATGATGGCAGGGGGAGCTGACCCTGGGGACTCAGGACTTTAAAACTCCCCTCATTAAGTCTTAAGTTAAGAGTTAAGAGTCTAAACACTGTTGGCAGAATCGAAAACAGCTTGCATGCTATTTCTAGGAGCACTGCAAAAAGAAGTCAAGAAAAGCTCCTTTTTTGGTTGCGCAGTCAACAGGGAGTAGTGAGCTGATATTTTGCTGCTGTCATTGTGGAAAAAAAGTTTTTATAGAAGCTTGATTCGGGATCTCTAATGCCATGCATTTTACCTCACATTATCTCAAATATCTTTCCAGTGAACTTCAGACCTGCAGATGTCTGTCAGGGCCTATTTGGCTTCAATAGGCAGTTGTTTGCAAGGTGGTGGACGTGACGTTCAAAAGTGTCGGGAATGTCTAGTATAGCCTGAAGCCTTCAGCTGCTTAGGCCATTGGTCTAATCCTCGTGGGAAGGTCTGCGAGTCTAGCACAGGAAAAATGCATGCTGTACTCACCTGAATCCAGATATGGAAAATCCACAGAAGTAGATTCCAGCCATTTATGTGCATGCATGTGTTTATAACATTCATCGAAAATATTATTCATTTTCACCTCCTTTTTTATAATAGAAAAATCTGATATGCCCTGTCTCAGTTTGCTGAGCTATTGTTTAGAAAACTGGTGTCTAATGTTTCCTGTCCCCACCCATCTATCCTTTTCATGGGTTTCATGGGTATGCACTTGCACACACATTTTCCTCACACCAGACAGCTTTCAGAGATGACAGCAGCCTCCTGCACCATTAGCCACATTTCTCTGCTGCATAATTCACAGTCCCCTCTTCCCATTCTTCAGTCAGCAGAAGCAATTCCTATGTTTTCTAGCACTGTGTTTTAGACCCTGTGGTCTAGCAGAGCAGAGGTAAAATGTTGGGGGCAAGAGGGCTGCAGATCACTATAAAGCACCCAGAACACCCACCAGTATCCAAAGGCCGAGGCTATAATCAAACTGCAGCAGCCCGAGGCGCTTTATCTACTCTGCTCCAGTAAAAAAACTATGAATCTACTGCCACAGCTACAGACTCAGATCAGCAAATAAAAGGCTATGAAGACTAGAATCTTTGTGAAGCTGAATCACAAATGAATAAACAGAAGTAGACTGCATTCAGCAAAAGAAACAAAATGGAGGCCTTATCTTGTAATTATGGTTTCTATATCTCATGATTCTGATTTAATATCTCATAATTATTAGATCATTTGAAAAGACATCATTTGAAAAGAAACTCATGAGATCATCATCTTCTAATTATGAGATATTTTCCCATAATTGTGAAATAGTAAATTCTAATTATGAGATACAAGAGGTTTTTTTAGTCAATACAATAGAGCTTGAAATTTGATTGAATTTCCAGTATACAATATATTGAGTGCATATAGTATATATTTTTAGGGTTTGCAAATTCAAGAGAATTCAAGTATTTAAACTACTGTATATTCAAACTGGTCAAAAATAATAACATCAATTCAGTAGCCCAGAACAGATAAACCTTAGCCTAGTCTAGTGTATGTTACATTTTTCATGCATTTTGCCATCACTATAGGGGATTACAATCCACAACTACACCGCTAGATTCCACTGAATTCTCCAGACTGGAACTTTAAAACAAGTGTGTTGAATTAAGTGGCATTTACCCAAACTAAACATAAGAAGAAACTACTTTGGCTGTGAAACACCCTATCTAGAGCTATCCTCCATGCACAGATTATCATTTTACAGTATTGCGTCAGGACACTTACCTCTGAGGTGTCAGTAGTATTTGTTATGTGTTTCTGCTTTGAACCCCCTGCCTGCATGCATGTGCTAATGACACACCCCTGTGAGGTCTCCAAGGAGATGAAAACCATCAACCATCCACACACACACACACAGACACACACACACACACACACACACACACACACACACACACACACACACACACACACACACACACACACACACACTTAAATACACATATGCACACAAATTATGAAAGAAATGTCAAATACACAAAAGGTGCAAAGGTCCATCTAAGGATATTTAATTCATGCCATCATCCAAAATAAATCATGTCCTTTTCTGCTTTGTCATATAATCTAAGACTACCTTAAAATTCTCACCTTCTAAGTCAGCATCAATATCTGCACAATAAATCAGCCTGATCATGTTGAAATTGTCAGTGACAGTGACATATTATCTCCTGTAATGGAAAACAAAAAAATACTGGAAAATATCCTGCAAACTCTGGTTCACCTGAATTCCCATGTACAGGGTAAGTATGAGTGCTTTGATTAGATATGCTGCTGAAAACCTGGAGTGAGGGTAGATAAAGTCTTACAGCTAGAAGACACTTGTTTTTGTAATCTTAGACCAACATTCAGCATGCTTGGAGGGAATTATCACATCTTTCAGCAGTAATGCAACCATTTATGAGCAGCCAAGCAGAACTGTTTGGATTACATTTGGCTACATCTGCTTTTGAAAGATGTTTTCCCTGTAAGTCTGTCATTTCTTCTTCAGGAATATCTGATGCAACACAAGTCTGCTAACAAGCTGCTGTCATCCATCTACTCTGCAGAGGAGCTGTCTCTCAAGAAAGAGTTCTTCTACAAACTGACCCCTGGGATGTTTGCTAATCTACTTCTGAATCACGTTCTTAAGTTTAGACAAGCACTCTGGAGCTGTTGAAAGCTCCTGCCTCTCTCAGCCCTGCTTCCGTCTCTCTCCTTTTCACACTTGTACTTATCCCCCCCGTATAACAGCCACATTTAAACAGCAGGTTACTCAGACTGTTGACAGACATTTGTGGAATCAATGCCTAAATGATGTGTTGGCTCCAAATGTTATGGCTCACCTGAGATTATCAAAACAACATGGAAAATACATCATGTAAGCTTGTAATCAGTCAGGGAATATTTGGTCAGTCAGTAGCATTTTCTTCCCCACTGCACCTAAAATTTATTACAATGCATAAAGCAAAACAGGTGCACTCAAGCAACACCTTAAAAGTGAACCTGTGTGCATTTTTAACAGCATTGTGAGATAATGGTAAACACTAAAACAGAATATAACAGCAGGGCACACATAGAATAAAATAATAATAAGTCAGTGAACTGGCTCAGTAACATCTGCTATACAGCATCCACATGAATGTTGCTAACATTGGCCACCAAACACTACTGGTTATACCAGACCAAGTAAGACTAGAACAACAAAACCCTTCATGTGTTGAAATGAACAAGGGTGCAAAGCCCTGCTTTAATATGTGTAAAATATGTGTAAAAAATGCTTACAATGCTAAACATTACTTCTGTGTGCTGCCACAGTAACTACATTAGTCAGACATTGTAAAATTATTTAAGATTAAGGTAATGAACAGCCATCAGCACCTTAGAGTAAAGCACTAATGGTCAATGGTGCTGATCTGGGGAATTAATTAGGCTGTGCATGTTCTAGCTCCTGTTTGTAATTTATATGCAAATGCTGCACATACCTCGTAGTGCACACACAGCTGTTTTGGTCACTGTTGCTGGTTGACATGTAAACCAACATGGAGCAGGAAGAGTTAAGTGAGCAGCCACTGTTCTGGAGTCAGTTTAACACTGAATTTTTACAGACGCACACAAACACCTCAGTCAAGCACTTGCTTTATTTGAATTTTTGACTATAAAACATGTGCAGAGTTTGACACTGGCAGATTGTTCTCGAAGTGACGTAGGAGGCATCTTTTTAGTATGATTTTAACCAGGTAATTAAAAAAAGTCTTAATCTCTTAATGGTTAGCTTTACAGTACAGTACCAATCTTCTAATTATTGACCATTTCCTTTTTCGTTTGTTGAAATCATCTAATCAGTAAATTATATCAGCACTGACACTTGGTACACAACTGGACAGAGACTAGATTAGATCCATAAAACACAGCTGCCTGGGCACAAGCCAGTCTCTTATGGTGGTAGAAGTATAACTGGAGGAGTGGGGAAGAACAGGAGAAGGACCCAAATGCAGGCAGGTGTGCGTCAACAAAAACTAATTTTAATAACCAAAAAGCGTCTGGGAAAAACCAGGCAAAACACAAATAAAAGACTCAAAGAAACATGCAAATAATTCAGAAGCATAAGAAACAGAAACAGGGCCAGATACTCACAGATACCACAAACACATGAACACAAGAAACAACATGAAACCATGAACAGACAGACAAGAAAACAAAGGAAACACAGGAACTAAATAGACAAGACTAATCAGACACAGGTGAAACAAATCAGGGGCAGGTGCAAAATCAAAAAGGGCGGGAAACAAGACAAGAAGTAGAGGACAAGACAGACAGTGGAACTACAATAATAAAACAGGAAACACAGAAACAAACTCAAAACTATGCATCTGATTTTATGATCCAAGCATTAATCTGATTACTGTGTGGTTAGGATTTTACAGCCAGCGTTGTACACCATAGACAAACTGGAGTAAAAATGAAATATTAACACAAGAAGCAGACAGACAGGCGTGGCATGTGTCAGGCATTTTATTTCCTTCTGATCATGGCCTTATCTGATCTCATACATAAATCATGCTTTTCATATGGTAGCACCAAACTCTGCTCATACAATTTATGCAGATATGACATACATATAAATAAATGTACTCACAAAACAGGAAATGTGTTGCCAGACAGTTCATTTTATGGTGATACTGCATGGTAATTCATAGTCATTTATGGTCAAAGCCTATGTACATTCACATAAAGAAAAGGTAAAATAAATATTTTCATATAAAATAAAGCATATAGAATGACACTTCAATAATACATTTAACTACCAAACTAATTTAAGATGTGTAAAATGTGTAAAATAAGATAAATACACTTCAATATCATAATAATCCCTTCATTTATGACACCTGAGAAAAACTGACTGAACTAAACTCTGACATTCACAATGAGAAGTGCATTTACCAGTTGCGACTGTTTGTAAGATACAAATCGTTTACTTCCCCATACCTTTAGAAATCACTTCATACTTGTATAGTGACTGTGAAATTCCCTTTGGCTGAAGTGTGCACATTATCAAACCAGGCACTGAAATAGCACCACATACAGACAGGCTTATAAAAGCAAACATGGCTTATTATATATACATACAGTATGTACCCTACACACACAGACAGGCTTCATGAATGTAATAAAAGTGTTTCTTTTGTGTTGTCATCTTGACTGTGTGATTTCTTCCTGTTCCTGCTCACAAAAGAGATACAAAAACATACATACACACAAAAAGTACCCTGATACTGTCACAGAAAACAAGTCAGAATGCTCTAAACAGGAGCACATACACACTATGTACAGTTTGGACAGATGCAAACAAAGATGGAGAGAAGAACGTGAGGTACACAAGGCAATGGTTTACAGGCAGCATCTGGACAGAAATCACGCTGCAGGGCCCTGTGAGCTCCGCAGTTTGAGAGGTGTCTCCAGGGCCGGACCAGTGCATTATATCTCCGGAGTATCTACTGGAATTTTATTGGCCTGAGGTGAAGTCTTTCTTTCAAGTTGCACCAGATAAGATAGCCTGCTTGCTCTGTAAAAGCTAAAAGCTAATGGCTTTCTCTGGTCACTGCACGCTACCTGAGAGATATGCAAGAACTCAGAGGAATTAAGCTCTCTCTGATGTCTGGCAGCATAATCTCTACAGTTCTTGTAACCTGCAGCATTTTCCTTATGATCCAGTAATGTGTTCCAGTGTTTGTGTATGTACTTGTGTGTTATACAGTGGTGTGTTTCTGTATGGGCAAACATCTCGCTTCCTGCCTGGAAGTCTGGCCTATAAATCCCTTTCTTGACATACTCACACATTCTTTGAAAACTTTAAAAAAATACATTACTATCTTAACCCTTCTCTGCCCCATAGTTGCTCTCCCATACCTCCCATCCTCCTTTTGCAAAGAGGTTACATAACATTAACATATTTTACTTTAAACTCAGGCAAAAGCATGAATGGATCTTTGAAATCTAAACATATAGAACGATACTGATGCTGATGTATGGGTTCATAAAATGTTCATATATTACATTTTACTGGAAAAAAAGAGAGCACATGCTGCCAGAAAACTGCTTCATCTTTTCATCTTATATTTTGTACTAAATTAAATAAACTGACTGAACTGACTTCATCCCTGGAGTGCCCTGTTTACATTCAGTTAAATGTATTTTATGAATGCAGGTGTGGTCATCATGGCAGCAACACCTGGCTTTTTCCTGCATGTTTTGTTGTTGCACCTGATCCTGGTACTTCCACTTAATGAGAATGTACCACAGTTCACAAACCTGCATTTCCTCACTCCTGTCCAGCTGGACAAAGACTTATAGCTGCAGTTAACAGCTGGAGAGATGCAGTTGCGGCAGCCTGACCACAGTCCAGTTGCCCACAACTTAGAACTGGAAGGATCTCTGGACACTAGACTGAGTGTTTCACTAAACTAAAAAACCTAAACAAGCAAAGGCTAAAACAGGACTGGTTGGGCATCTGTACAAGCGTCAGCAAATGGTTAAAAAAAAAAAAAAAAAAAAAAAGACCCACTGATTGGAGGTCCATCACAACAAGAACATTATCGAAATAAACACAACTTGCTGAATTGGTTTCAAAAGGAACATATGGCTGTAACACATGCACCGCAGAGTGATGAAATGAATGAAAAATTGGAAGGCACATTCTGGCAAACATCTGATAAATGGCACGTGTGCTGTGTTCACTTATATTACATTACAAAAATAAATGGAGAGTACAATAAATAACACTTTTTTTTTATCCTGCTATGTACAGTATTTACAGCAGATTCATATACACTATACACACACGGGAGTAAAAGAGGTTGTGTAATGGACGGTTTGAACGCTGAGTTGGCTTTAGCACCAGAAAAGAAGGATGTCTTGACAAAACTTGAAGAGAATTGCCGAGATGAATGGAAACAGATGCTAAAAAAAAAACCATGCAGACACTGCAGTCAGCTACACATTAAAAACGTACTAAACTTGTGCCTTTTATAGATTAAATGAAAGTATTGATGTCATATTTATATATATATATATATATATATATAGAAAGCATCCCTCACCTGTTTGGTTTGTTAAATGTATTCCACCGTCACAGGAAGGATGGAGCCAGAGGATGGTGTACATTTACCACAGTAGCCTCCACACAATCCTGACACTCTGCTGCCACCCTGTGGACACAAGATGAATGTCATCAGTTGCATGTGATCGTCCAGTGTGTAAGGGGGCTCTGTTTGCTGAATATGGCAGAAATGGAATATAACATACAAAGTGATGTTTTAATTAGTGTATAATCATCTGAAAATAAGCACTGTTATGTTTATGTTACTTTAGAATGAGCCTTTCTTATCTACAGATGCTCACAATAGACAAACTAAACACTGGCTCTCAGTAGGGTCTTTCACCTTTTTGCATGTTTTGCAGCCACCTTAGTTTCTCCTTCATGGTATGAAGAATGTAAGGGAGTGGCAATCAGCATCTACACTGCTAGATGCCATTAAAGCCACACATCAGTCCTTTAAGTGAACATTAGTACATTTTGAATATAATCAAACAGATTGAACAGTTGAATATGAATGTGTCCTGTGCTGAAGAAACCTTTTGTCAAAGTATTTTCCCATGTCACTGATTTGAACTATCAGTGTAAACTGATGTTAGTGTTAGTTTGAAGGACCTTCTAAGAAAAAAAAAGGCTCAACAGTGAATGAATTGTTTGTGCTACTTTCAAGTAGTTTGAGAATTTCATCACATCCAAAGGTATCTGTGGCAGGTTTGTTTTGGTGGCCAGTAAATTAGCTTTGCCTTTTCAAAAAGCACACAAAGACTGAGGCCCACCAGGCAGGTTGTCACCAGGTATGAATTGAGTAATCACTCTCAGCAACAAGCAGGAAACACAAGCTAATTAATCACCAAACACTTCACCAGCATCATTTACATGCGGCATAAAGGATGGTTTCATGCAAACATCTCAAAACAAAAGGGAAATTGCCGCAGACGAGTACACCAAAAGCACTATCCCACGACATGAAAGCCACAGCATGAGGTGAGTGGTTTGTCTGATCTCTTCTGGAGTGCTCTCTCTGTCCCACTGTCACAACCTGGCTTTATTTAAACTGCCTGGAGTGCCCAGGGCTGGCTGGCTATAGATATCAGACTGTGAACACGTTTTGGCACAACAAGTGCCTCCTGTTTTCGCCTTGCCAAAAAGCACTCGCAAACTTGATCACCATTTCAAAAGCAGAGGGTGGGACTGTGGGAGGGGGGCATTTGAGAGTGCAGCTGCCCAATAAGGGTCCGTTCTCAGAGAATTTATGGAAAGAAGTGGAGCTGGGAATACAGAACCCACTTGGGACTATGCCCACTTAGAGCTCAGTCCAGAGGACATGCAGAGAAGAGGATAAGTAGGAGTAGGGAGGGAGGGAAGAAGGGAGCATAAGAAGTAACAGAACAGAAGACAAGGCAGGAAAAATTTACACATAAGTATATTTAAACTGAATACAGAGGGACTGTAATGGTTTAAAATGGTTTAAGACTGCCCAGTTTAAGTTGTTCCAGAATATAGACATGACCATTCTGCAAATACCTGCGATTTTTGAACATCAGCCACTGCGTAGTTGCCCTGAGAGATCCATGAGGTCTCTTCAGCCACTTTAAAACCTGTTCCTGAGAGGTTGATCCTGAACCGCCCCTGAAAGAAGAGATAGACACAGAGAGAGAATATAAATAATATATCAAATAGAAATGTATTTAATGATGCATTAGACATTACTAACTCTCACCATGTGCTTTGATAAAAAAGACTTTTATGTGTCTGATTTACCACAAGCAGCAGAAAGAAGGACGTAAAGGATCTAAAGAAAGTGACAGGTTCAGCTCAAATATTTCCTTTAGAGGGTTTTCAAAGTAGAATACATGCAAACTGAATCAAACGCAACAGGAGATTTACACAAAATGACTAATAGAAGTCAAAATGACTACACAGCAGTAAATACAATCATCGATGATTAAAACACAATGAAGCTTGAATGTTTGTTTCCAGTGTGGCACTCCAACATGCGACTAATGACACAAAAACACACAAAACATGCAATTAACCGCAACTTATGTGCTAATAAGCTCATTAATATGGTCATTCCAGAGGTCTGAAGTTTGTTTGGATGTTACTCATGAGCAAGATGTTAAAACTTTACACCTTCATTACATTAGCCTGCTCTAAGAACTCATGACAAGGCCAGGTTGTAAAAAGTGTGTTTATATAGATTTCATATAAAATAATGTAAAGTCAAACATCAATTTGTCAACATCTAGTAAAATAGATTATCCACAGACAATGGGGCAGCAATTTCATTAGCTTGCTAGAGTTAGTTATAGAAGTAGACACAGACCATTCAGTCTAAGGATTGTATGAATACATGAGACCTGCCAAGGTGCTGGATATTTTTAGAATAAATTAATCACTGTCGTTCTCACCTGTGGACATCGTGCGGCACTGTAGCAGTCACCAGCTGTACCAAATGGAATATTCTTGCCTTCACGGGTGAAAGCAAACCGCCAGTCTGTAGCTGAACAACAAGATAAACCAAAAAGGTACAATGTGACAAATACCTGGAAATGTGTTTCCTAAAATTTGTTGCTGTGGGGACCTCAGATGAACTTTTATAATGATAGCTCACATCTGCCATAATTAGCAAGCCTTGTGCTAATAACTGGTCTAAATCTAGCCTTAGTTTTAGGGTCAGCCTAATATCAGTATAATTTCATCTACTTAGAGCAGTTCCATTTAATCCCCTCAAGCCTTGTAATTGTGTGTTGCTTAAACGAACCTTTAAGACATCTTGAGCCCATTAACCCTCGTGAGCACGGACATAATTAAATGGCAAAGGAAGTTCTTATTTGAGAGTAATGTGGAGTTTACACTGGCACAGGATGCTGTTATGTGTGTGTTTGTGTGTGCTATCTGATTTCTGTGTGTGCCTGAGCCACTCACTGATGATGTTCATCTTGCTGAGGTCCAGGCGGACTTTGGAGAAGGTGGTAACGCCAGCAGCGGTGTAGTCTCTCCGACAGTCACAGTCCTCTCTTCTGGAGCCATTAGGTGGACACTGGGTGGGGTCGTTGAGCCTGGGAAGAATACACATGCACGCACACACAGACACACACACACACACACACACACACAAGATACCTTAGCTCAACTTTACACTTCCATGGAATTTCTTCATTCACAGAGAAAACACACTGCACGCTGTCAGTTGGATTTTGTAATGAAACAGGTTGTTCTCATGGCTATCCTGCTCGCTGTTTACCTGAAGCCAAAGATCTCTGAAAAATTCTCCCCCTCTCCCGTCGTCAAGGTGATGTACTCCTGTGGAGTCTCTGTCTGCATTCCTGCACAGTAGACCTGAGGAGAAAAAGGTGGAGGAGGGAACCATGAGTGAAGGAAAGGGGTGGAGGTGACAGGATTAGGAAAGGAAGGACAATAAAGATGGTGAGGAGGTGAGGACGATGGCAATTATAAGCCCCAACAAACAGAAGCTAGCGACATTTTGAAGGATGTCCAAAAAGTTCCTATGTCATCTATTTGCAACCTTGTGCACTGCTGCGAAAAGCTAGTAGAGATGAATTTTAAGCATTTCATACTGATAAAGGCACATAAGCAGTCAAACAAACACTGCAGCAAAATGTTCTGTTGAAGTCATCTGAAATGTCAGGAGAGACCAACTTTTCAACTGTCCCTCTCTCCTTGTAAATAAAAAGCTGTTATGGCTTCACAAACTGCACTTTATGCATTTGTGAGGTAATAAGATCATATAAACTTACCTTGACTGCTTTCCCTTGAATATTGAGAACGTGTTCACTGTCTGGTAGGGGGCCGTTCATGCTCTGGACGTCTTGGCAGCTGGAAGGCAAATGGCCTTGGAGACATAAAGGAAATAGAAATAAGTAGGTGTACAGTGGCGTACCATAACAGTAGTGTATTATGCAAAGATTTAACCCAGGACAGGCGCTCAGGCTGTATACACACACATGTGCACGCATGGACACAAAAATTTCAGGAGTTAAGTCAAGTGTGACAAATCGCTGCATCGAATCAAAGAAAACCCAAAGCCACTCACTCTTTGAAGTCCCACCCTACCATAGGGAAGTAAATACACTGGACAGTGAATCTTTGATGTTTGCCTCGGATCATAAATATCTCACTCGAGGCCAAGTCTATGAAATGACCGGATCGAGTCAAGCCATAGCTAATACTGGCTTTCACTTGGCCTGTACGTAACCCTGGTAGTCTTGCAGCACTTTTCTTGTAGTACTCACAACTTGGATTTCTGCAGACTTTTCTGGCCTCTGGCATGTCATCTTGAGAACACCTATTGCTTTCCTGACCATCCGCTGCCACACACTGCACTGTCCTCTCCATCACTCCATCACCACAGCTCGCTGAACACTGGAGGGGAGGAAGAGAAGCATGACCGTGTGAAAATAAAACTTGTGGATGACAGTCTGTCAACAGTTTTTATCTTCAAAGTGGTCCCTTATATAACACAGGATGAAATCAAAGCTATATCGAAAACCAGCAAAAGAGGCCTCATTCATGTTAAAGAAAAGCTTAACACTATAAACGATAACTTATTAAATAATTAAATTAACTTAATAAACAAATATTCAACATAAATGGTCTCTTTATGAGATTAAAATTGTAGTTTCCAACTAAGTTTTGTGCAAATTTCCTAAAGATTTCGTGTAAATGAACTGCATGCTTTCGTCCACTAATGTTATGTGAATATTAGAAGTTGATTGTGTTGAGATAACTGGTGGAGCTGGAGCTGCTAAATCTCCACTTAACTGCCATAAACAGTTGCAGAGGGAAAGGGCCCAATAAGATGGCGTAATTAAAACAGCCCATGTCAATCCTCAAATGACTAAAAAACAATATGGAAAAAATGATGGAAATATGGCATTCCCTCCATCCCTCCATACAGATCTGATGTTTTTGTCTGCTGCTTTTTCTTCTCTCCAAGGTAAGGCTCAGTGGACATTTGAGTCAATGAAAAATAGTTTCATATTGCTGTTAGTGACAAAAAATTAAAGACTTCTATTTAAACATGAATATATAACCTCACAATCAGACCTTCAGGTTTTCTTCACAGGATATTATGGTTATATTTTAGGAAACTAAGTCATACAAACATGAGCGTTCCATCTTGATAATAAACTGATAAATTACTGGACAACATTTAGAATCACTGACTCACCGGTCCCCAGATTCCAACTCTCCACTCCTGTGGGGGTGGGCACGGGTCCAGATTACAAGGCATGTAGCTCTCAGGGGGGGTCCCAGGGCAGTTGGACAAAGACTGATGGCCGTACTCATAGCTGTTATTCTCTACATGCACCTCGCTGCAAGAGATCAGACGCTGGCGGTAGCCCTGGCCACAGCTGGCTGAGCACTGGAGGAGGGAATAAATCACAAGCATAATATAACAGTATTCCACACAGGAAACACGGGTCATTTCTGCACCACTGAATTTGAAGATGGTGATACACATAAATGTTCTTTTTGAAGTTATGTATTGCATATTATGTATTATGTATGTATGTATTATGTACTCAGAGCAAACTGACTTTTTACAATTCAAAGCTCAAATGCCTTAGTGGGACAACATTGGCACACTGCTTCTTTGGCTCTCACCTCAGTCCAATCCCCTGTGATCCAGATTAACTCACAGGCTTGGGTGTTACAGCTCTCTATGTCTGGAGGTCTGATCTGGTTCACACAGTACATTTCGTGGATCTCCTGCTGGTTGTGGTCCACACACTGCAAGGCTCGCCGCCGGTGGCCCACTCCACAGGTTTTGCTGCACTGTGGTGGAGATAAGACAATGGCAAAATAATGGATTAGGAGAAACATTACAAAAACATTACAAGCAAAAGTTATCTGTGTAGCTACAAACACGCCCGTGAAACTAGGAGGTGTATATGGATTCTCAATAATCATCAGTCTAAAGGAGAACAGGAGGATGAACTGTCTGATCAGCCTGAGAGGAGCACAACATGGGAGACAGCATTAAGATGTCAAAACAGTAGATAAGAGCTGGGAGGAAAGCACTTTGTTGTTGAGCAGAAGAACCTGAGCTGAGGAAATGGCCAAGTTCTGAGAGGAACTCTAACTACTGAAGCTGTTTACAGTCTACACCAAAAATGTGCCTGAAAGATCAGAACCTCAATACTCCAGCAGTAAATGACTGCATAAAGTCTTGCTTAAAACTATCTAAGACTAATAATACAGTCAGCTGTTCTTTTAGTGGCAGACACCCATCATATTGATGTATTATGGATGAATCATGTGCAGTACACCTGTGTTTGACCCACTCATACTAGTCTCTCACATCACAGGTAAACAAATTAGGATAGGATTAGATTTAAAGTAGTGGAAAATAGCTATCCTTAAGACTGCATGAAGCCATGAAGCTCCCAGTGATGCCACAAGTTGTTGTTTTTATGTTTCTGCATGTTTATGCACTAAAATGTCTATATGTAGGATATCTCAGCCTTGAGGTGCTGGTCAATGTTTTCTTTAAAAAAAAAAAAACTTTAGACAAAGAAAAGCTAGCTGCCCTTTCTCACAGTGTTTATGCTAAGCTAAGCTAAGCATATAACATATAGACATAAGGCCATCTCATCTAAATCTCATCAGTTCAAAGCCACGGAACCACCTGGACCTTGGTGTCTTTCTACATCCAGACCCATGTACTAACTCAACTATTACGACATTCAAACTTGCGGGAATCGTAATTTAAACATTTTAGCAAGGGCTTAGAGAGGCTTCCAGTTGCGTCAGAAACACCCTCCAACTCGACTCCAGCTGGTCTTCATCACTCTTAATATGCTGAACAATGTCAAACAACTGAAATACTTGGAACAGCTATTGTGAGCTGTGCTGCTGCACTGTGCAGGAATGAAACTAAGACAGTGAGTCAGTGTAAGAGCATAAAACACATAGACGTGTTAACCCCTGCCAGGTAAACTGTTAGAATTATTTCCAGCTGTTAATTGGGAGGGAGCTCCAAACACGTCTCCAGACTATTTCTTTCTGAGAAGACATTTCATGCTGCTCATTGACCCAGATTCAACATCTCTCGAACAGTGAAGAAGAACCTCCAGCTGCAGCTGCCTCTTCTAATAATCTCAGCTCTCAACAAGGATCTGTAGCCTCTAGCCTAGATTGCTGAATGTTACTCAGCAGGAATGCAACCATTAAAAGAAGCTTTGGTATGATGGCAGTGTTATATTGAGCAAAAGTCTCACAGAATTCAACAGTATATTTTTCTTTACTAATATTATCACTATTATTATCTCAATAACATAAAATATTCTTGAGTGAATAAGCTAACAATCACAACATGTGACAGGGGATGTCTTCTGGTGTTATTAATAAGAGTTTAAAGTCCAAACCTCAGCTCATCTGCTTCATGTGTGAGTATGATTTGATCAATATTAACTGCCAATCTACCCCAAAACTTTTGAATTTTGATTCAAATGTTGTTAAATGCGGATTGGTGCATAGTTGTATGTGACATAACATGCCTGCTTCAGACCTGCCTACTTCAAACCAGTGAGAAAAGAACAATTTAAAAAATGACTTAATTATCTAACCTTTAAGTTAAAGTTTAGATAATTAAGTCATGCCTCACAGGTGCCTCTACTTGTCTCACATTTTCTTGACTTTTCAAATGCTTGTAAAAAAGTGAATTAGCCAATCAGCCCTTAGCCTGGTATTATCCATTTCACAACAGGCTTTGCCTTTGTTCCTTAAAAAAAAAAGATCATCTGATTTTCATCTGGGCCACACAGCAGCTCCTCTCCTCTCCTCCCCTCTGGCCTCCGACTGAGCCAGCGACTTCACCAGATATGACAGAGCAAATTCATCCTTGCCCCGACGAGAGACAGAGCGGCAAAACGTATTGTTTTAGCACGCTGGTCACAATGTTTTTTCTGTACAGGCACATTCAGCTTTCTCAGTTTACCGTCTGCCAGTCTCCTTCTCTCCACCGGTACCGAGAGGGGCAGTCGGCGACACGGCAGCTCTGGCTGGACGCCGGTCTGGAGCGCTGGGAGCAGTCGCTCTCCAGCGTGGTCCGTCGGTCTCCAGCCTGGCAGAACACATCCCGTTGCTGGACGCCGTCGCCACACGACGCTGAACACTGAGAAACAAGACAGGTAAGAGCTTTATAAACGTTTATTCAGCCTTTATAACTCTCCTTATAATCACATTATACTATGTCATTATACGCATTAATCCCTGACTTTAATAATCTTACTTTGTTAGATGTGGTGTTTGATTTTTATGTGGTATAAAGTATAAGCATTCATCTAAGGGGTTATATCTGACCGAAACAACACAAATTATATTACAGATTATGCATTCTACACATTATATTCATATATTATTACATTTATTATTTTATGTTTTATTTAATTGTGGCTGTTGTTTTGTTCTAAATGTCACTTTCTGTCCCTTCACCTTGATTTTCTTCATGTCTCAAGTACTTATGCTCCCATGTATCTCATTTTATTGAATATTATGTCAATAGATCTTCATTCATATGAAGCATTTCAGCTATGATAAATACTTTACACACAGGGCTTGAGGTTTTATTGGGTACTATATATATACTGCACCCAAGCCGCTATGTTCGTATTTAGGTTATGTAGTTTGCATTAATACTAATCAATACTGATGTTTTTCTACAGAAATGTGGAGAAATCCAAGTTGGAACCTGGAGAGTGGATGATTTAGTTAAAGTACAGTATGGTGAAGGCACTGCAGCAGTTTTTTTAATGAAAGTGTGTCTTTTCTGCTGTAATACAGAACACTTTTCTACAGAAAACACAAAGAACGAGAGGGATGAAGAATCAATTTTGCTTTCTGTGAAATCTGCTCAGATGTTAAAGTGATAGTTTGAGTTTTTTGAAGTGCGGTTGTATGAGGTATTTATCCACAGTCGGTGTGTTACCTACAGTGGACAGCAGACACATGACAGATTGGAGAAGCAGACTGAGATCCGGGCACAGAAGCAGAGCTATGTACTGCTGTGGAGAGGATCATTTTAGCCACATAAAAAAAAAAGAAGAAAAAACTTTGGTATTTTTTCAACCTGAACCTTGTTTTCTCTTGTTTTTTTCTGTCAAAGAGACTAATGGAGAACGACAAGTTTTAAATTTGGTCCAGGCTTGCAGCCTTAAAATGGGCTGCAACATAATCCTAAAATGAGCTCCAGCGCATGACAGAGTGTAGGTTATGTGTAGGAATACAGTTAGTGCCAAAGGGTGTCTGACGACAAGGTAAAGCGGTGAAAATATTTTTAACATAACATCCAATTAAACTGATATTGATTTTTTGGAGGTGGGCCCATTTTAATGGCTAAAATAGATTTTTTTTTTTTTTTTTTTTTTTTTTGCTGACCGTATCCACAGCAGTGGTTAGCTCTGCTTTGTCTCTGCTGTGCTGGGATCCCTGTCTGCTTCTCCAGACTAGAGGCGCATTGGACTATATGTTGATACCTCAGACAACCCCACTTTGAAACGATCCCTTAAACCCAGATGGCTGAAACAGTCACATATTATAAGCAATGCATATATTTAAATATTGCTTTCAGATATGATATTTGACTGTAACTCTTTTGTGTCTTTTCTCCTTTCAGACAGATGTCAGTGATTCTAAACAACCTGCACTGATGCTAATGTAACGCTAATGAACTATGTAATACATTTACAATAATAGATCATTTATGCAGCTTTGAATGATAAAAAGTATGACTGATACAATGTTTGAATGTTTGAGTTTTGTGTGTGTATGTGTATATGAGAGAGACCACCGTCATAACTGCTCATATGTTTGCAGGTTAAGGGAGCAGGAAGTAATAAACATCTCCAGATGATCAAGCTGAGGTGATAACTGGATGTTTTCCAGAGGTTCAGCAGCTTCAGAGCTAGAGAAAGACTTATATGTCCATTCATATGCGATATAACTTTGTATATTTCACTTTGTATTACCTGCCATGCAGTTTCAGCAGTTGAACCACTAGGCAGCCTGCTGCACTATGGCTAATCATGCTGTACTTGACTAAGTGCTTTGTGTGGAGTATCATTTTCTCCTGGCATGTGTCCTGCGCCACAGCTGTTGAGAGCAGACGCACATCCTCTCTAAAGTATGGAGCACAGATGTGGCTCTGTGCACGGACTCTAGGCCAGTGAGGTGAATTCAGAGAATGAGAGAGACATGGAGGGTAAAGAGAGGAAAAGAAAAAGTGATCTCAGACAGGCTCTCCAGCAGCCCAGGTGCACGTTGTGGGTGTGTCTGGCATGATGACGTTAGTGGACTGCCTCTTTAGTAGGGCATTCAAAGAAAAGACTAACATGTGGTTCCCATTGGGGAGGCAGGAGGCAGGGAAGAAAGAAATGAAAAAGGGCTTGAAAGAAAAAAAAAGTGATCAGTGGAAGAAAGAGCAACAGTGAAAAGGAGGATAAAAGGGACAGAGAGGAGAGAAAAGTGAGGGCCAGAGGAAGAGAAAATATAGATGACAGGCATGAATTTACACTGGCCAGACTTGACATCAGTTAAGCTCAGATCAAAGAAAGGTGGTGCACATCCCTCCTGCTGTCACACTAACTGTACTGCGCTTGCATACACTACCTCAAAATCCCTGTTAGCTGACCCAGGTCTATGCTGCAACCCGGAAAATCACCATGTGATGTGTAAAAGCACCCTGCCTTAGTTAGTGGCTCGGCATGGTGCGTAAATACAGTCAGGTTTAGCTGCATATGTTTGCACACACATGCACACATTTGCAAGCAAGCTGGTAAGTATTAAAATGGAAAGGGAGAAAAAAAACACATCTGGCAGTGTGAGAACAAGAGAAGAGGAGTGTTTTATAGCAGAGTCAAAGAGTCCTACCTCTCCCCAGTTGCCAGTCTTCCACTTGGGACATCGTCCTCGGCAGCGCCTCTGCTTGCTGGGTTTGGGGGACAGAGGGTAGCAGCTCTCCTCAGGGACTGGTCGGCCAGAGCCAGTCACGCAGCTCACTTTGCGGGACTTGAACCCTTTTCCACAGGCGACTGAGCACTGCAAAATGTCAAAGGAATGAAGGAGTTAATTTGAAATCGAAAGGTATGTTTTGTGTTAAAACTGTACGCACTCCAAACGAGTGGAATTGTGATATCTGCAGTATTTAAGTCAAATAGCATTGACTGGGATTCATGATGTTTGTCATTGTCATTGGATCTGCATGATAAAAAAATCCATTAAATTAAAAACAAGTATTTATTCAACAGGTAGTTGTCAATCAGTTTGATTTTGCACATGGGTAGCTTGTCCAATGACAAAGCGTGCCCGATCAACCCGGCAGCAGTTTGTTTCACCTCCGGGTTCACCGAATCACTGGAAGTCTAACTCAGAGTGACAGGCAGACACACACACACAAACACACACACACAAGAGGGAGTGGAGTGGGGCTGGGTGGTGCTCGGATAATCAAAGGGGGCGTTGCATGCTGGGATGGATGAGAAGCGACAGGCTCGGAGTTGAACGAGTACGCGGCCCAGCGTGTGCTGCTGTCCTGATCAGCAAGGGACTGTACTAGATAGGAACATGCCTGTGACCTCTCACCTTATTCAGGGGGGAGGAGGAAGTGTAGGGGGGTTCATGGAAGGAGGGGGTAATAAAATGCTTATTCCCCTTTTAAAATCTGGGCAACTTGTACATCCAAGTGTGATTTGTAATGTGCTGTTTGAATTAAGTCACCGTAGTAGTGTCAGTAGATTGTCTTTTTATTCAATCAATAAAGTCAAGTCAACACTGTGTGATTCTTGTGCAGATGTGACTACATTGTAATAAACATAACAGTGACTTGTGGTGATTATTTGTCTTTTGGATGGTGCTTCCTGTGATGAATTGTAGAATAAAGAAGAAGAATGACTTCATGGTTCATGTCATAAAGCCACTGACAGTTCTGATATCAAATACCACCAGTGACTGCAACAACAGGGGTCATTTTTTAATGCCATTGCCTGTCAAGAACACAATATATGGTGACACATTTGTTTTAGATGCACTGTGCAGAGTAATTGGATCACCGCAAGGAAAACTGGGCTTTCCAGTAAGGGTCAAATTCATAAAACAAAGCATTTAAAATATTGTTTCTGTTAAAATGCCAGGTCATTCCTCAAATGTTTTTCTACACTTTTTACAAGAGCTTTCCTGCTGTTGTACCATGCCCTCAGAATACCTTGAAAATGGGTCACATTAAAAAACCATGTGCTTTACCAGTACATGAACCCCCACATGCAGGGTTCATTAACTTTGCCCACAAGTTCTCTGGGGTTCTGTTATTATCCAGATCAGTTCAGTAGTGCATCACTGCTCACACATACACCAACTTGCTACTTCATCACATAGTAAATACACTATATAAACAATTTTATTTGCATCAGTTTTATTTACAAGAGGTACAGTGGGTTGTCCACTAGTCATGGGGTTGGTAGTTCGATCCACGTATGGAAGTGTCCTTGGGAAAGACACTGAACCAGGTTGTTCCCAATGGGCAGGCAGTGTCAGTCACCACACTGATCGGTTTACTTCTAATCACAGATCAAAGGGTGAATACAAAATTATTCTAATCATACAACTTTATAAAAAATCCAGACAGGCACAGCATCTGTCAGCATCATATGAAAGGCCCCACCCCCCACCCTCCAACCTAAATACACCACATTTCATTGTCAGCAGAGTGTTTGGGAATCCTATTCAAGTTTCAGTTTCATCCAACCCCCCCGGCTCTGGGATCACAGCAATTTCCCAGAAGTCTGTCTATGGTGATGGGTCGAACCGGGAAGGGGCCCCTCCTCAGATCAAACATGACCCTTGACCCACCAATACACCACTGCATTGTCTTCCTGACACCCGCACTCCCCCTCAATCGAGTCACTGTCACTGGCCCCAACATTGGTACACTGTCATCATCTGCATTAGACCACAGTAGAGGGCCCTGACAGAAAGGGGCAAAGGGCACTGGCAACTTCATAGCCGAGCACACGTCACCAGAAAACGTAGGCATTAAGAGTGAATGAACACAGTAAATGAAATGTGAGGTATACGTAGGCATTGTCACACAGGACAAAGATTTAGTTCGATGGAAAGAGCTTTGAACTCCTAACAGCATGGTCGCTCAAAGAGGTCAGCAGAGGCCCTGACCACATAAAATAACAAGGATATTGCTCAGTGATTTGTGCCTTTTCATTCAGGAAAAACACCCCGTTGAATAGACTGGCAGAGAGGACTGCTTTATAAGCTATTTGCCAGGCCTCTCTTTTAAAATCTTTTAGCCAAAGTCAAAGGTAAAACACCAAATAATATGGGACACTTCCTTATCCGCAAACGCACTGTAATTACCATAAAGCTGGAGTTGGTAATCTTGAGTTAAACATTTCAATATAGAGCTTCGCAGCAGGACTACGATATTGCAAGCAGCAAGGCTATTAACGTAATGACTGTTGTTAGAGGTTTGTACTTGGATCAGTAATCTTTGTTTGACATTTTTTGGACAACCACTCCATTTTGCCAGCCACTTTAAAAATGTTTTTCACTTTTCTTAGTTTGCAGTGACTTTGGCCTGCACACTGCATGTGACAAAATGTTGGTAATGCCTTATATTATGGCAATGTCCCAATTTAGAAAAATTTAGAAAAAGAAAAAAAATGATGCAAAGGGATGCACAATGTGACACTGTTGCATCCAAACTTGATATTGTTGTTGTTGTGAGTCCTTTGGGTATAGAAATGATTTATGTTAAATGGTATAACGAATGGGATGCACTGTAAATAAAAACTCCACATATGCTTCAATGTGCAACTTGTCATGTTTGCATCACGTCATGCAATATTGCCTTATATTATGCTATCATGTGAACCAATTATAGCTAACCAGCTGGCTAACATATAGGCAGAGGGAAACATGCAAGATAACTCCTCAGTTACAGCCATTCCATTTAGTGTGCGTCTTGTAGAGATGACAGGGATCTGTCTATGGAGTGCAATAGAAACAAAATGGAATGGGATTAAAAAGAATGATAGCATTTTGCATTGTACTGTCTCTGGGAATTTCATAGACAGAAATATTTATTATTGTAATTATCATTTCATGGCAATCTGTCATGGAGACAGAAATTGGTTTTTGACGACACATTGAAGTATATTACATTTTCATTGACTCTAATTCTACTTGAAAATGAACTAAATTCAAAGAGTTTCTTTTTGCAGTTTGAATAATGTGGTCTTCACTTTGTTGGTTTCAAAAAATGTTTCCTTAAAGTTATATAACAGGTCATTAAAAGAAGGACCACTGTACCATTTTGAAAAGACGTGATCACCGTACAGGTACATGTCTTTTACGATCAAATTGATAGATGGCAATGTTAAGCTCAAGACGTAAAATCATATTCCTGCTTATGCTACTTACAAGAAACTATATATGGGTTTCCTTTTTTTAAAGTTAGAGCAACAGCCACTCAGAAGGTCTCTTCATGTCTTTGGTGCGTACCATACTGGTTAATACACTACACTGTCAATTGGGAAGAATTACACTGTACGTTGTGAGCCATAATCTGAAGTTACCAGAATGTTTTGTTCAAATAAGAATGAAAAAAGCCTTTGATCGTACCTCTACTTCACTTTAATCGTAACCTTTTCTGGAAATGAACAGAAATCCAACAAATCCATAAAAAATTAAATATTGACAAAACATTATAATGAAGTAACAATAAATACAAGTAATTACATAAATGTACAGAAATGTTCTTGAAACACAGACTACAGAATACTGCCATTTGTGAATAAGAGACATACAATATACTTATTTCAAGAGCCTGTTTGTATGGTGTTTGAGCTGTACTGCTATTTGAACCAAGCGGTTGACCACAAGGAGTCAAACTGCCAAGAATGAAAAAAATAAACAGGAGAAATACAATGTGCTGTGTTAATACTGTGTTTTACTTTCACTGATTCAACCTAGATTTGATCTTAGGCTGCCTTACAATCTTACATGTGGGAGTCATTATGAGTGATAGTTCTCATTAGTAAATGAAGTGTAGTAAAAAAAAAAAAAAAAAAAAAAATGTACACACTGCTGTGTTAACAGGCCCTTAAAATAAGGTGTGATGTCAGTACAGACATTTATGACCAGGAGGAGTCAAGTGGGTGGGCTGCAGACAAAAGCTGCCCCTAATCACAGATTCTGGATCAGTTCACACTGTCCACAGCAGGATGGTAAGAATTACAAGGTGGGAGATGACACACACCCTGCATCTGTGTTTAGGGCTATCAACTGCAAAGGGTAGCCTCAACAACTCATGCTTAATTTTAGTCAGCCAAAGCCCCTCCAGTGCAAGGGAGAGAAAGATACGGCAGGGGGGCAATCAAAACAGAGACTGAGGTAGACACATTAGGTTGGCTCAGAGTAAGAGCTCTGGATACAAAACACTATTAACTTCCCCTGTGGTCACAGGTATCACGTGTTCAAAGTATGACAATTTAACAGCGAATTCTCTTAAAGGTTGAGTTTGAAGACAATTCAATATCATTTCATCAAATGTGTGATACACTTTGCATTTAGCTGATCAATCAACTAACTGCTCATGGAAAGAAATAAAAGTAAAAGAAAAAAAGAAGAGGCAGCACCAAAAAGCAGTGTGCCACAATAAACAGATAACTGACCTAAAATCTGATGGTTCATTTTTGATATTTATATCTTATATCCCCCTTGTTTGGCTAAAGCACCACTGTAGTGTAGGGTATTATAGTTTAATGGCTAGTTGAGTTGTGTTTTGTTCCAAGTGAGGTATTGTTGAGCATAGCATATTTAGCAACTCCGAGTACTTACTGTACAAAGAAAACATTAACTAACACAATATAAATACACTCATATCAAAGCACCTTTGGAGCAGAGAGATTTAAACCTATTGTTTTGGCCACACTACGGAAATCTGGGTCAAAACCCTCTGCCAAACTGGAGTACAATGGCTGTTAGTTCTAATTACCACAAACTCTTTGTGAGACACTTTATTTTACAGTGCTGGTACAACTGCTGTTTGCTGGTGTTTACTACTGAGACTGGACGTTTCAGGAACTTTTGGGTCAACATATTCATGCTTCAGTGTCATTTTGGGGAAACACCACTGTTGGTTTGATAGCAGTTGGTAAAATACATAAACTGTAAAATAAAGTGTCTAAATAAGATTAGTAACTTCTCTAAAAAACCACATGTGCCTTGAGACAAATTGAATTCTTGATACAATAGCCATTTCATATGTATATAGTACAAGATGTATATATAGTACACAGCCCTATAAAAGTTGGTGCTTTTAATGTTCATAACAGAACATCAGCTACATTGTGTAGCACCACATATTTGGGGATTATGGGCCATTCTTTGGATAATAAAAGAAAAGGTACTGTATATTCCTGATATACAAAAACATTCATCAGTATTTGCATATGAACAACGATTGGCTAAATGTGCGAATACAAAGAGCTAAGACACAAAATAAATCACTTTTTAAAGTTAATGTTATATACAAAAGATAAAAAGGAAAAAAAAAATATCTTAATAAATTATCTTTAAAAACAATATTTTACAAAACTAACTTTGATTGTTATACAAAGTGATCCTGAATTTTTAAAATACTAATAATACAAGGCTCAACAACAGTTTTATGGTAACTAGGACTGACAAAAAAATGTTCTTATGGTCACAGCTGTCACTGAAATATTGTGGGCTGTTGTACATTTTTGGCATATTGCAGGTTAGCGTATCTTTGCCATTTAAGTGCAACAGAAATTAACTTTCCGAATATCTTGAAGAAACATTGACCAATCGCAGGCACCAGAGAGGGAGCAGGAAGTGGAGGGGGTTAAAAGTAAAAGTAGACAAGCAGGAGTGTAATCTCTCTAGTGCAAAAGCACCATAGTCATCCTGTCCCTTTAAGACTGTTTGTGAGAGCGTAAGACTACAGGTATCTGAAAAAATGTGAGGTTGAAAACAAGGTATAGAGTATTTTTTATGAGCGTACCGAGCTCCATGGGTCTGTGCTCCAGTGCGGACTAGATGGGCACGGCTGAGTATTGCACTGCTCACGATCTGGTGGCTTGTCATGGATCTCGCAGCTCAGATCATTGAATCGCTCGCCGTTTGGACGCTGACACACCACCAGCCTCGTCTTTATCCCACCTCCACATGGCTTGGTGCACTGAAGACAGCAGGGGGAGAAGTTGTGTTTTACAAATGGGTATGGGGAAAAGGTTTTTGATTGTAAAGAAAAAACTAGGGCCATCTGTCTTGTGTGAAGCAGCTTAGCTGATTTCTAATTCATTTTAAAACCACAAGCACCAGTCAAAGTATTTATTCAAACACAAGTGAGCATCCCACAGTTTACAGTTCTCTCTCAAAACCAGATGATCAACTGTCATTGGGACTTAAGAGCCACAGTAAGCTGTAATATGATGAACAGTAAAGCAGAAGATCTAAAGTAGTATGTATCTTACCTCTCCCCAGTTGCCATAGATCCACTGTGGACATGGCCCTGACTCACAGGACCGTTGCTCACTGGGCCGGGTGCGATCTTCACAGCTGTTGGCAGGGTACCCGTTCTCATCCTGGCACACTACCACACGCCGCTGGAAACCTCCTGCACATGTGCTGGAGCACTGTTGTAACAGAGAGCAAAGAGTGCACACTGTCAAAGAGATGGTTCTCACAAATCAGTGTAAAGGTGTAAATGAATGCATATGTTTTTATGTTTTATTTAGTTACAATGACAAGTACACGCCAAGGCAAAACTACTGCAAAGAATACAATCAATGTGTCTTTGATACTGGTAGGTTAAATGCACAATGATCAATGTGTACTATGCGGTATGTGCTGTGTACACAAGGGACCCAGACTTAGGGAGATTCAGAGAACAAAGCTTAAGAGATCTCATGTCAAATGACTGACCATGTCTGCTGCTATATTTAAATCCACATCCTCAGAACAGAGGCAGGAAGAGTCACCAGAAATAGCTTTCGTTACTTCCTGGAATTATTTAAAGTGAAAAAATATTTTGGGACAGAGACTATGACTAACCCAGTTTTTGTCTTTGGGGGCATCTTGTGGCTTTTGTGGTACTCTATCCTGCAGTGTTACATCACAATGGCTAAGTCTCACTTCATGAAGTGTTTGTTCTGGGAACTATGCTTATTTGGATCTATACCATTCTCATCAACCAGAAGCTGGTTAGCTTAGCACAAACACCGAAACCGGTAAACGGCCAGCCTGGATCTGTCCAATGGACTTGTAAAGCTCACTAATTAAAATTATTGTTATTCTTAACATATTTGTTTAATCTGTTACCAAAACTGACCAGCTACTGGCTGTCACTTCACATTTAGTATACTGACATAAAAGTGGTATTGATCTTGTTATCTATCAGCAAGAGAGTATATTTCCCAAAATATTAAACTATTTCTTTAATCATGTGCAGACTAACCACTGGTTCAATCAAAAGAGGGCTACATAAAACACAACAGTTGGCTCAAAACATAACAAGCATACAAAAAATTGTAAGACTGCAGTCTGTATCCTCTGACTTTCCAAGGATACAGCATTTCTCTGATGCTTTTTTTTTTTTTTTTACTGTTGCAGTGCCAGAGAGAAAGATACGACAGCTAGCTCTCTAACAAAAGAAAACTGACATAATGCAATTGTGTGCGTCAAAGGAGCAGCCTGATATTTCCAATGTCATGACACCACATAAATGGTTTGTTGGCCACTGTGATGTGATGCTGCTGTGTGTAGGATGTCTCACCGCGCCCCAGGGTCCAGTCCGCCATTGGTGGGATTGGCTACGGGGCAGGTTGTTCCTGGCGTTGGCATTTGGTGAGGACGGGAAAGGTCGGGATTCACTGGAGCGGGACGGGCATTGAGACATAGCACAGTCCTGCTCTGTGTTAGGACGATCATCTGGGTCACACTCACTAACATTCACTTCTTGGTCGCTGAAGTTGACGCACAGTACTTGCCGCGTCGTCTTCCCCTGGCCACAGGTTACTGAGCACTGAAAACACACACATACAGTGGAAAAAAAATCAGTCATGGGTATAAATGCATATGCTCATATGCATCTAGATGCAAACAAAGACATACAAACAAAGACACTTAAATCTAATTATTACATGATGTGAGGCAAAAAATAGCCTTCCATACCAACCTGACTGGTATAAATGAGGTTTGAGAATTTTGGTGTTATGATTACTATGATTACTGGCCTCCTTATTCATAAATTCTGCTCTCCATTGAGAGATAAAATTGCTGATAAAATGAAGGTAAGAGTGCCTTCTAATCTGTGATTTATTTTGACATTTACTTATATTTTCCTTCTCTTTCTTACTAGCCTTCTTTATCTCTTACTTCCCTTCTTCCTCATACTTATCAGATATTGAAAGATATCACAAAAGAAACTCATTTCAGCCAAGTGTATTTGTATTTTGTAATCACAGGTGACACTTGAATTTCATTTTCAGGCTCAGCTCACAACACAAGCTATTGCTTTCAACTGTAGATCTCTAGACCGCAAGACACTTAAACCATTTCACTGGGGGACAGCAACTAGTTATAACAGTATAACAGTTATTGAGTTCATTTCCAGCTGACACACCATTTGAAACCAACCTCAAGGCCTGTTGAAGGCCAGAAGTAATGGCAACCAGTAGAACTGTGTCAACTACATTCTTCCCAGAAAGGCCAATCCTTGCCATGGTCCAACACCAACTGAAATCTAGCTTGACTTGGTGCTGTTCATGATACAGATGCAGCTCTCATTCCAGTTAAAGATGGCACAAGGAAAATGGCTCTGGTACTGGATAACTGTGCTGTATATCCTTAAAGGACCCAAGTACACATTGTTCTATTTCGGAAAATAATACAAGGCAGATCTTCTGCCAAGCACTAATGGTGTCTCAGCTCCTCCTCCTCCTGTCTTTCATAAGGTGATCTATTATACTTATGCAGCAGCTGTCTACCCTAAAACCTTGGCTGGAATTACACTGTCCAGAGGTTTATAGTGCTCTGTCACAATGTTATGGATCTCACATGATTTTAGATACGTTAATATTTTGCATACTATATGTTGATGTATACGATGTGATTCTAAATGAAGCTGTTGAAATGAAGAACATACTATAGGCTGTAGAGACCCTGAGAACAATAACAAAACTCATATTCGAGTGTTCTGTCACTGCAGGATTAAGAAAGCCATTTTGCTTTGGATTAGTAAAATGCATGTGCATGTGGGGCTGGGATAGGACTCTGAAATCTTTTGTGGCCTTGGGATGAACTACTTCCTTTTGGGGGGGTCAATGAGTGTCTTTGGCTTGGTGATCCATGTGTGGGTGTGCATACATGTGTGTGTGTATATGGTGACCAGACCTGCAGTCTGGCTGTACTGTATCACCAGGACTTTGATGAGAAACATCTGTAAACAAGACTGGGGCCCCTCACTGCAGCCCCTTGCATCTCCCAGTGTCAAAAACATCAATTCTCTCTCTCTCTCTCTCTCTCTCTCTCTCTCTCTCTCTCTCTCTCGATACACACTTGCCTTCCAGCTGCCACCCTGTCTCCACATCTTTACTCACACAAACATCTACATCGAGTGTGCAGACACTAATTGTGAGTGTAGGTGAAAAACCATGAGTCCACTGAAATAAATAAACGTTGCAGGAATAAAAAAAAACATCTGGACAGCAATATTGACGACAACCAATTTAGGTTAATCAACAGTGCTGTCTGTCTCGATAATGAGATGCAGATCTGCAGGAAATCTCTTTTCCAAATTTCCACTTATCTGAAACTCATAAAATTGGGTGTGCTTATATAAATGAAAGTGCAGATGTGTAATACTATAATTCTGAGACAGTGTTTGACACCTGTGTCAGATACAACTCCATAAATGGTGATGACGGGTGATTTTCTTACCGCTGTCCATTCCAGCACTTTCCATTGTCCGCAGGCCACAACTGAGCACACTTCTCTGGCAGGGGGTTTTGGTAGGTGAGCACACGCCAACTCCTCTGCCACACCACCCTGGTTGTCACGGCAACTCACATAACGCATCCGTGTCCCTTTGCCGCAGCTGGCACTACACTGTTGTGCAGAGGATAAGGGTTATGTAGCTTGAAAAGAACATAAAGACACAAGAGACTGAAGATGTAACAGTACAACCAACCTGGGTCCAGGAACCAAACCGCCACTGAGTTTTGTGGCCCTGGTTGGAGGGGACTTTGGTCCCTGGGGGAACAGGGTGGCTGCTGGGACACTGGGCCAGTTCACAGTCCTGTGGAAGGGAGGCCACATACACCCATTCATGCAGTGCTTAACAAAATGAATATACTGTAACAACATCTGTCCCTGACCACAAAATACCATGAATATCAGAGAGAATTCCTCTGACATGGGACAGTCATAAACAACTTAAACTATATTCCTTCAGCTCTGCGTTTGAGAGTAGTTGTGTTTCCCATCAACCCTTCCCCCCTACCTTACCAAAACAACATTAAAAGGGTCCCCCGGTCAGTTCAAACTATGGATTGTGGCAGTAAGCCACTCAGCATAAAGCCCTGATCCCTGTCATAACAGGTCATAGTGGAGTGGTATTCAGGGCTCCAATGCCAATGCTGGCGTGGTTGTAAACTCCACCCCTGAGCCACCCCCTCGTCTCTCACCTTCCGCCCTTTCCTCTTTCCCCCCCATGCCCTCTGGTGCCCTATGACCTCCAGTCTCTAGGAATGAGAGCCTTAATCAGGTTGCACAGGCTCTGAACAGGCTCCACATTCCACACTCGGCCTCCTAATGGAAGCAAATAGTCCTCATGGCCGCGCTTAAAGTAGCTCTATGCAAGGTTCCTGTCAAACTCACATTTAACATGTATAAACTGATAAAATTTGACAGTTTTTATGATGATTTATGGCTTTTACAAATCATATAATAAGCCCAAGCAGTGTTCATAACCGTTGAACTCATCTGTTTTAAGTGTGGAGCATCTCTTGGCTCCACCTCTCTCCTTCTTGTACTCAGACCTCCATCCATCTATCTTTCCCTCTTTTTCTAAGCCCTGCTTGGTGGCTGGTGGTGGTGGGGCTGGCGGCCTGGTGGCCCACTTCATGGCTCGCTGGTTAAAATCACAATGAGGTGGGGCGACTGCTTCAGGGTCACTGGCTCTGCCGGCCCAGGCACCGGAATTAAGAGCCACTGCGACTAGAGGGGGGCCTCATACTGAGTCTGCATGCTCAGCCCTCTGAAATGGGTTTACGCCCTACGCTGACCAAACAAAACTCTCATTCAGCTCAAAATAGGTTTCTTTGGTGTTTCTGTGTGTCTCTGTGTGTGTGGCACACTCAAAACACACATGTAAACCTGATAAAGAAGACATTTTCTCAGCCTACATTATCAGTGGGTTGAGGTGATAGGAACAGATTTAAAACTGTACCATCATTTTTCAACCAGCCTGCTTTAAATTAGTAATTTGAGCATCCACAGCATGTATCTTGTAATATTTCTAGAAATTATGATTGATTTCAGTCTGTAGTCAAGTGTCTAAGAACAGCAGGGATGTTTTGAAGTGAAGACAAGATGAATAAATACTTATAAGACAAACATGACTTCTGCCAGACATTGTCTCTTTCACAGTGCAGATAAGAGTATTCTAAAGAATAACAGTGTAAGGTCATCCTGCAACATTTGTGCTTTCTTTTGGGGAGAGTTGTGTGTCTCTGTGTGGGGATAGTGAGGTCTGTATAACCTCCACTTCTGTCTTTCACTCTAAACCAGACTAGATCAGTCAACACAGCATTATTGAGACCAGGTGGAAATAATATGTGTGTTTGCTTGTGTGTGTGTCTTGAGTGTATGATAATGTGAGTGAAGATAATGTCTTCCTTACCTGCGTGTCTGTGGGTCTGGTGGCAGCATTACATTCAGTGTCATCCATGACAGCACCATAAGAGCCAACAACACACTTCACTGCTCGCATCTGGTAGCCTGGCCCACATGAGGTAGTGCACTGGGTTCATAGAGGGAAAAAAGAAGTGGTGGGGGAACATTACAGTGAGCCAAAGAGAAAACAGAGAAAGAGGCAAGGAAAGAAAGCAAAAAACAGACAGTTCATCTGAGCCAACAAAGCAACGCTCATACACAAAAAAAATTAAACCAGGTTTAGCACAAAAAAGTTCTTTGCCACTCTACTGTCCTGACAAACATCCTAACATTCAAGTTTTAAGCAGATAAAAGTCGCAAACATCAAATACAAGAGGAGCGTTTGCTCATATAAATTGCACTTTTTCCACTGTAGCCAAGTCAGAGGGTACTACCCTACGCTCTCTTCTGCCTCAGTGCCTCCAGTGAAACAGGGTCAAACTTGTGTGGCGGCAACTTCAACTACCATTTGACCACGCTTCATTAAACGACTTCAAATATACCTTAACGTGTGCACATCCTCTGATGGGGGCACAAAAATATCTCACATTTTTTCAGTTCTCTGTGCACGCACGCGCAAATGAGACTGAGCCTGCACACAGACAATATACTGTATGCATAACCCTATATAATGCTTTTGTGTTCAGATCATCCACAGCCTGTGTATATTTCTTTGCCGGGATGTGCTCTGTGTCTAAAACAAGCTAGAGACAAGGGGACAGTGCTAAATTATGAGCTTAGCTTATCTGTGTCTCTGTGCTGCTTCCCATCAGTTGGTAGACCTCTATATTATTAAATTTGGGAAACAGTGGCTGTGAATCAAGCGATCTATAATAGATGCCTGGGAAAATTTTCACTTTCTGATATGAGGACTCATATCAGAAGCTCATGCAGTTTACGGGCAAGTCTTACATAATAATACTTGATGTCTCTATAAAACTAACAGTGCAAATTCTAATCATAGACCAGACGGAATGATCTGCTGTTTCGCCTGCTCTGGAATATAAATTTCCCATCACACATTATGGAGGTATGGCCGTGGATTTGACAGGTTATTTAGGGTTAGCCTCTCCCCACTTTCCCCACAAATGATTTTTTGTATCATTTTTTTCCAACCTTAAAAAAGCGTGGTCTATACTATACACTATTGTTAAGACTCACCTGTCCCCAGGGTCCAACCTGCCAAGAGGCACACTCCTGTTGCTGGCACGTCTGCACTGACTCAGGTTTAGATGAGCCACAAAAGCGGTCATCTAAACGTTCCTCACCAAACTGACACCACGTCTGACGGTGCTTATAGCCTTTCCCGCATGTCACAAGGCACTGAAAAGAAAATATGTCAGGGTTTAGGGATAGATATGTATATATGAGCACTGGTGGTTTCTAGCCGTTAAGCCTGTAATTCCAGTTGACAGAGGAAGATGACTTGGTGTTGTGGAAAGCAGGATATGCAGATTACAAACATAAATGGTGGTTGGAAGGGACCAAAAGACAGGGCAAGAGTGTTTATTTATGTATGAATACAGTGCATATGTATACAGTGTAGTAGCTGTTTGTATTTAGCAGCACCACATGGGAGATCTGAAATATTCCTGGAATGTAGCCCAAAGCTTTGCGAGCACCTCGCTCTACTATGTGTAAACTGTACAGCAGTTAAGTAAGATCTTACCCTGCAATCACAGATTTCCCAACACTAACTTTAGTGGAAGGAGGGGAGTAGCTCCCCAAAGCTGAGACATGCACAGGCAACACTGGGATTTTAGATTCGACCCACATCACTGTTGGCTTAAAACTACAGTATTTACATTGACTAAACCCAGCAACATAAACACTGGGATGCCATCCACTAAGATAAATGTATATGCACAAGTCTTATGTCACTGTATACCTTAACAGAAGCTCACAAATAACATACCATCATTCTTCTCATTGGAAATGAAAAAATATTTTAATGTTAACATTCAGTGTTTATGGTATCATCACGTTAATCAAACCACTTCTTTTATGTGGAACATTATATTAACATTATATGTGACCAGTAAAAACCGTACTGGTATTCCTTTACAGGCAAAGATACAATGAAAATACATTTAGAGCTGAACTGACCTCAGACCAGTCACCAGTTTTCCATTGTGGACAGAGGAATTCATTGCAGGGTTGGACGGTCAGCTTGTCCCTTTGACTGCATTTGCTCTCATCACCACCAGCCTCGGCTGCCTTTCGACACACTGCCCCTCTACGGCGGGTGCCCCCGCCACAGCTCTTGGAGCACTGCAGCGCAAACATTTGAACATCAGCAAGGGTAAACACATATATACAACCTGTGATAAACTTTGACAAACATCTGGATTATCCTCACACACAAACCCCACGCGTCCTATGACAATCTTACCTCTGACCAAGACGAGTACTCCCAGCCACCTGGGTTACAGTCTCCATGGCAACCTTCCTTATCGTCAGGTTTGTGCTGACCGCTACAGTAGCGGTCATCAACCTTCTGGGTCTTGCCATCTGTACGGCTGATTTTGGCACAATATATTTCCAGGGTACGATATCCCAGGCCACACTGGGCTGTGCACTCACTCTTACGGGCCACATGCCACCTGCATCAAGGGCGACAGGGCAAATCCTTGTCAGTATTTTTAGATGACGAAGTGAAGACTTGTTGATTTGTTCTTAACAAGCAATACAATACAAACCTGAGTTCACATTCAGTGTTGCAGGACTCAGTGATGACAGCAGGTCTAGCTGTACCGTGACACCTTTGGTCTGACACTACCACCCTGTCTGACTCTCTGCTACAGAGAATCTTCCGCTTACGCTCTCCTATGAAGACACAATGATGCAAGTTTGTAAAACAAATGCATTTTAAAAGTCTTTTAAAGTAAAGTTTAAAAGTCTCTTACAAATCCAAAGGACCACATAACAAACAAAATCTAATGCTACACCAGTGATCCCCACCTTTATGTGCACAGATATTAAAGAAATATTTCAGCTTTTAAATAAAGGAAACTTATTTTGCTCCTTCTCTTTTCACTCTTGGTCTGCCTTCGCCTCTGTAAGATCCTGCAATTAGTCAGCTGAGTTGACCCAACAGCTTGCTGAAGTACAATACGGATCATCATAGGGTCACAGTGAATACCAGCAGCAATGTGTGTGTGCTTCACCTTGGCTCTTGTGTTGACATCGCTGCACTGAATTACAATGCACCAACTATACAGTAGGGGAGAGAGATTTAAACCTCATGCAGCTCCAGGAAATAGATTCTCTATCAGTACCTTATGTTACCAAGTTTTGCAACTCAGTGCTATGAGAGTGTGGTGTGTCTCAGACTGCCAGAAAAGCTGTATAAATCAGAAAATCAAAAGGTGCTGAAGGCATTACATGTTGGCTGTTTATCCTGCTGTGTAAACTCATTGGTTTCTCTTTGGAATTGTTGAATTTTCATGCAGAGCAGTGTCAAAAAGCGAGAGAAAGAACTTCTCATGAAAAATGTTTGAGTCATAACACATAACAGGTTTTCGAGTTTACCTGCAATCCGCCTCTGCACACCCACATACTCATATCTACAGTCATGCCAAAGAAGGTAATCTGCCACAGCATACTATGAGGTCTAACTTTAATCACTTGTTCCAAACCTATATGTCTAGCATGAACCTGTCAAGTTTAGCCAGACAATCCTCTCTCCTATGCCTCCGGCACAGTGGTTCCCACGTCTCCTCTCTCTGTTCCGTCTCATCTTTACTCTCACCACACCATTTATCATTGACCACTCCCATCAACTCACTGTGTCAACCCCTTGTGCCTCCCCCTCACCTTGGCATAGACGGCTGCACTCCTGCCAGGGCCCATAGGCATCCCAGAAGAACTGCTGAGGTTTGTCCTCTATGGGGATGTTAAAGGAGTACCTGACATCTGGGTTGTAAAGGTTCCCCACAGACAGCACCTGGCAAAAATGCAGACGATGTGATATGCAGTAAGTTTATGGTTTTTCACATCATTGTCCATAGTCTACATCTTCCAAAGTAAAAACCTGGGGAGGTCAAGCCTGTAGAGGCTTTTAAGTTCCTGCATTCAAATATATTTTAAGTGGCATAAGTTTCACTCATGCACACTGATTCTAAACCAGTCTAGCTTTGCATCTCCTGCATACCAGAATAAGAATAAGAATTGCTTTATTGGCCAGGAGTGTGCACACACACGAGGAATTTGAAACACTGGTTTACTTTGCTCTCAATTGTGCATACATACAATTGTACATACAGGTATAGACATAAGTACAGTTTAAAAGACAAGGGACATGACAGGTATGCGCAAACATACATAAACAACATAAAAAATAACTATACATATTTAAAAGGTATATATATATTTGCATAAATATAGATATATATGGACATGAGTGTCTATCTACAGACATTTGAAGACTGGATAAACAACCGGTGAAGTTAGTGGAATAAATATGGTTTCTACTGTACATATATGATAAGGGGAGCTTACCTGGACAATGATCTCTTCCTCGATGCGGTCAGTACAGTTGACCCTCTCAATGACATGGTCAGAGCCACTGTACTCAATGATGGCATTTCCTACTTTGATTTCCCTTTTGAACATGCTGACCACAAACTCTCCATTTAGCAGGAACTCTCCACGGCTATTTGATATGGCTGAAGGGAAACAGAAAATACCACTCAATTATACAGAGAGCCAGAATAAGCGGTACTTGATATAAGATCAAACTATCTTTGATTAACTTGCACAACACTGCAGAAAAAATGAATGAAATAAAAGGATTTATGGAATTAATTATTTTGTTTTTTTTTAGTTAATAAGAAATTAGCTAAAGAAAACAAAAGAGCAGCATGTTTTTGCATGTGACAGGGCAGCTTAGTAACACTGTGGTTAACGCCTTCATTTACAGTAAGGCAAATGGAGTTGGCAGCAATGAAGCCTTATTGGGGAAAAAATAATCCTCTATTCCTGGAGAAGTCCCATCCAGGGGCATCCTGTTCTGTTTAACAGCCAGTCTGCTGCACTCGTTCAGCCTAATGCGATTATGGAGCTAATTTCCTGCCTTTACTTTCCTTGCCATTTCACACATTACACTAATATGATATAACATGGAAAGTGGGACTCATTCCAGATAAAAATCGTCTCCACTTTGGACCCCTAGTGATTGTGCCAGTACACAAATACATACAAATACACACACACACACACACACACACACACACACACACACACACACACAATAAAGGGTGACAACTGAAAAACCATGTACAGATGTTTGCACAAACAAACACATGCGCCTAATAAAAGAAAAACAACAATAACAACAGAAATAGGCAGACATTTACATACTACACATGCAGACACCCACTTGTTGACCTTGATGGAATGATAGCTAGAGGGCTATCTGAGCTCAGGTATTGGCACGTTTGTGCCAACAAGACATGTACATGAAAAGCTGATAAAGCAACACATTTCAAAACCAAAGAAACACACACCTGCACGCACACACGAGATACAAATGCTTAAAAAACAACTGACCTTGCTGGAATGGTACCCACAGGGCTAGTTCTGGCTCATTAAAATGTTAGCATGCATACTATATGCCAACTCCTCATTTTTTCAGTAGATGACTTTACACTAAAAGCTGAACACTCATTCAGATAGACAAGCAGGCAGAGGCAAACACAGGAAACACAATTACTAGGACTGCAAACACTAACAGTAGCTTCTTTTAAACAAAATGTTTTATGTCTTACCGAGGTAGTTGTCATCCTCTGGTTTCCCTGAGTAGCTGTGTTGACGCACATCTATATTTGTAGCACCACTGGGTATTCGCACTACTTCATTATAGCCTGCAAATGGCATGAGTAGTGAGTTTGGATCATTAGTATAGTCAGTTCTGTGCCTATGTTAACAAACGAGCCTCAGTGCTATTCATTCTGACAACTAAGAACATGTAAAAATATGCTGAGGCGATATAACAAGAGCTGCTGCCGTTTATACCTACTGAATGTGAAATAACAGTGTAATGAAAGAGGTTATATCTCACCGTAGCGGACAATGTTGAAGGTGCCTGCCACCGTTTTGCAGGAAGAGTTGTCGCCTCCACACACGCCGCACTTGTCCCTCCTGGCTTTAGAGTTCAGTACGTGGTCACAGCCCGCTTGCTGCTCAATAACGAGGTAAATGGAGGGATAAACAAAAAAAAATGCCAGCAGTTATATAAATGGTAGTAGTATGAAAGTGACAAAATGAAGGAAAGTGGAAGAGAAGCTAGAAAGCAAGAGAGAAGATTGGATGGAGGATAAAGATGAGAAAGAAGAGCAGGGTGTGTAGATAATATTGTAATGCAGTGGGGACAGGAAAGTGATTTTTCAAAAGAAAATAAAAAAAATACTTTATTCGCTCTTTAGTTGGCAAAAGTTCAAATCATTAACACGTTTTCATTCATCTGGCCATTACTTGTTTATATCTTGATGTTCATGGAAGAAAGAACCCAGTGACCCTTAAAATAGTTGCACAAGAACTTATTGAGTTGTAGCCAGATCACTGGCACCCATCTGAAATACATTTCCTCCAAAAAACCACACTGGAAATGACATGAGCTGCTCTGCTTGTAATTGGCTGTGGCAATAGACATTTTGGATTTTCTATAAAGGATGAAGAGTTGAACTTTAGTGCCACAGCATGGATAAAAATCCACTTGACAAGGCCAGGAAGGCAACTTACTGAACCACAATCTAACCAAAACACTGTGTGTGGTTTCAAGTGTACACATAGCAGCCCACTGCTTCTTTCAAGCAGCGTTGATGTGCATGGTATGTTAGTAATCAAGCTTTCAAACTAGAACTCTATCTGTCACAGGTTTGGGGCAATAAACACAGTCAGGCTTGACAAAGGATTGAAATGCTTTTTGAAAATATTTGCTGTTAAAATGGGATTATATCCACTGCACACAGTAACAGTCCAAGATGCATTTTAAGTGTTCTAAAGTTAAGAGTTAGGAAAATTACCCTGCACAGGCCCTGGACACAGATGTCGTTGGTATCGGGTCCACATGGTGTGCCATCAATGACCCTGTCCCTGAGCTGATAGTAGGCCGTGCTGCCTGCCACCCTGCAGAACAGCTTACACCTGTCCTTCATCAGGACTGACAGAAGAGACAAAGAAAAATACTTAATACCAATAGAAATCAAGTGAAACTGGGTTGACAAATGGGTTTAAGCAAGATATATGTGACTGAAGGAAGGACTCTCACTTCCGCTGTACTTGGGCACCCAGCGAACATTAGGAGGTAGACCGTTGATGTTGAAGTGCCTGCCATCGAAAGCCGCGCATTGCTCCTCCCTGAAGTCTTTCTTCTGCTTGGAGCAGGGCTCAGAGTTACAGGAACGAAACTTCATTCGGCGACCCACACAATACATTCCTCCATTCCTGGGCCTGGAAGCAAGATTGATGACATGAATGGACTAATCATTGGTCTAATTAAGAAATATTTGAATAAGTGGATGCTTTAGTAAGCATCCCCTACAGATATAAACATGCACCTATCTGCCCACTCTGTTCACCTTACTACCCAAACACTATGTTGTGTTTGATAGGCAGTGTTTGGCAGTGTTTACGGTTTCAAACCTGTGTCTTAAAACAGAATGAAAAGACAACATTCAAGGCGATCTCTGTTTTTTTTTGTTTTTTTTTTTATCAGCAAACAACCCTAGAAGATCTGCCATGAGAGGGCCAGTCCTGATGAACACTAGCTATGGAAAGAATTCCCTTAAGGAGACTGATCTATGGAACATTGACTTTGGCAGCTAAGATGGAGACAAGGTCCACTAAGCATGCATGACTACAAAGAGACGGACTGCTCACACAGGTCGGTTGCATTCGCGCACAGCAATCTTGATGCCCCCGCCGCATGTCCGTGAACATGTACCAAAAGGACTCCAAACTCCCCATGCCCCCTCTACAGGTGTGGCATCATGCTCCTTGGGTATACACAGGCCGTGTTTGCAGTGCTGCAATTAGAGAGAAATAGAAAAGACAGAAGTCATGAAGTCAGAAGAATGAAGAGAAGAAAGAAAAAGGAAAAAGTCAAAAAGGGAGAGGAACAGACAGAGTGAGCACATGAAATCTTATCCATGGAACTGGCAACACATCTATCTGCCCTCTTGTGCTTTGATGCTAATCTGGGAGAAATTATACAGTGAAGCAAACGGAAAGAAGAGGAACCAAAAAAAAAAACAGACATTTCATGGCTAGGTTTGACTGGGCAGAAGACAAGGAAACGTCATGCACATAGTCGATAAATATATCTCAGCACATAACAGGAGGATAAGCTTACACTGTTCAATAAACAGACTCCAGTTTATGTGTTTAGTGTGGTCTCCTCTTGCATGGCATGGGATGGAAGGTTGGTGTAAACATGTGTGTGTGTGTGTGTGTGTGTGTGTGTGTATCTGTGTGTCTTTGGACTTTGTGCGGCCTTAATGTTCTTTCAGTCTTAGTGGCAGGAAGCAAGGGCTTAGTGAGAAAGTCCTAATTAAAAGCTAAACTAAGACAGTCATGAAGAAACCTCCATCATTTACAACTTTACACCACCTACTCACATGCCAGCCATGTTCAATTACTAGTGTTTACATATGTGTCAATGGGGAGTTTATTATTATTGTCAAGTTTTTGGACAATTGTTTTCTTTTGTCATTTTGTTTTCTAGATTATAACGCCTGTGAATAATTTCATGGTCATTAGTCACTGGAAAAATTGTAAGATCAAAACAAGGAAATGCCGTGAGGATTGTCAGATCATAACACAGAACCATCTGAGTATTAAACCCTAATGTAATCGATTAAAATGTGGCAATCCCATGGAGAGCTAAATCACTTCATATGTTTCCCTTTTACACGTTCATCCCAAACTTTTGATTTAATGAAACTGTCTTACATGTCTTACTTTTTACTCATGACACTTTTTACTACTCTTACCAATTACCCTTTACATAATGCTTCACTCTAAGCATCACTCAAGACTCACCTTTCCAGGAGAGCAGTCAGTGCCATCTGCCCACGGCATGTGCTGGGTCCTGCAGCCCCGCTGGGCGCCCTCTGGACTGGTGCACCACAGCCTCCGACACTGAGTCTGAGAAACACACACACGGACAAATACACACGGTTTTAACAGTGAGGTTTAGGAAGCAAAAAAAAAAGTATGCAAACAGAACAAGACAGGGTTACATACATATCATGTTACATAATCACACCGTAAATAACTCTGTTAATATATGGATACCCGTAGGCAGAGATCCAATTAATTCACACATTATGAAACATTATAACCAGTAAGTTTGCTGTATCAGCCATCTCATTTGCCAGGTGTTTCTCAGTGCCTTATGTGACCTTTCTGTCTGGGTGCAAAACATGAGTCAAGAAAAGTATTCCACATTTTGGAGACATTTCAGCAGTATTCATTTGAAATTTAATAAGATAAAGCTGTATGGTTTAATGTGATAAATCGAGTCTGATTCCACCTTTACTCATATTCATGGTTTATGGAGTTAAGAGAATTTAGAGATGTAGAGATATCTTATATCACTTATATCTCATATTCATTAAATTTGTTTTTGTTTACTCGCATATCAGAAAGAACTATGTTGTGTGACTTTAAAGGCTTACATTCAGCTGGGAACCTCTGCAGTCCAAGATCATAACACAAGCGGTTTCCCTCAAAGACCCACATGTGCAACATGACAGTTTAGATTTGCACACTGACTCCACTTACCATATAAGGGCACACCTGCGTTCCCGGCCCAAATATCAATTCACACTGTTTGTTGACGTTGTATATCCGTCCAGGCAGCTGCTGCGAGAGACTGTACGGCCTAGAAACAGGCTCGTCCAGCAAGCATTCACCATATCCTGTGCTATTAAGAAATAAAAATAAAATGACTTAAAGAAAAAAGGGGAAAACAAGAGACACAAACAGACAGAAAACACACTCAGTACAGCTGGAGAGGTGATTTTTCCGTACATATATAGAACCCCTACTGTACACACAGCCTGCTCAGTGTCTTGACAGACTTGTTTATATTCAGTCAGCTATATGCAATAAGTAGTGGTGATCTCAGGAGTCGGGGGTGCAGGGAGAACTTTAGATAGTTGGGTGTATGATAGTTGCCAGATACTATCTCATTGATTCTGTCCTACAGTAGGAGCTCCCTGGTCTTTCTCAGTTAGTTGGGGAGCCTTTGCAAGAGGGAGAGACTAGAGGCTGCAAGAGCCCTGAGAGATGATGACAGTTTATTTGCATTAAAGCCTAAAAGTACTTTTGGCTCCTGCTGCCAGTGGAAAAAACTTGATTCGGCATGCTTTTAGACTAGGTCTACAGTCCACAGTGTGTGTGCACAGTGCAGTTAAAATCTAAATGCTCATTTTACTTAAATCTACTACTGCATATTCTATTTCATTTCACACTGTTTGAGTTGCTCATGCATGTTTGGAACAATCCTGAAGAAAAGAGTATGACATACTCGAGGAACTCTGTGATGTACTTCCTGCTACACTTGGACCACATCCAAGGGTTTGTGTTGTAGTTAAGTGTGGGAGCCATCACATGTTGTTGAATCTTAACTCCATCCTCCTTACACTTATTACTGTCGTCATGAGGCATGTTGAACCTAACAAAGAAAGCAAAAAAAAAAGTTCAGATATCATAAAACATTAACAACAACAAACATTAACAAAGGAAGTATAGAAGACCGATCGTGTCTTTCTTTCCTTTTCCTTGTAATAATTCTGCTGGTTGCAGTTTATGTCGTGCAGATGCACAGCTCTGTCAGACTGCTTGTCAGAGCTAAATGTAAAATAGCCAGTATTACAGTGATGAATACTGCTATACTGCTTCTGGCTGGGGCTTAAAAGTTTTAATTTGTTAGAGTTTCTAAAATCAACATAGACAAGAGTCCAATTGAAAAACAATCTAACCACTCATTCTACAGTTTCTCTGACATTGTGTTACTGGCTTTGGGAAACATTCACCACTGCAGTTGAAAATAATGCAGAGCATTTGTAGCCTGTGGGGAGTTGGAAGGACACCAGCACAATATTAAATTATATGAACACTCTGCAATAGACACACCACAGTGAGCACAGTCAGCATAAGAAAAACATTCAAGCTCCTGCAGGGTGAACAAGTTAGAGCCAGGTTGGTGGTAGACAGGTACAGCACCACACTGCCCACTGCCCTCCCTCTGAGCTACTCAGCTCCCCACCTGACAGGTACCATGTAACACTGAGCTCTGGGGCTAAGCAGTCAAGTATGTTGTCACCGCTTGATGCGGATAAACGTGGACTTGAACAATCCCACCTTTTGTTTAGTGGTTAGAAGGAGCATTTGTTAGAGATGATGAGGGCTATTAAAGTCTGTAACAGTCTCCACTGTAGAAGGCTAACCCCTTCCTGCTCCCCCGGCCCTGGCTGACTGAAGATGTTGGACAGTGCCATGCTTGCTGAAGCAGCATGGCCAGAAACCAGTGTTTTTGCTTAGGTTCTGAGAATCCATTTTACAAACTCTTGACATTTTGCTCAAGGTGAATGGTGCATTGTCCAAATAGGCTAGAATCCATGATACCAATCTGCTGGTAAGGCATGTGCGGATTCCTAGAAAGACCTTTGAAGCTCATGACATTACTTGAGATAAGTAGTTAGTGGAAACATGTTGTGCTTACACATGGCCAAGTTCATGGGCAATGGTGAATGCAGTACTAAGTCCATTATCCTCACTGATGCTGCAGCTCCTGTATGGATCACACACTGTCCCCAACTCTGCAAGCCCTTAAAAACAAGAAATAAGAAGCCCACTTCAGTTTTCCCAAGTAACACCATTGATCATATCATCATCTACATGTGAAGTACAGTACATTAGTTTATGATTATAAATCTACATTTAAAACACATACCCAAGGTGTCACACTTATCCCTTGCTCTGCAGATGTCCTGCCTGTGGTGAAGACACAAATAATGGGTCATAATCAATGAAACTGTACTAGAGAAGATTACTTCCCCAACCTCAGGGGATCCTCCCAATTAAGGTTAATTTCAGCAGTTCCATTCATCAGGCATCTGGACCTCAATTGACCTATGCCTTTGATGCAACTGATTCTCCAATAATTTATACTTATTACAATGTTATTTGATCCATAGGTATATTTGGTTGATTTAAAAACCTACAAATCTAAGTATGCACTGTAAGAACTTGATGACTTGACATTTCTCTTGCACCTGGTGATTAGGATGGCAGTGTCATGATGGGAATGGTGGTTATCATCCAGGATGTTCTGGCTCTGCTGCCAAATGCAGAAGTTCTTTAAAGTGGTCTGTGCATTAAATGAAATGACCGGACCCTCCTGATAAGAGAAATAATCAAAAGCACGATTTGAAGTATGAAATATGTACACCACATATTTGCAAGTGTGCAAGTATGTTGATTAAAACAAATATGGCAGTCTTACCAGCTCGTTGTTTATGATGACTAACTTAACAATCACAATGTTAATCAAGTTGCCAATGCTGGGGTCCTTGTAGATGGAAGATACCTGAGTGGAGGAAACAAAAGATGAATTCAAACTTATTAATCACACATTTTGAAGATAAGGCTAGTTTTAAAATCAGGATCAATATGTGACAATATTTCCATGAACAAATTAAATGTAACCAAGTGTATTTACTGATATTTTACTGGCTTCATGTAGTTTCAAGCATGTAGTGGGGAATTTTGTTGATTGGAATATCAAGTTGATAATGGCCTGAGCCCCTGTGGAGAAGTCAGCTTTTGCCAAGATCAGAATATAGGTCATCTCAGCCTCCCCCTGAGGACTGTCAGCCCCAGGCGCCTGCAGAAGCTGGTATTTGAAGTGGCTGAGAATATGTGGTCTATGTGACATACCTGAGCTTATTTTTAACATTCATCAAAGCTGTCAGGCAGCCTCTACCTCAAGCTGCCCTCTCTTCCCCCTGGCCGTTTGAAAGTGGTGTTTACCCCTGCCCTAGGCTGCCCTTTTCCCTCCCACAGTCCTCCTCCAAAGGCTGGCTGACTGACTAGTAGCAAGAACAGCACAGCAGAACAGGTACTGTACATACACTTAGTGCACAAATATGCACACATGTTGCTACTTACTGTCCATATGTGCGTGGAATACAGACACATGAACACACTTCTATCTCCCAGCCCACAACCAAACATTCTCTCCTTGCAGCCTTGAAGATTTGACAGAACAGAACAAAACTTACTATGGACATCAATGTCAGTATGTAGTGCTGTAGGTTGCTGCCGTGATGTTCCACCATTTTGCTGTCGGCCACCAGCATGACTTCAACGAAGCGCGGGTAGGAGAGGAAGCGCTTTGATCTCCTGTGAGGTCCTGAGTCACCGCTGCTATCATTTGATGGTCTAGCGCTAGCACTGCCGCTCTCTGATGATCTGAGCAAAGGATCGCTAACCAGGCTGGCACTCAGTGACTCCACGTCATTGAATATACCAGCACTGACCACAGGGGCTGTGTTGGATACAGTGGGCACCCCAGCCACTTGTCTTCTTTTAGACTTGTGTCTCTTATGTCTGTGTTTGTGTCCTAGAAAGAGAAGTCAGAGGGAATGTGTAAATATATAAAGATGGAGGGACGATGGGGAATATATACATTCAGTCTGAAAAAAAGACAAGCGTGAATCCATGTTTGTTGTGGCAATGTGCTTACAATTAACCCAAAGCTGTGGTTTATGTCCTTAAAGGTGGAGATGCATGAGCAAGTGGGCATTGTTAAAATATGTTTCTGCCTCTTGCTCTCTTTTGTTTATTGTTGCTCAAAGAGTGGGTTGACAAATGAACACTGCCTGGAATGCGTTTTATTTCTCTCTCCCTCCTCTTTTAGAAGAGGGGAGAGGAGGGCAAAGAGTTCAGGCTAGGTAAACCTGGCACCCAGCCATAAAAAAATGGAGCATAAACTGCAGTGCACATGCTTAAAGAAGGCAGTTCAACAACTTCTCAACACTGAGGGGAATTAAGTCTGATTTTAATCATGACATTGCAACAAAGTTGCTGAATGCTAGTCTTTTTTTGTTTTCTCATCACATGCAGATCAACCTCTCTGGACCACCAGCAATGAATCACCACCTAAACAGCAGAGAGCCTGACTACAGCACACTAGTAGATCTACATTCAGTATATGTGATTTAAGACTCAAAACAAGCAAAACAATTTGCTCTTCTTGAAAACTTACAAGTTAACAATGGAACTCTGTACAAGGATGAACCCTTCTTGGCCAGAAATGGCCCTGAGTCAACTTTATATTCCTCCAGGCTATGATATCACACACACATACTATATTACAGCACGAGCCAAAAGAGAAACACACACACAAAATACAAAGAATGAGAGCGCACACAAACACACACACAAATGCTTTTAAACCAAACATCGGCAGAAAGATGTCTCATAGACAAAGAGAAAATATTTCCAGATTTATTTTCATAGGTTTGATTATTTGACAGTTTCAAGTTGGCATGACTTTGCTATCATAGCAATTTATACTATACTCGCTGCAGAGGGTCTACCCAACTTTCTTATCAAAGAGGGAGAGGAAGTACAAGAGTCAACAGGAAGTTCAGCCAGTAAACTGAGATGAAATGATACAAGGGTGAACTTCCAAATGATTTTTCCTGTGTGAGAGTTGGAAAGCTTCCTCACTACTGTGCCGCAGCTGTAGGCGATGCACTGTGCAGGCTATGACATGATGTGAGCCTGGATAGTTTCATACCATACTTTTACTTAAATTACTCTTCTATTTGTAGCCCACTCCAAATCCCAATGATATGATCCTATTTTATTTCCATATCACAATAAATAGCACAGAACAATATATTGTATGTGCTAAATTGATCATTTTTTTCTTCTAAAATGCTTTGATGATTTTACAGTAAAGAATTCAGCTCTGCAGAGCAATTATCTTCTTTTTAATCTTTGATCTCTAATCAAATCAAAATCAAAGTCAGACTCAAAGGTTTTGCTCATTTTAACCAGATAAGCTTCTATGATTCTACAGTAATGTGCTACAATTGCTCAGTAAATGTTACATAATCGGTTCCTGTTACAACTGATTTTGAGAACTGAGATTTTGAACGGTAACACAGTGTTACGCCTGCTTACATCTGTGTGAACCAATCTAAAGGTCACCTAACACAGGCACAGAGAGTCACACAAACAGCAACTTCTCTACTCACAATCCACAAGTATGTCATGAAAACACTTGCAAGCACTTACATGCACTTGAACAAACCATACACACACTGTTTTTTTTACATAGCTCCTGGGAGGAAATACTCAGAAGCAACAATGTACTGGTTAGCAAGAAAGAGGGTGCTTGGTAAGGGTACTTGGTACTGGTCAGAGCACCTCGGTGATGAGGTCTGAATCAGCACATACAGTAGTTGTGCAGGTTTGTAAGTATGTGCAGAGGTTGCACCTTTGCGTGTTTGTATTGTCTTTATGTGTGGGTAAATTTGTCTGTGTAAATTATATGCATGCATACACATGTAATACATCATACCTGAAGTGTCACAAGCTGAGTTCTCCTCGGATGTCTGTTGTTTCTTGGGTGCACTTTTCCTGTATACAACATGAGGTTTTGTGTGTTCCTCTTCATAGTGTTCTCCTTGATAGCTGTGTAGGGGCTCCACAAAATATTCCCCTTCTGGAGACCTGAAGGTGCCAAGCTGGATAGAAAATGCATAGCAGTTAGTCTCCATCCATCCATTTTCTGTAAATGCTTATTCCTGTTTTAGCAACACCTTATGCAAACATGTGGAGAAATCCACAGGGAATATATAGTTTAAATATATTTTTGCAAGTCAGCGAGCCGCCATACCATACTTTAACCCAATGTATGTTTTACTTAAAACATATTTATAGCATGCAACAGTGGAATGTGGCTCATTTACTATTCATTAGAGAAAATAAGCAATCCCAACACCCGAGGGCTTTCACAAAAATGGGAAATAAGCAAATTTGCATGCATGTGAGAATGGTTCCAAAACGGGAGGAAAAGGATAATAGTGAGACCTGTGATGCCTATCAGGAAAACTGTGAGACTGTATGCTCTTGGCAAACATGTAAAGCCTTGTTATATGTGTTACACATGGCACATTTAGTGTGACTTTTTGACTTGGAGGTCTGTGATGTTCCAGATAAGGTACATGCCAACCCAAGCACATTTGTTGCTGATTGGCTGTGGAGAATCACCATGGCAGCCCTTCGGGCTAAAACAGGTTTGCCACAGATCAGATTTATAATTCCTGATCATAAAGTACGACCAAAAATCATCATAAGAAAAAAAAGGTGACTACTGACTATTCTTCAGGATGGAGGAACAAGACACTATTGCTACTACACTAGGACCTGCACTTTGATTGACCTGGATCTGGCAAGGCAAAAGAGAATCTCCTACAAGTTCTCCTGCAAGAAAACAAGCATCGCATTATTAAAGATGGGCAGAAATAAAAATACTATTGCGCCAAGCAGCATTATTGCCTGTTTTAGAATAAATGTGCCCTCAGAGGTCTTGAAAAAATAATAAGATATGCTCCATAAATGTCAGCTCAACTCCCCAAAGCTCTCTGCAGCGCAGAGCATTCACAGCATTTATTGTGATTTATCATTTGGGAAGAAATCAACCCCTTACTCATATCTGTCGCCTCACTGTGGTTTTTATGTATAAACTCAGAGTGCACTTTTGCTTCACTCCAAAACTCATGCTTCAGCAAGCCTGGGAGTGGGACTGACTTGTGATGACGTCAGTACCACCCGTACTCCCGCTGTACTAGCGTGCGTAAAGACGTCACCGACAACCGGGAGAACAGAGAGAGAGGCATGGAAGTAAGAGTAGTGTTCATCATGCTAGACAATAAGCAATGTACTTGGGGGTCTCGCAAGTCCACACAGTCCACTATATTGAGTTCGTCTCTCAGCCAACAACATGATCCAACTACAAATAAAAGCTTTCACAAGTCGTGTGCAGAGTTTTTTTTTTCTTCTTAAATTGTTTTCAAAATCAACTTCAGGTCTACTTATTTGTGACCAAAACAGTTGTATAACGTTTCATAGCCTTTCTCTTTACTGGTATATGTGAAATTTAGTACTCTTTTCTAATTACCAGCATTTTTAAAGTCGCAATAATGTTCGTCTGATCTAGTTTGATATTTGCACGACGAATAGAAAAGGCAGGTTGCGCGCATAGTTTGCGCAAAAGTTCAGAATCATTCTTTTTTTCTCTAAGGCTTTGGTAAGGTACCCTATCAAGTCTTGTAAAAACAATAATGGCCCCTGAAAAGTAAAATACCCTATCGTAAAATCATGCACGGCGAGTCTAACCGTGCGTAAAAACTCACCAGTCCGGAGCACAAACTGATGACCGCGGCATGTTCTGCTTGTGCATTTACATGTCCCTTATAGAAGCAGTGCCTTAACTCCGTGTCCTCCTCCTCCTCCTCTCCCTCCCCATCTGTTGCAAAATCCGTTATGTTATCTCCTCGGGGTACTCCAAGTACTGTCACAGTGTAGAGAGGTGCGATAAATCCCGAATCGAGCGTGAGGTTGAGGTGATAATTCTGTCCGAAAGCAGATATCCTGTAGTGGATATTTGGCGAGGCCCAGTGATCCGTAGTATTGCCGGTGCTCTCGTCTAAACTTCGTCTTTTTCTCTTGAAGTGCACACTGGTTGGAAACTTGTCACCGGCTTCATTCACTCGCACCGGTGTTACAATCTCATAAGCGCCGATCTCCTCTTTTGCTGGTGGAATAAAGAATAACAACACAATTAAGGATTATGTGGCAGCCCAAAAGCATCAGTACAAAACAAAGAGCCCAGATGTGTTAATCGATAGATGGTGACTTATATTTGTGTGAATGTCCTCTTTCTTGGAATAATAAAACAGTTGTTTTACAGCATTGCAAGGAAAGTTAGTCAGTGAGTGAGCTTTAGGTACTAGAACGCGCTGCAACTCATGTGCTTGGCTGAATTCAAAACTCATTCATTCTCTGCCCTCCGTGCTAGAAAATAACTCCATGGGGGAACAATGCTGGGGTTGTCAGAGCGGCATACTTTACCTGTGCTTGAATCCAAAAGCAATGTCCCCGTAGATGCGATCACATTCAAGAAATCAGGGAATAGTAGGAACCCCAAGCCCCAGAAGAGCACATGCATGATTGTCCACGTTCAGAGGAGAGCGGCAGCCTGTATTCCTGTAGTAATACTGTATTCCTCCGGTCACTCCGGGCTTTCCGCCTCCGGTCCGCCTGCCACATCCAATGTTATTATCCTCGGCTCTTGAGTAGATGGTCTCTGGCCGGTGAAGTACACTGCTGGGACGTGAGCGCTTCGCGGATTCCCTGGCGAACACGCATACTGCAGAGAGGGGTGGGCTGCTCAAACAGTCAACTGCGATGGGCTCCGCTGCAAGCCTGTGCACCAGCTTTCTCCCCAGCTAGGGGCGGGATCAGCAGGAAAGGTACACTGGTGCTACAGTGAAGCCACTCCCGTTATATACTGTGGTGACAAGGGTGGTCACGTATGTCCACTTAGGATGATGTGATATGATCAGTGATTGGGTTGCTCATAAGTCTATTAGAGCTACAGTTTTAACAAGAGCCTCTACAGGGTCCATACTCAGGGGTTCAACTGAGAGACTTCATTAAGTAGATAGTTTACTGGGGTGATTAAACTGTAAATTTGCACTGTTATACACATGCTAATTTCAATAATTCGGGGTTAGGGGTGGGCAGTTTCACAGTGTGCAGAACAGATTGGTGACCGTGACAGTGAGGTGGGGCTCATATAGGAAATGCCTGCCCTGGGGCCACAAGAGAGATAATCTGGGCATGGCTGTATACTTAGAAGTTCATGAGATCACAGAGTGACAAAATGCAAACTGGCAAGCAGCGTAGTCATATACAGTAGTGATTTGAGGTCTTAAGTAGGTGCTGGAAAAGGCATTGTGTAGGGATAATGGTAATGATTTTATGAGCTATAGTCTCCTCGGCAGAACAATGCTACAGGCTGTAAAAAAGCCTTTGTAGGTGCCTTTGTTATGTGGGTGATCAAAGAGAGGGCTATCCAGTCTGTCTCCTGTCCCATTCATGTAAACACCCGCACACCCTCTCATACACATTACACACAGAACTACAGACAGAACTTTTTCCAATGTATCTTTAATAGCTTTAATTAGCTCATCACAGATATATTGGTATTGCTAGCTATGTCAGCTGATAAGTAACAGGACAGAAATGACAGAAATATGTGTCGCCATTACATAGTCTGTTCATTAGAGATCCATGAATAGTTTATTTTTCAACTGTAAAATGTCTTGCTCAGAACACATTGTGTTAAAAAAATGTTTCTGTCATATTGATGATAATATATACTAAAAATAGGACTAAGCTGGAGTTTTGTAGGCCTTTTCACAGCAGACATTTAGAAAATTTAGAAAAGCACAGGTGCAACTAATACTGTTAACGACAGCTCTGTTCCAATCAGTGAGTCAGGCTAGTGAGTGACCATCCACTATGGGCCTTGGCAAAGACACCTGAATAGAATGCAGCCATCCATTAATGGGATTAATTATACCTGTGCTTTTCCTGCTGTGGAATTTTAGCTTGAACCCAAAACTACCCTGATTATGTGAGCCCTACATTTCCAACACCTGTTTCAAGATGAATATGAAATAAAAATGACATTACATTTCAAGAACGTAGGGCAATATCTCATATTTGATGTTTTAAAATACAGTCATCTCACAGTCCTTGACCACTTGGTTAAAACACGACTCTGTCTAGTCCATTCCTGCCAGCATAAAAATGTTAGGAATTCATTTCCCCAGTGGTGGCAACACATGCAAATATAAGCAAACGGCAACACCCTGTAGGTTAAATTGGGCTTGGCTAGCCTAGCAACATTAAAGTTAAAGATGACTTAGACCTGATTAAGTACAGTCACAACAAAACATTTCATCTACTCAGCTCTTACAGAAAGAAAAAATAACAACTCACCAGAAGGAATGTAGTCTACTTATTAACTTATAAGGAATAAAAACAAAAAAACAATGTCAAAATTAAAGGAATACAGACAGAAGACAGACAGACAGAAAGGAGGTGGGCGTGTCCTTTTGGGGAAGACAAATCAAAGATGGCAAGTATTTAGTGGCTGGAAGATATATTGCAATGATCTATACTCCTACTATTCAGTCTACAGCAGTTGAAACATTTACTCACTGTGAAAGGACAAACACCATAGACTTTATAAAACACAGTCGCTGTGACATCACCACTGTTCCCATCTAATCCAAAAATGGGCAAAAATGTGCTGAGGTGGCCTGAATAAGGCACCTACCTGTCAATCAAAACAACCATGTCCTAATGCACAAAAGGCTGTCAACATTCTATGAAGTTGAGCATTATAACATGGGGGCTTATGGAGATTTTGTAACCAGTCTTAAGTGGTTGTTCATGGAACTGCAGTTTTTGTCACTTCCACACTGGTTTCATTTCACAGCTATAGAAGTTGGTTTTTGGGAAACACTATGTGTTCTGCGAAAACAAAAACACAAATGCAAACGCCCTGTCTAGAGCCAATGTTCTGGGCTTTTATATCTACAGATGCCATATCTGTAGATATAAAAGCCTCATTCTAATGTAACAAAAACACTGTGTGGACACTGGACCTTTAATTTTAGATGGACGTTACATTCTGGATGAATGAGATGGACCTACATAGACGTATCTATTGCATAACACTATAATAGCACAAGGACGCAGGATCCTAAATGGTTAATGGCAACTATAAGAGCAATAAGCAATAAGAGGGTTCAAATCTGTTTGCTCAATATCTAGGCAGTGCATGCTGGGATAGCCTGCTGTAAATGGATCTAAAAAAATGAGAGTAATGATAACACATTAAAAGTGTGCCATGGTAAACACACATTATAAGTATTATCTTGAAGATAAGATTGGACCTGTGCCCAAACTCACAGTCTGAGATATTAAGAAAACACTGCTTACTAAAGGCTGTCTTGTTCTTAACTTAATGATAGCAGCAGCACATAACTAAAACATATTACACAATACATTACAAGCACTGAGGACAGAGAGTAAGCAATTTTCAGATTAAATTAAACTTAGACAATACATCAACAATAATATATTGTCTAGGGATTTATTATTAAGATTTATTATAGTGGGTTGTGTTTTCTAGAATACGAGTTTAAAAAAATCATTACATACTGTATATATTATTTTGAGAATTCTTATTACTTTCAGTGACTTGAAATAATTCATTTTAGACACTTTGCAGTATATAAGCATTGCGCTGTACTCAATTGGACCCCATGTCGTCACTCAACTCAGAGCCACATCACTGCAGGCCCCAGAAGACCTTATGTGGTGATAAACACTAACAGCTGGCACGACTTTACAGCTCATTTGTTGTGTGCAATCAACACACACTGCCATCAAGGAGACTAACTTGGATTCGCAGGTGCATACCTACAAAAGCCTCATATGAAATGTCTGCGGTATCCGAAAATATAAAGAGAAGATGATGCTTGCCCGCAGGATCCTTACTGAGCAAAAAAACAGGCCAAAAATGCTCTGTCTCCTCTGTCATTATGGTCATTACATGTGCAGGCCTGTGGTGTTACAAACAGTCATAACCATTTTTCAAAGAGAACATCATTTCAATAAATTTCACACCAACTCTTCTAATCATGACTTTTTCTGCTTGCAACTAAACAGCCATGGGACACCCTACATTTTGCACCAGCACTTATTTTTTAGTATCATGGAACTAATTAGGTATGATTTTAGGAGTCCCTGAAATGTTAGCATTTGAGATCAGTGGTTAGAATGAATTACACACTTGAGGTCCTTGGGATAGCCCATGCAATCACTCATAACAACTTCTAAATCTGCTAACTTCTGCACAGGAGCTGTTTTTCTTCCTATGTCCTTCTTGTTATGTGGAAATTCCTCCTCAGGGTACAAGCTAAAACATCAACATGGGCAGCTATAGGTCACATACCCCTTTAAATACAACCTTTCATTCACAATTAGTCCCTTTTCCCAGAACTCTCCATAAAACATTTTTATAGCACAGGGGTCACAGATAAGTAAAAACAGTTGGAAAAAATTGCCCTTAGGCAGTGTTTTGATGTGTAGTGACTACAACTTTAAGTGGACCGTTTACTCTTTAATGTGTTACCATAGTCACTGTATAGTTGTTATAGACACCCTTCATTTCAAACTAAGAGTAACTATTTCAAGTTTCTCAATGAATGGCCATTTGACTCCATGAACTCAGTGCCGACTTGTGGCAATGAGAATACTTAAAAAAAAAAAAAGCACTCATTCACCTTTAATTGCAGCGTGTGGCCACCATCTTCAGTGAACTGACCATTTTCCATTTTCCATGTTTCTCAATGGAGCAGTCACTACAGCTGTGAGTGTGTGCATAGTATGTGTGTGTTCTCAGTGGATGGTCATTGAGGTCATCAGAGTCACCCTTCCTGAGTTGTGCGCAGGCAGCATCATTCAGAGCAGCTATCAGCAGTGTAAACTTCACTTCCCTTCCCTTCCAGATCAGATAATGGGCCGATAGGGAGCGGAAAGCTTGAATGAAGTAGGCAAGCCTGGCCTGGGATTTCAAAGAGATACACTTTAATTGTGTAGCTTTCAAACTCTCGTTTTACTCTGACTCAGCCCCCACCCTGGCAGACTTTCTTGGCCAGGGAACTTGTCTTTATCACAAGGTAATATCCATGTGTACTCAATTGGAAAGCAAGCTGTATAATGTACAAACCATTTAGTCAGTCATTTAAAGACAGTTGTGTTGTGCTGTACAACACAAAATTTAAAAGCAAATGATGAACACCATGAGAGGAAAGTTATATTCATTCAAGTGGAAAACAAAAGTAATAAGCAATTGAAACAATAAGTTGAATTTTAAGTTTGATTTAACACGCTCAGGTTGATGGGAATGTCTTTTGCAGGACAAATCACAGTTTTGTGAAAAAAATGTATGTCAACAGAATTTTCTAGGTGTAAGAGAATTATTGGAATTTTATAGGCGCTGTCAACTTTTATTTCTGAAGCTTTGTCTCATAATTACTTCAGAGTATTTGTGTTCTGCACAACAGCAGAAGTTGAACGGTTGAGATGCATTTTAATATCATACACTGATCGAGATTATTTTTTAGTATAATTTTCAGTCAGTGCTCTTCCTTTATTGGTTGCATGACACTTTGGTGTGTCTGTGTGTGTGTGTGTGTGTGTGTGTGTGTGTGTGTGTGTGTGTGTGTGTGTGTGTATCAGCACATAATAAATGTCATTATAACGAATGAGTCCTGCAGCAAATGTTTCCCTAGGAAACAAAGCATGATTTCTGTGGCTGCACACCTATTACGTCTTGCAGCATGGGACCACTTGGACTTCCAGCAGTAATTGGGTAAACATCCAGAGACTCAGAGACACATGGCTCCCTCAGACCTGCAGGCATACATGTACAACTGTACACAAACACAGACAGGCACACATGTTCAAAGATCAAGCTATGTTACATGCACTCACTATTTTCATTTGGCAAAGCAGAGATCAGGCGATGAGAGCTTCACCAGGGAGGGTAGAGGGAGGGGAGGTGATTCCATAAATGGGCTTTTAAAATGGTCCTGGGTAGGTTTATGTTGGGTGAGAGCTGAGTGAAAACAACGCTCAACATCTGAAGTGCAATTAGGGCTTTGGAGGGTCTTTCAAAGACCACAAGATAGGAGTCTGGACTCTGCCCAAGTAGTATAGCAGCTGTCAGCGGGTCCCTCCAAAATCAGAATACTTCCCAGATTCTCTGGCTCTCTGTGGAATGGCAACAATAGACTTCATGCCAGAGACCAAATTGATCTGACCCCATATTGAAGAGAGGAGGAGGAATAAGTCATCAGAGATGTGATGTAGTGAAGCCTGGATACCAGTGTTACATAATATATGCCACACACTAAGGGAACCCAGACTCAATGGACCGCTGAGTTCCAAAAACCTCTCAGTGCTTCTACGAAATCCTTTGTTTACAGAAGACTAAGATAAGTGAGTAATTCTCCCTCCACTAAGACTTCATAGAAATAACATGATTATGATGAGAGCACTTGTTGGGGTTGAAGGGCACATATGGGGGCATAGTGGGCTGCGGCGTAAGGTGTGCCGTCCACCTCTCCCAGTCTGACTCAGTGTGATGATATTGTCTAGTAGTGATCTTGTTTTGAGGGGTCCTGATGTCATCAGTTTGCAGTCTTGGCCCCTTGGACCCTGGCCCCTGCATCCCCCCACCCCCCGAGTCTGCTCACTAACAAAAGGACAGCATGATGACCTAATCACTTGCAGCTGCAAGTAAAAGTGAGAAAAAAAAGGAAAACGATGTTGTGACGCCCTTTAACCACCTGACTTTTTGTATGGATACAGCACAGCTGAAGTGACAAGCTGAGTGTAGGACAAAGGAAAGGAAAGAGGGGCTTGTATGAGAAGGAATGAGATTATCACTTTTTCTCTGCTGAAGACACACATTTATTTAACATTCCTCATTTAATATGACAAGCATAATCTTCGAGTTCTTCTTTCCCCAGCTGTTTCACACAGTGCAAAACAGGCATGTTCAGTAAGGGTAAGGGTAGTATAGGCTTACACATATATGAGGACCAACATGTTAAACCAAAGCACATGTGCTTTTCCCCCACGTGTTCGTTTCCATGCATCAACATGTGAAATTTCCCATGCATGTGAGAGTCTCTTTGCACATCAAATTACAACAATATTACAAAGAAATTGGTATTTTTGCCATTTAGCACACCCAGATTCAATAGTACAATATCGTGTTCATAAGTATGGACAGCTTTACATGTGTATTTGTTATGATTACATTACCTATGTTCAAAAACAAGTGAGATGACAACTTTGCTAACAAGACACCACGCAAGACATAGCAGCCAGCTACTACTGACTCATCCAAGAGCAAAAAGCCCAGCTCGCCATATGTCATTCAGCTTTTTATTTCACGAAGCTCTCGCCAACAACTACAAGCCAGTCCTAGATTTACTCTTGTCTGTTGGCCTCTCTCCTTCTTTCTTCTTAGCTTCCTACGTCGTCATCTTGGACTTTGGACTTTTCAACTTTGCCTTGCTCTGCTTTTGCTGATGGCTCTGCCTTTGCTGATGGCTATGTTACCCAGCTCCAGTTCTTGTGCTTTGGGCCTTTAAAAAATCCTTTTCCCGATAGTCCAAAGCTCCTGTATTAGTAGTGTAAACACAAACACTCCCCCCGGTGCTCTGAGCTTACAGTCTGGGCAGCATAGCTAACTGATCTAACGACATAGCTAACAGCAGCTACATTTAGCAGCCTTACCTTTACCTTTGTCCGTTGTCCTCTTTGGTCTCATTACCTTTGTCATGCTCTGCCTCTGCTGAGCCTGGCTACGTTGCCTGCTTGCCCAGTTCTGGTTCTGGTACTCCTTATGGTATTGCCACCTATCAGCATTACCCACCGTCCTGGTCATGAAAGTCCAATACACCTGTGATATACTCTTATAGTGCTCTGAGATTGCAGTCTGGGAAGCCTGGCTAAAATAGTGAGCTAACATTAGCGAACAGCTGCTATAGTTCACAGTAGTTTACCGTCCATCATTAAACTCTGTAAATCACCAACAGATGAGGCAGAGCAGGCGGAGGACATTTTCACCCGTGGTTTTTCCCCTTTAGCCCTTTGTGGCATATTGTTTGACATATAATTTGAAAGCTGTGCACTGTACTACAGTTTCAGTTACAGCGCTGTAAAGTGTCATCTCCTCTGCTCCATCTACCCCTTTGTCATATTGGATATAGTTTAGTGTTCTGGGTCAAGGATTCTATTTTGTGGCTGTCAGGGCTTGTAGAATAGCCTGGCCTGGGTCCTGCTGGCAGGGCCACTGTGTAAATGGGTCGTCTGGGACCAAGAGGAGCCAACAAGCTCACTATAGTTGACAGGCGCACAGCAGTGTGCATCAGGACCTCAGCTGGATGTGACGGGGAAATCTTTACCACAAGTAAAGCCTGCAATAACACAAAGATGGTTAAAATGGAAAAAGGCAAAAATATGTTTGTTTTTTTTCTCCTGTATAGTACAATAAGACAACTGTACTCAGCTGCAGACACTAATCTAAAATCATTAGGTGAGCTGTGATGTAATTAAGACGTATGGTTATTCTACAAGACAGAACATCTGAACTAAATCTGAGCAGTAACAACAACTGACTTCAACAGTGTCACCTGGAATATTTCCATCATTGATGAGAGGAGCCAAACAGAGAGCTTGTTTCACTGGTTAGAGTTGATTATCTGTCTCAGTCTAATCTTTCAGAAGCCACTTAGGATTATCACCTCACAAAGACATTATTTTTTGCACCAAATCTAATTTAATGATTAAATAATCGTATTATAGTTTTAACACAGCAGGGCCAATGGCACCAAGTAAAGCTTGGTGCCATTGGCTTTGACTGACAGCATACAATATGCGCTGTGGAAAGCCCAAAATATGTACATACACACACACACATACACACACACGGGTATGTCTCAGGATTGCATTACAGGTGTAATGCAGAAGAAATTAATTCACATTTAAGCATGACATATTAAGTTATTCTAAATATGGAAAGTTACACAGACAAAGGACATTTTAAAGTACCTACATTATTACCTAATTTATTGTTAGAGGTAATATTAGTAATATTATTAATATTAGATTCATGGAATAAGGTTTTGTTTGGGACTAAATAAAATAATCCCAGTGAAAATGGTGCAGTCTACGTGTTGTTTCCAGCCGAAATAACTCTAAACAGATGAGCTGTTTTTCACAGTATGAATGAATCACAGGATCCTTGTTCTAAAGCTGTAAACATAACAATATGGCATATGCTATACTATAATTATGAAACCCAACAAAAAGCTCAACATAATGCATAATGCATTTGTAGTATACAACAATCCAGCAATGCAGCTTTTCAAATGCAGATGGTTGTTTACGCATAAAAGGAAATATGAGGTGAGCAATTTTATGTTTGCTTTGTCTGGCCTCATCTTATTGACTCCATAAGCAGATGCTCATGTGAGTCACCGTCATAATCGTTTCAGGCTTTTCTCAAACAGAATGTGAAGCATAGCAGAACAATTCTTTGTGCAGAAAGTGTGTCAGTGCTTGATTTACCATGTAGCGGCACAAACTAAAAAACCTTAAAAATTAGATTATACCAGTCACAGCAACTGAGGCTATGTGGGAAAGAAACAGCGAATGTCTGAAATCTTTAACAGCTCAGATTGTGATTTTTTTTATTTGTTTTTGCAACATACATTTTTCAGAGTTAGTTCATCTAGTGACTGTGATTTGATTTTTTTTTCAGGGGAAATAGAAGTCATCAAAACAGCAAATTCATGTCCATGTCTCAACAGCAGGGAGTGACATGATACATTTCTCACTAAATAAGGAGAGTGATTGTGGCTGACTCCATCTTCATTTTTCTTTGTTTCCAAATTCCAGATTGGGTTGTGTTATCCAAAAAGCACCTTGTTTTTCGTCTGTTTGTTTGTTTTGCAGGTACCTGAAAGTATCTGAAAGTTTTTCTGCAGTGGTAGAGTATTACAGCAAATTGGTGTATTAAATGGAGGAATAAAAAGGTAACTGGAATCAGGGAATGTAAAGATGATGGATGATGATATACAGACATAAGACTGCAAATATATTAGGGAGTTAGTCTGTTTAAAGCTTTATAGGTAAGAAGAAGAATTTAAAAATCAGGTTTTACATGAACTGTCAGCCATGCATCATCACATTATGTTATATGATCCAACTTCTTAGATCTTGTGACAACTCTGGCAGCTGTGTTCTGGACCACCTGGAGACCATTTGGTGCCATATTACAGCAATAAGTGCATTACAGTAATCTATTTTAGATGTTAAGGATTTCAACGTCTGATTTTGATAAAATTTAGCATATCTGGGTTAAGGTGGAAGAAAGCAGTTTGTGTTATATACATGAGTCTGGCTCAAATAAGAGAGGAATCAAATGGGGAATGGGATCACAATCAGATGTGCTTGATTTAAAAATAGTGACAATTTTGGAGAGAGTGTTTGAATCAACTAGATTAAAATAAAAAATGTGGCTCATGGTTAGGTGGTCAGCCTCAGTAAGAAGCATAGAATAATAGAAGAATATCATTCCAGATTAGCCGAGCCCTTTTCATTGAAATAAACCACAGCTGTAAAGCAGGAAACTGGTGTGACGGGATTGTTTTGGTAAGTCTAACCATGGTGTTGAATGGAGATTGTGGGCTATGTCTGTTGTTATAAATCAGATCAGAGTAATAATTAGATTTAGCTTGCTGGGGAGCATATTTGTGCATAAGCAGTGATTCATTCCAGGCCTAGTGGAATACTTAATGTTGTATTGCACCATCTTTTCTCTAAATTTTGGCATGATTGTGTTCGAGCCTGAATAGAATCATTGAACCAGTAGAAGTAGGGAGGGCACCTACAAGGTACATTAGAGTGAAGTTCATCAGAACTAAAAAGTTCCAACTGGTTCCAAGGTTGGTCAAAGTTTTCCACCAAATTCAGCTTGTGGGTATAGGAATGTCTTACTTCCATTGTGATTTGGTCTTTGTCCATTGAAACCACACTGTGCCTCTTCTTCTGTGTACATTTCTGTTCAGGAATGGATTGCTTCAGAGGTACAGGAAATATCCCATGTTGGACAGGATACCTTTAGATTACATCGCCAGGAAACAGTCATACCTCAGTCAGATACAAAGTGAGGGCACTTGTCTATGAAGGAAATTGGTTATTGTAGACAGCATTGCTCTGTTGTATGGAAAGGCATATAAGAAGCTACTGATACATTTAACAACACGACTAGACTGCATTATGTCTGCTTTTGCGTCATTTGCCATGTAGCTCAGCCGCCCCATGCATGAAGAAGAGTTTCATGCTTCTTAGTACATGAGGCTGCACACATACGGGGGAGGGCAAGCAAACCAACAAAATCAGCTTTGCTCTACTCTGCTCTTGCTGTCCTGTTATTCCCATTTACTCCCACTTGGGTCACCCAGAGGTTCAGTTTCGATCCAGTTTAAGCACTTGTGTCTCATAGGTGAGGTCACATCATCACACGTTAGCTTGACTTGCCCGTGAGAGTTAAATTCTCTGTTACACCTCAAATGGTCAAATGTTAGGATGGTAATTTAACCTGTGTTACAGCATTGCAATAAAATACCCCTTGTTTTTTTTAGCTGAGTAAGAGGGGTCAATGATCTATGAGAGTAAAATCAAATCCAGACATTTTGAACTAGTGTGATTTACCCTTTGATTCATCTACACCTCAGACCTCTGTTTTTGAGCAACAAATAAAGCATCCTTATCCAAACTTAATGTGGATTATTATAAAATATGTGAGGCCGTAAAATAACTATATTCATATATAAAAGCATTCCATTATGAGTGGAAACAAGCAGTACAAAGAACCTGGTGTCAAAGTGGTTTCATAACAGCCAAAATGGTGGAAAAATTCATCACATCCCTCTCTTGTGGCACCTCATTGTTAATCACATCCTTTCAGGTCAGGGCTGGAAGGTAGCTGTACAAGAATGTTTTAATATGACAGGAATGCCAACTTTGACACAAAAACAGTGCTAAAAGTTAAAAACAGCATGTGATTCTAAGATCGGAGAGGCAGAAAGCAGCATTGTTGCCTGTGTGGGAGGAGCAGGGCTCTGTTTTTGACATTAGACAGTAAAGTCTTCATTTCATAAGTAGATACATCATCTGAAAACATCACTACAAAGAGAATCTCCAAAGAGATCAACTAACAGTGGTCACTAATATCAACTAATGGGCTGGCTTTTAATCAGTGTGGAATGGCTTAAGTTAAATATCTGCACAGCTGGGCTTTCATAATGTCAACAACTGGATGGGGCTGTTGGCAAAAAATGAGTAGTGACTTTGAGCCTACACAGTGTAACACAGATTTCACGAGCAGCCAAATTGAAACTGTGAGAATGGAGACATTTTAAAAAACTAAGACTTCCATAAGTTTGACAGAAGCTAATTTACAATTTAAGTAAGATGAAATACATTTCACAAAAGTGTAAGTCAAAGATATTTACTCTCAAAATGTTCCTGAGCCCTCTCCTGCTTTTATCCCACTGAGCCTGTTGTGCAGTCATCATTATCATAGCATTGAGACACTATGTGTCTCTGATTTCAGCCAGACTGGCAAAAGGATGTTCAAAACTTTAGATGTCCCAGTAGATAGTGCTGGCTACAAAGATGAAACTATAAATGATTCTAAAATACTGGATACATATTTCTATTAATCTCTACAAACTGATATCTCCATATGAATACAGATAACTTAAAAGAAGCTAAATTGTCGTCAGATAATGACGGAAATGGCTTTAAATATATACATCATCCTTCAGTTATCAGAATGACATTTGTTAATATAATTTGTTAGAAGAGGGTGGCTACACACAAAATTATACACAAATTGTTTCTCCCTCTCCTTCACAAGTCAGTCTCTGCTCTGCACTGCTTGCCTGCAGTCTGTTGGACATCCTGCTGACACTATTTTAGCCTCTTTCACAAGGGTGTGCTGACCGCAGCCTGCCTTTGTAGTTTGTATACTAAATGCACAGCAGAGAGGGATCCCTTTTGGGCCAGTGGTTTCCTGAAACAAGCCATCTGCAACTGCTCCACGCTCTACATGGCCTGAGGACAGAGGACAGACACAAATAAAGTGGATTCATATATTGTGTGGACCTCAACAAAGAATTCATTCATTTTGTTGTCCTGCTGTGGGCAGAATTACTTCGATCCATAAAACCTTTTTATAACTTCCACTCATGGCAATTAGGATCTCTTTTTGATGCTTGAGAAAGTCCTTTTGCTTAAAAGGTCTATTTTTTTTTCAACAAGCGAAGGCATATGCAAGATTCAAGGTCAACTCTCAGGTCTTTTTTTTTTTGTGTGTGTGTTTTCTTGTTTCCTCTTCTTGCCTTCCTTCTTTCTTTCCTGGTTTCTATCCATCTAACCCGTGGTGTTGTGGATATTCGATGAGTGTTTAACCTCAAGGAAGCATCAACAACAGCCCCATCTCACAAGGTACAGGTTCTGACGGTCTTCAAGACAATGTAGGCAACAAGGATGTTACTACTCTTTCAGTTTGCGACAAGAATATTACAGGAAGGAATGAAAGTGAGAGGAGGAGAGAAAAAAGGGAAAAACAGAGAAATCTTATTTGGCAGAAGTGCCATTTCTCTCCATTGGTTTCAAATGCAATAGCAATCCATTGGAAATGGTGAGTTTAAGGCCACATCAACTTAGTGAAATGTTTCATTTACTTATACCTGGCATGCTGGTGAGCAGATAATGTTTGCACCAAATATAAAGCTTGATTTCTGCAAACAATAATGCATTCTGTATTTAAATTTCATCCAGCTGTGCAACTGCGTTGGGTGGACGCCTCAGGCAAAGAAAAGTGCGTATTTATGAGCCAATTTATGTATATGCTTTACCATGACTCCCATCATTGTTAATGCGTGACCATAAATCTTAAAACACTGTTACATGAAATAAAGAAAAGAGAATCTAGCTGGATGGATTTCATGTTTATTGTGTTAAACAAGAGCCCTGTACAGAATGGTACAAAGTGTAACCGCAGATCAACTCTTGACACCGCTTTCAAACAAGACACACAAAGCATGACAACACAAGTGTGATTTGCATTAGAATTGTCCATGCAGCACTTGAATTTCTTTACGCTTCAACTCCCAAGTCAAACAAATAAAAACTATCAATTCAAGCAGTTCAGAAAGAGCTGGCAGCTATTAACTGACAATCAACAGAGGCCGGTGAGCAATAACAACTGATGAGCTCCGTTTGACAGTTTTCAAGTAAACTTGTCTGCAGGCATCTTGCCAATATACATTTTAGGTATCACAAACATTTCTGTTGCTTTTTGAATCCAACAGTCTCACAATTTAATCATTAAAAAAAAAAAAACACAGAAAATTGAACCTTGGGTCTAAAATGAAAGTCCTGTCATTTTGTAGTGCTTAAATTGAGAATTACCTCAAAACCACAACAAAACCATTCAAGCTTACAAAATGACTACATGCAGTACAACACCACGACACTGCAGCTAATTTCCTTCAACACTGTTGAAATCAGGGAGTATTTCAATAAAGACAGCATATAATTGTATGATATCAAAATGGCAGAGGCATAAACATGTCATCCCTCACTCTGGAGTTGGTTTTACAGTGTCTCCAAGTGACTGGACCATGTCCTTTAAGACCTACAGAATGATCAATAAGCTGAATAGAAAAGAATGAATTTCACCGAAAACATGAGCTCACAGGGAATTCTGCAGCACATGATAGTGCAGCCATTTCCCTCCCAGCACTGTTTGGACCGGGCCATGAGATGAACAACAGATGCATCTAATTACATCATTTCCATTCATTAGTTTAAACTTTTTAACCTGATGATCCCTCTGATTTTTTTTTTTTTTTTTTTTTTGATCAGATAAGGTAACTTCTAAGTGCCCTACAGGGTAAAGGGCAGTTGTGAGCCATTATCCAGCTCACTATGCTTCCCCCAGACATGCAAAAAAATCAGTTAAATCAGCTTGAACGGTTCTGATGTTTTCATATTTGTTGTCATCATCAATCATTGAGAAAATCTTCATGAGCTCGATTAAGTGGAGGAGCAACACTGTGTGTCGTGACACTGGTGTTTGCCACAGAAAATGCTCTAATTACAGTTTTCAAATGTTAATTTAAAAACGCTTTCACAGATTTGTTTTCCCGCACTTCTGAAGAAAACGCCGTGGAAAAGCTCTGCTGTTTTAAACAAAACCATGGATACACCAGCCACATGTTTCAAGTCTGTCTCTGTTGGAATTATTTTACTGTGGTTCGAAAATATCTCATTATTGCCCTTTACATTTTTTTCTGTGATCATTTTACATACAATATTCCAGCCTGTAACAGCCCAATAGGTTTTTTCCAGAGATCTAACATTGCAAATATGAAAGTCAATCATTATGTTTAAACAGGAAAATAGAAAATGAATGTGGCCAGATGAAACCACACATCTCATTCTTGTGTTATTGTGTGCTGGAATGCAATCAGTGAAGCAGACCAAGTATTTTCCATACAGGCACCATGTGGGGCTGCAGATACTGACATCAGTCTCCTTTTCTTTCTCTGTCTGGTTGTTAAAAAAAACTGCTGAAATCAACTCTGCAGTTCCTTCTGAACCTGTGGCATCTGGTGATGCTTAGATAAGCACAGTCATACGCTGCAACACTGCCTGCTTTGATGATGTTAACAATATATGACTCATTATTCTCTTTTGCAGATTTAAAGACCAATAAACACAAGAGCTGGCAGATATATATATATATATAGGAAATAATGGTTTTATTTCTGCTCGTTCATTTCTGCTGAAACAGTTTTACCAATACAGAAAGTTAAGAGAGTCTCAAATCAAATAAATATGTCAAGAGATTTACAAAGTGGACTTCAGGTCAAATCACAACAGATGGACTTTAATTACACTTTAGGCTTGTCTTCCGTCGTGTCACTCCATCCTGCTGGATTTCGTCAGCATGAGCTTTTAGCCGGGCAGCCATTTCCAGCGTTTTAATCAGTGTTTATAAGAGAGTCTGCCTGACCCTGATATGGGTTGGATGTGGTAGCCCAGGGGAGCAGGGTCCGGCACCCTCCCATCCTGCTCACTGAATGGAAATCAAATAGGAGATTGCATCTTCAAACACAGCCATGTATCATACAACCGCACAACCAAATCGTAAGAGCAGAGGAACTCTGGACAGTCGCCACGTCCTTTCACAGTACTCATCGTCCACTGCCCACCCCCCTACCTTCCTACACAATCAAACACCATCCCCACTATCCCAGCCCCCTTGGCTCTTGGCAGGAGCGACAACACTGCCGGTGAACAGAACGTTTCCAGCTCAGGTCATATTAGGGATGTTTAATCTGAAAGGAAGTCCAGATGTGCTTGACAAAAAGCAAGTGGACGCCGCTCGTTTGTTTATGAGTATCACGATCATTTTAGAGAATCTCTTTAAGGGGGAGAAAGGAAAACTTGAAAACAAAATATTTTTTCTTCTTCTTCTATTTCTTAATAGGCTCAATGGTTTGAGTATGTCTTTGTTCAGACCACAGAGACAATCAAAACAGTATGTGCGTTAACCAGAGGTGACACAGAATTGTGTCACAGACTTTTATCATGGAGATAAGCAGTGGTGCCCTATTTCTATTTCAAGTGCCCTCCATCTTTCTAAACATACTGTGGCACTTGACAGAGACTTGTGGAGCTTGCAGGGCAAACAAAAAATAAGCCAACCATCTATTTCCTGTAAGAATGCTAATCTCTATTAACAATATGATTCGCTGTGTTGTCATTCTCAGGGAGATAGTGTGTCTGGGATGGATGTGTATATGCGTGAGAGAAAGTGAGACACCACAATATAAATGTTCCAATGGCAGTGTTTCTAGGAAAGCTGTGAATGGATCTGAGATGAGCTCATAAGTGGAGAAGAGATGAGCCATATGGCGGGTCACACTAAAACAAGATATTATGGAAACACAGCTTATCAGGAGCAATGGAGCACGAGTGGCTGTACCACTGCAGAGCAACGCGAATGTGCATGAAGAGGAAAGTGTTAAGTATTAACTGAAGTCTCACATTAAAGGACCAATGTGTGGTATTTCATGGCATTTAGCAATTTAAATGGTGATTGCAATATTTTCACCCTCTTCTTTGCTGACCATGAAAAATATGAAAAACATTAGACACCCTGTCTAGAATCAATGTTTAGTTTTGTCTGTTCTGGGCTACTGTAGAAACATGGAGGTTCAACATGGTGGACTCCATTAAAGGGGACCTGTGGCTAGAAAAGGTAACAAAAACATAACGATTCTTATATTCAGCTGATTATACACTAATGAAAACATAGTTACGCATATCATATTCGATTTCTGCCATATCATGTAAATGAAGCCTCCTAAATCTGACACACTGGACCTTCTGGTGACATTGGTCACCATGTTGCCATAGTGGGACTATATTTACTGCAGAAAAAATGTTTGTAAAATGTTTGTAATTTTCTCTTATGAAACCTCTGATTCTGAAACAACCTGGTGCTGAATATAAAAATGGCATTGAAAATAATCCAAAGATCTACATAATCAGCTAGTATTGTCCATGACTGGCAATAGCGTTGACTGGTACTGGCTCTGTCTGTGTCTATTTTTTGAGTTGTTTTCCTAGTTCAAAGCCTTTCAGGTAAAAGAATAGAAGACGCACTTGGGAATCATGGTCTCTTTGTAAAAGGAGCTTCCTCTTCTTTCCTCTGCTTGGACTCCTCTGATATGCAGCAGGAAACAAACTCTACAGGAAACAAACTGTGCAAGAAAACTGTAACCTTGTGCAATCCTGTCCTGACTGACATGCAACACATATATTTACTGTCCAATTACTTTCCTTGTTTACTCTGGTGTTTTAGTATTTAGAGAATGAAGATTTATGATGGCATATTGCTTGTGTGTCTGAAACTGTTTATATACAACTTCCTTCTTGTTTTCCACTGTTTTGGATCTCAGTATAGTTAATGTGCTCTAAAGTTAGGGTTACTGTACATATGTAAATATAATAGATAAGATCAGATGACAAGGAAAACAAGAAAAAAAGAGGAAGGATTGCATGTATGCAGGAAGGAATGCACATGCAATGGAAAAATAGAGAAAAAAAAGTTACAAAATAACCAGATAATGGTTTGTACAAGCTTGAGTAAATGTAGTTACAGTAATCAGATTCCAAGGTTCTTAGAAAGACAGTAGTGTTGGATATGTGAGATATTATAGACTTCAACATCTTGTTCAAATGTTGCCTGTTTTTATCTGAGGAAAGAAGAGAGCTGGGTGACATTTTTTGTAACCAGACATTTCAGATTTCTGTTCAGTGTCAAGAGGGCAAACATAATAATAACTGGACCAACAAACAGCCGAGGGAGTAAGTATAATTCTGCCCCTGTAGGTGATTCGGACACCGATTTGTTCAAAGAGTATAGTGTAGAAGAGGTCAGGTATTGATATTTAGAATTATGACTTATTTCAATTTCAAAAGTGCACCACCAGATAAGTTTGGACTTTCTAGGACAACAATCTACTTGAGTTGCTAGATTTTATATCAGTATTGAACATTGATTATGTTTCTAAAAGCAGAGACTTGTTATTTTTCTACTGACAACCAATAATTCTGTCCTTTTAGCCATTGCTACAGTACTAAGTATTCTTTTGGCAGGGTGAAACAAAAGGGTTGCAATCAGCAAACTATACAGCTACACTGCTCCTTTAACTCTCACAACAAGTGTGGACAAGAAGTGGAAGTGGATTTACATTCTTGTTTTTATAAAGAATTCTGTGTCTTTGCATCAAACCATTGAAAGTCTCACAAAGACTGTGTTGTGTCAGAGAAAGCATAAACACTCTGATTAGAGTCAGATTATGTGCTGTGTCACCACTTAACACCCACCAGAGCACAGAAAATATAGTTTGTCAGCCATATACAAAAACAGCTTGAGGTTACAGAAACACTTAGTAGTGGCATTTAACTTTTCGTTTGTTGCTGATGGCCTGGAATGCTTTACAAAACGGCTATGTGCCGTTTTCCCACATTGAGTAAAACAGATTTTGATTTTGAATGGTTACTGCCAGTTCTTATTTTCAACATGGTTGCTTATGTGTAACACTAAGACTGTTCTCATCAGACAAGCAACAGCACTGTCAATCATTTGACCAATGTTGTAATTATTTTTGAGACATGACCTATTGTGGCATCAGACTATGCATTTTTTGCAATCCCGAGATTGATTCTCTGTCTGATTTGGTGTCATAAAATCCATAATCATGATCTTCTCCAAACCTTAACCAAATCCTTTTTTATGTATGAACCAAACCAAACCTCAACCACAGCAGCAACGACTTGAATGATGTTGTTGTCACTTTGAGTGGATAGTGTACTGCCAGATTTCCACATGTTTTCAGTGAACATTTTACTGATAAGTTCAGTGTCAACATTTTAGCAACTTTTGCACTTTTGGAAGTTCAAACAAAATCATGTAAGATATATTTCCTTTTTGGGATTTCACGCCCTCAGTCTCAGAATGCAATTTACTGAAATTCCCCTGTGTGGGATCATTAATCTTACCTTACACAGCACTGTTCTACATATGGGCAGCTGTACGCATGCATTTGTAGGATTACATTACTTATGAATTAGCGAGACAACTTTGCCAACACAGACAAACATCAAGCAAGTGCGCTTTGTTCGCCCACCATCCATCCAAACTAGCACCTTGTGACTCCAGTGTGTAAAATAAATGTCACGGTTCACTCAATCAAAGAAATTCTGTTTCTGAACTTAATCCAGCAGGAATTAAGGAGTTAAGGAATTAAAAAGAACACAATTATAAATTCAGTTAAGTTACATACAGAGAAGACAGGGTTGTCTCACTCTGGCTGGAGGTATCAAAATCTGTACAATTTTCTTGGCTGACAGTGATCACTTTCTGAAGTCTCTGCTAGTTTCTCGGCAACTTCCCAGTGGCAACTGGAATATAAGTGTTCCTGCTAAGTTGAGCTACCTGTCTTATATTTAACACACAGATATGAGAGTGGCACTACTATAATGTGTGCACCTATTGCTTAAAGCTGATCTGGAACTTTCATCATCAGAATAACAATATTCTGCCTCGGCTCTACTGCCTAAATTTTGGTTTGGCCTGTATTATGTGAAACTACACAAAAGCCAACTCCAATGATCATAATAGTGAAATGAAATATCATCAAATGATTAAATGATATATGAAGACAAGCTTGGATGCACATGAACACACACAAACACAGACTGTCAACTTGTAGCCCTGTTGCCAGTAATGCTGTGGTTTCTGCAGCAGTGCTTAGTGTTATCAAAAGTCCTTGGGAAATTATGGAATAGACTAAATAGTCTAGTTCTGTTTGATATACACTCATTCTTCTTTTCGTTTCCCCACCATTTGATATGTCTGGTCAATAGACTCATGGCCAGGTTGACAATCAGACCACATCCCAGTATTTCTGTATCTGCCCTCATTTATCTCTCCCACATAGTATTTAAGGAGTCTTGGAAATATCAACTTTAACATATTCACTGCCCTGGTAATAATTCATCACATTCTGACATTAAACACAGGACATGAGAACCAGAAATTACAAAACAGACAAGTCTGGTTGAAATTCCACTAATCACATTGACAGGGAGATGAAAGTCAAGTGTTGAAATGGCATGGTGAAATCATAAAAGTCTTGTTTGTTATCGCCTGGTACCAATCAAATGGTCCATGTTTTAGACCCCTTGCTCCGTGTTTTGCAAAGCCAAGATGGTTTGTTTGTAATATGTAAAAGACATTCCATTGAGCTTCATGTGTTTACAACATCAAAATGACTACGGCCTGCTACTCTGTCATGATAAAACCCGCTGCCAATTGAATTCTACACATTTTTTTTTTTTTTTTTTTACCAGACTGCGTGTTTCATGCCTGTGTTTGTAAATATTACCTAAACCACATGAAGGACTCATATGCTAATTCTTTAAAAACCTGTTTGTTATGGACTTGTTGACTTACAAAGAAATAGAACCCGAAAACATTTAAAAGCATCAAGCAAGCAAAGAAATCCAACCATTTATTTTTTTGCGGATAGTTATTGATGGCAACAATTGTCCTAAGGGGATGGGTGAAAGACTTTGTGGCGAAATTCAGCATGTTCCCCCATTTAAGGGCGGCTGTATCTAGTTTTGTAATTAAGATGTTTTAATTAGGCTTATCCTTTCATGTTGGGGGAAGCATGACCACAGTTGAGCCTCTCTCTGTGAGAGCGCAGAGGAGACACGGGATTTAAACTGTGCCAGAAAAGCCGCGGTCCACCAACCACAAACCACCGATGCATTTTATCTGTCTGCATCACTCAGGGAGAACATCCTCGATGAGGTCAAACGAATACGCTGAACAAGGCCATATGTAGAATCTTTTCTTTGCTATCACGCATTAACATCACAGCACCTTTTGCAGGAATGAGCTTCACTTCATCATTGTTGGTGGGCCATGTGAACAAACATGCCTGAATATTGGTGAGCCAGAGAGTGTGGAAAAGCACATGAAGCCCTCAAACTGATGGTAATAAATTAACCAGGCTTAATTGAATTAACGGATGTGTTATGTGTAACGATATGACGACCTGGGCCAGGGCTTTCGTGTGTGGAGGATGTGTTGCTAATTCTTCCTTCCTGGCCTCGCTCAAGGCTGCTGCATTGTGTTAGAGTGGTTTTCATCAGTAGAATCTGGCTTTCACTACCATAGATGCAGGTATGTGCCTAAACTAAAGTTCAATGTCAGCCATGGAGGACTTTGAAAGCTTTTACATTGGTCCCATTATGTTTGACTTTTACATAAACCACAAAATAACCCTCCTTAGACAACATACTGAGGCATACAAGACAGTGTTGCTCAGTGTTAATAGAGATTAACTGCTTCTTTCACCAGGCTGCTAAAGAACAGAAAGAAGCTGATGTTTTGACAATGACCCCGGATCATGCTGACTGTACACTGTACACCATTAGTATTATATCAATAAATAATGACTCAAGAAGACTTTGAGACAGTAGGAGCTGTAAGTGTACAGCACAGCCAAATAAACCTACAGAGAGAGGGAAAGATATGTTTTGACGATGATTTCTGAAACTTGTTACTAGTTATGGTTATACTCACAAGTACTGTTTTCACCATTTCACAACTACCTTACACATTTATGGTGCACGACCTGAAGCCCACTTCACTCATCATTACCTCAGCTCATCTCAGCGACATCTACTTCTAAAGTGTGTAAAACTTTATTCTCCACATCTGTTGACAACTTGTCAGGCATATCAGCAACAAGGGGAGAAAGACATGTTCCTTGGGGAAGAGTTGGACCGATAAGAGAAGGGAAAGCAGAAAGACGGATTTAGGACGTGTAAGGGAGAGTAGTTTATTTACAGCTCGGCTGGAGGAGGGATGAGCTCACAGACCAGCTGCATCTTGTGGGGAGCGTTACCACAGGAGTAAAAAGGAGGGGAGGAGGGGGGAGTCCGATCAGAGATCATCTCTTATTCCCTAGACTTAGCTTCAAAGTCCTGACAACGCAGCAGGGAGGCAAAGCCACAAATATGGCCTCCAAACTCAACCACAGAAAGAGATGCACAACATCCATTCTGTATACATCTGCAGTGAGAACATGAACACACACAGGCAGTTGCAAACGCTGCAAACATGCAAGCACAGCTTGGGGTCACAGATGCAAATAAACTGGAACTGTTCTGCTGAGTCTGTGAAATGAGCGGTCTCGGTTTGGAGTTGAGGAAAGTGGGGGGAGTGGGAGATAAAGAGAAAGTTGGGAGATTGTTTGTGTTATTAAGTGACAGACAATCACACAAACAGTAATTTCCCTGCCCTTTTAAATATGCAAAAAAGTACCTGATGACAGGCGTCACATGGCAGCTTACAAAGCAGTCAGGGCTGATTGTAGTAGAGGGAGAGAAGTGACGACAAGATGTGGCTGGTGAAAGTGTTCAGCCTCACTACAGACCTACAAGTCAATCACTGGCTGGGAACAGGGAAAATGAACACACATGTAAAACACAAAACACATGTAGTGCTGCATAAATGTGACACGTGTTGTACACATATAATTACACTGCTTTACAGTCAAAGTTTGGCATAAAACTTGGTCAAAAAAATGTCTCTACTGACCAATCAACATGGCCGTTTTCTCTGCAAAACCTGAAAGAAAAATATCTCCACAGGTTTTCAACACAGGCAGGAAGCACCGCGAAGCTTTTATTTCTAATGAACAGTCCTGCTCCTTTCTCAGCCCCTCTGTAATATTCCCACAGTGCATTGTTGTTATTTCACATTCCACAAAGGTATTGTCCCATTTTTGTGCCGAGGTATACACCAGAGGTTTCCCAGTAAGTGGTGTAATGAGCAGGGGTTGACAGGGGTTGACAGAGGAGAATTAGTGCCCACAGAGTCCCTCAGCTGGGGGCAGATGAGGGCCAAAGCCGAGGCCTTTTGTCTTCAACAGCAGGACCCAGTCACCAGGTCCAGGCACTGAAGAGAGCCTCTAAGTCCTAAGCATCAGCTGTACACTTTGGGCTATTTTCATGTTCTCTTCACAAAATCTGGTTTAAAATCCTTAGTTTAGCCTTGGATCTCACCACTAAACACTTCCTTCTGAAACCCAGTTATGGAGTGGGAGCAAAACAGTTAACCTCAACCCTTTGCATAAACACAAACACACTGGGTACGACCACAAAGATGTGGAAAGTAGTGTCAGGTTATTTGAAATCTGCTAATCCTATAAGGATCACTGATGGAGGAAGCAGGGTTTCAAACATGATTTAGAAGCGACTCATTCATAAAAACAAACTAAGATCCCAAACCTATCAGCCCAGATATTTCAATACACTCATATGAAAGCTAATAACTGCTGACTAGTGCATCTAACCTACACACTCAGACATTGTTTCCTCCCAGATCCAAATGTCCACCTACAAAGATGAAAGATTATTCCTCTAAACAGCTCCGCTCCCAGGGTGGGAGGCTAAACGAGAACCTGGTGGCGTGGCAGAGGACCAGAGATGCAGATGAAAAGCTCTGTAGGCTGATAAGGAAGCCAGGCAGACTGCATGATGAGAAACCAGAAGCATGGTCTGTAATGGTGAATTTACCGGGCCTGCCTGTGTGCTAATGGCTGTGGCAGGCTTCGGTTATAAGACAAGGCCACTTTCAATGAGAGGGGCTGAATCAGAGGAAGGGTATGTCTAGATACATTAAGGCCTGATAGAGTAATAAAGAGAGTAGCAGCAGCAGAGCAGCTTTTTAAAGATGTTTTCTACCTCCCTATTTTTTTACTGTCATATGAAGATGGTTGGTTATTTTTGTTCAGCATTCAATTTAACACATTTGTAACCATAGCCTTAGAGAAATAGTTTGTGGTAAGGACTCTTGCATGCATGCTGTTCTTCTTCTAAGTGACAAGTTGTGGTGTTACAGTGGTGGCACTAACTTCCTGGAGTCTCAGCAACCTCAAGCTGAAGATAGTCAGTTACTGCACCTGGCCAATAAGTTCAACACAGATAAAAACCACAACCTGTTGTTTGTACACATTGCATACAAACTGCATACACAAATTTACATTATCAAGCTTTAGTGATGTTTATAGGGTAACCTTTTTACGCTGCTTTCATTTGTTATGCTAAGCAAGGTCAACTGTCTTCACCTTCAGAAATTAACAGACGCAAATATGTGAGTGGCATCAATCATCTCATCTAACTGCAAGAAAGCCAATAATCGTATTTGCCAAGAATGTCCTGTGAAAAGTGTCTAGGGTTTATTGAGAGGTTTATAGACAGATCTGTCACACCTTCAAAGAGCCTCTCAGTGCTCTTTTATATTATACCTTTTCACACTTTATGGCTGAAAATAAGAGCTCAGTGTTCACACCATATGCCTGAGGAAAATAGCAAAGACAAATGCATGGTATGAGCAGGTGTCAAGGTATGACAGCCAGAAAAAAATGAGAGCATATGTGTGTTTAAAAGTCAGCGTAGTGAAGGGATGAGTAGGCAGGCAGCAATTTTAAAGAGAGAGAGAGAGAGAGAGAGAGAGAGAGAGAGAGAGAGAGAGAGAGAGAGAGAAAGTGGAAAATTGAAAGAGAGGAAAATAATAATGTTGCCGCATCCTCACTGCGAATTCACCCAGAGTTCTCTCTCTGATCACGTATCTACCTCTCTCTCCTCCTCCCACATCTCTGGGCCTCTGTCTTCAATCTCACAAGGCTTCAGATCCCCCTGCATGTACACACACACACACACAACCTCCCACTCACCCCCTACGGCTTGTGCTCCTGGCCTCATTGTACCAAACTGATAGCTTGAACATCCAGGGAATGTGCCTTCATCAAAACACTCTCCCATCTAATTAACAGCCTGACAGCTGGATAAAAGAGAAGGGATGAGATGGTCTCAGTTTCCCCCTTTTTCCCCCTCATCTCTGCCCAACCTTTCCTGCCAGGTTTGTGGAAAACGAAGACGAGAAAAAGAGAACAGAAATGATGGAGCTGGAAATGGCTAGGTGGTTTGACGGCTCAGACATCATGAGGCAGACAAAGAGCTACAAATGGAGTGAAAGTGGAGATATTTTCTTGCATCATTAAACTTTGTGCCTGTAAATGTGTCTTTTGTTGTGCCTGCACCACAATATGTTGTTTCTTTGGTTACATTTCTGGAAATGTGACAAGATTTTATACTATAATTAAGAGGAGTTTATATTCTAAGATTACATACATGTTGAGTTTTGGTATTTTTTTAATGGTAGTTCTAATAATCTATGGACCAGAAAATTTGACTAGAATTACTAAAATTACATTTGGGTGCCAGCACATAGTTGATGCTCAAACTTTTACAGATTTTGGTTAGTGACTTGTGTAAAAGCTTTTTCTGTAGGAACTTAGACTTTTGACCTTAGTGTTTCAAAAATTCTGTCTGTAGCTCTGCCTACAGGCATAGGCAATTGGCATAAAGCCGATAAGAACTGCTGCTGGACACTGATAAAAAATTAATAAAGTTCCAGAAAAGAAAAGAAGTTTTTAATGGCATGAGATCTCCCTCTCGTAATGCAGAGAAAGGACTGAGAAAACTGAACAGTTCTTTAATGAGTTTTTATGGAGCTAATTTATCTGAATACGTTTATAGTGGAGATTGAAATTTTGCTCTCATAAGTGAACCTGAGATTACAGAAAGGATTACTAGATAATTATGTTTAGGATTTCATAAAGTCCTGTGAAAACCACAGAGGTGATTTTTGGGTCAATGGATCCTTTCGTTTTTACAAAACCCTCTTAACTAATTATTGATTTACAAGCTTTTCCACAGGTTTCAGTTCACTTTCCCTGTTATCACATGATTGAACTTCCATACTTACAACTGAACTATTTAGAAATTAAACATGTCCATTGGATGTGAAAGAACTCATGCTGAACTTAATGTCACCGTAATTTATTTTTTACTTAGCTTTAATGGCCCATTGTGTTCAATTTAGGGAGAATATGCATAACTATGTTTTCCCATTAGAATCACTTGAAAATAGGGATTGTTATGTTTAAATTCTACACACTGGTCCTTTAAACTGCATCAGTCTCCCTGATTGTTTGCTGTTCATGGTTTTATTATTTCCTTAAAAAAATATTGGGACATACATTACTATATCATTGTACTACATCTGAAATGTTTAATGCAGGTTGTCACTAAAGAATAAATAAAAAAATAAATAAATAAAATAAACTGCATCAGATTAGTACTACTTTAATTATGACTGTTTTGATTACGACTTTTTATCCAGGAGACAAAACTTAATCCATTCATTAATACTAACCACATTCATATAATAATTCATTTATTCTCACTATCTACTGTATATGTGATATGAGCCTTTTATTGTTGTGAGGAGTCATAGAGCTAGATCATTTTGCCAATTAATCTAAACCCAACTGAGAGTTAATAAATGTAATTCTAATCAGTCAGGGTTGATGCTTTTGTTCATGTTTTAGTGGGTGACTTGGGAGGCATGAATGAAACCATCAGCACGCTCACTACTTCTGTGCAGCTGTTAAGCAACAAACTCTTCAAGGCAGTGCATTTACCGTGTTATCCTTAAATATTTTACCTGCAGCTCCTCTCCTCAGCTGTAAATAAGGATTTGTTCTTTAACAGCTTGCCAAATTAAATAAAACGAGGGAGGGACTGCGAACAGACTATGAACCCAGACTGCTGTTTTGAGTGCTGATGTGCCTTGATCTACAGCCCTCACTCAACAAAACCTGATGACCCTGACAAGCTTTAACCACACCATCTACCCTACACACATCTCTATACCCTTTGTACAAGTTTCCCATAACATATGATGGTTCCTGGCAAACATCATTAACTCAACTCACTTACATCTAGAAGGTCATCTCATTGTGTGTGTGTGTGTGTGTGTGTGTGTGTGTGTGTGTGAAGGGGGGTGCTGAGTTAGCATGGAGTGGCTTATATGGAGCTTTCAAACACTCAAGGCCCAAACTGCTCTGATAGCTGGTTGTGATAACCCCTGGTGACCTCCATGTCTGACATCATCACTGCCAGACATGGAGGTCAGTTAGAGGGTCAGCCAGAGGGGCGCAGGGGTGAGTTACCCAAATATACAAAATCGAGATAAACGTGTGTTCGTGTCTATCAGACTGTGCATGTGTATGTGGGAAAAGATGGAGCTGTAACAGTGAATGTGTGAGGTCAAAATGCTCAAGTTAGTGATGTTTTAGGGTTAGAAGGTGCTGACTCCCTCATTTGTCTTTTGCATTTTGTAAATATCCTCATACTTCCCTGAAATATCTTAAAAGAAACCACAAGTTTATTAACTCTTAGCACAAATAGTCAACTGTCTGCAGACACTCCTATCGAAAAAGCAAAGACAACCACCTTTAACTGAAAGTCTGAGTCAAACCCCAGATGGTTCATATTATTAATTTTACCCACATGTAAAACAGTAGCTCCAGTCATAAAATGACCGACACTACAGTGACATCACTCTAATGCTGTGCTTGTGTCATACTCTGTGACTGTGGCAATAACCAGAGCGCAGTTGTAAACTCCTGAATTCAGCAGACGTCACAACACTCAAGTGCTAGAGAGCGTTCGCAGGCCTGTGACGTCAGCAGGATGAAGTACGAGCGGGAAAAATCTGAGGTTGCGCGCACGCTTTCAGAACTGAGGATTCACTCAGTGAATCAGTCCTGTGAGTCTGGGGAGCGTCATCGCAAGTTTAATGGCCCCTCTGTACCGAACTATCTGTATTTTGGGTTTGGGTTTGACAAATAAACACAGTACAAGATAAGACTAAAAAAATGATGGAGACAATAAGCATCGACTGAACTGTGTAGTCACACTCTTAAATGTGCAAAATCAAACTGTGAGTTAAACAAACTGTTTCAGAGGAAGGATTGTACTTTCCATATAAAAATACTCTGTGAGAAAAAAGAGAGAGTGAGATTGTCTGTGTGATTTTCTATTTTTTCTTCACAGCAGGCAAAGCAGTAGTGCGTCCCTCTCTGGTCTCTCCCTGGAGAAATCCCCACCAGACTGCAGAGACGCTGGTCAACAGGGGTCACGGAGCATGCTCAGTGCCGTTTTCCCACAGAACTGGCGTGGTTTGTGTCCTTGGTCCTGCTGTGTGACCCTCTCTTACTACGTACTGTGTCATGCTGCCCAGGGAGCTGTCATTTCCTTGAGACTGCTGGTCAGGCCTGCCCCTCAGTCTCAGCCGACGCAACAGCCAACTCAGCTTTTTAATAAACACGTGGCCTCATTTTACCCAAAGAATATTGCTAACAACACAATACACGGTACATTTTTTATCAACACTCTCAGCAGCTCTCTATTTTTGGAGTCAGTTATAAATGACCCCTTACTCTACTTTCTTTAATCCCCCTTCACCCAGATCTTCTGGCTCCATGGGTCCCTCCCAGGATGTATATCCCGGTCAGACTTCATGTAGAAGTCCACGTCTAAGCTCATAGGCGTTTTACACAACCCATCCGGCTTCTCCAGGTATGAGACAGCCCATGTACTGACTAGCCACAGCCCTGTCCTGTGAATCACCAGCCCACCACCCCCTGCATTGTCCAGCACAGGGTGGGGTGTAGGGGTGTGTATGTGTGTATGTGAGTCTCTTTGGGGTCACCTTTCCCTTCCTGAAGTAGCACACCCTCTTTCATAATCTTCATTCAACCCTTTGCGTCACATCCTGGACACACACGTCCTTACTCACACTTACCCATAAAGGATGCAACGTGGCGCGGTGAAGAATTCATGGAAGGAACACAGATTCGCACACATACTCACGCCTGTCGGCCTGGCTCAGCACACATTGACTCCCATCCCAGTGCTCATGCCTTAGTGCAGGTGGATGTCGTCACTTAATAAGTTCTATTGCTCAAGAAAACATCCTATGAATCAAAGGTTTTTGGCTCAAGATACAAACTAGTCAACAGAAGCTGGAAACACTGCTATTTGTTCTTCCTGCCTTTGTACAGAACGTTTTTGATATTTCCCAACTGAAAGAGATCAGTCACGATTTATGGTCAAAATTACCCCCCCCTCCTTTTCCAGTCCATTTCCATCCACTACCCCTTTAACACAAGCCGGTCTTCCTGTGGAGATAACTATATTAACATGCTGGTACAGAAATAGATCGAGCCTTCTGTATCTTCAAATGCACTATAGCCAAAGCAATGACTTCCCTAAAGGGGTGTAAAATATTGAACGTACTCTTTCAAGATCTCGATCATTGAGTCTGTCTCCCTGCTGTGTGCTTCATTAATGTGCCTCTACAACATCAACACAAGGGTTTCTCATGTAATATTAGCAATAGGTAGACCAGAGAGACTGTTCTGCTGGAGTCCCAGGCGATAAAACAGGCTCATAATAATGATAAACTTATCAGTACATGTGGACTTACTCACTAGTCTCCTGGCTGGTGCCTCATATGTTTTTACAAGGCCTGTGGGCCTCTGACGGTCTATTTAGTACTCATCATAATTCCACTTTTCTCATCCAGTGAGAGAAATAGAGAAACCAGGAGGTAAACTTGCTATTGATTGTCTTCGTCTTCATCTCTCTGTGGTAAATTGTTGTAAATAATGAAACACAGAGAATGAGATACCACACATCATGTATTCAAGGACATTTGTCAAAGAGGTACAGACTCATGGGTTGTGTTGTTTGGTCTCACAAATCACACTGATTGAAGATGTTCTCAGTGACTGGAGAGACAGGAAAAGAAGGGAAGATTAATGAGGAATGTCAGGTAACTGCAGTGTCTCTAAACCTTCTTGATCTATTTCCCCTTGAGGTTTCAAACCTGTTTCTTTCTTCAAAATTAAAACTGCAATGATTTATTTTGGTATTTACCACAAAAGAAGAAGCAGAATTATGCAAACTACATGTAGGTCAAAGGCTACCAGAGGCAGCAGTAATGTTAAAGGTCATTCTTTTGGGCCACTAGAGGGCGCCCGACAAAAAGCTCAGCACACATCTGACATGTTACCAACTTTTAATGTTAAAAGCAAGCAGCAAAAAGTTGCCTACGTATACCCCCAGCAGATATAGAGCAACATTAGCACTCGTTTTGTTTCTGGTCTGGTTTCTGGTTTCTTGATGGATTTAAGTTTTTTGGTCGCCACCATTTCTGAGAGCTAGAAGTAGCTCTCGAGGCTTTGTCCACCAGCTAGGTGCTAACTAACAATGTCTGTCTGACATTTGGTGCTGGATAGGCAGTGTTCTGTGAACTTGTTTGCTGAAAACAGCTTTGTGTTGGGGTAAAGTCACCAGCATGAGTGACTTCTTTTACAAGTACACTTAGTCATTTGACCCCTTTGCTATACTGAATCTGGGCCACCCTGTGCCTCCAGAACAGCTTTGTTGCTCTGAACTCTGCTGGAGGACTATTCCTCCAAAAGATATTCCTTCTTTTTGCGTGATGATAAGAGTAAAGAGTGCTGTCTCCTTGATCCGAAATCCCAAAAAATATATCAAGAGACACAACCCTGGGCAAGTTTGATGGTTCTGTCACACCAGGAGCTCCTTGGCTTGACTAATTCATATTTATTCATTAACAATGGATCCAATGACTTTATATAATGTGAACCATGTTGCTTATAGTAACAAACACAGAAAGGATGAGTGCCTAACTGTACTGATAAAGCCTGAGTTTCTGTAATAACCTCCTTTGCATGCCCACTCGAAAGTAGTCAGATTCCTCTGGTCAGCTGCTCCAAACCAGTTCACTGTTACCAGCGGGAAGTTTACAGCCACCACAGTCAACCCGAAGCATGCTTGTCTTTGTTCGAGAGGCTAAACAGTCTTTGTTCCACTGTAACAAAGAAGAAGCCTTAAAACAGAGAGCATGGAGGTCACAGTAGGTTTGAGTACCGTGCAGAAAAAGTCTTATAGACTAGTTCTCCACAGCTCAGGCATGCTGACAATCATCAGGCCATACAAAAAGCTATTGTTTGTGGAAATGTTTATTCTTTCATTATTTCTACTTTATTTTCTGCTACAGGCCAGTGGCGAGGTCAAAACGCAGATGTATATCTGATTTGTGTTTTTCTTGGCTCACTGCAGCCTTATTAGCATGCTGTGTGGATCTCCTTGCAATTCCCCCCTTGGTGAAGATTGACTATGGGTGTGTGCCCTGCACTGAAAAAGCAATTCAGTTTGTGTGCATTAGATAATGTTGTAGCTCTGTTATATAGGCCAGAGCCACACATTTGGGACTGAATTAAGTCACTTAATTTCAACAATGGCATTTTGTTTTGTTGACTTTGTGCAGAGTGTACATAGCAACACAACATCATTGTGTTATGGTTACAGAAGCTGTTGCCCACAAATCACAAATCTTATAGTTTGTGCAGCTCCTACAGTATGGCTATTACAAAGAAGCTGCTATTAAAGGGAGGAAAAGAATCGCAAAAAGGGCCACGAGAAAACACTTAACTTGTGTTGACTCAGCATATCTCTGTGCCGGTTTTTGCTGATGACTCCTGTGTCCAGCCCCTGCAGCCTGTCTTTAACGCCACCATATAGAAGAATTGGTACTTTGATGTAGTGATGCATAAAGGGTTATGGAAAGCACAGCATGCAGTGGTCAGGCTGTAACTCAACTTGAAAGGAAACCATGTGTTGTTTGTGAGTGTGTTTGTTGTACAGGCATACAGTGTATAAGCAGGGTTGTGAGTCACTCTTTTTCATGTAGTAAACAGTGAATCGGCCCACACAGCGCCTCCCGTCTTTTCTGTGTCCTTGCTGTTAGACTTTTTATATCATTCACTAAATCATCTACCAGTCTCAGAGGCCTTAAAAAAACACTGGCAGTAGGTGAATGTGTGTTTGGGAGTGCACAGAGCTCCCTTCTGACAAATAAAGCAAATGTGCTCAACTCTTGTGATAAGAGTTCTCCGCTCATCTGCAGTGCAGCGAGATAAATCACTCACAAGTTTAGTACCTATTCAGTATTTCATGGTGGTGCATTTTCTTCTAAAGGACTCAAGAAGTGTGGAAAGAAGTATTTCTCAAATGTGGATACACACTTTGTAGTCTTAGTGACGGTGAAGGCAGTGAAGACAAGAAAAGCATCTTGAATTCATCCTTATTGTGTTAACCTGTTTTAGTGAGCAACAGTAGAGGGCGTTTTTCCACAGCATTACTGACCCTGAGACAGTGTGACATCACCTCACTCTCTGCTAGACTGAATCAATACCTCGAACAAAGAAGCTTCAGACCATCATCTCCACCTGACCCTGACTATGACAAACAAACACAATCCACACACAAATTCCTATGGTGACATATTGATCTGTCTCTTTCTGACAGAGTCCTTGGCTTCAGGTGTTGAATGTGTGACACCCTGGCAGGAAACTTGCTGCTTTTTTAATAGAGAATGGAGGCGGAAAACACAGATTGCTCTCCTTTTGGAGTATCAGTCACACTTGAGCCTGAGTTATAGGTCGGGGTGTGACAGTTTGTCTGTTGACTCTGTCTGTTCCCACAGATTCAAGACAAGGATAACAGTCAGGAGAGTGTGGTGTCTTAAACTGGCCACTAGATAGCACTATGGGACACACACAGTACCTAATTGTTGGGGGCTAATATTATTATTATATTGTAATATCAAAGACAGGTGCTTTTTTCTGTTGACATTTAGACAAAAGGAGATTTTTTTTTCCACAATGACATTAGTTTCCAACAAGACAAAACAGCTGCATTTTGAGGCTTGTATTTTTGGATCTCAAATGAAAATAAATGCATTTCACAGTTCAGGGTTTGGCATACATTTCCTTTGTAAATATGAGCTCCATATTGTTGTTCTTAGGATAACTTGGATATATTCTTTAATTTACAATCTGTTTACAGTGTTTAACAACAACCACACTATCCAGTCTCAAAACAATTTAATCATTTCCTGTTTTAGCCAAGCAATTCTGCAGGAACTTGGATCTTTATTATTCAAGTCTGTTAAGAAAAGTTTGAAACACCTTTTATAAAAGGCTTTTGTGGAGGCGCCCCAGCCTAAGAATCCTTACTGCAGTGACTCAGGTTTGATTCTAGCCTAGGTCCTTTGCTGCACGTCCCCCTCTCCGTCTCTTCCCCAAATTACCTGTCCTTCTCTTCAGCTGTTGCTATCCAATAAAGCAGAAATTGCCACAAAAGAAAAAAAAAATCTTAAAATCGCATCCCAGCAGTTTGATATCACACCTCTATATAAAATTGTATATGACACATCATAGACAGATTGAAAAAGAATGGGCAGTATTGGTGCAGTAGACACAAACATGGAAAATTTATGATCTGAGCTTGACCTCCAAAAATCACAGCTTGTACATTTACCATGATGCAACCAATATCATCTTTTGTTAGATCCTGCCTGCCTGGCATGTGTCCACACCCTCCACAAATCTGATGTCCCAAAGCCCAAGCTGAGATAACCCTGATGACATTGACAAGGTTTAATACTGTGTCTCATATTTGGCAAAGCTCCTCTAGAGCCACAAAAAAATTATACATGTGTTTTCGCAGGCTGAGTAGAGCGTGTTCTGATGAGAAAATTGATTTCACATCCCTGGTACATTTGTCTATAGGGTACAATAACTGTAGCCTCTTAAATTATGTAAAGAAAATCACAGTGGAATGAGTGGAAATAATAAATGTGAAGTATATTGCTATTTGCTGTTCCCATACCACTCAGTTATATAGTGGAAACCATGGCAACAATTCACTGGCCATGGGGTGTAAATAAGGGCAAGGCACAATAATTTATTCAGTGTAATCAGTCAAATTCTGATTGCCAGAGTAAACAGCCTACTTGTAGCGACCTATAATAGTTAATATGTGTTAAGGCTGATTTATTACCCATGACTCCTCATTATAATACATACTGATTGAAGCACATTTTATGTTTGATGTTTTCTATGTTGTTTTTACTGAGACATTTCAATGCAATATCTTTTAAATCCATCTATCTGACCTGGGTGTTTACTTGTTTCCAGTCATTGCCGTCTTATTATGAGGCTCCAATTTCAAGTTATCGGAATAACCTGATCTAGCACAGTGTCTAATCCAATTCACAGCAATAGAGATTAGGTGAGATTAAATTAGACTGCTCTCTGGTACCTTGTGTTTTCATTCTCTTCTCTTGCACTGTCTTCATGGTGTGACTGAAGTATTGTGAGAGCTAAAGATCAAACCTCTTCTCATCGATGAAAAAGAGAACCAGCACTCGCCCACTCAGGATGACGATGACAAACCCTCTTCAGCTGAGTTCTCTGCATCAGCCAGGTCAGACTACAGAGCTTTTACTTCTTTACTTCTTGGGCCATTCAGAGTTATTCTTTCAGTCAAGGGACCAATTACAGAGGCATCTGTCAACTCAGTAAGAGCTCTTTCACTGAAAGGTCTGTAAATCAAGAAGATGGTCTCACCCAGTGGCCAACCAGTTGCCACAGTCACGTATCTATCAGAACCAGTGGACCAAATGTTTTGTTGTATCTCTGAGCGTTCCTGCAACAGCTGTCTGCAGCAGTGTTTTACAACCAGCAGCCGTTTCCAAAACACCTGCGAGGCAAAGACATTTTAACCAATCGGACGAGAGATGTCAGCCAATGCAGGTGGATCTGCAAGATTTATAAATAAGGAAAAGTAACGAATGAATCATAATTAGAATTATAATTCATTTTCTGTTTCAACTGAATCACAAACAGAACACTAAACAATCTTTGTGCCACTGCTCATTTGAGGGTTGAGTTGTAACAATGTTACATGTAATGGGCATGACGTAATCAAATCATAAAAAATAACCAATTATAATTATTATAATTTGGGGGGAAAATGTGCAATTAGATTATATAACTTGTTTTCAATGATAAACTGTGCTCCATTAACTCATGAAAAGCACATCTGGTCTAACATATGGGGTTTCTTAGACAAGTGCTCCACTTTGTGGTGGACCTGATGGTGAAGGTTCAAGAAGCAGCAGTCTCTCTATACTCTTCTATTCCTGGTAATATCGCTATAATCATTCTGGACGTGAAATATGTCTGATGCAAAATGAATTTTATTTGCATAAAAATGTTTTTCAGATATTTAAAAAGAAAAAAAAAGTGGAACTCTGTCTATTTGGTTGAAAGGCTGGATTATATAAAACATAAACACACAATCAGTCAGCACCCTTCTACTTTCTAGTTTAATCAATAAAAGCAACTTTCATCACATGATTTACATATCTGTTGGCAATATGAAAAGGCAGTGAGTTTGAAAATAACTACTGTTAATGATTTCCTACATACAGTATATTCTTATGATGCCCTATGATACAAACTCATGCATAATATCATGATGCATATTAAATGTGCAGAGAGGTTCAGTATGTGAATTCATATCAGAGCAGAACACTGTCACACTCATCGACTTTTTGTGCTTGAAACATTAACATTTTGGATGTCGATTGCATTGCCTGTGTCAAGTATAAATATTTATGAAGCAGGTTGTGCATTAAAAAACGTGTCAGGAGGTTTTTATTTATGCATGGAGGTTGCACAGGAATATATTTATAGACACAGCGGTATTGATTTTTATAAAATGCGTCTGAACTCCATCTGGTTTTGTCTGACTTCTAATGCAGTGCAGGTGTTTATATCAATGCATGCATAAAATAATTTAGCCTTGGGACGTCACGCAAAAGATATTTTGAAGAAGAGGCTCACAAACTGTCAATTGTTCATTCACACCGCATCATTTCAAATGCCACTACTGTTATCCAAGGTCCCCAATCTACTTAATTTATATATAACTCAGAACTTAAAAATCACATTTGACCAAAACCACATTTATTTGCAACCAAATGAGAGAAACCCAATATAACATACTCCATAGATCCCACATAACACCGGACAACTCCAGACCTCTCCCCTTTGCATCACATGTAAATTGTCTGTTGGGACATATATTCACTGCTGCTGGGAGTGTCGTTTGATTTCAAGGTTTTGGAGCAATGTAGCCCAGGAATTGAGTAAAATTTTCTCACTTAAAGTTACAAAGGATTCTGGCCTCTTCATATTTAGCTTGCCTTCAGAAACATTATCTCTGAATAGAACAGATTTTAAACTTTGTGACAAACTTCTGTTTCTGGCTAGGAGATATATTTTAAAGCAGTGGATAAGTGACAAACCTCCAACTGTCACACAATGGCCCCAAGAAACATGTAAGGGGATGATAATTTGTTTGAGGGAACATGGTCAGCCTTTCTGAGGTACTTACCCCCGCTTACTTACCATTGGAAGATTTATGTTATTATATCTGTTATTGCCAGTCTCTAGATCTCCCCCTGATGGTTTTATTCAATTTATTTAGGTGTTTTAAATTTAATATTATTGTTTGTCTGTTTTTATTTTATTTACTTATTCATTTTTATTAACGTCATCCACCCTGTTGTGTACTTGTATAATTTCTATTTTTACTTCCACTATTCATGGCTGAGAGAAGGCACAGTATGTGTACAGGGTGACTGATGCGACAGTTGGGGGTGGCTGTGGGACTCCTTTTTCTTTTTCCTTTTCTTTTCTGTTGCCTTTCTTACTTTTTGGAGTGAGGACAGTCGTGAGCTACCTGAAGTCATTTTGGTTTGGATGATGGTTTGTTTTTCTTCCTGTTTTGATATCTTTGTGTATACAGAGGGCACTTGAATGTTGTTTATGTTTTGTTTTGTTAAAAATCAATAAAATCTATTTTTTTTAAAAGTCACATTTGAAAACAATACTTGGCTAAGATTTATGAATTTGGCTGTATATCTTTTACACATTCTTTGAGATATATAACAGATACATGTCTACAGTATATGTGCAGTATGTACATACATATACATTCATACACACAGCAAATATGTAAGTGAGTTACTGGTGTTAATGTCCTTTTTTTGTCTTTTCTAAATTCATCACCGACTTGAAAAAACCTCAGTACTCTTTTTGTGTGTTGCCAAAGTAAAACTCACACATGCCCTCCCTCCACGATTCCTTTGAGGCAACTTCAGAGCATCAATATTTAACCTGACATTGTCAAATCTAAAAAAAGAAATGATGTTGAAAGGAAGGCAGCGCTTTGAAGCGTGTTTGCCTGTAGACCCGCGCTGAACACATGACTGATTTCCTTGCTGAGTTTGATGACAACACAGACACACAGTGTGGACCACACACTCATTAACACACACAATACAGTCATGGTGACTATGCTCTTGATCATATGGGGCAGTAACCCAGATGGATAGCTTAGAACAACACATAACAGGAAGGCTACTTGACATAGGTGACAGATTATTTTTATATCCTCATTTTGTTTGCTCTGACGGGAACGGACAGGCAGTCTCATGCAACCAGCAGCTTGGCCATATCGACAGGAGCCACATTACCATTCAAATGCACTATCAATATCTATATCAGTATATCAGTGAACGCATCATGTCATTTAAATGCACTTCTGATGATGTCCAAGTCAAGTACATTCAGTTCAGTTCATTTCAGTTCAGTTAGTTCAAGCTGTGACATGAAGTTCAGTACAAAAGTCTAGTTAGTTATCATATTCACACTGTTTCTGTGGTTTCATGGCCTTTTATTCAACTCTTAATGAGGAAGTATGCACAGCTGATCTGACAGCAGTGTTCTCAGTCACTAGTGAGGAGAGCTCTAATGATAAAAGCTACTGATTTGGCCAGTGACCATGTGGATTCAGTCAGTTCACTTTGAAAATGTTTTTATCCTCACTGGAGGTGGTTTCGCAGTCCGTTTATTCACTATCTCTGTCACCGTTGGGCACAAAAAACTCTGGATGCAGCTCATTACATACATTCCGAGCATGGTCCATGGAGGATTGGGGGGGGGGGGGGGGGGGGGTTATCTTTACTGTTAGTGCTTACTTAGGTGTGATGGTTGTTGTGGGGGGGGGGGGGGGGGGGGGCATCCAGATTTATCTATTATCTATTGTCTCCCAACACCCGAGTCACGAGTCAACTGGTGATCCAGGACGGCGGTGATCATTGTCAAGTCTTGCAGCTTTGGACCTATCTTCAACATCTTGCCTTGCTTCTTTGCGAAGTGCTCGGCAACTCTCTGATCTGCATAACCATACTGTGTTATGGAAGGAGCCCTGTGTCCTCTAGGAGCCCTGTGTCCTCCAGTCCTTCAACTTCGCTTAAAATACTTTCTTATAAAAAGCTACATCAGTGCTTTGCTCACACACAATATTCCAAAGAAAGATTTGAATAAAACCACTGATCAGAAGGTCTAGGTAGTGTCTTCGTATCGGAATAACCACAGCCAGCGCCACACAAAGTTTGAAATGAATCATTCAGCAGTGCAACAGGCAAAAGCTGACATTTCCGCATGCATTTCTTATGACAGTATAACTATTTTATTGGTTCAGTCCGAGGCAGCTTCCAGAGTGCCATTTCTCTTCTAAGAGTAGATGAGTCACTTTTAAAACTGCATTACTCTCACCATGAGGTGTACATTAATTTGCCGTTGGAATGCATGATGAATGCATGAAATGGAAAGAGAGATTCAGCTGTGAGACAGAGACCTAATGAGAACACTTGAATCTGTACACCACGGGCAGCACAAGTGGAAGAGGGAGGCTAGGAGAGACACCTCTGAGACAGGCCAAAGATCAGATGTCTTGACATCTCTAAAGGAGTGGTGACAGTGGTCAGTGTCAATGAACTCTCCATAAATGAACTCACCATTTATGGAGCCACCTCTGGAACGTCCAGATCAGGTCACAGGTCACCTGTTGGTAACTTAAAGGTGGGATAGGAGATTTTTTTCTGGAGCATTTTTACCATATTGCTTGAAAACCTCTTCACGACCCCATTGCAGCCAGTAAAATAGAAGGTTTGTCAAAAAAACAAAATGTTTTAATCCAGTCTAGGGGGCGAAATCATGGGAAAACACCGTCCAATCACGTTGATGAGGCTGCTCATTATGATTGGATCCTAACACGTCCATCAAACTTCAGTCCGCTTCTCCCTCCCCTTCTGCACGTTCACCCATTCGTGAATGAATAGAGACCCTTCCATTACTTTGAAGGTGTGGTTTCGAGGGGAGGTCTGAAGAAAAGGCATGGGTGTGTATTTTCAAAATATAGCTTTCCAACATCTCCTACCCCACCTTTAACTGCCACTTGAGGACTTTTCACTGACTGTCACTTGCCTCCAACACTGTACATGCGTTGTAGTACTGAGGAGAATTGCAACACTGGTTAATAATTCTCTGGTTTTCTCAATTTACTGACACCATTAGAAATATTTTTTTCATTGTTAATATAACAAGAGTTAACAGTCGTGATGATGTCTAGCAGGTATATCCACAGTCATCAATGCCTTAGTTTAGCGTGTTTGTGTGCTAACGTTTTCTAATTAGCACTCAAAGTACAGCCAAGATTGATGAGAATGTCAGAAGATTATGTATGTTACGGAATCATATCCAATGCTGGGTGAAATATTTCACAAAAAATATTGCTTGATTAAAATCCATCGTCTAAGAATATTTACAGGAAACTTTACAGCGATCCATGAAATAGTCAAGATATTTCACTCCGCAAAAAACACAAATTACAACCTTAGACCTTTTTCAAAGTAACCAGTTTGACATGAAATAGTAGGTAAACATAGGTGTTACTAATTATACTCATTAAGGTTCAGTTCCATTCAGGTCAGACAGAGTCAGGATGCTGCTGTTGTGCATGTTGGCCAACTGGAAAGGCTCTGCTGCCATAAATGGATCAGAACCTTAATTAGCATAATTGGAAACACCAGCGTTGACCTTACTATTTCATGTCAAAATGGCTGCTGTGGAAACGGTGTGCTGGTAAGAAGAACAACAAAGTCAGTGGGCTGAACGTCTGTTAGTCGAGATATTTCAGTCTGAATGAAAGTGGTGGGTCGACTGACTGACAGGCCCACAGAGCCTCGCTGCTATTGGTTTGCACAGCCTCAACTTGAATGCTCCAAATGTGAATACAATTAAGCAAATACATGCATATAACGATTATTAGCGGGCCTATTAAGTAAGATGTCTCTTATTTGTTTAATCTGAGGAGATTTGAATTGAGCACAAAATTATCAGCTTCAAGGCCAAAAAATAAAAGTTCGTTTGGGATTGTTGGAGGGTTTACAATTGCCGTTATGATTTATCAAGTTAGCACTAGGATAATAGAAAAATCTGGATGGCTCTGACTAAAGGGAGAAAAGGCACAGTTTAATTAAAAATGACAGACTCTAATCTTATGAGACAGGGTCTTTCTTAACAGCTGCTGACTGATTAGTGTGACAACTACCAGAGGCTGCAGTCATTTTCTACTTAATAAAACCATCTACCGCAATAGCCCCAAGCATTACACGTACATATAGCATTTCCTATTGGGTATCATTATTGTAACCATGATAAGAAAAACACACACTGCATGAAATGCCCTTTGAGCAGCCACAAAACACATTCCTCCACCACACCTCTCTCCCTTAGAAGGTCGATTTCCATGCACAGCTGAGCATGAGACAGATAGCCTGCAGTAGCTATTACAGCTACTACATGCCAGCAGCGTGGATGTCCATAACATGACAGCAGTGGGAACCACAACAGGCTCGTTATAGAGGGCTCTGAGCTTCCTGTGAGGAAAGGAACTTCAAAATTTAGAAACTTTCTTCCTCTCGAGTGAAAGCATCTTGAAATCCTGAGCACACAACCAAAAATAACCCTGCACTCCTGTTTTCTTTTCATTTACTTTTCTCCCTCAGCCTTGTTTACGCATCTACAACCCTCGTCTGCTCCAGTCAGCTTGAGGGAAGGGCCCGTTGCATCGCTGTTTCCATGGCAACGGGGGAGCAGAGGGTCTCCAAGGTCAGAGCGAGAGCACCTGGAGCACAGCTGATGGGAGAATGGAGTCCTGACCTGGTGGGCTGTCGCCTCACTGGGCTGTAGTCATGTTGTTATTGGACATTTCATTACCGTCTCTTCCTCCTGCCTGGCACTGACATGATAAATTGTCACCAGACATGGTTGTTAATCATTTCTAGGGTCGCACAAGTAATAAAACATGGAGCTCTGTTCCTGCATTTGATGATGAGAAGGAGTGGAGAATGTCCTGATAAAGAGGGAGAGAGAGATTTAAAGAGCGGGGAGGAGAGTGTTTCGGTGCTGGAAAGTGGATTACATCCATTATTTAGGAGCCGCTTCCCCTTCACTGTGAGAGAGGAGAAAGAAAGAAGTGTTTGCGGGATACATACATCTCCTCTGTCTCTTTGTGGACAGCAGTACGTGCTGAATAAGACCCTACTTTCACACAAGTTAAAAACTAGACCTAATTGCGGTAAAAAATAATGCAAAAATGTAATTACAGGTATTCATTTACAAATAAAACTGTGTAACGGACATTTTCCAATCAATCTTAAAAATAAGCAATGCCTGTGCTAGTGTAGGCAGCCAGATCCATAAATGTAGCCATGTAAAAACACTTTCAGATCATTGCATCAAAAGCAGTAAAATGTATTGAGGGCCTGTTGAAACGCAGAGAAACTGGGCCAAAAAAAGCTCTGATGTTACTGTTTGATCATGATGCTTCATCTCTGCTTCCCATTTCCTCTTATGAACTGCAGATTGTGTCCACAGGGTAATCTTGAATGCACACTTTGGAGCATATGGCATTAAGTACCTTGGCATGTGCTGTAGCGAGTGGAAGAAACTTTACATGATGTAAACTTAAGAAAATATTCAGTGTTCTGCATGTTTGAGCATACAATGCATCCAACGTCTAAGTGAGGAGGATGAGAAATATTACCATATCATAGATTTAGAAGACGCACGTCCCCTTTTAATGGAAATATCTGAAGTGAATGTCTGTCAATATAATGAAATAAAAACATTTTCTTTTATATTTTGGACTGAATGCAGCTGTTGCTGTGCCTCATCTTTCTGAATATCAGCACCAAGCACTGCCAGACAACATATTTCATTTTCCTGCTGTAGTAAATCCCTGCTGGCATTCACAGGTCACCAGGAGTGACCACTCTGTTCTCTGATGTTTTTTCTCTCATCTCCTCCCATTGTTGTTTCTGTGAGAGACAGAAAAAACACACACACACACACACACACACACACAACACAGCCCTCCCTAACGTCATCACCTACCGCTGTCACTGTCCTGAAATAAGGATGCAGCTTTCCCGCTGTCTGCTCTCTATCAAACAGAAAGACTTTCAGTGAAGAGAGTGGAAACAAGAGGGGGAGGAAGGGAAGGACTGTTGAGGACAATGGGAGAAGTAGTGCATTAAAAAAAGGCACAAATAAAAGTAAGCAGTGAGAGGAGGGAGGAACATTTTTGAGACTGTTCTATCCAGGCTTTGAAGTCGTGAAAGGATGGAAGCTTTTTGCTTTACTTTTCTTCAAAGGCATTATTTCCACGCACACTTTTGGGAGGCCTGAGATAACAATATCATCCTCCTCGCTCTTTTGTCTTTTGTTTGCCCAAATGATGAGAGCTCGCTACGCTTTAGACTCTCTTTGCCTGTCACCCAGTATCCGCCTTGCCATGACTCTTCCACTCTGTGTTTAGAACTTCAGTGACATAATCAAATCCCAAAATGATTGTAATGACTGTGAGAACCAAAGACACTGAACCAAAACAACCGCACACTTCGTTCATTTGTTGAATATATTATTTTATTTTAACATCATCATCATCATCATTATCATCATAGTTTAACTTTTAATTTTCCCTTCATTCATTTAAAATGATCACCTCTGAATGTACACATACTGCAAACTGTCAAAAATATACAAACAAATGCAGGCTTGTGCTATAGTCTGGTCAAATGTCTAAAAAACAGTGGCACTGGGGAGAGAGAGAGCGAGAGAGAGAGGGAGAGAGAGAGAGAGACAGAGCAGGAGACAGAGAGAGTAAGACAGAGAGAGAACAGAGAGAGAGACAGACAGAGAGAGTAAGACAGAGAGAGAGAGAGAAAGAGACATTGAAACCGGTTAAGACATGCACAGCATCATTGTGAGCACCGGTTACAGTCATCCAGGTGCACGGTACTTCCATGGGATCCTTGTGGAAAGTACATACATTTCATCGTCTGACAGTGCGGCACAAAATGCCCGTCACATATCAAATCAAAAACAAAATGTCGCTCATTAATGGAACTGTTAGGCACATCATTGTTTTTTATGGTTTTACATTTTCTGGAAAAGTCTGAGTTACTGTAAATGTAGAATGCTTAAACAAAAACAAGAAAATAAAATAAAAGAACTAAACATACAATTACAAAAAGAAAGAAAAAAAAACAGCTTTCAAAAGTCATTTTGGAATCACTGTCTTGTTAGTAACTCAACATTGTTACATAATGTGTACGTATGGGTGTGTGTGCGTGTTGTCTGGTGTGTGTATCTGTGTGTACGTGTTCAAAGTGGGTGCATTTCTGTAGAACCAAGTGGTAATGGGAGTGAGTACTTGAGGTGTTTTGTGGGTAGTGGCTGTGATTGGCTGACAGCCATCCAATCAGATGCTCAGGTCTTTAGGCTTCTCCTTGTAGGTCTTCTTGGGCTCAGGAAGCGTGGGCCTGGACGATTGACTGGTGTTGGTCTTGAGCGTGCTGTAGTACTCTCTCAGCTTATCTGCTACAAAATTGTCATCGTCCTCTTCGTCCTCCGAGTCGTCCCTTCTGGGGCTCCTGATTGGGGAGATGTCTCGACCTAGGCTGTGGCTTCGGTACGCTGGCTCAGGGGAATTACCTCGGCTGGCGTAGCGCCCATTCCTCTCCATCCTCTCAGTTGAGCGTCCCCTCAGCAGCGAGGTGTACCTCTTGTAGGCTGAATCTGAGTCAGGGGTGCGCACTCTGGGCAAGGTGGTATCCCTGAAGTTGTCTCTCTGGCCACGGGATGCTAGATCCCTCAGCAGGCTATCCCTCACCAGGGTGTCCCCCCTGTAGGCTCTTTCCATGGACGAGGCTCTCTTCAGCAGACTGTCTTCCCCATACCGGCGCTCCTCCCTGAGCAGTGGTGGAAGCGTAGCCTCCCTGTTCAGGCGGTCCATGGCCGGGGCCTCACGAAGGATGCTATCCTCAAAAGGGAGGCTGGGTTCAGGAGACTTGGTTGGCTCCTTCAATACGGCCTCGTCCCCATTGGGCTTCTCGTTGCTGCGGGTCTGTCTCTCTGGGGAAGCGTACCGGCGGTGGGGGTCATAGGAGTGCGCATAGCGTCTGGTAGGGGAGTGGTGCCGAGAGCGGTGAGGCGACCTGTGGCGGTGAGGCGAGCGGTAAGGAGAGCGGTGGGGTGAGCGGTAAGGAGATCTGTAGGGTGAGCGGTGGCGATGATGAGAGGTGGTGTGGTGACCGTGGCGTCTGTCAGGGGAGCGGCCACTGCGGTGTCCCCCATGACGGCTATCCAAGGTGTTTTCTGCACTGCGTGACCGGCCGTGCCCCCTTTCAGGCGAACGGTAGCGACTACGGTGATGACCGCTGGAATGATGCCGGTGGCCGTCACTTCCCTTGTTATCCTTCTTTTTGAACAGCTTCACCGCATACTTTTTCCCCTTGTGTTTTCCCGTGCTGGTTTTCTTGCCGGGGGAGCGGTGGCGGTGTCTGGAATGGTGTTGCTTGCCGGTGCCGGTAGAGTGGCGGGTTGGCTCCTTCTTGCTCCGGGATGATTGGTGGGGTTCTGGTGGGTAGCTTGACTCCGATGGCTCGTTGGTTGGGGGCATGGTGCTCACTTCCGCAGCGTTTTGTAACCCTGAGGCTGGGTTGGCTGCGCTGCTGTCGTTGGGGCTGCCGTCTGCAACACAATGTGACATACAGACGAGGGAAGGGGGATCAAACATGCATCTAGATTCTAAAACATCCTATCTGCTTTCACATTAACCATGCCGAATCACTCAGACATGAAGCTGAGAACATTTTCAATGAAAGCCATTCTGATGTTAATGCCAGCAAAGATGGCTAGTTATTAGATGGCACAGCAACAGCCAATGGTAAAACATTAGTGTAGCTTACACATGAGAATAAAAGGCAGTGACACACAGGCAGCCATTGCTAGAGGTGACTTGTTACCCACAACAAACCTGTTCCGAGGCCTACCACAGGTCACCTCTTTGAAGCAGAATGGGACTTGGCTGGACGGGCGGCTGGACTGGAGGCTGGTTCAGAGCCAACGTGCTGCATGTGGGTGATGCTACTTGATTGTACTGATTAGCCATGCTCTTTCATGCACTGTCACGATGCCTTAGACACTTATAAATGTTTAAAGCAAATTAGATGCTTAAGATGAGATCTGAAAACTGCACTAATGTAGTAATGGCGCACGTTTAGGTGGCATTTTACTAAGACTAAGAATTAAAGCATCTGCACAATTTTGTACAATCTGTTCTGTTAGTCTCATTAAATCATCTACATATGCAACCGGCGCAATGCTTTGTTTGCTATCAGATTCTAAGGATTAAACCTTACAGTTCTTCTACCCAGTTCTACTTGTATTAGGTCTACATTTTAAAGAAAGACTACAATCTGCAGCAATAGAACTAAAGCAGAAAACACAATAGTAGCTATTTAACTATTTAACAAGAACAAACTAACACTCATTTCACCTTTGGACTCGTGGCCCAAAGTTGAAAAGCAACTGGTGCAGACGTATGCATTAAGCATCCATAACAGCGGTTTCAGCAGCGGTGGTACTGGCAATGCATTTTTGGTGAATGGACTTGTACACATGGAAGTAGAGCATGGGCATGGGTGAGTTGAAGCCACACCACACAGAGATCAAGATGGAGAAAGGCAGAGACCGAGAAAAAGAACGACAGGAAGTGGGAGGGAGAGCCAAACGACAGGGGAGGACAGTTACAAACCGTGGTCTGATTTTGGAGGACAGAGGCCTCCCCCATCTTGTCATTTCTCATACATGCAGTGAGATGGGGAGCGACCATCCCTGAAGGAAGACAAGAGCCCAGCGCAATACAGGAAGACGGGAAGATACACACACATACACACACACACACACACACACACACACACACATTCACACACAAAATAAAAATAAAAAAACAGAAAAGAAGAGAAGAGCACAGGGTTTAGATCGCCTTGGGATTTGAAGGAAGAAAAGGAGAATTATTGTGTTGATTTTTCAATGAAAAAAATGTGTTTATTTGATCATTGAGTCATTCAGAAGGAAGAAACAGTCCAGGAAATTCCCCAAACCCTTTCAGTGGAAACCATCCATTACAGAGAAAAGTCCTGGAACCTGGCACGCGCACACTCAGACACACTAACCCACGCACACATACATATGTGGACACAGAAGCAGCAGAAACCCAAACCCCCAAAAATAAAAGACAGTGAAGACTTGCACACCCACAATAACAGCGTATGAAGCAGTTTTACATTGCTGACAGAAATCAAAAGAAATACTGGCAAGACTGTCAAAGGTTGTGCCAACTAAAAAGTACAAACAATGATCCAAAATATACAAGTTCACATGATGTCATATCGGTGCAGGTTAAGACAGCACATTCTCAAAGAAAAAAATTACATTGATGAACTTTTCAAGACAGCCAAATGCATCTCCACTCCGAAACAAAAAGTAACAAAAAGAAAAAGAAACATTTATGATGACTCGTGGCTATCAATCAAATCAAACTGGTCAATACGGTTAATGAAAGAAATGTTCCATAAATATTATGGAAAATAGACAATAGAAGGAAAAAAAAAAAATCCAATTTACACTTTTGACAAGTTCATGCAGCAATAGACTCTTATCCATTAATATGTGGCTTCGATTCATGGCTCTGTACATGGAACAAAAATACTTGTCTCTATTGTTTTCATCACTGTACAAAATGTCTATATAATTGGAGCGACTTTTTCTTTTTGAATGGGGATGGGCGGAGTTCCTATCGTCACAGCTTTTCAATGACATTAACAGTGGGTGCAAATAAAAAAATCCATGGATTAGTGAGTTATGTCAAGCACAGTATAGTGAGATTTTCTTGTTGAAATGGCAAAAGAAAGCATCAGACTGCCTTTCCTTTTCAATACAGTTCTCACTTAAAACCACTTAAGAGTTCAGTAGCTTACATTCACCTTCAATAAATATCATAAATACGTTTGTGTCACGTCCTAACCAAAGCTGCAACATGTCCCATTATATCATGGGATGCAATGGATCAAGTTCTTTTCCTCTTAACGCTAAAATTAGTGTTTATTGAGGATTTAGAGGCCTCAATATTACTTCTTACCCACAAGAAACATTGACTTTCACTACTCTGGTCATTCAAACCCTGTAAACAGTTTCTGTATTCATTGAAGCACTGAAATCAGACCCACCACCTTTCTGTAAAGTCCCAGCAGAGTGCTTTTTCTCAGTGGCCAGAAGGTGAAAAGTGACAGCGGGATGACATGGAAACAGAGCAGGTGACAGCAGGAGGGGGCAACAGCACCCACAGGAGCACCTCCACCCCTGCATCCCCTCAAAATCCCAAAGCCCCCGAGTGAGCTCCACCAGAAAGACACCAAGACCAAACCAACCCCCTCCCACTCCCTGGTGGGTTTGTCCCAGGGATGGGTGAAGGGTCCTGGGAGGGTAATATGTTCTTTCCCCTTCGACCCACCACCGTCCACTGGGCGTTCCCTGGCTCAGGGCGTGAAGATGGGGGAGAAGGGAATGTTTTCGTAGATTGACCCACCATATTCAGGCACAGAGCCGTCACCCCTCTTGAGCACCAGATGGGCGCGCCGGCCTCCACTCTTGATAAGCTCGATGGCTCTCGCGTGCTTCATGCCCTTGGTGCTCTCGCCATTGATCTCCAAGATTTCATCTCCGACCTACGGAAAGGAAGAGGAAGGAAAGGGAGAGGAGGAGGAAGCCAAAAGGTGGGAGGCAGACAAGAGAGACACAGTGACAGGTGGAGATGGAAGGGAGAAGAGGTAAATCAGAGGGGAATAGGGAGAGACAGCGAAAGCCAGAAAAAAGAGAGGAGACAGTGGAGCAAGACAGAATGCAGAAAACAAGTGACAGCGGGGAAGAAAGTACACATGAGGAAGGATGAGAGGCCCGAAGGTTCAAAGGGACACAGTGACAGCAGAAGGGAAGGAAAGGGAGGGCAAATTGAGAAGTTACATATTGAGTACTCAGAATGGTAAACTGCTCAACAGCAACATTTTTTTAAATCTAAATCAACAGTTTCCAGAGAGGGCAAATTACATCGAAAAGCAGTAACTGAGAAGCAGAGAGAGGGAACGAGCGATGGGGGAAGGGTGGCAGAAGAAACAGTTTTTGCTTCCCGATTCTTTGCCTCCGTGCCTCAAGTTATCCATCACTGCTGTCTGTGCCGAGGGAATTCCTCTCTGACAGAATATGGATCTTTCACTCAAAGCTCTCTCTGCCTCACAGAGCTGCAACTATTAAGATCTCCGCTAATAAGGTGCGGAAACACAAACGTACGTATTCATATATGCACGTATGAATGTGCTAATCTATGCACACCTACAGACTTCTTAACTGAAAGGTATTAAAATACATCAAAACTCCCTTGTAGCTCATATGGATACAGTATCTGCCAACAGGCTCTTGCATATGTCTCACATCGGGGAGAATCAATTAACCCTGCATTGTATATTCAATCAAGCAGCCCGGGGGAAGTGCTACTGGTTTATGCAATTCATCATAATAAAGGTTAAACATTACAGTTTCATGACAGCTTCTGTAGCATTTATAAACACCAGTTTACAAGCTAGTAGGGAAACGTTAATTAATTAAAATGCATATTCTGTCAGCAGGTTTGCTCCATGATTCCGCACTGTTTGTGTGCCTGTTGTTTTCATATCGCACTCCTACAGTAAAACCTTGTACGAGCCCAAGCCTGGAGGCAACAGTGTTTATATTCAACTCGCAGTAATTGAGGACGTACATTATGCGCAAGCAATTACAGTGATAGATAACATTATTCTGATGAGTGTAAAGTCTGTGCGGCAGTATCATCAGCCCGCTTGTTAATCAACACAGTCTAACTGGTTTTGACGGCACCTGAAAGTGGAGAATTATCATGTCAGAGTCAGTCCATAACAGCAGTTTAGGAGAGTGTGTGCAGATATTTGCAGCACTGTCCAATGACTGCGATCTTTCAGATAAACCGGAGGATTAAGTGCTTCTTTATGAGTTGAGAAAATCCTCCAACTTCTTCAGTCAAATAAACCATTTAAAAACCCAGAGGATTATTTGAAAAATGCACAGTCACAAAGCTGACATTTTGATAGCTACAGATACATGCAAATGTCTTTCACACAGCTCATGCATACGGCGATACTACAGTCCTACTATTCCTCAATGTCCTCTTTTTGGGGGAGATGTTTGTTAATACTTACAGACTTTTAATCCTTAGTTTGGGCCAAACACCACAAATTCAGAATGGTACAGTTTGCATAATGCAACTCTATGGCTTCTTACATACCATTTTCTGAAAGGAAAGGAATTCAAGAAAAAAAATCTGTGGTATGTCCTATGTGTTTAAACGGGGACGCATATTTGGAAATATTTTAGGAATTTTTGTCTGTGAGTGTTTTCCCGCTGTTTGGTGGTGGTACAACGTGTCCATACCCTCATCTTTCCGTTACGGACGGCCGCTCCGTCCTCAGCTAGCCTCAGCACATACAGGTCCATGTTGTATTCTCTGCCTCCCCGCAGGCTAAAGCCAAAGCCTTTGTTGTCTCGCTCCAGGTCCACTGAGTAGAACTCAGCATCCTGATGGAGAGATGGGCACACACCCACATAGAAGAAGAGGGAGGGAGAAAGACACATTTGCATCATGGTTTGTGATTCAGATTTAAAGTGAGTGTGTGTGTCCTTTGAAGTAGCCTCCTATTTCAGGAGCATGGGACAAATGCCACCTTCAGGAAAGTCACACCTATTTAATAGATGGGCCAGACTGTGTGTGTGTGTGTGTGTGTGTGTGTGTGTGTGCATGTGTGTGTACATGCATATGCTCTGGTGTTAGGATGCTGAATTATTGATGCCTTGGGCTCTGGGTGGACAAAGAGAGAGGACACAGACAGAGAGAGGACACAGACAGCGAGAGGACACAGACAGAGAGAGGACACAGACACAGAGAGGACACAGACAGCGAGAGGACACAGACAGCGAGAGGACACAGACAGCGAGAGGACACAGACAGAGAGAGGACACAGACACAGAGAGGACACAGACAGAGAGAGAGAGAGAAAGAGGGTCCAGGCACAACAAGGACAGGCAGACAGCCACGGCAGCTCCTGTCTTCACACCCTCCTAATCTCTCTTGCAGAGGGATCAATGCTATCTATGAGAGCCATCTCCGCACCGCCACATTAATTCAGCGGTGAACACGGTGGACGGAGGGGTTACTTTGAAAGAAAACAGGCTTTCTTTACTGCACGGGCTCCGATAACGCCAGCAGGTAGACGTAAGGGGGAAAATAAAGAAATAAAAATGCACTTTGTTTGCCCTTGAGACGGTGGGTGGGTGGTGCATGAAGCGACAGAGGACAAATGTGAGTGTGGGTAGGAAGTCAATTGGACGGAGCACAGATTGCTGCGGGGTTTGACAGAGACGTGAAATGAATGTGTGAAACGACAGGTGACTGGAGTGTCCTTCCTTACCTGAGGTGAGACTTGTGTTGGGGGTTGGGGAGGAGGTCCTTGTGGGGCTTTAAATTCAAACGATTCCTGTTTTGGTTTGGTGTTGTTCCTGAGAGAGAAAGATAAACATCAGTGTGAAATACCAAAGACTAAAATCAGTGAGAGACTGAATGCATTTTAGGCAATAAATGAAGCATTTAAGAAGCAGATTTTGAAACTTCATGTGGAAGAACTCAACATGCGCTGCCTTTTTAAAAGATTACAGCTGTTCTGTACAAAATGCTGCTTACCTGGCCTCAGGTGCAGCCTGTTGCTGAGGTGTGTGTGTGGTGGTTATAGTAGCAATCTTCTCCGCATTGGTCAACAAAGACGCGTTTGATGACTCTGAAGATGATGAAAGAAGACAAAGGCTATAGAAACAAGACTAACAATCCACAAGCATGCTAGCAGCTCTGTAAAGTGGTGCTTGAGCATGGCAGTACTTCCAGCTAAATGCTAATGTAAGCATAGTAACATGCTTACAGTGACAATGCTAACATGATGATGTGCTATGTGTATATGAGACTGATTTTTTGCAGGTTTTTGGTCATAAACCAAAGAGGCAAATGTTGGAAAAACTGAATTTGAAATTTCACTTAGAACAATAAATGTCAAATGTGTGGTGGTGCTAGAGGAATTACAGTCACCAGGATTCGTCCTCTGGTGATCATGAATGTCTGTATCAAATTTCACAGTAATCCATGCAACAAATCACCAGACTGACAGATCAACAGACTGCCATCCATAAAATCAGATTTAACGGAATAAGAGTTTTTCAAGAATGGATTAGTGTTTAGCAAATTATTGCTTTTCGTGTCAGCCAGCGTTAAGACATTTTTTTTACACAGTCAGAAAACATTTCTGCCTCATGGAAAATAAAACCATCTCGTTGCACTGAAAACATTTTATTGACATTTGCCTTTTCCATGCAGCTTATACTAATTTCCATAAAAATACTCCAATAGAAGTGTCTCTGGTGTCCTGGAAGACTGTGTGTGATTATGAATTAAATCCATATTTCACACATCTCAGTGTTAACACTGGTGAAGATTCAGCAGCTGTCAGCTCCAGACATTAACTGACCCACAGGGACCATCACCATCTCCACCAGCCTCCAGGCTTCCTCCACCACTTAGCCACTTAGCCAAGATTTAGGCCACCAGAAAAATACAGCGGTTTGCATTTAAGCAATCAATCATTTCGTCAAGGTTCTTGTCAAACTGTGTTTCTTTTCTACAAGTTGTACATCTCACTGTGGACTGAAGCTCCTCCTGTCTGTGAACTGTCAAGCAGAAAACAAAGACCCACCTGCGGCCAAGAGGGACATAAAGACTCTGAGATCTTTTATCTCATCACTGATTCAATCATTCAGTGTTATGAATGAATTATGATCTAATGTCGAAAACAGACACCACTCTTGCAGCATAAAGTAACCTTTCTTCTCCTTAACAACCTCATCTTATTTGGCCATTTACAGGTATCTTTGATTTGATTACAACTCTCCACTCCTACTCGCTATTCCTCTCACGGTCACTTCCTCTCTCATATATTCATCTCCTCCCCCTCCACTAGTCCCTTGGGAGCCCGTTGGCTTAACTCTTCGATTGGCCGTTGCCCATGAGCTACAAAGTCAACCAATAAACCTGCAGTGTGGGTTTGTTGAGGACACCGTTAAGGAGAACCTTCTAGTTCTGGGTGTGCACGAGTGTGTGACAAATGTTTCAGCTCGGTTCTCAGCATGAACACCCCCTCCATAAGAATTTCTGGCATCAACCGCCAACTGTGTTACAATCTCACATATTTTCTGTTGCTCATTTCTCACTTTCGCCAGCCTCAATTTGTCCCTGTAAACCACATTTGCCCCTACATCTGTTCGTTTGCATAACCCACCCCCCATTCTGCTGCCTCATTCCATTTATCTCTCCTCCGACTGTTTTCTGTCTGGAAATTAAACGAATAAGCTCCGTTTCTCCATGTCTGTCATTCCGCTCGCGACCCACTGCCTCTTTTCTCCTCTCTCGCTTAAGAACATTCACGGCGCAGAAGGGAAAGCACTGAGCTGTTGCTGTAATTTGTCTCTGGCCCTGGCAATATGCCCTCTCGCCCTGAATGGGCTGAGATAGGAACAAGAGGCAGGTGGAATCAAAATGAGAAATTCAAGAGAGAGAAAGAGAAAGGGGAGCAGAGAGGGAAAGAAAGGGAGAAGTGATAAGAGAAGTGGGAGGGCTGTACCACACAATATGGCACATCATATCACCTCAGGCACGTCTGTCTCCCTTCTCGTACACAATAGGAAGCAATGAGATATGCTTAGTCTGCGCCTCAAGTCTATGCTGCAGGGACACGAGCTTTGATGAAGGCATTAGCTGTTTGTGCATGTATTACTGTGCACCAGCACGAAAAGTACCATGTCTGTTCTCCTTGTCATTGCAGAATATTGGAGCATCAGTCACTCCAAAGCAAGTCTGCGTTCGCACACGGGGGAAGCAAGCTCAATGGTGAGGAGTACCTGACTTCACCTCGGAAAAACCTCCTGCATTGGTATTTATTCATGTCAGAAAGTTTAGACAGGATTGATGCACACAAAAATAGGCATGCTCAGTCTTGTGTAGAGAGAGGCAGAGAGAACAGTCACTCAGAGATGCAACTTAGAAACACAAGCCACAATCTTTTCCTGTCATTCTTCTCTGTGTCCGTGCCAGACAGCATCTGTTTGTCTGACACATGCACATAAACACGAACCAGAACTTTCGGATAAGCCATATCCAGTTATTTCTCCCTGGCTCTCCGTGTCTTCTTGGCAGAGCAATTTTGGCTCACTGTTCTCATCAAGCGCAAAAAACAAACAAACAAAAAAACCCTCTTCATCCATAAGAAGTGAGCCGGAAAGCAACGAGCGGCGGACAAATAGCTCCAATTTCTACCAGTGCGCAGGTTGACAGGGAGTATCGCCTTCCTCTCTCTCTCTCTCTCTCTCTCTCACACACACACACACACACACACACACTTAATTAAACAGTATTTGTGAAGCATGCCAGGGTGACCTGTCAGCACAAAGTAGCGAGAGCTCTCAGCTGCACAGCGCAACATACAATGTGCACAAACTTTTCCTTAAAAACACTGACAATAGAGACACACCCACGTACACAGAGGAAGTTGTGCATCTGTCACACATACACACGCACATATTACCACATCTATCTATCATTTAAAAGTGCGGGCATGCCTACGGCGCAAATGCAAAAGCTGGGAAAGTTTCCAAATATCCCCAAAGAAGCAGTTTTGTTGCCGCTGCGGGTGTTCCAGTCACTTTGAAAGCAAATGAAGAAAGTGCTTTATATAACTTTCAGGCATTATACTGTATAATAACCACTGAGAGTGACGGCTTGTCATGCGCTCAGACCCTGTAATAATGCTAACAATAGCTGATGATTATATTGTATGACTGACATTAGTGCACTATTGAGCAAAGCCACTTGGACAACCTTTAGGAGCAAGCGCTTACTCAATAGTTAAATATTCATTTCAGCTGAAAGGATACTGCCTGAATGGGACATTGTCAGAATGTGCAGGTTATCAAAAACCAGCCCTGTTGCAAGGACCCTTGAAGGCACCATTTAGCTTGGTAGATCACTATTTTGGCAAAACTTTATCGAAGGAATAGAAACCATTAGACCATTACTCATGCTGGACTCACCGTCTCCTGGAATGATGCGTAGTGTGACGGTGTTCCCGGCCTCCTTGATGAGGTTGACAATGTCAGAGTGGGACTTGTTGGTGATGGAGCATCCGTTCACAGCCAGGATACGGTCGCCAACTTTCAGCTTTCCGCAGCGGTCTGCCGGGCTCCCCTCTATGATGCGTCCTATTTTGTGGGGCATGGCCACACATGCATTGCCAGCTATGGTCACCATTGACATGTTGGGGTGGGTGATTCATTGTGTGTGTGTGTGTGTGTGTTTGGAGAGAGATGTTGGATTGCGTTTGGAGGCAGAAGAAAAAAGAAGGGAAAAGGGGGAAAGAAGCAGAAAAAGAGGATCAGAAGGATAAGTGTTAATTCACTGACAGCCAACAGCCAGCTGAGCAAAAGTCACAGAGAGAAGCTGATCAGAAAAACGCCAGGACAAAATGCAAGTGTTGGCAAAGAAGGGCAAATTTAAATATGCTCTGCAAAGAAATAAGAGAATGTGTCATACTGTAGCTCTCAGTGCTTTTCCTGAAAATTGCTTTTTCAAATTAATCATCGGTAAAACTAAGCTTAACTCCATATCTAATATATTCGCCCTCCTCCATCCTCTCTGCCTCATCCTCTCCTCTTTTACTTAGAGCTGCTCCAGCACCAAATTTCTAAAACGGGTATCATTATTATATTTGCATGAGTGTCTCTCGGCAGTGAAAAAGCTAATAATGAAAAACTGTGGTGTGTCGTCTGCGTCCCAAACGCCTGCACCTGCAGAAAGTTAGAGACGACAAACATGCATCAGAGGTGACATCTCACCAACTACCCTGAGGTCTCTCTGCCTCTCTTCCCCTCTCTCTCTCTCTCTCTCTCTCTCTCTCTCTCTCTCTCTCTCTCTCTCTCTCTCTCTCTCTCTCTCTCTCTCTCTCTCTCTCTCTCTCTCTCTCTCTCTCTCTCTCTCTCTCTCTCTCTCTCTCTCTCTCTCTCTCTCTCTCTCTCTCTCCTCTCTCTCTCTCTCTCTCTCTCTCTCTCTCTCTCTCTCTCCCTCCCTCCCTCCCTCCCTCCCTGCCTGTCTGCAGTCTGACATCAGTCACTGCAGAGAACAGGCGCGTGCAATCACTTCTTTCTTTCTCCATCTTCTTTTTCATTATTATTCATTTCACTCCCACTCTTTTATTCCACTACAAACTTGTCTAACCCCGGCCTCTTCCTGACGCCTTAACTGAATCTTGCTGTAAAATATTGAGTGGAAAGTAGATGACAGAGAGAGAGTGCGAGAGAGAAAGGCTGAGGTGCTGTAGCATTTCTGAACAAAATAAAGTGCCTCTCCAAATAATCGCAGTATGGGTGGACTGGTTTCTGACACCATCGCTCCTGTAAAGTGAAGCTGTATTGCAAAGCAACACCTTGAGTTTAAAACTTTCATGTAGCTGATGGGTTTCCATTATATTTTACATGTCAGGTCAGATCAAATAAAGCTTGGCCCATGATTCTCTACTCTGGCCTGTGAAAAAGAGCTTTGCCACTTTGTAAGCCAGCCTGGAAGGTTGATCATTTTCAGGACTTTTCAGCCCACCCACACTGACAGAGATAAGAGCATAGAGAACAGTGGTGTAGGCAGCAAGCCATGGTAGTACAGAGGCAAGAGTGCGCTGCATAGAAAAAGTCACAACTAGTTTGTAAAAAGCAAAGTAGAGTCAATTTGAACAGCTGTGCGCCGTGTGTGGGATCAAATAGAGGAATCTTTGTAATTTGACAAACGTTATTACAGGATTTACTATCAGGTATGTGATGCAAAATAACCTAACAATATAGACAATGTGATTTAGAGTCACAGCTTCGCTCTGATCTTCAATTTTTTGTGAAATAAATATAATTCATACCGATCATTTCCCCTATTTATCCTGCTCGCGGCGCTCATTCTCATTAAGTTGTCATTAGGCTTTTAGTGCCGACCTGCTCTGCAGAAGCCATTTAAGTTCAGCTGAATAATACAAATGCCTTATGTAAGACACACTCCACTTGTGATCAATTATGAAAGCCTTGTGTGACTGTAGCGGCAGCTGCAGGCGAAGAAAGGGTTTCAGTGTCTTGGTTTGACAGGCTCAGACGAAAATGAGAAAGAAGAACCACTTCTTTGAAGAGTGTTGGTATTGATCTGGTGGGACTGTAAATAGCCAGAATATGTGCTGGTTGTCAGGCTATTTAGCGTTCAGTGGTTTTATGGATGGTACAAAGGCAGGCCATAAAGAAGACAGGAAGATAAAAGGACCCAGTGATGAGGAAAAGCTATAGTGTGTGTTTCATGTTCTGTTGAGTGGAACTGATTTTGGCAATCAACAAGGTCATTTGGACTGTTTAGTACGCTCCAAACTGAAAAGTGCGGTATCTCTTACCGAAGGTGGTGCCAGCTTCAGGCCGCGACACCGAAGAGACGATGACAAAACCAAAGCCTTCGTTCTCACCGCGGCGGATCTCTACGTCGTAGGGCTGCAGGGCAGATGAGACAGTGGAGGTGGCGTTGGGGGGCTGAGAGGCGGTGGTGGCAGCTGCCACAGCGACTACGGCATTGCCGCTGCCCCCGGCTCCTCCGCCCCCTCCACCGCTGCCAATGCCGGAGGTGGAACCGCTGCCAGAGCTGACGGTATTGAGGGAATTCTGGCTGCCCTGTGGGGTGCGCTTCCCTATCTCTTCCGTCAGGCTGGGCGCCTGGGTGCTGCTGTGGTGGGAAGACGCCGGCGATGGTGGCACGTCTCCTTCTGCTTTAACTACGGATGGCAGAAAAGGATAAGTTGAGAGAAGGATGAAGATATACAGTGAAGGATGGGAGAGGAAATATTGTGGAGAACGGCAGAGGGGAAAGATTTATGGAGGGAATAAAGAGGAACAAATTGGGGACAGGGAGGTGAGAGAAAAAAAAAAAAAGATTCAGGAGTCGACACAAGAAGAAGAAGGAAAATGAAGACAAACAGATAAAAATTAGGCCAACCAATGTTACATAAGAAGTTCAGGAGATAATAGAATAGAAACAGCAGAGTAAGAGACTGGTGCATAATAAGGCAAGATAACATTAAAACAAAACTGTCAAGATAGGACAACCAAGGAAAATGTTACATCATCTGCACAATCTGAAAATAAAAACACATTGTAAATAAACACAGACATTTTTCTCTCCTAACACAGTTTATGTTGATGTGATAAAAGACAAGCCAGCCAGACAGCTTGGGGAGTAGAGCCTCTCCAACAATCTCTTCTCTGATCTGTTTTGAACAAAAGATGAACTAAAGACGCCGCCCGCCTGTTGTATCTGGACATTTCATTCCACATTTCATTTCCCGTGCAGCTGCTCAAGGAAGGCGCCTCATATTTTTGGCGCTCTGAGGCAGACGAGGAGCAGAAACGCACTAACGTCTGCCCGCTGTCATCGGGCCGAAGGTTGACCACCCTCTCCATCATATTTATGGGCCTTTCTTTATAGGAGCAGAGTGGAGCTGAGCACAGCAGTGAAATGGCAGTGATGGGTGGGGGCGTTAGCTCATGGAAGCTTCCTACTGTTACACACCCAGACCATTACAGAGGATAGCAACCCCTTCACATACTAAGCAGGTCCCCGGACCTTTGTGAACTGCGATGAAAATACATGAGATCCTCGATACAGAGTGCTTTTCAGTGACTGAATACTGCTCAGCTCTGATATAATGGACTTAATTTTTAAGACTTTGAAGTTAATATCCTTAAGATTTTCATGATTATTCTATTCAATAGCCATTTACTATGTTAACTTTAATTATTTATATCTTACATAGTAATTTTCATTGTGAGTGGTGAGTCTGCCGTTCCCGCACTGAATTGAAGCTTCATTCACATGCGTGAGGGATCCACTGGAAACGAGGCATGAATGAAATCCCGCTTAATTTCATCTCATTGGTATCACCCTCTGTTTACTGTTCTCTCTCTTTACACTGTGTCAAAGATAAATTAAGTTATTGCTAATGCAGATGGAACATCCCACTGTTGCCATTTCACATTAACTGCAAGGAAGCGACAGGAAACACAATGCATTTGTCCATGCAGTCAACTCTAATCACAACCATTTATTAAAAATGTTGCATTTGTTTGAATATGGCAGTAAAAGACCACGGAGGAGCTGTTAGATAGAGTTACAGGCGACAAGCTGCACATCTACAAGCAATTGTCTCTAATGTATTTGTCAAAATTTCCTAAACCTGAACAAGCTTTTGAACTTTAGCCAACAGAAATATATGAAGCCTCTCTGCAAGTGGCTGAACATTGACTTTTCTGAACCTGTCAGCTGGTCTCTAACACGGTAAGTGTTTCGGTTCTTACCGGCATAGCTGGTTTTGCGTCGCACAGTGAGGTTGACGTGGCCTTGCTTGGCAGCTTGCTGCATCAGTTGCACCACCAGTTGGTGCGACTTGCCCACCACTGCTGTGCCGTCCACACATATCAGTTCATCGCCGGACCGCAGGCGCCCGTCCTCATCTGCTGCTCCATACTTCACTATGTGGCCAATGTAGATCTGAAGCACAAACAAAGTGGATGGAGGAAACCCGTGAGACTGTGGGCACAGATCTAGATCTATGGTAAGATTGGCAAAACCTATGTACAATAAATGTTTAGAATGTGTATATGGATTTTAAGATCTAGATTAATAATTCAAAGATGTCACACATTTACGGCAGGAATATAGCTGGCATGCGGAACAGGTCTGCTATGATTTAAACCTCACTATTACATCTTTACTCTCCTCTCCAGCCAGCTACAGTAGTTACCAGAGCTGAGCTCTGAAGTAAATCATTATTTTTTCTTCTTCCAAAACGCAGTGCAGGCCAGTGAACAAGAACAAACGTTGCCTCTTTTAAAAGGCGAAGAAAAAAGTGGTGCTTGTGTGTGCAAGTTTTTTTTTTTACATTGGCCAGATCAAAGAGAAACTGTGTTGTCAAAATCACTGATGTGATTTGAGTCCAACACAGAAGCTCAGAACTACAGGCAGGAGGAAGATAAATACAAAAACAGATGTGGTAAAAAAAAAAAAAAGAAATACCCTATAGATGCTGCTCCAACAATGACTGCTGGGAATATAGTGTCCATTTTATCCTTCAGGTTACTGAATCTTGTCAATTGTATTTTACATTTCACTCAAATACACAGTGCAAACTGGAGAGTATCAGCTATGAGAGGTAGAAAGGTTGAGAGAGAGACTCACCGGCTCTCCTGGTTCATTGCCACCGAGGATCCTGAAGCCGAAACCTGTGTCCTTCCTCCACAGGAAAATGTCCTGCTCCTGGAAGTCTGGAACTGTAAAAGCAACAAACCACTGTTAACATTTCTGCTTTAATACCAACAGCCAGCCCAGGTGACTTCCTGTGCCTGCACCAATAGACTTCAGTCCCGCCATGCTAGTATCACCCTGTTCAGTCAAAATGTCATGCTCTAGATTTGCAATAAAGAGACGCAGCCATTATAGATGTACCCATTTTTCTCAGGAAATCAAACCATGCGCCTTCTTATGTCAACATGGAAATAATCGTCCTCCCAACTGTTCCAAGCTTTGTCACTAAGATAGCACTTTGCACAAACAGTCTGTCTGGAGACTTTGGGAAAAGAACAAACAACCGATCCATCAAAAGATTACAAGGATCTATTTTGGGTAAAGAGCATAGGTAGGGAGCTTAAATAAACTATCAAAAGCCTGACAGGCTGCCAAAAAGGTGCCCTCAGGTTTGAGTGCCCTCAGTCATTGTTCCCATAATTAGAAATGATCGTGCTGAAATGATATCTGAAACAGCAGATTTTCTTCGAGCTTTTAAAATGTTGTTCAGTGACGTTTTCACAGACTGGACTGCTTTATGAAGTGATGTGTGACACGACTTTTCCATATGTTGGAGAGCACTTCCCACCCGGCAGAGGGGCAAATACATTCTGAAATGGGCTATATTTTATTGAGCAGAGTGAAGCTTGTTCACAGTCCACTCCCATCCACAGGAGAAAGAATAAAAGAGGCATTGCACTGTAGCGAATGACAGCTCATGGTTCATGTAGCAGGGGAGATGGGGGTTATGCGGGGACCCTGGGGAGTCAGGGGAGAGACACAGCAAGCGTGCATGTGTGTGGCCTGGTGGACACATAAGCTTCTTCAGTATGTGTATATTTATTCACATATGGATGTATGTGTATGGGTTTGAATGGTTGCAGCTGTGTTGTACAGGCTGACAAACATGCACCTCTGAGCAAACTCCTGGAGAGATTTCCTTTCGCTCCAACACAGGACACTTACACCAAGGCTACTAAAGCTACTAAGAGATGGCAGGGTGGCAGAAGGCATAAGCAGCCTGCTCCCGACCTGTTCCTTCAGTCAACAGTTAAAATCCCAGAGGAATGCAGCTATCGCATCCAATCTATCACAATGTTACTGTGGAGGAACTCGGAGAGAGTCAGAGTCAAAGGCTAACTGTCGCAATCTGCACCTTCACTTGGGGTGGTGTTGGTGGTGAGGGAGCGTCAGCTGCACAGTTACACCCTGCTCCCGTCAATTAAAAGATCCATAAGTGATCCCCAAAGTGAGGCAACTGGGCATGAACCAATCAATATTTTACAAAGACAGAAAGACCTGTGCAGAGCTCCGAGCGAGGACTTCAAACTGAGGAAACTGAACCGAGAACATGTTAAAGGTGGACAATAATGGAAATGATGGCCAATAAAGCACGGGCGAGTTCCCGATACTCCCTGGTCCCGATTTCTCAGATCAGGTTAAAGCTGTGTGAGTTTTTTTTTTTGAGGGGATTTTTCTGCAAATGGAAATCGTTCACCACATGGTGTGTTTAAAGACCTTGATCTCAGCAGAACTTTTCATTACAGTGAATGTTACGTAGAGAAATGTCTCTGCTGCTGCCAAGGCCTGAGCCCTATGGGGCGCACACAGCAGGATTTAAGGCCGAGAGCTTAATGCAGCGTGAGGAAGGGGAGGATTTACACCTGCTGGTGCAGGTCAGCTGTCCTCGCTGTCATTTTCTATGCGCTCGTCACTAGTTTTCTATAACTCAGAATCCCTTGATCTTCAAACGCTTGACCTTTCTCTTATCCTAACATTTTTCATTCACGTCTCATTTATATGTTTCTGCCGCTTCCTTCTTCATTATCCTTTGGGCTCTCTTTGCTTGTCCTTCTATTTGTACTAAGAAAATAAGCTCAGACAATTTAGAAAGCCCCTGTTGAGGCTTTATCTTAGGACGGGTATGTAGACAAAATCTTCCCCTTAGTCTTGGTTTCTTCAGCTGCCCATCTCTATTCTTCATTTTATTTTCCTCTCAGCCCTTCATGGCAGCTTATAAACAGGCGTCAGCTCTACTAAACTACATTCAGCGCTTCTTTTAACATTATTCTACACAGGCATCTAAATAATGAAAATACCTGACAAGTGGTGCCTGGGAAAGTGATTCGATGTTAAGGCTTCTCAGCCCTTACAGACTCCTCTTTTTGGATCTGAGTTATCCTTTTTAATTGGAGTTATCCCTTTCCTTTGGTAAGGCCAGACAAGGAGGAGGGAGATATTCAGTCCGCTGACATCCTCTCCACCATTGCTGCTAATTATACGCCGATGTGTCTCTTTAGGGAAGTCTAGTGTGCCAATGGTACCAGTGTTGACCAAAGTGGCAACCTGTAGCTTTAAAGGACTGGACCGGGATCATGTGGGAGACTACTGCCTCTAATGCTGCTCGGAAATGACAATAAAATCATTACTAACTTTGTAGCTTTGAGGAAGTGCTTCAGAGAGAAATACCACCGTCATATCAAATCCAGGCTGGGGGTTCCACCTGCTCTGTGTGAGCTAAGCTAAGTGTCTGCTGGCTAGCTTTATATTTAGCACACAGATATGCTATTGTTATTGATTTCCTGAAGACATAAAATAAGTGCATATCCCAAAATGCTGAACTACTATTTAAATTACACATTTAAACAACTATATTTCATTTTAAATTTTTTCTCTACATTGTGGTTTATTCGGTTCACCTAGCTGAAATACAGCCCAATACAACAGTCCTCCAACCATTGTAAAGGTTAGAGTATTATGTTCCAAGTCCACATAGACCCCAAGCACCAGTTTAAGACCACATCCCTCTCCAGAAACCGAACAAGAGCACAAAAAAGACTGGACCTTTGTTGTCTTTAACAATATAAACCAGTTACTTACATGCACAAGGCTTATTTGTTATCCCAAATCTTGCTCCAAAAATGCGCAGTACCATTTAAACACACCGAGGGTCTCCAACGAGCCAACAGCCCCATGCAGCCCTCATCCAACCGCCACCAAAAAATAATATACTTACGCCTACTTTCATACATGCTCCTGGACTGGGCCCAAATCTTAAAGGGGTCCGGTTTTCTCTGGATGGTGCCGTCTGCTGGGGAGTCCTGGGGCGGCAGGCCTGGCAGGGGCTGAGAGGGGGGCGGGGGAGCGACACTCTCGCTGAGAGGCGGTGCCAGGGACTGGTGCACGGGCGAGTCTGTGTGGACGCTCCGGTGGCTGGAAACGCTATGCTGGGAGCTGTTCTGACTGTCCTTTCTCGACAACTGCTGTTGGAGAAGCAGATCGATATCATTTAACAACTGAAAGTCAGATGTGACAGTACACCTGTGAAAATGGAGGCTGGATTGAAACCTGACAGACAGGAAGAGACAAAAAAAAGGTCACTGCACGCTCAGCAGTGGTAAGACAAGACAAATTGAGGTGGTGGTTTGTGAGAGGAGAAATGAGATTTGAATACAGAAGGATTTTGGATTAGAGTTCAAAAAGATTAACGATTACTGCTCCTCCGGGTAAAAGAAGCAGAATCTAAAAGCGTATAATGCCAACAATTGTGTTGTTGTGCTGTTCAACACAAACAATAATTCTAGCATACAAAGACAGAAAAAAGACCTCAATGGCGTCTCATGATTAAGTCTTTCAGCTGTGGGTGGAAAAAAAGTATAGCTCAGCTTATGAGGGTACATTGCCTATTCCTTTTGTTAACAGAGTCGATTGCATTAACAAGGAGCTGCATCCCCTGCTGCATATCGAGAGGTATTCACAGTGAATAAAGCACTTGTGGGGTTTGAAATGTAGGGAGGGTTTTACTGGTGAAGCCAGAAATGTAAAACTCCTCATAAATTGCCACTGGCCCTCAATAACATGGGCACTTAAGCACTTGCTCAAGGATTTGAAGGGAGCAATGCTTGAGCAGGGTAGAGCACATACAATCCTGAGCTCAAGCACAGGAACACTGTAAGCACAAGTGAAAATCTTTTCCATGACCCCTGGTAGATCTTTCTTTGCTGTCGTCATTGTCATCATCACTCTGTCGATTTTAAAGAGAAGTGACTTGGAAGGGTTACAGTCAAGGAACGATAGAAAGATATTTTCAGAAAGGCTCCTCACATCATGTGACTTTCCTTTACTTTGGATGTAATGGACAAAAATACACCAAGAAGGGGTGGAGGCAAGTAGCTTATCTATTCTCAAATATCAAAGTGTTTGGCCTTCAAAGTGAAGTCATGCCTTCAATAAATTTGGACTCATTACTCTGTGAATCAGCCTCCTACACCTCTGCAATTCATGTTTATATTCATCAACCTTGTTAGATATAAAAAAAAAAAAAAAAGCTTGACGCTTTAGCAAATATTAAGTCAGAGTTTCAGTGGATTCAGCTGGAGTGCCTACTCTACTAGCGTGGTGAGTGTAACCTCACTGGATTGTATGGTGAAGTGAGAAATCAATGGACTCATATAATTAGTCACAAACGCAGGCCATGTTTGGTGCTGAAGTCAGACCTCAGGACTGACTGCAACATCATTTTTTTGGTCACTTTCGTTCCATCAAACAAAATGGCGCCTCCATTAGCCAATGAGGCAGCATTTTCTTCTTGTTTCTCTCTCAGTTTGATGCACATAAAGTCCAACTTCTATTCCCTTCTTTTGAATGAAAACAAATCTCTTGTTCTTGATGGATCTATTATATTTGACCTTCTACAGTCATTGTGTTCTCCCTCTGTGCTCCGGGACTCGTCTAATACATTGGTTTCTCCTGCTCCAATAACTTATTAAGCAGACAGAAGATGGGAAGGAGGGAGGGGGGGGGTCTGGGGCAATGAAAACAAATCCTTGCTGCTTCCTCGGACTCAGCTCACTTAGGTTCGCTGCCTTGATTCTTTACAGCATCAGCAGTCATCTTTTGTTTTATTGCACATAAACATCCAGATACAACCAAGCATTATGCTGAACCATCATGCATTAACACTCGTATCATCTCTATTATCTGCTATAAGAATGCTATACCACCACCATTATCGACTAACATGTTACAAACCCAGCACCAACACCACCACACCTTATTACCCTAAACTTTCACCTCATCTAAATGACATCACATACCCTCCTAGTGTAATCTCTGTATGGAGGAGCCATCTCAAAATCCTGTGAAACAAAAATGAACACATGTTCAGTCGGACACAGTCAACAGGGTCTTTCCATTAATGCAGCATATATCACAGGATGAGGCCATTTCTCAGCTGTGATCATACATTCAATCCCACACTGCAAGGTTAGCACCCAGCGCGACGCGATCGTCAGCGTGTTAGCAACCCAGCTCACGCTGTGCATCAAAGCCCCTCTTTCCCAGCCCCCGCCGGAGAGGCGGGGGGGCACTGATGTGAAGCCACAGGGATCCACCCCCGCACAGCACAGCATCCCATGTCTACAAACAGACCCACAACAGCAGCACAAGTTACACCTTACAGACGAGAGTTGGGGATGAGTGAGGAGAGGAGAGGCAGTGAAAGTAAGCCAAATATCCCTCTGACAGATACACCATGTGGATGGAGATGCAGAAGAGTGACGGATGGATGGAAGAAGGAGAAAAATGTACAACAACTACTTACCAGTTTGGGGCTCTTCTTTGCAGGTGCCACCCCTGTGAAGTCAGAAATAGAAAAAACAAAAAGGGAGAAGGTTACCAATGTACTTTGAGTATATCGTCCATGTTCATAAAAAAAGGACAATGCAAAAAAGAAACAAGAAGGGAAAAAAGAAGAAAGAAAGATAACGCAGACTCCAAAACAATGTCACAACAGTGCTCATCTAGCCCTCGTCTCCTTCTCCCTTCTTTCCTCTCTTTCCCTGCTTGGTTCCTTTGCTCGCCCATCCGCGGCTGGCTTTTGAGGAGGGAGGGAGGGGAGGGGTTGCAGGCAGCGCGATCTATCTGCATCATTGCCGCGGCCAGCGCTCGGCTTGACTGGTGCAGCGGAAGAGTAGGGGCCAGCCCCGAGGGCTAACCCAGCGCTCGCTAGACCCTGGTTACCCAACGGCAGTGCGCGCATGTGAGGGAGTGTGTGTTTGAGGGAGGAAAGTGAGAGTTAAGAGGAAAGGACAGAATCCTGGACAGCAACTAAGCCAGAGAATAAAGAGAGAGGGGAGCAGAGAGGAGAAAAGCGAGCTGTGCTCTGGAGTTCCTGGCCGTAGCATTACCCATGGAGAAGGAGTCCAAGATACTGAACATTAAATTATAGGCAACGGTCAGTTCCCCTCTTACTGAGACCATCTTCCTGTGTCCGCTGAGCGCCGCGCTCCGCTGTCGAAGGCTCCAGCATCTATAGACAGTTGCCGTGTCCTCCTCGTCTCTCCCTTTCCAGCTGCCTTTTCCTTTTTTTCCCTTCTCTCTCTCTCTCTCTCTCTCTCTCTCTCTCTCTCTCACCTCACTGCACACTGTCCTCCCTCCCTTTTCTTCCCTCAGCATCATCACCCTCCCTCCCCCTTCCTCTTTCTCTCTCCTTTCCATCTCAGTCTCCCCTCCCACCCCCACATGCTGGTAAACATCCATGCAGCTGCACACACACACACACACGCACACACACAGGCATCAGGCAGCTCTGCGCGGTGCTCCCGACACAAATCGCAGTGTGCTTAAGGTATGACAGACGGGTTTCTGCGTGAGTGAGCGGTGACCAGAAATATCATTATCACAGAAAGAAAGACTGGTGGACGACTAAAACGCTAACACAGCCTGGATCTAGTCAGGGAAATTTGCTCCTTAAGCACATCACTTCCCTCTCCACATTCCTCCATCTCTCCATCCCTCGACTCTGCGTGAAATACACAGTTGTATGAAGTTATGGAAATGAGAACGGGAGAGGGAATGCATGAAACAAAGAGAAAATGCAAGATGTGTATTTACCTTTGTAATATTCAAAATTCAACAATGAGTGAAACCACACACACCTCTGGCGTACGGGTGTGCAACACATGTAAAGCATGAGTGAGACTAGGCGGTGTCTGATCTAAGAAAATGGGCCGCTATTGTGTGTCAATCCTTTAGGGAAACTGCGAGGATAACATCACACACACATGCACGCTCATCTTCTTTATCTCTCAGACATCTGGTTTCATTCACAAATGACAGCTCCAACTGTGTTGCGTCTGCAGCCTTTTTCTTCTCTTCTTCCTCTCCTCCCCCCTTCTCCTCATCTCTCTCCTCTCCCCTTTTCACCCCACACTTTTTTTTTTTCAATCAATAGGAATCATTCATCGAAGAGCGCATAACAATCCACTGAATCAGACATGCTGTCAGTCCAGTGGTATTTTCTCTGGGCTAAGCATGCTTGTCAGTCAAAGTGTCAGGCTGAAGTTGGTTATCGTCCATCTGTCCGTCCACTGCAACTGATCTGTTGCTGCTGTCCGTCAGCATCTCTCAGCACACTCTCTCTCCCCCTCTCCTAGATTTTCGATCAGACGTGCTGATACACAAAACGGACACGCCCAAGTGAGCAATAAAGTGACTCAGGTTTATTTCTGGTCTTTGCAACACACTGTGCTAATAAATTTCACCTTGCAAGCGATGTGTTTGACTGTAAAAGCAATATTGCTGAAGTGTAATTATATTCCATTATTACAGATCTATTTACAAAATCTGCGAGGCCTTTGATGCCCTTTGACAAATGCATTGATAAACAAACGAAAAACAAGGAAGACAACAGGTCAACACTGCATTGGAAGGCAGGAGCAGTTCTGTTGGTTTTGTGTGTATGTGTGTGTGCGTATATGTGCGCCACAGTGTGTTTGAAGCTCTTGGATCAAAAGGTATTGTGGATGTTTGGGCCAACGTCCAGCCCTAATTACATACAAGAGGAAGGAAAGAGCGCTTTTGGACAGGTGGGCGATCTCGGCTGGCCTGCACACTGACAGTTTGAGTGAGAGAGCGCCCAGTAAATCCTCGGTGCCTCCAGCTCTCAAATAATGGACCAGGACCGCTGTGGGCCCCCACCCGGCTCATATTATTCTGCTTACTAAATCTGAAAATGTGAGGTAGGAAAAGCATTCTTAACAGTGAATAATGACGGACTGTTCAACCCACGAGGCACTAAATTTGTATAATGTGTGCTTCTTATGATTAATGATACATCAACTGATTGTTATGAATTCCAAAATAGTATATTTAAGGATTGCAGTAAAAAATTTTATTGAGCTCGACAGAATAACGGTCATCTTGTTTCACAGCCTTAGGCAAAACTCCATGAATTTTAGCAAACACAACTTGTTTTTCTCCGTGTGACAGCCCCATAGCTGCTTAAAAGCCAACAGTTTGGGTGCAATGAAGACAATGCATGGTGGACAAACACTGGAAACAAGGTGTGGGGGTGATAAAATAAAAAAAATACATATGAACGCACAGGCTTTAGATTTGTGCACTGGAAAGATTCATTTAGCAAAATTGGTTTCCCAAAGGATCTCTGGTTTGGATTAATTGTATTTGGATGAGCCGAGCACAGGCTGACAAGAAGTACTGTACCCTCCGCTGCTGTACAGTTCCCCTCAACAGATAGTAACTGTTGCAACAACCTGGCAGCGCAGCAGTCACTAAACGGAAGCCATTACTGAGCAGATTACGTTGTCTGTCCACAATGCGCGCGTGTGCGTATGTGTTGGTAGATCTCAGCTAGGAGTGATGGCTTCCAACAGGCAGGTCCATCTGTCACCGTGGCGACAGTGCCTTGTGACCATGGGGAACTGACAGACGGTCTCCAAGGAGTGAAAGGCTCACATCAGCTGTGTACATCATCAGCCAGGATGTGACAGCCTTGCAGAGTACAGCTTTATTTAGCTTCCTCTACGCGTGCATAAATGGCGAAATTAAATGTGACAGACGAGCACACCGGTGTGACTAAATAGAAAGCAACACAAAGTAACACAAGAAAACATTCTTGCTTCATTATTAACATAAGGAGAGCCTGGGAGTGTGTTTTTTTCCCTGCACTATGTCTTCTTTTGCATGGCAGGGGTGAAAACCCCTCCTCCACCAAATGCACACATCCACACAGAAAAGACCCCAGCGCAGATTATCTGCAGAGCATTGTCATAGAAACAAAGGATGGTGCAACGCTGGAGATTTACAACTCGCCCCGATAGCTATGGATGTGTGAAGACATGGGGGGTTGTGGGGGGCGGGGTGGAGAAAGGCTCACCTTGCCTCTTGTGCAACAAGCGGCGGTTCACAGATACTTGCCTCCAGTCAGCCCAAAATGAGCGGAGGTGAATCGCGGGCATCTAGCGGGCAGACTGCTCCCCGTCATCATTGCTTTTCAGGACTGCATTGCTATTCGTTATGGTGCCATTGGAACGTGCAGTCAGCAGAATTTTTAATGTGAGCAAGTGGGCAAAAATACGACGCTTCCTGCTCATACAGTGAATTGATTTCCTGCTTTGGCCTGTGCAGGGACCCATCATCAACGTTTATCTCTTTCTAATGGGTGTGTACAAGACTGTCCACATTATACTGGCCTTATGAATGTGCATGCCGGTAACTGTGAGTTTGTTTACGTGGGTTATGTGAGTTCACGGAATTGTGTTCGTGCCTATCAGTGCATGTCCTCAAAGAACACTGATCCGTGGAGTGCTTTTTGACAGGAGGCGTTTACAAGCTGTCAGTTCACTTGCCTAACATTATGCCAATAAAACCTATCTAGTGTGACAATGATCCACTTGGTGTTTTTAGACTTTTTAAGCCACAGACCCATGAAAAAAACACAGGAAAAAAAACACACACATTTCAAACCCCTGTCTGTCTTCAAGGGTACAATAAATCTCCTTCAAACTGCACTTAAAGGCAATGAGGGGAAACAAACAAAGATAAACAAGAGGAAATACACCCTCTTGTGCTTTAACACTATGGATGTTTTGTAGATGGATGCCCTGAGGAGTCTTCCAAGTAGCCATGCAGATAATCTGAGATCTCGGACATTTTGTGTATTTAGCTTCCCATTTATTTAAAGGAAACAAGGAAAGAGACTGTTCAGCGGAGTGGGTTCATCAAATACATTGACATTTTCGAAATAGTTTAACACCTCTTGTCTGTGTTAGTCCCTCAACCTGCCATTTTTCCGTCCGCTGGCTATGTGGGAGGAGAGAAAAGGTCCATCTCTCATTCTGAGAGAGGAGTGCGAGGCCTGATTGCCCAGCAGGGACTAATGTGTCATTGCTGATTGATGAGTCATGAAGTGGGGGTAGAGAGAGAGAGGAAAAGGGAGCGAGAGAAAGAGCGGAGCATCATGGGGGTTTCTGCACCGCTCTTTTATCATCTCTCTGATCCTCTGACATCTTTCCGTCCACAGTTCTCTTCCTCTCCGGCTTCACCCGCTGCAGCTATCTTTTCTTTCCATTTCCTGCACACGGCTACACGCTGTTGTTGCAGCCAAACACAAATTACCTCACATTCATTGCAGCACCTGCCAGGCCTTACAAACAGGTAAAAAAAAAAAAAAAAAAGAAAACAAACAAACAACAACAAAAAAAAAACATGCTGAGACAAATGGGCTTCATTTTCCTATAGCTGACTAATGACATGAGCTGCTGGGCTACTGAGAGGCCAGGTTTCACAAATTCTTACACCCAAACAGGTTTTTCGCTGACAAAAGCTGGTACAGAAGGTGCACGCGTCCCTACGGACCTTGGAACATTTACGCCTTTTTAAAAAGGGGAACAAGAGAGGAAATTAACGTCTGTGGTACGGTAAGACATGGGGCCAAAATGAGTTATGTCAGAGCTTCGGTGGGGGCAGAAGAAGACAGGCAGGGGAAAATGAGCACATTAGAGCAGTGTAATTAGACAAATGAAAGAACGATGTATCACGAAACACGGGCCTGATTGAAGCAATAAATCATGCCTGTGTGCGTACAGGCAGTACATCTCAGGGTGCAAAATGTCTGTGGAATGTTGCGTTTCGTTCACTTAACCTGTGAAACGTTGTCATCACCTGACACTCCGACCTGTGGGTGGTTCTTCCTCTGTATGTATTAACTGGACCAAAGGATTATTCATAGCTAATATAACTTACTCAGCCTGTCAGGCTTTCTCACTGCTGCAGCACACTGTAGCAGGTGTGGAATGAAAACACGCTCACATTTTTAACCTGATGTGTGCACATGCTCACACAGAGTGACAAAGACAGTGTGAGAGGGGTGAGGGGGCACACAGCCGCCTTAACGAGTGTGTATCTCTATCTTGCGCTGGCCTTCTGGGATTGGCTCCCATCTTCATGTAGGCGAGTGGGTGTGAATCTACATACTGGCAGTGGGGGAATAGAAACAAGGGGGATGGAAGATTGGAGGAAGGATGGATCTCCCCCAATTAAAACCATACCATGGTCTTTCTGCCGCAAATCTATAATTGGATGCACGGATCTTCATGTTTGAGACCAACACTGGCTGCACAAAAGCGGTGTTTGCTCAGGGACAGAGAGAGATTCTTGATGGATGGAAGGAGAGTGAAAGTAAAAGAGAGCACAAGAGAGAAAAAGATGTATGTGTATGATAAGCAAAGCTGACATCAGGACTCCAATTAGAGGCCAGTGTACCTCACTGCTACTGGTGGAGTGAGAAAGCAGTGAAGAGAGTGAGAGCAGGAGAGTAATTAAGGCGCTGTGTCTAGAACTTTAGTTTATGTTCTCATGAGTGCAACGCTGTGTGTGTGTGTATGTCTGTGTTGGCACTGTAAGCTTTCAATACTTACTGCTACAGATATATTTCTGCTGGTTCCAAAAAAATAAAAACAAAGGTTTGATAGCCAGTGCGGGACAAATAAAGAAAAAGGAGTTGGCACTGGTCCAGTTTGTACTTTGGCTGACTAATTACTGGCTGTGTTGTGATGTTGGGGCCATTAGGCTCTTCATCAGGAAGGTTCTTTGTAAAATACACAGTAGCCAGCGCTTATATGTGCAGTTCAGTTGTTCCATTTTTAATCTGCATGAAGTCCCAGAGAGACTCTGTTATAGCACACTATATATTTAATTGGCTTTTATATTTGTTTCCTGTGTTTGTGGGTTTCTCTGATGACTGACATATTTCATACTAAACCCTGAGCAGGATAAAACCAACTATCAGAAGCATTTAGTAAAGCCGGTGTAATTAAAATGCTTCATTCGCGTTTTCATCATCCATACCTCAGTGCCATTCCTTCTGTCACAGTCATATCTGCCTGTGGCTATCAAAGCCAGGCTCTTACGTTTACACAAGCCAGGCTAAACTGCCTTCTGTCTTATTGGCAGCCCATAAAGGCCCTGCCCATGATGAGGCTGTATCCCTTTATGGGGCTTGTGTACACTAGCACGATGAAGAAATGCTACTCATTAGAAAAAGGCAGTGAGCGCGGGAGTGTGCTGGAGTGTGGGTGTGTGTGTCAAGAAGCGAGACAAAGAAGAGACTGTGACAACGTCGAAAAAGGGATGGCGATCCAAACTGAGGTGGGGTCATACATGTAGATAAAAAGACGGAGACTCAACGCAAGATTACAATGCGACTTGCCTGCCATTTATCTGACCAATTTCCCTTGACAGTTCTGAGCACTTAACCCTACAGATGAGATAAACTCTGCATGTGCATGCATGTACACACACACACACAAACCTTTTAGTCACTTGAATTAATAAGCCCCAAAGCAAGCCATGGACAGTCTGACAGAGAAAATAGTCCAATTACTTGTATCACACAGTGCGTTTAGAGCTCTGGAGGTCTACAAGCCTGAGGGGAATTGAAGAGAAAATACCGAAATTCAATCATTTCAGTTTTATTCTTCATTCATAGTTGCTTTGTTTCCATTTAGTGCTTCTGTGCGACGGTGATTTTCAATCAGGGACCACGACAAAAGCAGGGTGGTACATGTTGAATAGCAGCATTTACATGCTGGTGCACGGTTGTCGCAGCATTGATAAACACGTTGAAGATGTACAGTATGTTAACAGTAGAAAAAGGTCACAGACTTCAGCTCATATCAAGCCAGATAACCATGTGGGTAGACAAAAGGCACACTTGAACAATTGGTGGCTGGAGTTTTGAAAGTGACCAACGTTGAGATGGGAATACACTAAAAGCCTAAAATAAACTGGACAAACAGAGGGGAGAGAAGAAGAACCTGGGCAGAGTCACAGAGGATAAGAAAATATAAAGAGGGAGAATATTCAGATCTCACCCATGTTTACACTTCTTTTCATAGTTCCTTCGTCTTCCCTTTTTACCCTTCCTTCTCTCTGCCTCTTTTCCATTTCAAGACAGCTATAATATTCTGACTGCCAGTGCTTCTCCGTGTAAACACCTCACTCTCTCTCACTCTCTCCTGCCACTTTACTTTCAGCAACGTCCTCAGATATGACTTCAACTTTCTCTGTGGCTCCATCTCTCCTTCCATACCATAATTATCCCTCTTATCCTGTCTTCTTTGCGATCTCTTTTTTTTTGCTTCCAACCTCTATTTACATGAATAAATAAATATGTGTGTCAATAAAAGAGCTCTCTGGGAGCTGGAACAGCCTGTAAGGCAGAAGCCTATTATTTTTTCTGCATCAAGCAGTTTCGCTGGAAAGGTTTGTTTTGTTTTGCAATACTTCAACATATGGGCACATAAATCAGAGAGCGACAAAGAACTTGACACCTGTTTTCTTCATCTTCCTCATCTCCATCTGCTCTCATAAGTTAGAGTACGACAACAAATACGACAAATTCACTCAGACAACAGGCACACGTAAGGGGAGATCAGCCTCCACTCACCTCTCTGCACCAGCATGGTGACTTCGCTGCCTTTGGGACACTTGCTGAGCAGGTCGACCACCTGGTTGTGAGACATGCTCTGCACATTCCGCTTGTTCACTTCCACGATAATGTCGCCTTCCTTGAGGCCGCGACAGCGTGGGTAGTCCACGATCTGCTTCACTCTCTGCCCTCCGCCTCCTGGACTGTCGGCGATGGTGAAGCCGAAGCCCTTGTCTCCTTTCTCCATGTGTACAGTGATGAGCTCTGGTTGTGTTGCGATGGATGAGGCCAGGGTGACCACGTCGCTGGGGTAGCCGTGCTGGGAAGAGGTGTCAGAGGCCACCTCCGCCGAGGGGCTGTGGGGTCGTGGGAGGCCATTAAGGGGTGCTCCGCCGTTGGTTGAGCCATTGTTGTTGTTCTGACTGCCGTGGCTGGAAGGCGAGTCGTAGCTGTTGGGGGCCTCCTGGCCGTTGACTATGATGGGGTCTTTGTTGTCAAGAATGGCCACTGAGGTAACCAAGCTGGTGTTGGGGTCATCTGGGTCAAAGGGCAGTGGGTAGCCACGGCACAGCTCCAAGTTAACCATGGAGCCAATTGGGATGGACTGGAAGATCTTCACAACTTGGGCGTGGGTGTAGCCTAGCACACATGTGTCGTTGACGCTCACGATCACGTCACCTTAGAGGTGGAGAAGAGGGAGCAGATTTATTTTGCATGTGAGGGATTCATTTGTCAAAGCAACGCTTACTGATACACAATGAGTGTTCAGAAAATCCAACTAAAGCAACGTTCAAAAGCAGTATTCCTTCTTTGTAAACGCTGATAAATTTAGTACACCAACCTGTCTCCATTTTGCCATCGAGGGCAGCGGGTCCATCCAGAACCAGGCTCTTGATCTGCAGGAACTCGTCCGGCTCGTCACCTCCCACAACAGTGAAACCGAACCCCCGGCGACTCTTTTTCAGCTTGGTATTGATGAAAGTCCCCTTCAGCTCAGATCGGTTCCGAGTAAAGAAAGGCTTCCCTCCTGAACACACAAACACAGAAAGCTCACACTGTATCATTCTAATACACTGAGGTAACAACACAAACTGAATTAAGGCTTAAATAAATTAGCTTTGGGTTCTGTTCTCAGTCTGGTGATCCAGTGAATCTGGGATTCAGTAAGATACTTTTGCACACTGGCATGAAAACGCTCACATTAATATCAACACATAACCTTTACTCTTAGTGAACGGTGCAGCCATTTAAAATTAGTATAATGGCTATTGGCCCTACATGAACAAAAACAGGCTTCATACAATGAGCCTCACGCAGAGCCTTACAGAAGAGACATGCACAGACGTGTGGAGCTCATGTCTTTAATCTTAACCTGAAGCCAAATATGTTTATGTGAATAGATAAATAGATTAATCAGATTAAAAGGGAATGGGGTTAGGTTTGCATGTGGTAGAAAATGGTGGTAATACACAGGTTGTAAGCCGAGCTCTACAGAAAATGACTTCACACAAATGAATAATGAGGTGCTGGCAGAGATGAACGAAGGAATCGAGGTGTCTGTGTAAGAGATGGAGAGAACGTACATTAAGAAGAGGAGGCCACAGAGGAATGTATGCTTAGTGACCTGCAGTACAACATTAGGTTATGCTGGTGCTACAGCTTATGCATTCAATGAAAAATGCATTACTCTTGAAGTCAGTTGGTGTCCTTGTGTTTGTGGTGGGATTTTATTGTGTGTATGTGTGTGGGTGTGTGTATATGTATGTGCAATGCCTTAGAATAGCATTTTTCAGAAGAGGGGAGATATAACAAAACTGAACATAGATGGTGGCTTTATCCACAAGGGATCCAGAGATGTAAGAACAAACCAGGAAGCAGGAGAAACATGAAAGCAGGTAGTTAGATAAAGAGATCTCATATGGCGCCTTTCTCTGAAGGTATGCCATGGCCAACGACAGTACGGCAAAGTCAGAGAGAGTTGGAGAGGGGATGGGCAGTGAGTGAGAATAATGGACAGAGCTAACTGGACCAAAGACAGAGAGTGGTGGGAAACAAGACAAAAGCCAGCGAGACAGTGAATGTGGGCCATAAAATAAAGAGATCGATGAGGGAAAAGGAAAAGACGTCTGACAGAGCAGCACAGGAGAGTAAGAGGGAAAGACAGGGTGAGGCAGTTAATTCTCTGCCATGGCTGTGCTAATTAGACAAGCTGCTAGTGGGAGGCTGGTATAAAAGGAGCTGGCAACCACGAGAAGGAAACACACAGTAATGGCTAGACACTGTGTCTGTAGGTGTGTGTATTGCTAAATGATGGGTGAAATCAGGCCATTATTTGATGCAGAAAATGGAACAAGCAACAAGCAACATGTGGCCTCAGAAAACACAGAGGAGCACAAAACCAAACTGTCCTTGGCAGTCTTATTCACTTTGTCTTTACGAAAATACAAACACCGCCTCAAGTGCTCTCTTAGACAAATGTAATCTACTGTACATACCTGATGAGCTGAATTTTATTTTACTTATTAAGAATATATAAAACGTATTCAGAGAGCAGCTTCATTGTGTCAATTCATAACTGGTCCTCCATCATGAAAACGCAAACATGCCCGGAGGCACAGGCTCAGGAAAACAAACTACACCGTCAGAGCTGAATTTGTTTTGACTCATAATAAGTCGCTCTGGGTTATACAGCCTAGGAACAGAAAAGTAATGAACAATCTGTTTTTTTTTTATGAAGTTTCAGATTTCATAACTCTGTAGAGGTACAAACTTACGTTTTTGTCCCATTGCGTTGGGCACTGTAGGTCCTGTCTGAGGGTCCCTGTAGGTCTCCTGGTGGTTGGCAGCATAGCTGGCCAGTGGGGGCCCTGCCAATGCTGAGTCCTCAATCCATTCTGCAACAGCAAGAGGCACATATTCTCTAGATGGGGTCTAAACAGGTGCACAGCTGCCCTACTTGTGGAAGAAACCGGGGCTTAAGGCTCTGGGACAATGTGGCCTACTGTGCTGTGTGTTTGAGAAAAAAGCCATTTGGATTTCTATGAAGCTAGAAGAACTTGTGTGGGAATAGGTCTGATAATTCTCTGTGAAGATTATACATTTCCTGGTGTGGTGGCTGCCTGAAATTCAGTTACAAAACCTCCCCCCAGAGCAAGTAAATGGTAGTAGTTCAGCTACCAAGAGATCATGTGAAAGCTACATTTTGGTTTCTCAACTCCCCACTGACAAAAAACTTGGCTTAAACAGAGTACTGAAACTTCATAAAGCTTTTAACACTGTCTCACATCTCCTGATTGAATAAATATGAAGCTGTTTGAAAGCAGAGTTTCTTCATAATGGCTACAATCTTTGATTAATCACCTTTCTATGGCATCACAGGCCCGATCACACTCCAAACTTCATTAATATTCTTAACAGTGATTTAGAATCAATGCAGAGGTGAAAAGAATGGGTAAAAACCCTGCTTGAAGGTATTGAGTTTTTTTGAAGAAAGATTGAGCTTTCAGACGGGGGGGGGGGGGGGGGGTCAGCAGGTAATGTAAATAATTTCTGCTGAATGAGCAGAAGGTGGAGCGTGACAGGAGAGTTCCCACGTGGGGCCAGCATGCATTTACAATTAATCTCTCTCTGCGGGACGTCCTGTGAATGCATAACGTTTAAGACAAGGAGCAGGAGCAACCTGAGGTCGCCAATCAGTTGAGATTTGGCAGCTGTGCAAGCTACATCATCACTATTACCTCCATCGAATCAAATCTTTAGTGTGTAGATCGTGTTCAGTTGAATGCGAACTTACCTGTTCTCACCTGAGAAAGAAAAGCTTGCAAGATATTACCACAAACAAGAATCCAAAGGCAACACAGAAAACCAAAATTAACTTCAAAAGGGCTGCAAGGTACAGCCGCAAATAATAGTTATGCCTTTATGGAAGGGCACTTAGCAAATCATAAGGCAGTAGCAGGTGACATCAAATACTGTAGCAATTATTGTTATAAAGACACAATCTCACACACACAGAAACATATGCAAACATCTCAGTCACACACATGGATAAGAAGAAAGGAAATGACGCCCTTGGTGGGGGCTTGTGAACGAACCTCGGATGTAGCGCTCACCTTCAGGTGGCTGCTGGCTTTGGGGCTGAGGCTGCTGAGGCTGCTGCTGTTCCAGCTGCCTACGCCTCTTAGCCTCCAGCACTGGGTTCTCATACTGGGTCTTCCTGTTGATATGACTGTGGAAGGAGCGTCGAGTGGATGAAGGGTGAGGGATAAGAAATGGAGGATCGAGAAATAGGAATAGGAAACAGGATGTAGGACAAGAAGTAAGTATCAGTAGGAAAGTGAAGCGCAGCAGGGAGGGAAAACAGGCACGGAGGAGAGGATAGGGTAATAGATGAGAGAGATAGGGTTAAGAGAGGGAGGGGAGACATGGTGATAGGTTTTGATTAATACACAGAGACACAATACACATGCATCAATCCGTACTTACACAGGAAGCCCTCACTGAGACATGCGTGACTCAATCACGCCCACAGATCTCATCAAATATAATTTGATTAATTTACGGAAACTACAAACCTCTTTCACGTCACACACACAGGTTTCCTGCTAACCTACCAGCACAGAGAAATTACTCTTTAAAGCACCAGATTATACGGCAAATGAAGGTGAGTAACGTCTATTTGGAAAAATAAATAAATATTGGAGACAAAGAATAGAAATGCCACAGCCTTGAGCCCCCAGGTGCTGCTTTGAACAACATCAAAAACGCATGAAACATATTTGTATTAATGTTGGTGCCCAGGGGCTTCACACAAGATGAGATGAACACACACACACACACACACACACACACACACACGAGCTGCATGTTCTCCCAAATGATAATGACACAAACAAAATGGCCTACATTTTCCAGTACACGAAAGACTAAAATAGATGAAGCAGGATCTGGCTGTGACGTCTTACAGCAGAACTGTACATACGGTAGAGCTGCTCCTGTTTACAGTAGGGTCAAGAGTTTCATTTGTTCGATTGGAAATGCGTGAAAGCATTTCTATTTGTGAGCGAGAAGAAAAAAAAATGCACGCCTGTGTGCAGCGTCGGCTTCTACATTTACATGCGAGTGTCCTTGTGTGATGTTGCCTGCCTTTACATACTGCACACGTTCACTTACTCAACATAGTAGACCCCGTACACCGGATCGTCTATTTTCTCCCATCCTGGTGGAAGTTCTAAAGAAACAGAGACAAAAAAGACAGAGTGAGACAGAGGAAATGAGAAAAACTCTGCAAAGTTGCTGGGGGCCATGTATTGAGCCATCAGAGGCAAGCCCAGAGGAGACCTTTTGCCTCTCATTGGGTCTGCCTGTCAGTCAGTCTCCAAGGCCAGAGTGACTCAACAGCTTCACAGGCTGCATCCCCCCACACACACCCTCACTCCCACTGTCCCCTCACACTGCTGACATTTCCAAACATCAGATAAGAACAGAGCAAGACCCCCTTGGGCATAGATGGGTAGATGAATGGAGAGGTGGAGAGATGAAAGGAGGTGGGGGAAAGGAGTGGTGAAGGGGTCAGGGAGAGGGAAGACAGGGAGCACAGAAAGCAGGGGGACAAAAAGCAAGAAGAGACGGGTAAAGGTGATGTGGAGGGGAAAGTGGGCGAGGAATAATCCATCGTACCAACCAAAAATGTCTGACAATGTGCAGAGAAAGTGAGGGAACAACTGAATATTTTTTTGCATGAGGATATATTCCTCTCCTCAATGACAAACAGTCCAACAAATACAGCAGAGAGGCACATTTCTAATTATTTTGATGGCTTGATTAGTGAGAAACCGGCTGTCCTTGGTACTGTGGCTGTGAACTTGTCTGTGTTTGTGTCCATTGTTTTCTTTCTTACATAAGTCACCCTCTTTGTCTGTGGATTTATTACAGATCTGATTCCACCTGCGCCCATTCCTGTTCTGTTGACGAATTAAGCTACTTCATTCGATGAGGTGGCATTAAGGGCAGCGTGGTGATGCTAGCACGCATAGGTATGACACTTTTACAGAGTAAAAGTGAACTTTGTCATAATCATGGTGATTAGGAAAAGATATGGATATGACTGGGCCCACTTCAGCAGTGTGTAATTGCCTAATGGTGCAATCGTGCTGTGTTTCACTTTCTGCAGTGCTTGCCAGAGAGAGTGATGTCATTATCTCAGATGGAGCAATCTGAATCAGTTCCGTAGTCTGATTACAGCGGCATTGATTATTGGCTGACGTCTACATAGATAATGTCAGAGGCTTCTAATTGGCTACAAACACAGATTGTCCAATAGTCCTCAGCTCTGATGTATCCGTTTTACATATTATTACCCTCAGCCAATTAAGTCTTGCCCTGTGTGCAAGTAGATGGTAATTACAATCATCCAACTTGGAGAGCCTCCCTCTGCTTTCTAATGAGGAGGGCCCTTGGTTGGAGTGGAGTCAGCAGCAGATGCAAGAAAAAAAAAAGCCAGATGGGAAAACTTAAATGGTCTGTACATGACACACATCGCTACTGCTCACAGTTTAGGTAGCCATGACTTGTAAGCAAAACTTATTTGCAATTAAAGTTGTCCATCTGATGCTTATAAGCAACTCCAGTTACAAGTATGTCTATATTTTTACAACTGCTACATAAGAAGGCTAAAAGGGAATGCAAGGTTGCAGCTTTAGCGCTGTAGTACGGGTGAACCTGCAAACTGGGCATGGTGAATCATCGTTTAGATGTTTTTGAACTGGAACGCTGAATGGAATGTGGTCCCGCGTCGCCTCACGAAAAATTTTAATCACCCACTTGATTTCACACTGCACTAGTTCTGCTCCTGGAGGAGCACCTGTGAGGTGTGTGTGTGTGTGTGTGCATGTGTGAGACAGAGAGGGAAAGAGAACAGTGAGGAGGCGTGCTGCTGCAGCCTCTTAACAATATGGTATACATTTCAGTGAGTGGAAACGCAAATGAGAAAGATGGAGAGAGAGGGAGAGATCTGCTACTTTTTCAGCAGCGCTTTCTTCTCACCACGTGCCCCTCCTCCCACACCTTCCAGAACATATTGTGAATTTGAAGGGGAGTCAAGTGTGATAAATTACATGTTTAACTGTTTGCATCTCATTCTCTTGATACAGTGCTGTGATTGATTTCTCTTGAGTAAGCACGTACCATGGGTGTGTGTGCCGACATTCATGAAAAGCGGGAGTCTGCTCCTCCTCAGAGGACTGAAGTTAATTACGTTTCTTTGCCCACCTGCATTGGATTGCTCAGATCGATAACTATTGAACATGTTCATCCAGTCGAGGGCTGTCTTATTGACACGGGACTCGTCTGATCTGATGATTATAACACAGCAGCTTTTTCAGATGTTAAATACAGGAGCTGCTAACAAGATTGAAGCCCTGCAGATGGTCGGTTTGCCTTCAGGGGGTGTCATCAGCTTTTTTCATGTGATGTTCTGTCTTTAGATAGTAGATATTTCTCTGTGGCTGACCTCTTTCCCATTCCATAAAGTCATTTATTTCAGTGTTAATATAAAAAAATATATAGCTTAACACAGCTTTAGCAGACAATGAAAAAATATGCTCAATTATGTTACTTAAATAGGGTCCCTTAATAAATCCCAGACCCCGGGGCAAACTGGAACGGATTATAGACCAAGCTAAAAGGAGGACGTTCAATATTTCACTCGATATGTATTCAGTGTTATTCTAAATCCTACAAAAGTCTTTTGTGCCTGTATTTCTCTGTACTTTCATGTTAAATCATAAAGAGCTTTCACAACCATTAGTTAGATATCTCCCCTGCTGGAATGACATCATTCATTACTTGTGCATAACGGTGCAGGGCACAGTCTCCAGACACCATTTATCCTGCACAAGTGGCTGCGCTGCTGTGTCTGATAGGCTAGTTAGGGTGCTGATGGGCCTCAGGAAGAAAGGCCTGTTGCCGTCTGGCTCAGACAGACACCCATTAGGAAATCATCATTACAACAATCCTCCTCGGTCCAGCCCTCGCCTCTTATGTATTAAATGACGACCTGCTGATATGCTTGAGCTTTGTGTGTGTGTGTGTGTGTGTGTGTGTGTGTGTGTTTGTGTGTGTGTGTGTATGGCTGCTGGCATGTGGGTAAGTTGACAATCGTGTTCATGGCCACTTTTCTGATCACATGCAGTGTGTGTTTGTTTGTCAGTGTGGCATACTGTCTCATTTCTAGATGATTAGTCATTGTGATCTGTCACCAACTGTCAAATGACTCTACTCTATGAACTACTGTGACTATTAGCTACCCACACATTTCCAAACATTATAAATTCAGCTGAAACTTTTGGACTTTAAACAATGATTCGGATGTGTGCAAAAGAAAGGTGACACTGGTGGTGGGCTGGTGAATGTAGGGTCATATGTGTGGTGTAAAGAAGTGACTTACCTAGGTCATTGTCCAGCTCCTCTGTATGTACCCCTTCTACTCAGCGGGATGGACCACACAGCAGCAGGGTTGTTGTTAAAGGAGAGAGAAAGGGGGGCAGAGGGTGGGAGAAGCACATCTGTGAGTCGTTCAGCTACATCTGGCCACTGGGAGGCCGGAATTAATTGAAGCTTCTGCCTCGTGTGACAATCCATGTCGACAACAATCACAAGGTGGTTTGAGGCAGCAGAATTTAGGCTGAATTATATCCCACCTAAAGTTGTCTGTCAGCGACTAATGAAATAACAACTGTTATCACATTTCACGTTGTGAGCAGTAATGCACCTTACTGAAGGGAAATAAATGATGCCCTTATTAGAAAAATGCTATGTACTCCTCCGTGTCTGTGTGTGTGGTTGAAATTATGTGTTAAACATCTCTCAGCAGGCAGGATGCCTCAGTGTAGGTCAGAGAGGGCATCGCTTCTTTGAGTTAGATGATGCGAATGATGCAGTCAATTCCTAGAAGCTGTGGGGAATCTTGCTCTGACAAACAGCTGAGAGCGTCGCAGAGCCATGCCAAGAAAGGACTGCTCACCGTTTTCTGTGACCCAACACTGACACCTAAGGGCTGCAGGGGGAACAGCTACTCTGGTATACAGCTTTGAATTTCACAACACCACCACAACATTGAGAAATAAGTAGTGAGAGAAGGTATTTGGTGTTTTCTAAGCCATGTTTTTGGTCAAATGTAGTAAATCTAACCCTAGTTATCTTCGATTTATTCATTTGGAGGTTTTCTAAAAGCCCTTTAAATTATATATTATTATTATATTCCTGTTAAATATTCTGTGTGATGCAGTGCATTTTTGTTGAACATGAACAAACATTATATCATCACATGGACGTACCGTCATCTTCACATTCTTCCAGGGGTTTCTGAGGCTTGTCCAGGCACCGAGGGTCTATCCAGGAGGTGGTCTTTGTATTGTGGCTGTACAGAAAATACACAAAAACAGAATTAACTTCAGGTTAAAGTAAAGTGAGGGGCATGGCTATTCAGTCAAATTATCACTTGCAATAAATGTTCGAATCACGAGTTTATTCTGATCTGCCATTTCTAAAAGTCAACAGGACTCAGTGCCTTCATATTGAGCGTATTCATAAAATGACACCTGAAAAAAAAAAAGAACTCTAGTATGACTTGTTAAGAGGAAAAGCTCTTCCACTACTGTAAAGAGCAGAAATGCCATACCTTTATAACATAACCAGGTCACTCTATACAGTTTTCTCCCCAACTCTTTATCATGTAGACTGAAATTTCCCAAGTTTTTATTCAGGTTTAGCGACATATATTCCATAAATACTGACTGCATGTAGCGCTAAAGTGTGATCTTTGTACTACAGGTTATATATCACATCAAGAAGAAACATGGATCTGCAGCTACAGACTGAATAGAGAAATAGAAAATCGAACTGAAATGATTTTTTTCACTAAACTTTTTTTTAAATATAGACTTTAAATACACACACCATACCGAATATAAATACCACACATACGCAAAGGGCTCATAGACAGGGTCGGCCCTAGGCATTTAGTGGCCCTAAGCAAGATGTCGTTTGAGGCCCAAAAAAACTCCTAGTGCGGTCAACAAATCACACACACTGCTAATAACTGAATGAACAAACACACACAACAGAGACATGGACAAATCATTCAGTTTCAAATCTCTTGCTGTATTTGAGGGTTGGCAAGTAGCTACAAACAGTAACATTATGTGAACAGTAAACACAAATCATTCAAAGATTATGGATCCTGCAGGATCATTTTGTGCAGAAAACACAACTAGATGTTATTAAACTAGAGAGTCAGCATAGAAATAGAAGAGAGAGAAAGTTTTTTTTTTTTGGTTTTGTCAGGTTTTTCTCATTCATAATGTCAGAGGTGCTGTGGTCACACATGTGAACTGAATGTTTACTAAAGACTAGGGATGAGGGAGGGGCTTTGAGGCCTCCCTTTTTATTTGGCTTTAGATTTGTCACTTACAATTATGTTATAATCTCAGCATTGAGGAGCAATTAGGGTACATTCATGATTTTATCGAGAATCTTTATAAAGTTTCAAGGTGTCCCTGTAACCATAGTAACTCATGGTGCCAGAGGAGAGGGAGAGATGCTGTGTTACTGCCAGAAGGGCCACTAAATGAAGCCATTTACACTAATATACTTCGACTGAAGTCCAGACCGGGTTGTTTTTTCACACATGTAGCTAGCACACAATTCACTGTGTCAGACGTGTTCTCATACAACAAAACTTTACAAACAGAGTCTCAAAATGACAACACAGGTCTGTGACGCCGTCAAAGACTAATTGATAACTGATAATGCTGCAGCGATTCTGCGGACAGACACAGGAGAGGCAGCAGTGAGTTCTTCAACCATCAGGAGGAAAGAGACAGATATGAATCTGTAGGTTAGTGGATGTGTGGCGTGAGAGCTTGTGACAGGGTTAATTGTATGAGTTTCACGGCCACTGCGTGAAAGTTGGCAGCCTCTGAGCGAGTCAGTCAACTTAACACCATACAAAGTGAGGAGCAAGCAGCAAGAGTCCAAGTTAATGTCGACTGTTCTTGACATGAACGAGCCACCCTCTAGTTCCCAAGCCAAATCCTTACTGACTGAGCTACTGCCACCCCTTACAGATACTAACACTGACATACTGCATTGTGTATACATCCTGAGTTACTTACTCTATAAAATAGACCTCTCCGTTCTCGGTGTAGGCCATCTCCCAGTTGTCAGGCAGAGGTCCCAGTGGGTCCTCCGGGGGAGGATGGCTCAGATGAGGGTGTGTCTGCTGTGTGCTCTCCGTGGTGGCCGGTGGTGAGGGGGTTGTCCCAATGTAGGGCGGGTCACTCCGGCGTGGGGCAAAGTTGCGCACCGAGTGATGAATCTCGTCTAACTCACTTGAGTCTCCTGGGGAATTTAATGCAAACATGGTTCAGTGTTAAAAAAAAAAACATTTTCAGCAACAAAAAAGGTAGCTGTGAAAACAAGTTGGGTGCCACATATCAGGAGTCTTGATATGTGATCAAGCAAGAATGTCAAGTGAAAATGGATTCTGCAGAAAAACAATTGCTCCCACAATTTAAATAACTCCCTTGCTGAATTCATTTTATCAAGGAGCATGATTAGATACAGAACAAGTTTCAGCAGGTTTGTTGACATGATAGACTAGGGCGTGTGAAGAAAAACATTTTTGAGATTGAAGAAAAATAAACTGATTTGATTTTGCTGCCACTGTATTTCTAAAATGTTATAACAACAATGAACTTGTAATTTTGCCTGTGCAGTCTCAGCAAAGTTTTTAGAAAGCCTCACGTGCCACCAGGACATGAACTTTCCAAAGATTTCCACTCTAGTTTTCGACTAAAATCACAGTTACATTACTGTGGAGAACTAATTCTTATCACTCTAGACATTTACTTCAGTTAAGACGCCTTGGTGGGCATTTCACACCCAGAACCTCTCATGTGCTATCACCTAGTTTCCTGTTATCTCATTTTCACACTCACACTTGACTGACACCCTCACAGCTCATGCAATCACAGACGGCAAATAAACAACTTTTGGTCCCACCTTCTAAAAACACATGGTGGAGACAGCTCAAGTGCTGAGTCAACTCCCTTACAATGCCTACTGACCTACTAACACACAAGGAGGTATCAAAAAACAAAATCAGAAAGTGCAGCGAGCCATACTATTTAAAATCTCCACAAAGGCAGCTGTTAAAAACAGCAGTGACGTCAGCATCATGCTTCCAAACATTTTAAATCAATCTGATTAAAACTCCATGTAATTCACAAAAACTAATAATCCTCTAAGTATGAATGATATCATTTGAAATCACTTCAAAAATGGAGGTTGCTCCATCCTCTGCTTCCTACAGCCAGATGGCACTATTTTACATTTTTGGATGCATAGATACAGGCAGTTGTAGTCAAACCCAGAGACCACTTACTCACCAATCAAAGAAGCTCTTGTGTTCTGCAGCCCCTCACCACAGCAAAGTGCTCTCTCTGCCGCTCTCTCTCCACCTCCTTTGTGCCCATTCTCCTACTTCTTCATTTTCTGAGCTTATCCTTCCTCACAAAGCACAACTGTGTCTTGGTTTTCTTCCTCCCTCTATCCAATCCTTTTTTTTTCAGATTTGCCCACTTTGCCCCTTCACAGCCACTCCCTCTTTCTATTTAACGTCCTGCTACCTTGTCTGCACCCCTCCCACTTTACCCGCCGTAACTCAGATTCTCTTTTCCTCTCCTTCCAGACAGAGCTGCGGAAAGGACCATCGCATTCAAGTGCTACACTCAAACAAACACAAACTAAACAGAACATTTCCTGAGGCTGATGTTCAAGACGGCTCTGCAAGCAGCTGTCTGTGTACTCACTGACTTCAGGTTTGTTTGTTTTAAAGGTGTCAACACCAGCTAAAGGAGCATGTGAGTCATGATGTAAGTAAGGAGGTATCATACTAGGAAGTTAGTAGTAAGTAACATACTACTACAGCTTGTAAAAATGACAACAAGAAGTGGAGTTGATTAGTTGCAGGCAAAATTGTGAGGTAGAAATTCCTGTGTGAAAACACAGACAAGTGTAATCTAGCTACTGTGTACACACTGTGTTTATTAATGCCAAATAATAGTGCTTCATTTTGGCTGTTGCTTGTGTGAAGATGCCCAATTTAATTTAGTTTGGAGCACAGCACCAGCCTCAGGGTCTGTTCTGGGCTGGCGTTTTGTATCCGAATAAATGAAAATTGTGTTTAAAGCCATCAGAGACAAGCTGCTCTTTACACCTGGCTTCAGCATGTCTTTCAAATGCATCTTGAGTGACTGACCGTTATTTGATTTCACAGCTCACACTGCGAAACTATTTCACAGAAGAAAATGAACATCTGTGCACAGCCACAGCTAGAGTAAAGTTTGTTTTGTACACACTTCAAAACCTTGTCCAAACTGATGGCATAAGCAGATCAGCTGTATTTGGTTTGTTCAGCATTCTCTTTGAATTACACTTACATGGTCTGAGTGAACAATTTTCATTGCATCTTTAACGGTTTTGGTTGCATTCACCCAGTGGCTTGGATAGTGTCTGTCAGTAGACCCTCCCTGACTGGTAAACCCCCATGTCTGTCGATCTTTATAACTTTCAATTATAACTAAAGCTAAAAAAGTTTTTGGGGAGGGCAAACTTCAATTTATTTACAACAAACATCTTTACATAGCCATTGGTATAGTCTCACAGTGTCTACTTTGCCATCTTTAGTGGGCCTTAGGACTCCTGCATTTGCCAAAACCTGTGATTCCTATTCCCTCTCATTATCCAGCCACATACTATGCCTTCTCTGCTGTCCTCCTCGACCTTCTGTCTCTTGTACATACCTGTAAAGCTACTGTTCATGTCAGGGAGGTCCTCGTCGTCCTCCTGCTGCAGCTCTCCAGGCCCTATTCCAGCATTGTGCATGTCATTGTAGGACTTGGAGCGTCGGGGAGTCGAGTGCTGCGAGCCCGGCAGGCTACCGCTGAGCCCGTCTGGCAGTGGGGCATCACCGCCGCTACCACTACTGCTAATCACTTTCCCACCGGGGGGCTGCACCGGTGGCTTGGGCGTCCCATAATAGTTACCTAGACAACAAAGAAGAAGGCAGGGAGGGGGGATTAAAAAAAAAAAAAAAAAAAAAAAAAGACGGAGAAAAGAAGGGCATTTTAGTTGGAGGGTTTGAGAGGAGGGGTCAAAAGGTTTCTTGTGTGTGTGAGTTGCAGGGGGTTTGGTTTGAGCCTTTGTATGCAAATTAAGAAGCTGGCTTTGTCTGTGAGAAAATTTGAATCTCTGAACCAAAACTAAATTTCTTTCTTGTTTGATCCAAATAAAGTTACCACAAACTAATAAATGTTTGATTTGTCAAACAATTCTGCATCATGAAATTGTCTGAAGACATTAAGGGGAGAAGTTTGCAGCCAAACTGGTCTCTAGTGCCAGCACCACAATTCAACTAAACTGACAGTTTGGTGGAGAGAACAATTTCTTTTCACAAATCATGTCATTTCCATCCAAAGTTAGACCAGGCAGTCCTAAAGAGACGTGCAGATAAAGCCAACGTCTGAATGAGACAGTCAGAACGTTAGCATCCAAAATACAAAGGCAACAGAAAGAAGAATGTTTCAGTCCAGGTGGCAAGATAACAGTCAAAATGTAAATTTGCAAACTGCTACTCCCTTTCACAGCAACCATCACAGCTGTAAATAGTAACATGCAACTTAGGTGTGCCAGTATTGTACAAACTGGTTCAGTGGCACGTCTTACTAGATGGAACCGAGCCATCATTTACCTGTGCTGCCGTGTTTACTATTAAAAATCTATTAGCTAATCTATGTTGTGTTTACACATCATGCCACTAAAGTTACATCATAGTCTACAGAGGCTGGTCTAACATGTTATGTGTTATGTTATGTCTTAGCTAGGTGTTTAAAGGATTTAGTGGCACCTAGCAGTGACGTTGCAGACTGCAACCAAATGAATACTCTTCTACATGTCACCCTCTTTTTTGAAGGGTTTAGGAGAAACCCTGACTGTGAAATTCACATAAAAAGCAAAAAGTCAGTCAGTACGTTTACATGCAACAAGAAATTCGAATTTCTGATCGTATCAGATAATGACATGCATAAGACCGGATCACTTGTCCGAGTATACATGCCATTCAGAGAATCGGATAAACGGCCGGAGCATGGCTGACTCCGTTACGCTAGGTGTCGCTGTAGCCCTCTCAACAAAGAGCCACTTTCGGTTGACCTCTACTTATCAGCGACAACAAACAATCTGACGGCATTCAAACAAAGATTGCATACGAGGAGATTGACGATGCTACAGCTGCGTACATTTCATGCATTATTTTCGTCCTAATAATGCATAAAAAGAACAATGGATCTTTTGGCTTCCGGGTGAAAGCCCCAGCGGAAAATGTTGCACATGCGCAGAACGCAAAATCTGCTTCAGATCCGATTGCTGAGTATACATGGCGTTAAATATCCGACTATGAACGAATTATCTAGGTGTTCTTGTCCAATTTTGAGATGTCCGATGTGGTCCGAAATAGGTCCGAACTAGATCGGACTAAGGTGTTTACAAGCACTTTAAAAAGTCCGAACTAAGTCCAATACGATCAGAAATTCGAATTTCTTGCTGCATGTAAACATACTGAGTGTTTAGCTTGTCTATTCTTGGCTACCGTACAAAAAGGCAGTCCAACATGGCCGACTCCATGGAAGAGGACCCGCTCTCACTGTAGGTCTAAAGGGCTCACTGACCTAATAAACTGACAAATATAAGAGGGACCACAACTTTGCCTTATTTGTTAAATAAATTATACTTTGGTTTCAGCTTCTTTGTTATTTGTGGTGAATGACGAATACTGAAATTGTGCATCTTATGTCCTCCCACCTGTTTCTATGACACCAGCTTTTCATTCTAAATGTAAAGCTTGTGTAAAGCAAACCTCTTTGCTTTAAAGTGAGAGAAAGTTTCTGATTTTCTCCAAACTGTCACCAGTGGAAGTGAGTAAGCTAGTTGCCAGTCAGGAGTCCATTAGTCTTGTTTGCTTCTACTGTCTTGCCATCAGAGGGGAATTCATTGTTATGGAACACTGAACAAGCCTAGTGGACACAGCAGATACTTAATTAAACATTATCTGACTGAATGGAGGTGATACATAGTAGTGTTGTTTACAGTCCTCCCATAGTCACAGTAGTGACTTTGGGTTATCAGCAGAGCAAAAGTGTTGTGTGCTGTATGTGACAAAAGAAGGAACACATACCTAACAACACACTGAATAATAGGTTAATGAATAATGCTGAAACCCTGTGAGATCACAGCTTCCGATCCAAAGACCTTCAACCTGACCTGAAAGACTTACGTGAGTCTGTGTTTATGCATGTGTCTGTGTGACTAGCCTGCCTACACAAAAAAAAATACCAACCCAACACTAACACCGGCTACTGACAACTCCCCAGTCCCTCAATATCCAACATCCACCACATCAATTTTTCATGAATATACCTTTGTGATGTTGCTTACATGAAAGGCAAATCATGTCAAGATTTTTGACAGGACCTTTTCAACTTTCAACCAAACTTTTTTTTTTTTTACTTTTCTCGTCTACTTTTACTTCAACTTGTCTGTTCCAACATGTCCGAGAGCCACTTTAAATAACCTCCGGAGATATGAGGTGAACATGTGGCTGAGGGCTATCTGACCTACATTTATGGTGGACAGAGACATAGCAATAGCAGTGCATACCAAAAAGAACAAATGTTGTTTTTCCCCATTTAATCTTTTAAAAACACAACCTTTCTTTATGCTGGTTCTATGATGTATTGAGAGGAGGAAATCTGTTGAGCCATTTTGCAATTGATTTCTTTTAATGTGATTATTGAATGTCAGTGCAACCAGAACAAGCTTTGACTCGAAGGGACTGATTGACTTGACTGTGGCGGAGGAGGGCATGTCAGAGAGGAGACGTGGCTCCTTCCTGCTGTGCCAGCAGGTGCACCTGTCCAGAAGTGGGCTGATTGGCCTGGACAGGGACGCCTGCTTGTTGACAACTTACCATGGGTGGGCGAGTTTATGCACTGACTGGAGGTACAGAGGGACTATTTTTCTATCCAAAGTCAGGTTCAATGCCATTTGACAATTTAAGCATGTCCATTTGTTGAAACAAAAAGAAAGAGGGAAAGTCTTGTCAGAAAAACTCACACAGCCACTAAAAATGACCAGTTTCAATACCATTTTTCCTTCCTGATACCGATCTGATTAAAGTGTGTTAAAATCTATATATTTTAATCTCTATCTTTTATTATTGTGGTAGCACCCACCTGGCACCTATATCACAGTTGTCATGAATGGGGAAATAAAGACCAATAAAGACCTATAAAGACCAAAACTGTTTATTTCTGCTGTGAAGTTGGACATTTTAATATGAAGATTGACTTGTTCTGTAGCCAGCCTCAAGTGGACATTTGGAAAACTTCATTTTTTTAGCACAGGGTTTGTTTCACTTCACAGCCATAAAAGTTGCAGCTTGGTATCGGAACAACCATAAACAGTGTTGCATATATATTTGCCAGCAAGACGCCAATATTTACTGCTGATGTTCTAGATATCTGACACTTATAAAATGGAAATTTATATTTCCCATCTCTACTAAATCTGCACTGGGCAACACAATGTCACATCATCTATGCTGGATCAGTTATTCATAAAAATAAGAAAATGCAACAAAACTACAAATGAGTTCAGTGATCCAGATGATATAAGGTGCATTTTCCTTCGTCACTGCATGTTAAAGGTTTTTTGATTCATTCACTTATTTGACATGTCTTTTAGGGAGCTGCCAGGAGAAAGCAGACAACTGGTTGACCCTCAAAAGATTCCTACTCCTCTCCAGGTACGATGGATCTGTAAGGTCTATTCTCTAGTTAGTCTAAGTTACATACACTACACTCAACACAACTTACTCTACTCTAACTTACCATCATATGTTCCAATTTCCAATAAGGTTCCACTCTTCTCCAACTCCAGGAAGTCCTCCACTGAGAGGAAGTTGTAGTCCACACCAGGAACTTCTCCTTCTCGTGGGGCGCGGGTTGTACCTGGACAACCAATCAGAGACAGGGTAGGAGTTAGCAAACTAGAATGAATAACAAGGAATACAGTGGCATCTGCCGTGTGATAATTAACTGGAATCATTGCTTTCACTTAAGTATTCACTCCATTCTCATTCCATCTAAATAACTGGATCAGTGGATCAGCAGCCTTGTATCTTTATTTTCACTTTCCAGATTTTCAAGGTTTAGGGAAAAGTGTCTAGATTTTTTTTTGTAATACTGGTAGATGAAAATCACATATAGCCTGACAGCTGCTTCCAAAAGAGAGATGGTCCATTGTTTGCTATGTTTTGATCTTCCTTCACACTGGGGTAGAGTGTGAGGTATGGTAGTAGCACCTTAGTGGGATCCTGCCATATGTGTGTGTTTGTGTGTGTAAAGAGGGAGGGGGATGGGAGTGCGTGTGAACGTGTGTGTGATTTGGCATGTAGCCTGTGAGATTCTAGCACTTGTCTTTAATGACTGCTGACAGTTGGCCAGTGTGGCGTCAAGGCTAAACAGCTTTACAGCAGAGACAATAGTGAGATGACAACAAATCAACAAATGACAACAAACGCCGTGGACGATAAAAAGTTGTTTTAAACGTCTTTTAAAAAAGATCTTTGCTTCAAGAGTGTTCATTCTCACACAACACTGATGTCGCTCTCTTGCTATGTGTCTCACACTCGACTGCATTTACTGTAACTTACTATAAATAGGAAATGATTCTATCAGTTAAAAAGATTGTATAAATTGACAGTACTCATGGCAAATAGTTGCTCTAATCTTGCTTGATCTGACAGATACCTGTTTCCCAACAGAGGACTTTCCCTTCTTTGCTAGCTTCCTGTGCACCCCTCTCCTCCATCTCTTGATCTATCTGTCTTTTCTCCCAATCACTCTGTCTCCAGTGGGTTGGTAAGCAATAAGCTGGTAAAAATAGATGTGTGAGGATAGAGGGGAGAGGCTCCCACTGCAGCCACATTCAGTGACACTGGTGATAAATCACAGATGTGTGGATACTAACTCAAGTGAACGTGCACTGCGCTCAATGCAAGCATGCAGAAAGGGATGCATGATGCAATGTCTGAAGACACCGATTCTCTCACACAAAATATTCTTGACGTTCATCAGTTTGATCAGCTGTCACAACCACAGTCTATTCTTCGGTATTATCTCTATTATAGGCTACTGTATGAGGGTGGACGGAGGGGGCAGGTCTTCCTGTTCATCACTAGCATTCATACTACAGTGCCCACAAACTTCCAAACTCCACTATTTGTGGCCAGATACCCGTGCAGCGAGATTAAACTGATTTAAAGTCAAACAAATCTCATCTGAAGTCTATCAAACAAAACAGCCAGTTCGCTCATTCCCAGGCACCAAGTCTTTTACAAAACACCGACCTTGGAGAGTCCTCAGCCCGAGTGTTCAGCCGACGGTCAGTTCACTTCCCACACAAAAGTGGCCATTGATTCGACTCCATTTAGACACTGCTGCTCTTAGAAAACCAAATAGGAAGTGGAATTGTGACCAGTGTTTCAAAAGGGACAGAAAAGCAGAGTCTTGGCTTAGACCCAGGGGTGAGACACTGTCATCGCTATAGGCCTGATTAATTCAATACCCCCCCCCCCCCCACAAAAGCTCCATTGACCAAGCTGTGAAATAGAGTGAGAAGGAAAGACAGGTTGGGACTTAAGAGTCGTGCATAGGGAGAGTTGGGATTGGATGAGCCGAGCCACAACTATTCTGGATCCTGACCTCTAAAATGCAATGAGTGAGAATACCAAAGCTAAGGGTTAGCATAATCCAGTGCCCGCCACATACAGTGAAGCCCTGGAGATTTGTTGTAAAGGTGTTTGTCTAGCGCTGCCTGGCTTAACAGTTCCAACATCTTCACCAGCTGAGATGGGTGGGTGGGTGTTTGTAAGAGAGAGACTCATCATTAGCATTTCAAGAAGACGATCAAGGAAACAAGTGTTGAGATATTGGCAGTTGTACTGTGGTGTAGGGAGCTGGGAGCCACTACTACTGCAACAAAACACATGCATGCCCAAAAAGACTGTAAATGTACTGTAGTCTGAACCTGTACAACACACAACAATAAATGATCCAGAAGTGTATGCTCTACAAAAAAAAAGAAAGAAATTTCTGTGTCTTCATGCATCATGCCACTGGGTCTCTGCTGTTGCTAGGGACAACCCGGGAAGGATAGGCTACAGAGAGAAAAAAAAAGATGTGGGGAAGCTACTGTATGTGGGGAAGTTTGTACTCTAGTGATGACGCAGTCCTTTACACAGTCTCCTTCTGGCTTCATAGCTCCCGTTTTAATGCTGTGACAGAGACATGTAGCACAGAGTTATGGCAGGTCTAGACAATATTAGAAAGCATAAATGATATATATGTAGCAAAATAATCTAGCATATTTGAATGCTGAGCCACCTCGCTCTGGCAATCCAGCAGAGGGTTGACTCAGATAGTCTCAGAGGAGTCATATGGCTCGTGTGTATGTGAATACCAAACATACTCTGGCTTGTAATAATGCAAAAAGAGTTGGGAAGGAAACACCTCTTGTCATAATCAGCAGCTGTTCCACCCCCTGCCAGCAAGCCAGCAAGCCAGCAAGCCAGCTAATACACAAAACACACACACACACACACACACACACACACACACACACACACACACACACTCATTGACAACGGGGAGGAGGTGTACCACCACCACCACCAAATGGCATGGTCTGGAGCTAAACAGGAGCTGTGGGTGGAGGGTTAATCACTTAATGGAGCTTTATGCACCCATCTCCCCTGCAACACACACACATACAGACACAGTTTCATTACCATAACAGCCACAGTGGGAGAACTGTTCTGTCTATGGTGTGAACCACCTGTGGTGTCCAGATTAGACCCCCATTGTGAGGAGAGGAACTAGGAGTCCAGCACCTCTGCACTGTGTTTACAGCTGCACAACACTAAATAACCATGTTGTAGTTAGTGCTAACCACATCACAGCCACACCACTGAAGTGAACTGTGGGGCACACCATGTCAGCACTACTGTCTTCATATCAGTTGTTTCTTTCGGTCATCTGAGAGACTTTCCATTCTGATTCATCATAAAACAGCTATTACTGTCGTTCCTCTACTCTAAATGTTTCTCATTGTTCAGTCTGACATTTAGATATTCAAGTATTAATGTGGCCCAAAATGAACACTTGGCCAGTGAGAAATAGCTTTGAATGAGTCTCAAGTGACACAGTGAGAGTAAGGGTACTTCCAGACTGACCATAGTACCATAGTGCTATGGTAAAACAATGCAAGAGGCTGCATAGTTGTGGGTGTGTCAATAAATTAAACATGAACAAGGAAGTTCAGTTTGAGGGCTTATTAAGGCCAGATTCTCTCTCCATTTAGAAAAAGTTATCATGACAACAGTCATTTTGTTTGCTAAATAATATGTAATATAAGGTGTTACTTACTGAATGTGTCAAAGCTGCTACTATCATTCCTGTGCTAAAGAAGCCGACAGGATTACCGCCTTGTGTGCTTAACAGTAGTCGATAACTAATCATAGACCACACAATATTTGTCTGTCCATCTCATTAGATGTCTCAGGTTGTCTCCAACCGATCCATGAACAACTTGACGTATAAACCATCCTAACACACTCAAGGATGATCTCTATTGACTTGAGCTGAGAGTTGTAGTCTTTTTCTAAAAGTCTCAACAGCCCATAGTCAGGATCACCAACATCAGGGAAGCATGCCGCAAAGATAATAACTTGTCATTTAAGGCAACACTCAAAACAAGGGGACTTCAACAAGGCCCACCCTGACCAAACCCCACATTGAGGTATATCAAGTTTCTCAGTGTGGACCTTACTGAGAATCTTACCTGGACCCATAAATCCCATCCTCTTTGGCTAAGAAAGCTCAATGATTGCACTTCTTGCAGCAACGGAGACAGGAAACACACCCGAGCTTAATATTGTCTACATTCTATCGAGGCACCATTAAAAATGTGCTGACTCACAATATCTTGGTATGGAGCCCGCAACGCCTCAGACCTCAAGTCACTCCAGCTCTTAAAGAGGACGATGGAAAACATTCAGACTTCTCTCTCCGCTCTCCATTTGGGAGTTGCTGCATCCAGCAAGCTTTCTGCATTATCAAGGACCCCTCTCATCCCAAAATCTATCCGTTCCTCTGGTGGGAGGTTTCAAGGTTTCATAGCCACCCAGCTAGAACAGCAAGGCAAAGAAATAGTATCTATCCCCAAGCTGTTAAGCTTCTAAACTCATTGACCTCCCTGACAATGACTTTCCTCTTCCACGGTCTCCTCCACCTTGCCAGTACTGCTTCCATCACCTGCGCTAAAGGAGAGCAACGAAAGGACTTTACATCAAGAACATAGTATGAATGCCGTGTTAAATGTATGCACATCTGCTGATTTTAACCTGTTTTACGTCTTTGAAACAGCTAGTATAGTAAACACAACAGTAAACTCATATTTTTCATATTAATTTTCTGCAAAACCATTGTCACTCTTATCTAATAGCAGATGTAAATGATTGCATAGGTTTTTTCTGGTTCCGCATTGATGCATCATAATTTTTTGTATGCAGATGTAATCTCCTCCAGCCATCACTGGGGATGAAAAACTAAAGATTTTGCCTGACTAAATGAAGACAGAGAGAACAATCAGCAAAACAGAGACGTTGAAGGTTTGAAGAGATATACACACAGAAATCATTTCTTTAATCATTTATTGATGATTAGTGCTGCTAATCTGATTATTTCAGTTCATTGTGTCAAAGTTATTGTTTCAAGCCAGAATAGCCAAATATCACAGAAAGTAAAGAAAGCAAGACTTAATCATGACAGTTCACGCCAAAAATGCCAGTTTATGCCAAAAATATAATGTCTGTGTTTCAATATTGTGTATACTGTTGTTATATCATCTGCATGCAAATTATATTTTTTAGATTATATTACTATATGTCAAATGACATCATAGTATATGGACCTCAACAAGCAAACAACCAAATGAATATTATAACCCTAAAAGTCAAGAAATGTCGGAAAATAGAGCTTAACCGCAATTCTTTCAACACGCTCAACATGGTGACCGAAACACCCTGTTTCCCAAACTAATTTCCTGTAGTAGTGCAAACCTCGAAAATTAGCCTACACTCTTCTTTAACAGTGGGAAAGACATTTGGCTTGTAAAAATGCATTTTTCACTTTTAATAAAAAAGCTAAAATCTTGCTGATTTGACTACTTTTTGACTACCACTACTTTGTTTAGTCGTGTATGGTTTCCTTTGAAGGCTCTCCATTTACTCTACTCAAGCAGGCTGGAGTGGACACAAACTGAAAAGACAGTCAAACATCCTGAAAGCTACGTTTAACAGAAGTAAGTTGACTAATCTGAGCTAAAAGTTGAGTCAATATTAACATTATGTTTATAGGTTAGTTAAAAAATATCTGCATGTATAACCAGGTGAATGCGATCTAACTTTATGTTGAATTTTCAAGTTGGCTTTGAGGGTTTTGGTAAATGGACTGTACTTTCTAGTCGTCTGACCACTCAAAGTGCTTACACTACATATCTCATTCACCCGTTCACACACATTCATATACTGATGGCACAGCCTTCAGGAGCGATTTGGGGTTCAGTATCTTGCCCAAGGACACTTCGACATGCAGACTGGAGGAGACAGGGATCGAACCGCCAATCATCTGATTAGTGGATAACCCGCTCCAAGCCACTGCCGCCCCTTTCTGATACCTAGTGGTCAAACGCACTGTTAGAACACACTAATTGGATAGTACACTGATCAGAATTACACACGTAGTGTTTAATAATGGTAAAAAACCCTACCTAATTTAAAGTTTCACATTTTTATGAAAATAATTGGCTTGCAACAATATTTTGCTGTTTCAAAAGCAACCATTTTGGTGTTACCATGACCTTGCCACTGCCAATAAAAATGTCATCCCCTCCACACAGTATCTTAGGATTGGGCTTATCAACTGCAGAGAGCATCCGGTTACACCATAATGTCTTTCAAACCACAATCAATACATGACAGCAACTGGTCACCTGTCGCTGTGACCTTGGCCTTCCCAGTTTTTCTACACTGTCACTCAGCTTACAGGGGATCAATATCAAATTGTCTCCTTTCTGTCATCTTCTCATCATCTTAACAGAATTGACTTAACTGTGATGTTTAAGGTTTAAGGTGAGCAATGAGGACAACTGGTACTGCCATAGTGGATGCCTGCTAAAAATCAATAGAAAATACCTAGTTATTCCAGTCAGTTACTTATCAAGATGACTGATAATCATATATATATATATATATATATATATATATATATATATATATATATATAAATCAATAATTTTTGTAATTAATGACATTAATTTCCTTCTTTCGTTGTGTACTGTATTCATGGGTCATGGCTCTGTAGCTAGTGCTGAACAATAGTGAGCCTCTTACTCCACCTTTATGGGAATAAATTAGAGATAAAAGTGTTGGCCTGTCTCGCACTGAACAACCCACTCATATGCATACCCTGAAATAGACCTCATGATTTAAATACTGTAAAATGAATTGGATTGCTTTAATGCACTTAATATATGGAAGATCTTCATCTTTTTTCCTTTTCAAGCACAACTAACACTCACTGGCAGACAAATCCAAGCACCTCATCTATATTTAATTGATAGGAGACTATTTTAAGGGAGCATCTGCCCTTCCAGTGGCAGGATAGACTCAGACTAAGGCTGCTGACATTTGTGAAGGCAGACGATGACACTAAGATTAGATTTGGGAGTACAATGATGTTATAAGAAAGACCAATATGACTACACTATTCAATTACGCACCACTGAAACATCTTCCACAACACGATCAAGACTGAAAGAAAAATTATGATAATTTTAAGTATGCTAGATTTTTCAGGACAGGACCGAAATGCTAACAAGGTCAAGGAAAATAGCTTAGCCTGACAACAATAGAGTTGAAGTAACCGAGGAAGACACATGCTATTGAAATTAGCCAACTATTTTAACACAATGGCATCAAAACATCATGAAAAACGTAAAAGGAGGTTGTAGAGGCATGCACAAAGCCACAACTCGGCTTCTAAAAATAACCATGTGTGAAAAATCTGTTTATTTCCTACGCTTGCATTCCCCCAGAGCAATAGAGCACCCTGGGCCCACATATCCCCCAGGCCTGGCCTTGCATTTTAGCTGTGACCTACATTTAATTCCTTCCACAAGGACAGCGTTGGGCTTGACTCCTTGGACGACTTTGAGTTCATGGCTGGAAGTTGAGGAGTCGTCATGCTTGACATCTTCACTGGATCCAGCTTGGTGGTGTAGTTTGGCTTTTTTCTTCAGTATGTCTTCATCTTGCTTAAATGTCACCTTTTTCTTTTTCTTGATTTTCACAGATGTGTATGGACCAGACTGATATACAACTTTCATATCTGTATCAGGTTTCCTTTTCTTTTTGCGGACTCCAAAACATCCACAGAGCTTTAGAGACAAAAGAGTGAACATGACTATAGGCTGGTCATACCATAGCAAATGAGAGATCCAGGTGAATGCGTCCAAATATCTTTGAGCGTCAAAATCTGCTCCACAGCGAAAAGCTTCAGCAGTAAAATTACAGCAGTAGTGTCCATATTGGTATACTGTTCCTCTTGAATCAAATAAGCTTTTTAAAGCTGGCTTAAATAAACCAGTCAGTACTGCTCATGTTCGTTGGTGAATTCTTTCTTTGAGGTGACAAAATAACTTCTCTGTGACATACAGTAACAGTACTGCAGCACAAAGTCGTAAAAGCAGAACATGATGCACCAAGTTTCTGTTTGCTGGACAAACTAGGAGGAGGACCTCATTCTGACCTAAGGGCTTCTAAAACTGAGGGGAGCATCGCTGAAAAACTGCTGTGCTGATTAGCCTATGTAGCTTGGATTAGGCCCTGGGGAGTTCAGAGAACATGACTAGTAAAGCAATTCATACCAAGGATCTGAAGTCATTAATAAAATGGTGAAAGTAATCTGTTAGTTAGCAGTATCTTGGATTTATTTAAAAGATTTCGCAGCCTGTCAGTTACAGACAGTGATCAGTGTTCATCTTTTCTGCAACGATCACACTGACCGACACATGTCAGTGTGTCACTGCTGGTGACATAACAACATGCACACATTCCCTGGATGTCACACTGTATGGACATATTTAGCAATTTTGTGCACACAACAGCTATTTCTGTGCATGAAATTAGCACCTTTTTTTTGCAGCATCTATCCAGCGTAATAATGTTTGTGACAGGTTACACGTAGTCTCAAAAATTCTTGGAGCCATTTAAAGTAAGTGTTTTGGAATCTGTCATAGCTACACTAACTTTATTTCCCATCATGAAATACTAAAGATTGAGTTCTTTGTGCTCAGGCCAGGTGAACCTGGCATGACTTATCGGGAAGGTAAGTGACTTGACCAAACAAGTCAGTCAGGCTCTTATGAAAACACACCTACCCAAACACTGATGTAGGATGTACCTGAAAGCTTCAGTTTTGAAAACAACATGACTACATAACCTATGAAGACTAGGATAATTATGCAGTTTGAGTTCTTATGATTTCAAACACACTGAGACTTGAAAGACTTGAATCTGGACTGAAATCTTTACAGTTTCTCAAACACCCAATAATCAAGACAGTCTTTTCCATCATGATCCATCTTTCTATCAGTGCCCGAACTACACCAACAGATACACAGACTTCAGTATGACCTAGATACAAACTGTCTTCAAAAGTCACAGGATTCAGAGAAACAACGTACACAGTAAGGTGGAAAACACCAATAATTCAGAGCACTGTGGGTTCATTCCTTGGGCAACTCAAAATTGCAGAATTGGAAATAAACTCACAACAAAACAAGGGGGGAAAACGATGATGGTGGTTAACTGATCAGTGCCATCAGTGAAAAATAGGCCATCATACATGTGTTTGGCAATGATTCATTATCATAATTGTTCTATTAATAGGCCCAGCTATTCTTATTCGGCTTGTGTGCTGGCATTCAGGTCATTCAGGACAGGAGTTATTTGAAAGAGTGCATTTTAAGTAGTCTGTGACTGACATGGAAACAATGGCAGCACTCACAAACGCTGACAGTGTTTTTGGAAAATTCTTTTAGTTTTCTACAATAAATAAGACACATGAATCATTGACAGCCACAGTTAAATGTATGTGCTAGCTTAGAGAAGAAGCTGTTATCTGCAAAGCTTGATTAAAATTTTCATGAGCATGACCCAGGAAACCTGTGGTGCCTCAGTCCCTCTGCCACCCTCCCTTCCAGCACTCCTTTCTGCGCCTATCATCATTCCCTCCTCTGTTTTGTTTGTTCCCTCTTTTACTGGTCCTCTCATTTGTTCCAGTTCTTCAAATCTGTAACACTACAAACTCTCTTTTAATCTCTAAACCACTATTCATCTACTCTTTTCTTCCATACAAAGAATATTAGAGAGGTTAATACCACAGACTCCTCCACCCAGTCTCTGATCTGTTCATTTGTGTTCTCTCCGTCTCCAGTACATTTGGCAGATGTGACAACTGCCTGTGTGGCCGGGCAAAACGGTTCCTGCTTTTGGGTTTGACTGGAGGACAACTGTGGTTTCTCTCGAGCCGCCGACTGAGTCCTGCCAAAAGCCCAAACTCCATTTTGCTGCTCTGATGTTGATGTTGGTGATCTCATGTAATCCAGACGTACACTAAATAACTACTGCTTCATTTCTCTTGGCTGCCACTCATTTAAATGACCAGTCATGCCAAAATCCAGATGTAAAGAATAATGAAGATTAATATTTTAAATGCAGTGGTCAAATATTTTGCAAGGGAAAAGGAGAGACTGATGAGAACAATACTAAATATACTGCAAGGTACTGTGAACATTAATGTCTTTACAACCAATAATAACCTTAAATAACACATTGATAAAACTGAAGCCTTCATAACCCATAATGCAACTTGACCACAGTTTAGTCTGAGATTTGGATGTTTGTTTGTTAGTAGCAGCTAATATAGCCATGGATGAAGGTTTTTTTTTTCTTTTTTCAAACTTGCTGTCTTCAGCCCAAACCGACGCCGACTCAAGTGACATCACTTGAGGCAATTCAAGTGACATCACTTGAGGCAATTCAAGTGATTGACAAGTCACTGGAGCTACAAAAGACTGTATAGAAACTTTTATTTACATATGCAGAGGACCTCCCAAAGACTTGTAAACAGACTTTGTTCAGTTAAAGGAGTCAGGAACAGGTTAAAGTATGGCTTCTTTTGCTTTAGCATATCCAAGAGGTACGATGTGTGTGCAGCCCTCATTTGTCTTGTGTCCGTAGTCTGTGCACGTCTCAGGAGAGAAAGTAGAGAAGGGGTGAAGCTGTGGGCCAACCTGATATGCACGCTAACAGCTCTGGCTCCCTGTCTAATAGAGATGGGTGCCTCAACATATAGCAAGCAAATGCTTTTGCTTAGTCTTGCCTGGATTAAGTGAAAACGGAATTGCCCGGTGCACTGAATCATGTTGCTTTGAAATGAAATGTGATGACTGTGTTACATTAAGGGCAGGTCTGGTAGTGGATTGAATTAGCCCGCTGTATGCCTTTCAAAGAGTCCAGCCATGTCACTTTCAAGTTAAACTCATTGCACGTGTTCCATCTAGCGTATTTCCTACACAGGCAGGATACCACAGAACGGCGGCTGCAACTGACGATTATTTTACTATCAATTGATCTGTCAGTCTTTTTTTCCAGTTAATTAATTCATGGTTTGGTCTATGATGGCAGAAAATGATGAAAAAGCCCAAGCTGAAATGTCTTATTTGTCCATAGAGGAAACCAGAACACATTCACATTTGAGAAGCTGAAATCTGAAGCACAATTTTGTTTTCTTAAAAAATGTCTTAAAACAGTTCAGATGATCAAATAGCTGGTGATTAGGGCCACCCCAGTAGTTCACCTGCTAGATCATATGCCCCATGTACAAAGGGAAGTTCTGACTGCAGTGGCCCAGGTGACAACTAATCAATCAATCGATCGCTGGACATGGAACTCTACAAAAACATATACTCTCAGTGAGTCATACGCAAGTGGTTTACTCGGCGAGGTATTTATGTTTTTTGTCTCATGGCAGTCAGAGTTAACACAGCAGGACACTAATGGATCTAACACACATTAAGCATGTGGATAAACAACATACAATCATATCAAATCTTTCTGGTGTGATCTGGTAGGCCTGGTTTTACAAACTGATCACATTAGGCTGGATCGACTGTGGTATCTGCTTTGCCCGAACAAGTGGCGATATAAAGAATACTGCATGGAGCTGGTGGATGATCATAGCGAAACAATGTGGATAAATGGCCCTGCCTTGAAAATCTGGCAACATTCATGAACCCAACTGTTGTGCAGAAGCTATTACAGAAGCATTTCTCTAAATCTCCACAATAAACATGCTCTGATGTCAAGCTAGCCAGCTAGTCCACATTTTCCAAGAAGATACTGAGGCATGTCTTCATGGATAATTTTCAAGAAACAGACGACTGCATGCATGTGCACACACACAAACATAAGGAGGGGGGTGGGGTGGGGGGGCTAGCAGACACCCCATCATATCCCAAAACCAAAACAGATCCATCCACCATCTTTGCCACAGCTAGCCTGCCAGAGATTTTTTTTATTTTTTTTTGGTGAGACACACACACACACAAATGCAGGAGGGGTGACGAGCTGACTGGGGTTTGTCAGCACGGCAGGGGGATGGAGCCATCTGTCCCAGTAAAGGGTTAATCCAACCAAAAGTGCAGGCCGCAGATTCCAGCATTTTTCAGTCCTCAGATTTCTAGCTACGTTCTGGCTACTTTTTGTTTCTTTGCTTTTTGGTTTTGTGGGGAGGAGGAGGGGTTACAGTCTATCGTCCAGCCTAACCATCCCACCTGATTCTTCAAACCCCAAAAAGCCAAAGAGTCCTCCCCATGTGGTGGCGTCAGGGAATTAAAATGATAAATTGGACAGTTTATGTTCTGTTTTTTTTTTTTTTCAATGATTGGTACGGATGCCTTTTGTTTTGGGATGGAGTGTTTTGAGTCGGGGGGGAGGGTGTTTTCACTGCTCCGGCTGGCTGAAAGAGGCTCGCAATGAAGAGACGATGCACAAACACACACACACACACACACACACACACACACACACACACACACACACACACACCACACCACAATGAGATCAAAACAGGCCTTTCTGTGGACCTGTGACGTGCTCCATTTTTCCCTTCATAAGCAATACTCTAAATGATTCCCATACAGAGGGATGTGAGGGAGAGGGGGGAGTATCTGAGGACCGGGGGAAGGGAAGAGAGAGAGATTAGAATAAGAAACAAAAAAAAAAACCTGAAGGGCCAGTAGTGCAGTGTGAAGCTAAATCTGCCTGAAAATGCCCCCCGCGCACACACACACAGCCGGCCTTTGTCTTTTTATTCCACCCAGAAAAAAAAGCACCATGGGCTCTCTACTACCTACAGCAACATGAAAAGGGAAGAGAGAGGCTTTAAAACGACACATTTAGAGGGGCGGAGAGGGAGTAGGGATGGTGGAGAGGAGGGGGGTCATCCAGAGATGAGGTGGATTGAGAGGGAGAGAAAGAAAGAGGGAGGATGGAGAGGTGGAAGCTAACCATAGCATCCTGGAAGCTCCAGACAGACACACAGACAGGCAGCAGTTTGCTGCTGGAGGTAATGGCTTCCAATATGATCAAGCATGTCAACAGATCACATAGCCTTAACACAGCCATCACAGAGCTGGAATGCTTCCACCAGAAACACACATACTGTACACACACACACACACACACGGGAAGTGACACTTTGAACAGACACACACACACACACAGGCATCAAACCGGGGCACAGACAAACACAGACAGACGCACGCATACCTGAGACAGACAGACTCAGACAGACACACACAGCTTCCGTTTGACCACAACACATCAGCCTCCATTACTGCCAGCGATGTGCCTCCGTCTCACTCGCTCTGCTCCTGATGCCTTCCGCCTGATGCACAGCCATCCTCGCCGCCTGCCTCTCCATCCCAACCCCCAACCATTAAATCACGGCAGCCCTCAGCCCTGAGTCCTTTCTCAAAATGAAACACCAGACAAAAAATACCTCAGTTAGGGAGCCTGTGAGGGGCTTCTTCTTCTCCTTCACCTACAGTCCACAGAACAACACCTCGTCGACAGGACACGGAGCAAAAAAAAAAAAAAAAAAAAAAAATCCAATCAGGTGTGGATGAGTGGAAGAAAAACCAGTGCAGATTCACATTTCCTTCTCCTTTCCACCCTCCCCTTCCTCCTCCCGTGTGTCTGTCCTCTGTCCAGCTTTGGCTTTGTGATGCTAAGCTAATGGGAGCTAAGCTAAGCAGCATCCACACATTGGCTTATAATGCGCTCCGTCTCATACCCACACACACCAGTCCAAGGCTTCTGTATCTCCCTCTCTCTCTCTCTCTCTCTCACTGACTGAGCCCCGCTGTCTCCCGTCTCACAGGCACCCACATGCACCCGCCCACCTCCCCCCCTTCTCTCTCTCCCTCACTCACTCCCTCCCGTTCTTTTGGCTGTTCACCCCTATTCTTTCTTGTTCTCACAGATCCCATCTATTTTTTTTTTCTCTCTACCCACACCTCTGTTTCTTTTTGGTCCTCCCTGGTGTCCTTACACACACAAACCCATACACATGCTCTGAGTGTTTAACAAGTTCCAGACAACTCATCCTTGACCAACATGAGAAGAGGACTGGAGTCGGGGGGAAGATTCCTGAAGGGAAGTGTGGAATAAAACAGAGCTAAGACGAGGGAAATCTATGACGGGAGCTGGGCAGGAAGGCAAGGACTAGAATTCACCTAGAACAATATGAATTTACATGTCAGACACGGTTTTGCACAATTTCTAAAACTCTCATTATTACAGGTGTCTATGAAGGGTATACAAGGGCAGGCAACACAAAGCCAATGGGACATCAGTGGGAAAGAGCCGACTATGGAAGAATCCCAAAAAAAGGAGATCAAATGTCTAATAGATGACTCAAGATAAAACATGGACTAACAAGAAAAACAGTGATTGTGCTGAGTCAAACTGACCAACTGGCACACATCTGTGCATGCACAAGTTTAACAAAAAAAAAAAAAGGGGGGGGGGGGGGCAACTCTGCATGTGCAGGATTCATTTGTTATGCTCGATGGTCAGATGAGGGGGGATGGGGACCGCAGTGAGAAAATGTAAAAGAGAGGAAGGTCAAAGGTCATGTGATGTGCCATTCTCTGTCAGATAGACCATTAAATGTGTCTCTAATCAATACTTTAGACTAACTCAAAGCAGGCATTCACATAGGAAAACACACAATGTCGAGGACTCAAAGATGAGTATGCATACTAAATATTTTAGGTTTTTGAGTGTGGTGTGGATAATTTTGTTCCACAATGGAACAGAGGAGGAGTAACTCGCAGTTGGAAAAAATTTAGCTAATTGTGACCGGTGTTAAAGCAACTTGAGAAACATCCCAGAAAAAAAGTGTTCTAGCTTTCTCTGTTATTTTCACCAAATTTTACATCCTGTTGAATGATGTTCTCAATTCCTGCCATGCCAGCAAAACAAAAAACACACAAACACGTCTTACCTCAGAGCTGCACTCAGAACACGGTCGTCAGTTTCTGAGGTATATCTAGCTAAAACTGATGAAGTCAAATCCAACATCGCTGCAATGAAATCCTACATTCATGAAGGCTGCAATGCTCAGTTGGAGTGGAAACTGTTTTAGAGAGGTGATCCAACTTGGCGATCATTTTTAGGCTACGCTCTGTTTGATATGAATGGAGGACAAAATATTAAAAACACACAACAAAATCCTTCATTTCTGACTGTCACTAGATTATGATTGGCCATTTGTATGTTTCTTGACTGGTTAAATGATGTAATATGTAATATAATAAGATCATACCCAGATTTGTCAGACATTAGAAATATACTCTTTACGTCCTTTCATGAGACAAAGGGATCGTTTGCTCATACCAACTCTAAACCTCTTGTCCTGCATTTGTGTGAAACTGTGTGTCAGTGATTGAGTACATGCCTACACTACATTGTATGCAATACTGTGTGTGGGTGGGTGGGGCAGTGGGGGCTATGAATCTGGGGGACTCCACCCATCATTCACTCTGTCTGACAACATTCCTTTGACTGCTGTTAATGGTGTTAGCTACACACACAAAAAACTTCCCCGCCAGCATCAATTCAGCTTCTATTGGTTCATACACAGCCTCCATCTGATCTCCCTGCAGCATGCTCCCTGAGTCCAAATGTAATCAAACTGATGCTGGTACTGTGATGTGCCTCAAGTTCCTCCCCAAAGGTTGTGTGCGTATGAAGAGGGATTTGAAACATTTGAAACACATTCAAAAGGGAAGGACAGCAGAAATAGGAGAGAAGATGGGCTATAATGTAACTTCAATGACTTTCTCCATTGCCTATAATGGTCTGTTGACTGATTTCTATGTAAAGGAGTCTTGATGAATTGTCCAGGAAAATCCCAAGGACGTGACATTCATGCGTGCCTTCTCTTTATGCTTCCCTACAGTGTCAACAGTGTGCAACACTAGCTACGCTTAGATTAGAAAAGCAGTTTAGCGTCAACAAACGACCGCCACCCACTACCACAGTGGTGTTCATGACCTGCCCACCCCTGTGCTACTTGACACAATATGTTATTTTCTATTCTCCACAACCATCTGGTGACCCCTGGAAATTAACTCGCAAATCCCATGGGGGCCCTGACCCCAAGGTTGAGAACCACTGCACTACAACACAGAGTCCAACAAGTATAAAGTCAAAGTTAACTTTATTGCATGTAAAGCATGTGAAAGGTTTTAGCTGGCTAGCGTTAGAATGCTTGGCAACGCAACAGATTTATGGGTTGATGAGGTCAGTTAATTCATCCTGTGTTGCAGCTAGGTTAACCTTAGCTTGCCTGCCTGCAAAAGTTACCACTAACAGATACTATCTGAGTAGACATATTAATTATATCTTGCCAAATTACTTCACCAGCTAAAGTGTTTAGTGATACTAACTTAAATGTTTAAATTGTGTTGATTTTTAGACAATTATAAACAATGTTAACAGTACAAAGCAAGGGTGTAGAACAAAAACTGCTTTATATACTATACTATCTAAGAGTGATGTAAGGCAGGAGTGGCCAACTAGCTAACTGTTAACTGAGGTTGGCTGGTTGGATGTGGCGCGGCTGCCAGGTGTGGGTCTGGCATCGGTTGCTTTGTGGTGTTGGCTTAAGGAATGATTTGCAAATGGCAAGCCAGTTAGTATCATGGAGCCAGAGGTCCAAATACAAAGCCACAGGATGTTGACTGCAGTTCACTCAACAGTCAAAGGTGTCATTATTAACAGTTAAGCCAGAGTTAGATGAGATGATCAATACCATTCTTATGTCTGTACGGAAAATATGACGCCTCAGACAGTAGCTAGTTAGCTTAGCATTGAAAAACAAGGTGAAACATCTGCACTTGCTCGGTCCAAAGGGAACGAAATCTGCACCCCAGCACCTCTAAAGCTCACTACCACGTTGTGGTTCTACATGGGGATACGTGCCCAAATATTTATTGAAACAGCTGACTCTGTCTGGAGTCATGTCATCACCAGAAGGTTGTTGCAACCAGCTGAGACTTCAGAACGTTATGAATATTCTCAACTAATTCTCAGACAGAAAGAAAATAAGTTGTATTTCTTTTTTTAAAACTATAATATAAACATAGATTTTATTATATGGTATTGTATGTATCTATGAAGCAAAAGTGAACGGCAATATGTATCAGCAGCCTAACACCAGTAAGCAAGAGGCTAATAAAGTTCCCTTACTGAGAGTGCCCACTTATATTGTGTGTATATTGTGTCCACTCAGGTTAGTCAGTTCATGCAATTACCAGCTATTCCCCAATTAAGTGATTTAATTGAAAAGTCGTATCCAACTGTGTCCATCACGTCAGCTGTAGGGTGTAGTCAAATACAGGGCAAAGCAAATCTGGCTTTGTGATTCTGTGTAATTCAGGAACTGGTAAAACAGGAGAGCAGGAGAGATTTGTCACTGAAAAGACATGTCCAAAGGTGTTTATCTAGCCCTGACAAAGGCGCCATCCCTTCTGTAATGCATGTCAAACAGTGGACACACACGGAGTATATGACTGAACTGTATGTCCTCTTCTTGTGCAATGAAAGTCAACAAAGCCAAAAGAGAGTCTGAAGTTCACTTCTAAATCTTCCTTTGTCTTTATTGTTCCCCGTCGTGATTCACCATCTTCTGCTGTTCAGGAATGCCACAGAGAGTGAGAGCATTTCTTTTGTTCAGGTGACACAATGTGATTGCATCTGTGAATGCAATCTGTAACCTCACCAGTCCTACATCAGAAAGGCTGCTGTAGAAAAAGGCTGTTTGCATACGCTGTACGCACAGGCAGACAGAAACATGATGAGACCCATACAACCACAACTCATATGTGTACATATGTTTATGTTAGCTTGACTGGCTAGCTGGAGCCAGCGTTGACCTGAGTGGTGTGAGAGTGTTTTTGCATCTCTCCATTCCCTCTCTCTCCTCTCCACCCATCCCCCCTTCTTGCCCCCCTCCCTCCCACACCCAAACTCCACCCTACCCCCATCTCCATTCCCGCAGCTTCAGCCCCCCACCTCCCTCCGAGCCGCCCTCTTAGCCTATATACGGGTCGTCCAATCGTCTGTGCTGCTAGCCCCGCAATTCATCACACGTGCACGTGAGCACTAGCCTCTGCAAACCTCTCTCGTTTGACACACCGAGTCATCAGCATCACAACAACCACAGCAGACAATACTGTTACTTGCCTAGACGCAGGAGAGACCAGAGCTCTGTTGCCGAGGCTCGGAGACACAGAATGCTGAGCTGTAAAATCAGGTGTAAACCAAACACAGCCGCCGTCTCTTCTTCTCGCTACCGCTGCAATCAACTAGCAGGAAAAATGAGTGCGAAAGAGGGAGAGCGATACAGCGAGCGATATAGGGAGAGGAAGGGAGCAGCGGTGGCAGAGAGAGGACGAGAGGCAGCAGTGTCATAAGTTGGGGGGGTCAGGAATGAGAGTAGGATGGAGGGGGTGGAGGGTTGGTGGGGATAATGGGAGATTGGGAATGCTGAACTCGCGGATGGGGTGACCACAAGGGAAGCCGACGGACGCCTCAGCAGATGGGGGAGGGTGAGAGTGCTGTGCTTCATATTTTAACAGGGTTATGGGAGCAACTGACTTTCAGAAGATGTGAGTGAGCAGACTAGTTCATGTGTACAACCAACTTCATGAAACTTGTACAACTTAACAGAACTACCTGACGGTGGAGAGCTCTTGTGAACTTTGCTGCCGTATTCATGCTGATTTACACTGTGTTAGTCATTTATCTGTTTTTTGGAGTGTATGTCAGCTACTTTCCTCCAAAGGTGACCCTCCTCTAAGCTTCAGGGGCTTCTTTCCACTACACCTGGTTCTCTGGTTCAACAGCTGAACCCGGCTCAGTCTCTGCTGTGGTGCATACAACATGGCAGCCCAGCTTTTTTACCCCAAAAAGAACAGCTAGATAAACGATGCATCTAGTGAGAATCTGCCACACCAAGCCCCTGGCTAACACAGTGAGTTAGCAGAGACAATGAGCTGTAGTACATGGGGGAATCGAGCAAAGTCGAATGAATGTACAGAAAGGTTGGTTGAGCCGAGTTAAAATTTTGCCTGATTCAGAGGCAGGAAAAGATCCAACATCCACAGCCATACTTCTCCATCTGTTTCTCCACCTGCTTGCTGTGCATTAATCACACCTACACATGCACATGGACAGCACTTTGAACGACCTTTGGACATGCATGGTCAACACGGACACACACTGACCTCTCACAATCACAGGCCAAACCATTCACAGCAAACCTCTCTCATCTTACACGCTAACTCGCGGCCTAAATTCACATGTGCTTTCATATACAACTGCTGTGTTGGTCTTGTATTAATCTGAGTGTGAAGGGCATAAGGGAGTACTTATTCATGCACTGTGCACACGGCAACATGCCCTCCCATAATACAGGGGGGGGGGGCTGCTGCAAAGTATTTGTAAATTTAATATTCCGATGAGTGTCATCCTGCTAAGTGCATGACAACAAAAACTTTACAGTCCTATAAAACACCTGGCCTGGGGAACACCTTCATGCTTTGTTTACTCCTACAACACCAGGACGTTTACTGGTGTGCCATAGACCACTCAGTGATTAAAATGGCCATTATGGCCAGACCCCCCCCACCCCTCCACCAGTGTCTGGCTGACATATGGCAGTGGAGGTAATACAGATAAAGTCCTTTAAACGAGCCTCCTGAACATAGACAGTAATTTGCGTGAGAGGGCTGCGAATAAACTAATTGAAAAGGCGACAGATGAGAACCATTAAGGGAAAAGCATTGGTTCGGTGCAATGAGGGGCGCTCCCTTTCAACTCTGAAATGAACTGTGAAACAAAACAAAAATCCAATAGGCTGCGTGCAAAGTATGGTGATGGAGGAAGTGAAAAGTAATTACCAACAATGTGTTTTTTGCATGCAGTGAATTTAATTTTGCCACTCCAAATAAGTGTTTATTATATGAGTATTAAATGATGCACTTGTGGAATGTATAGATACTAGTAAATAACATGAGGCTACTACACCACAGCTGCAAGTGTTCGTACTCTGTAAATATTAAAATGGAACTTGCACACAGCCCTCTCATTTCGGCTGTTGCGCCTCTTATCTACTTGTTTCGTCTCTTCCCCTCTCTTCTCTCCGTTGTCATAAGTGAGCCGTGCTGTGTCTAAAGCCAGTGGGGATTTCCAGCCCCATTATCATGGCAATGAGGAGGCTGGCTCTGATTGGTCCGTGCAGCTGATTTCAGTGTTCTATGCAAATCAGGGATAACACAAGATTGGCATCATGCAGCCTGGTTCATCAGTCTAACCATCTTTCCGTGTTACCTTCCCACCTACAGAGGGAGCTTCACAGTGATGGCATTTATCGCTCTGCTATTCAGCCAATGCTACATTATAGACTCCTGAGCGTCAATGTCATCTTCAAGGGTTGTTTTTCATAGCAGGGAAGAATGAAACACTTCAAGTATCTACCTCAGCCTTTGTGCAGCAGTGACATGAGAAATATGCAGCATCAGAAACATATGGACATTTATACCTTTGCAACAGTAAAGAGGAAAAAGTCAAAAGACACAAGCCTCTATTCCTGGATTACACAGCTAGCTCTGGCAGACGAGATACTGGTTAGTGATAAAGAGTGAGGGACTTGGATGAAGCCACAGAGTCTATAATTACTGGTGCTATTGATCCTGTGCACATGAAATACTACTTAGCCTATCCACTGTAGAGACATCAGACTTTTCCTCTGACTGATCAGACAATATCAGTAAAGCAAACCCCACACAGACTGGATGGATGGAGGGAGGCTGACTTTGTATCAACTCAGTGCTTGTTATCAGCTTGGGATGCAAACAGAAAAGTCAATTTCAAGATGAAGAGGGATGATATGTGATAAAACCAATCAACCCACAACATGAGGTTAGCTCCAAGGAGGATATGAAGTAATCGGCCTGGCTAACTGCACAGCCAATACTGGTCAAGAGGCATGTAGAAACATGCTTGGACCAGGCTGAAATAATAAGGCTTATATAGAAAACCATCCAAAGTGTCTGTTTGTGGCAGCTACACATATTATCAATACATGGATCCAAATCTGATCATGCCTGGAGTGAAGACAGTGGTTCACACTGACCTAACCTAAGATATTCTGGTTTTCGTGAGGATGTTTGCAAGAGAAATGACCACAACGACGTTCTGTGGGAACTCAACACAATGTGTAAAGCCATAATATCATCATCAGCTCAAAGAATGGCTCGTGTGAATGCCAGGACAAGGAGAGTAAAAGGAAGGACAGAGTGCGGTGTCATGGACTCACAAGGCACGGCGTGACGGTAGAGGTTGTCTCGGATGGTCTGCTGCAGTTCGTGGTCAGGCGAGGATTTCTGGAAGCGCTGGCTCAGATAATGCTTTAGGTCCTTGTTCAGCTTACTTCCTGTCATTGTGGACACAAACAGGAAAACATGTGGTTACTGCATCAAAACAACTAAAAATAAGGCTAGCGGACAGAAGGACATCACGAGCCAATGTGACGCTGTTATAATTCACAGTGAAGTGTCAAATGATCACACACTTTGTCACCCATGAAAAGAATAGTCAAGTTTACCCTGCAACCACAGCAAAGTGTGATGCTCTGTGCGTAGCCGTGAATTGTACACTTGCCATTGTCGCTTAGAGGGGTAGCTGGCCGCAGGCTATCCCTCTCCAACCAGCCAGGGCTGGCCAAAACTAAGACTGCTAGCGCTACGGCTAGTACTGTGAATCAGCCCTCCCACCGCTATGCCATCTGGACCTCAGACACACATTAGGCTACTGAAGGGCAGCGTGGCTGGAAAGTGTCCGTATGTGTGTGTGTTTCATTCTAAATGTGTGTGGCCATTTCAGCGAGTGTGTCCACATTACAGCCAGTACTATGTTTGCAAACACAGCACAAACGGTACAGAAAGAAAAAAAAAATACAGCGGAGATGCATGATGTCACACAAACAAAGAAAGAATGAGAGAATTTACCTGGTGAATATGACAATATTTGGATCTAAATTTAATAACAATGCAGCTTCAGGCAACAACAAACATCTTATCACGTTCTATATTAGTGCATGTCCCATTATTTATTATCTAGATGATTTATCTTCCATCTTTGCATGGCTGCTGAGACCATTTTTAGTTGTCTTGGGCAAACAACCAGTCATAAAAGGCCCTGGATCCTGTTTCCATGGAAACTGTGTGTATGTGCCTGTGTGTGTGCGTGTGTTTAATAAGATGATTGAGATTGTTAGCATAGTACAGAAGAGCATTCTGCACTGGTTGGCAGAATGATTGTAGGTTCATACGATAAAAATACAATTGAAGCACAATATGTACGTCCCACAGACATGATATGACTGCTTTTTGTTTTAATGTTGAACCGAGGTTTTGTCTGTCATTCACATCAACAGTAAAGAGAGTGAAGGAGATGCAAAAATGTAATTGTGGTCACATTGCTACTTAGACAGATCAGATCTGGTTTAGAAGCTGTCGAGCTCACGCTGCAATTAAAATGTCAATAGACAACCCTGGTGGAAAGCCATCTTCATTGATCGTTTTTATATAAAAAAAAAAATACTGACTGCTTTCAATAATCGGTATTGTCTTAAAATTTAATTTGAAATGTACAATATCGGAGAGTATTTCCACTTCATAATTGTATCTTTTGGTATATTTTCTTGTTACAAAGCAAATAGGTTTTATTATACTAATGCTTCTTTTTATGACTCCTGATAATTGATGTGAATCCTGGTCTACAAACACATTTCATTGTCGTTATGAGTGACATATTTGATTAACTGTTGTCTCATAGCTAACAGATGATTTGGCCTGGGAGGAAAAGGTTGAGTCTGCCCCTCACCATCTGAGCTCCTCCGGGCTGAAACTCTGCTCCTGGCCCTGTCCCATCCAGACATATCACTGTGTAGTAATCCTCACAACAGGCCACGACACTCATGCCAACAAGAGAGCCTTATACACACCCTAACATGCTCTTGTACACATCCATTACTGGAGAGCAATAGTTGCCCAACTGGGTGACTGTGTCTGAGTTTTGGTTTGTTAAGTCATAAAACTCAAAAAGATCTAACAAAGATGAAGGAAGAGATGAGAGCATTATGGAGAAGTATTAAGGCAGTACAAGCAACAATAGGTCCACAGTCTTAATATATAGCTACAATCGTAACTTATTTTCATCTTGCGTTCCTTCAGAGTATTCCTTTATTTCACATCTTCTATGGTCACCACGATGTCTAATTACTCATGTTTCCTTCTGATATTTAAGGCATACTCCGATGTTTTTGTATTGCGCTTCCATAAAACTGGAGGACTTGCAACAAATTTTGAAAACAATGGCCAAATTTGGTAAAGCAGAGAACAAGAAAATCCATCTGTTATACTCTAGTGTGGGTAAAACCAAAGAGCTTCCTTCCCTGGTAAACACCCATGCCTATAAAAATCCACATCATCACTGCTTGGTGTCTGAATACTTTTCAAGTTTAAAGTGCAGAAACTCAATAAAGGGTCCCATTAATTTGGATATTTCTGTACTTTTGGCTTGTTTATGGACAAGTAGTATGATAGCAAATGGTACCTGGGTAAGCTATTTCATTTAGTCTGACCCTTGAGGCAATCATAACCTTGCTTGTACAGAAGTTAGTTAAGGACAACATGAAAAAAGAAAAGGAGGAAAGATGACTGCCAAAAACTGACTAAGAGACTATGTGCTTGAAAGCTGTCACACAGTTTTGGTTGGTAAAAGTTTCTTGACCCTTACAGATGAGAATTGTGTGTGTGTAAGCAACAGCTCCTCAAGGAGCTATTACATCCAGTCCAGTTCCTTAGATTCTGTCCTCCCCTCGTTTTCTTTTCTTGTTGTGTTTGTCTATCTTGATGAAACAACAATGTTGTAATGAAAATGAGCAGAAATCCTCCAGTGCCAATGTGAATGAAGAGGCCCTGAAGGACTGCCGCGTTGATTAATGAGGGGAAAGTAATCACTTAAGGACGTGTCGATTCAGTAGATAGCACTATCTGTCCTTCCGCTGTTTTTGGGCTCTTTGCAGTCATGAGGTGCTGACATGGAATATCAGGATTTCTACTGATCAGCATCTGGTGTCAGAATATTGGTTTAATAGCAGGAGTAAAGAGAAAATTCTGAACTGATGTCCAGTACTGACATGGACCAGGTCGGGACCAACATCTGACATTAAAGGATAATTGACTTGGACATAATAGGAAGCTATTTGTCCAATGTGACAGACTGTGGATTATTTAAATCATTCTGACTTTAGGTCATCCAGAACAGACAGTTTCCTATGTATGTAGCCACTCTTTTTTTTTTCTGCCTGCACACTATCATATTCTGATTTTTGTCCTCAGTGCCCTCACAAGGAGTGGATGGTAACTGACCACTAGCTTTTCATTGGCCTGTGCCGAGGTGTTGGCTGGGACCAAAGTATGCATGGGGTCTGGGAGTTAACTCAAACTCATGCGGCTAACCAACATAATATGTTGTTTCTGGTCTGAGGTCAAATACCTTTCCACCACATTTCCTTTCTCTTTTCTCTTTTCTGTCTATTAGTTAAAATAACAGCTGACTACTTTAAAACCACTCTCCTTAAGTGCATCCACAGTGTGTGGATTTCACTCTTTTGGTTGGCTCGGTTGGGTCGAGGTCGGTCCAACTGTAGCGCAAATAAGTCGACTGTGTTATCTTAGAGATCAATATTCTGGTGTGCTTCACCAGCAATCTGTCAATCATCTTATGTGCAAGAAGGTCAAGAAGATTAGAGCTCACTTCCATTTAAGCCTTTGAGAGCAGCAAGTCCAAACCAACACCATGTATGTTAACACTATAAGCCCATTAACTGCTTCTGTGGCACCTTGGACAAAGAAATGCTGGCAAATGAAGGCACTGTACTGATCTTGAAGACTTGGTTGTAACTGGATTAGAGGAACTCAATACATGTTATTGCTTGCTTTATTATTCACAATGTTTAGTATATTTTTGACGCAGAACCGATGACTAACTCCAGATGGCTGGTCGGGTTTGTAGCGCATTGTTTAATTGATGAATTATCTGAACTGAAGTCGACTCATAGGTAACAAATAGCGAGCAGGCAGGCAACCGGGCTGGGTTAGGAGAACATTTGGCTCAGCAACCTCCCGCCCAAATCCCTCTGCAAACACGTAATTTGAAAAGACATATCCTTCAAACACAGCCCACCTGTTATAGATTTTCCATAAGCCCCCTAAAACAAGCAAGGTTTTGAGGAGGAGACATGCAATCCATGACAGAAGGGAAGTGGGGGAGAAGTGGTTTATGCGAGAGAGAGAGAGAGAGAGAGAGAGAGAGAGAGAGAGAGAGAGAGAGAGAGAGAGAGAGAGTAGAGAGTCTGTCACACAAAAAGAGAACATCAGAGTCAGCCAGACAAAACATCAAAAGAGTTTTAGACACAGCTGAAATGTGAAAAGCTCCACTACTTTCCAGGCATCTCCCCTGCACCCCTCAGCTCTGATCAGCCAGCCAAGGCCCTGCTCAGACATGCAGTGCCAGACATGGCACCAGCGAGGCCCTCCGCTGGCAATTGACATCTGTATTCACAGCATGGAAAAACCAAACTTCACAGAAACTCGATCCTCCTGCTCGTAGTGGGAAAGGAAAGGTTTGACCAGTTTTTGCTGATTTGGAAATGGCAGGAGTCTCAGAGTTGTACGGGCCCTTCACGCTCCACATGAGCAGTGTCATTACATAATGGAGAGCCCCAGTAACTCGCTTGGTATTCAAAACCTACGACTACAATTAAGCTACATAAATGTCTTTGTATGACCTGACTGCCATTCCTGAAATGAATCTTACTTGTGTTGAAGTAGTAGCCGAGGTTGTTGATTCAAGACCTGGGCTCAGGCCAAAATCCAAACTTACTTACACTTGATTACTTTTACTGGAAGAAGCTCTGTAATGGAAATTTTATATGCTGTATGTGCAGTTCCTGATGGAACATTCACAGACCATATATGTTTTCCTCAAATTACTATTTATAATATGCAAAGTCTTAGAATATTATTTCTTACTTTTGCACACAGGACCAAAATGCAATTAAAAGTGTGATTTATAATTTTCAGCCTTGCTAACACCATGGCTCAAAGGATGGCATTTTCAGTCAGTTGGTCCATTTGTCTGTCTACCACTTCGGTCCACGTCATATTCATGTTCATGGCCCCCAGAGGATGAAACTTAATAACTTTGGTGATCCCCTGTTTTTTTAATCCTAGTACCACCATGAGAATATTTTTGGTTTAGTGACTACTACAACTATTGGATGGATTGTCATGAAATTTGGTACAGACATTCATAGTCCCCAGAAGATGAGTCCTGGTGACGAAGCGAAGCCAGCAGGTAAAGAAAAAAAAAAAAACTTATTAGCTGTAAATCAATACTCTAAATTCTAATATTAAAATAAAAAATAAATTAAAAAAACATACAAACAAACAAAAAAAAACACTGAGACACTTCATTGTGTGGGCCTGAACTGCTGCACTAAGTGCTCTGCATGATGGACAGTAGTCACACAACGTCACTTTCATTGACTGAAAATGAAATGTAGGTCAAGTTAAAACAGGCAAATAATTCAACAGCCATGTGGTAATAATTGCAGACTTCACAAGCCGACTCAGTCACAGAGTGATTTTCAGTCCCTGTATGGAAATAAGTCTGTAGCACCAAATCATAACAGGAGCTACATCTGATCAGCCCACATGGCTTACCCAGGGCTGGATAACCACAACAGTTAACAATTTAGTTTCCATTGTCCAAAGCCGCACTTCCATGTAAGTACGGTTAACATGCCTGCTAATTATCACATTGTCATTCTGCCTGTTTTATTATGCTACCTTAGCATTTAGCTCAAAGCACTAGTGCCAAAGTAAAGCTTCAGAGCCACTAGCATGGCTGAATATTCTTATTGTTGTTTAACTGTAAGACAGCCAAAAAAAGTGTGTATATTTAAGTTTGTAGCTAACACTGGGGACTGTGGTGTGTACTAGATTCTGTTAACAGGTACCATAAATTACAATGCATGGCCTGCACAGAAATAACTAACAATATTTGAAAAGGTCTTCATGCAGGCGCATCGTAAATGTTTTAACTTCAATCAGCACACTGGGCAATGATGGTAGATGCAGTCACCCTCTTAACACAAAGCACCAGTCTAAGTGACAAAGCAGAAAACACAGTCATATGCCATGGTGCCAGCCTGTTTTACACTTAGCCAAGTCAGATTTGGCAGCGCCAACATGTTTGGCTGGGCACTGAGTGTTGTATCGATGTAGAATACACAAACAGTCTGGCATACAAGGTAACAAACATTTTTTTTCCTTTCCTCTCTTCAATTGTCTTTTTAACATCAAGGGACACGTTGCCAGGCACAGGCTATGATTAGATGTGAAGCCTTCCTTCAGTGGGCTGTTTATTGTTAAATTTAGTTTCACCAAAGTGGGACATTGTAAAGAAGTGGGCTTTAAAGTCAACGGGATCTGTGCCATTCAAAGCTGACCTACTACAAGCTAAATTTAACTATGACACAGACTACACAGACTCACCAAAGTCATGTCTTAAGTAATCAACTCTTAAGTGAGCAGTCCATGGCTCTAATTAATCGGTTAATCAGGGCTAATCACCATTTAAATGAATCAACCAGGAGCTATCTACAGTTAACATTGTCATCATGACTGATCACAGCTTAACCATATGCCATGATGATTAGAGGCATGCAGAGAAGTCAAGGAGAGCTCAGTCTGACCCTTGATCCGATTAAGGATCTTGTTCTCTGTCCAGCTTGTTAAGTGCAGGTCCAGGTGATTACTGGACATTAAACCATAGTTGGATCTATCAACAACAGCAAAGTTTATTTATGATGCACACTGCAGCCAACTGAAAGGGAAGATAAAATGCAAATGCTCAGAATATTTTCCTCTCAAGCTTAAGTAAAGCAGTTTACAAAACAGCACTATAATCAGTAGCTCTTTGAATAAAGAGTTTAAGTCCCACTGCAGAGATGTGGCCTTTCATATTCACAGACCAGACAGGTGTGTGTATGTGTATGTGTGTGTGTGTGTGTGTGTGTGTGTGTGTGTGTGTGAACGTCACTGTCTCTGAGCTCAACACTACCCCCTATGTTCCTCTATTAGATGTGGCTTGCATCATAGCAATGGCCAGGCTCTGTATCCATAGCAACAGCTGCCAGATGAGTACAGACTGTGGTGAAGGCAGCGATAGTCACAGCGAGCCATAGTCTGCTGCCCCCATCTGGACGAAGAGCATATTACAAAAACAATGGAGAGATCCCACGGATAGAAACAGATAATGGGCAGCATGGGAACAGTCACAGGTTAACACTATGTTTAGAATCTACAAGATGATGCACGCATCAATGACTATAGGCAATAATTGAAATGTAACATAATCAGAGGCTTTAAAACCACAGAAACTACCACATGGTGCTAACTAAGCAGGTCACATTAACAAGTTAATAATCCTGTTAAACTACACTGGATACTAACACACACACAAAAAAACAAACACTGTGTGCTTGTTTCCAAAGTAAACAAAAGCTTATGGAGGAGAGGCAGGAAGCTAAATCCAATTCTTATTTGAAGCTTAATAGTGTATTGCAGGTAATTCTATGGCATAATAAGCTCCTTCTCAATGTTGTGACAGCTCAAAATGTAATCAAAATGTATACAGGGTATACAGCGTTCTGAGATCTGGATTTATGTGATGATTTCTCTGTGCCTCTGTGCATGAAGGACAGGATTTCTTGTGGCCTCAAATAAACTAATATTGTTCCAGCCGTCATGCAGCATATAAATATGCTAGCGGCTGCAATATAGATACTTTGGTTTGTTTTCCAGGTCCCTTGTGGCAGGAACAAGCAGCTTTCCAATCAATGCTTGTATCAAGTGTTGAAGCTCTAAATTGAGGAAGAAATGCACTCAGGCACTGAAATACTGCATCTAGATATGGCTTTAAAAATGACTTTCAAAATCATCCATTTTCTCTGTGGAAAATCTATTGTAACCAGTGATGCTGTTTCCCCCCAGAGAGCAAATGATAATGCCTCACACTGGGAGTGGAGGCTGTGCAGAGGCACAAGTCACAGAACCTTGTCAGTACGGCTGTGAAACAACAAAAACTAATTCTTGTCCTCTGACATGTGCTCCTTGTTGGGTCGAGACAGACAAACAGCAGATCCAACATGGTCAGGGTTAAATCTCTGACGTGTTTTCAGTCCTGTCTATATGGTTGTTTGTCCTGGAGCTGCTTGCCTGTTTACTATGTTCCAGATTGCTTTCATTGATCGGTGTCCTCCGTGTGGGGAAAAGAAATCCTCAGAGGATTCATTTCAGCGTGTAGAGCGGCAAAAGGGCTGCAGCAGAGCCGTCAATTTCCCCCCGCTGCATTCTGACAGCGAATTGAGAGGAGTGCATACATGTGACTTCTTAAGACTCTGACCATACGTGTGTGCGTGCAGTTGAATTGAGCATTCACATGTATTGAGAGGATCCAACGTCGACTGTCATCTTGTACTGCAATAGATGTGATTTTCAACAGAAAAGTACAAACCAGCCACAATGGAATCATTTCCCCCCCAGCTCGAACCTCTTCACACAACACGGCAAAACAAAGTGACCCCTGTTAACACAAACCACTTCCCCTCGATGCAAACAGGCCTGAGATTTGCCCAACTAACGATGTGAATATTGACTGATGCATAAGCCAGTGGGACACGAGTATTTCGGAGGTAATTACTTCTCCATCATGGCCTCTCCTCAATGACAGGCGGCATTTTAAAACCAATGGGAGTATTAGTCTCCTGTGACAGGCCAGCTGATTGGTTCCCAGATTTAAAACAGGTCCCCCCGGCTAAGAAGGCAGATCAGCACTTTTACACAGAGAAAGATGGTGAACATTAGTATGGGAGTGTTTAAAAAAAAGAATAAGAATGAGAAGGGGAATGATCAACAGACCCGTGGAGGATATAGATAATGAAGGACTCTTCAAAGGTTGATATGACCAAAAAAAAATGTTTACAGTCAGCGAGAAAACGTGGCGGTCAAAGGTGTCAGTGTGTGTACAGGTGAGACATCTAGACACTGATAAGGTGATCCTGGGACAGTGCAAACTTAAGCCTTCACACACTTCAGCTGCCATTTAGCAGGATGCTGTTCATATTCAAATACAACCAAAGAACCGTGTGTCAGCAAAAAGAAAAGCCAGTCGACCATAAATATAAGCACCAAGGCAGCGTTCCCACATAAATTTGATTAAAGCATGAAATGCATTTAGAAAATGGAGGAATTCTCTATTTGATTTAATACTCTTAGTAGTGTATAATTAAAACGCTGTGAACATGACGTTCGCGAGAAAGAAACAAACAGGATACGGAATTTTCCTTAAAATATGATCAATTATATACCAACCTATGCAACAAAAGCTGCTTTCGTATCGACAAACTGTTTCTTCTAAACCGTTATCACGCTTGAACCAAAGTTGGTGGGCATGTGTAAAAACTAAAAGGTTCAAATCAAAGCATCAGAGCCGAGATATCCTGACTTTTAGTCCCTGGTATGGGTCAGGCTCCAAAAATGAGGCCTCCTACATTTCCCATAACGCAACTCAATGTCATCTTTCATTAGACTCCCCAACTAATAAATGCCCACTTCTTTCAAACCAAACTCACTTGTAATACATGATTCATTAATCTGAAGTCAATATTATGTAACTGAAATACAGAAAGAGCAACAAGACAAAGACACAGCAGTCTGCAAATATGTCCCACGGCAGAAAAACCATCAGCAAAGTACTACCATAGCTACAAATATTTATACAAACATAGGACTTATCAGAAAATAAAATTATTGAAATAAAAGTTCATCAGGTCTTTACAGATTATGTGTTGCCCTAATGTCATCTGGCCTCTCTCCACTCCTATTCCATTTCCCAGGAAGATAAATCAGCAACTGCTGGGGTGTAATCAGAGGCAGTGTGCTAAGTCACCCCAGGCCCACAGTGGGTGAACACTGTACTGACAGACCAACCACTGGTCACAGATGGGGAGGGGGGGCAGCAAAGGGTAAGGGGCAGAGGAATCACATCTCAAACAACAGGACAAACGATGAAGAAATTCAAGTTAGAGGAGATGTATATGTTAAAAGTGAGGGTGTGTATGAAGAGAGAGAGCAAAGACGTGGAAATAGACAGCCATAAAGAAATGAAACATTAAAGAGAAAAGACAAGTCAGAGGCCGACGTCATGGGGGAGTTTCTTGTAAGTGAATTCGTATTCGAGACAGACCCGGAGCGAGGCACATTCCTCCTGTCTGTCTACAACTGTACAACCAGCTGTTGGGACTTCGTGTCTTCATCATACATTTCCTGACTTCTAATTGGCCACCTGGGGAAGACTCAGTTGTTCACTATGATTAACCAGGGCAAGCTCATTAACTCTGCCACCAGGGGGCATATGTCACTCAGGATCATTAAGTGTGAGGGACAGCAGACAGCATGTATGGTGTGTGTGTGTGTGTGTGTGTGTGTGTGTGTGTGTGTGTGTGTGTGTGTGTGTGTGTGCTGATTACCAGGTGAATTTACCGATGTCAGTGTGTGAGACCTTTCATTGTAGGTGTGTGTGTGTGTGTAGCTGCCTTGTTAGGTTCATCTCAGATGAAGGTAACAAGCTGGCTTCACAGAGAAAGAGAAACGTTATTGAAACTTAAGTGCACATAAAAAGTTGTACTTTCCAGCTCCTCATTTTTTCCCCCTCATTCAATTTATTTTCTAAAATATCATAAAACTTTAAGGCTAATTGCAATATCTTATAAAATATCATCTTCATATTACCAGTTTTATCTGACAAACAATGCAAATATTCTATTTAAAATAATGTTAAAATTTGAGTGGCAGTGATTGTTTGGTATTTTTGATTTGTTGTCCTAGATTAGTATTGCTGATATTGTTGTGAAATATTGAAAGTGCTACATAAAACACCTGACAGATAGTTGTATCTACCTAATAACATATCTTGCACTCATTATGAGTACATTATGGCAACAATTAACTAATCAGTATAAAATGTATAACGTGATGATTGTGAAAATGATCATCACAACTTGCAGGGATGATTAAAAATTATCCTATTACACAGAAAAGCTGAAACTCAGAAGTGTTTTTCTTGAAAAACAGCTCAAACCATGAATCAATTGTTTCAGCTCTAGGTTACATTATGAAAATTTAAATCTGGTTGAAAATGTGGCTCATGTTAGTTGAAGTTTTTTCCATGCTGACCTCTGATCTCAGCCTTGAGGTATACACACATGACTACTTTATATTCCCGTAATGTCCTCTCATTTTTATCCCAAGGTCTGCAGTCTGCTTCTCTTTTTCTCTCTCTCATCCTTTTCCTTTGCCTCTCCCCTTCTTACGTAATTACTCAACCCCTCTTCCACCCTTAAAATCCTTATTTCCTTCCCTCAGCCACACCCTCTGCAAATATCCACCTCCAGTCATCTTCCACGATCCATCCATCCATCAGTCTGTCTCCCTTATGCCTGGAGAGAACATGACTGACCCACTTTCCTGCTCTCATCACCCTGTCACACTGCTGACTCAAGACACACTCAAGATGTTGTGTGAATGTACAAACACACACATACAGCCTCGCTAATGCGGATGAATACATTTGGCAACACATGGACATAAAAGGGACGCTCAAACACACCACATCTGCTCACTGATCTAATTTTAGAAACAGGATGGGAACACACACACACACACACACACACACACACACACACACACACACACACACACACACACACACACACACACACGAAGAAACAAGCATAAATAGAGACAGAGGGAAGAAAACACTTAAAGGTGCATCTATACATCATATCTGCCACAAAAAAATAAACACAAAGTGCAAACATGTGTATCATTTCCAAATTGGTCCATCACTGTCAGCGTGTGGTTTATTTTTATTTAAAATCTTTGATCAGCAGCAATAACGTTCACACAGCGGGTTTTCTGCTCTTGACACAGAATAACTGATCAGAAAAAGAAAGCATAAGGCAAAACTCATGCACACATTCAAAACTGTGTGTGTTTCAGGGTTGTGGGCTAATAGGGCAGCAGTCACTGCTGGTTACGTCTACAGGACTTCGTTTCTGGGTCAGCATCAGGCAACGCTCAGCCAACGCTGCATCCCTTAACAGCTGACTCCAGGCCAGATATGGTGGCAGGCGCACGCACGCACGCACGCACGCACGCACGCACGCACGCACGCACGCACGCACGCACGCACGCACGCAGGATAACATAGTTGTAATGCTAACTTACAACCAGCAGGGGCAGATGAATATGTATTGTGCACTTACTATTGATAAGACACTCAAAGTAACAAATCCATAAGACAAAATGTTCATGTGAATACAAATATGAGACACTGGATCTTAGATTCATCCATGCCTCAGCACAATGGGATTCACTAATAAGTTGCACGAGCCCGGTCAACCACAAGCAAAGCTCTTGACACGCATTCTTGATGGACCTGGAAGCAGCTTGAGTGTCAAGGATCTCATGTATTCACAGTGTACTCCTGTCTTTGCATTCAAGCCTTGCAAGCGCATCATTTCCATGTCAGGCTGTGTGCGTGCATTTTGCCATGTGCTAAATATGTAGTGATCTGTATTTTCCTACCACCGTAGCATGATGAGCAACGATGAAGCCTGGTGAACCGTGGGAAGAGCTGTGTGTGAGTTAGAGGGTGATAATTTAGTGTGTAACTGGGCTGCCCGGCTTGCTCTCATAAAGTCGTTACAACTGAACACGCCCATACACACAAACAAGAGAATTTAAACGTGCACAGATACATGTTAAACACGCTCTCAAACATACTGTCACCAGCGTATCAGGACAGAGGCTCAGGCTGGAGCGGGCCCAGGTCCGAGGACTTGGCCGGCAGTTCACAACATTAATCCACCACAGCGGTTTCCTTCTAAACCGTGGTGAGGATAACCAGACAGACAGACAGACAGACAGGCAGATAGACAGACAGACAGACCGACAGACCTCCTTCTTATGCTTTCATACAGCCTCTGCTGTGTCACACACGCTGTCACAGCTGGTGAAACAATGCTTCTGATGAAATTCATTGGAAACAAATAACTTCCTCTTCTGACAAATCTGTTTATTTTTGTCACAAATGATCCTGTGATCATACTGTAAACACTTGATATTACTGTTATAACATAATGTAAGCTTGGAGCTTGGAAAGTTTGCTATACTTACATTACTGTATGTATTACTCATGTCTAACTTCAAACGCACATTATTCCTTAGTTTAAATTTTGGGAAAATATGCTGATTAACTTTCTTGCTGACCGTCAGATGAGAAGATACCACTGGTACCATTTCTCATATCTGTAAGGGAAACAGGTTCTTACAACCATCAAACTATTGTGGTAAACATTTTAGTGCCCTGCTAGTTTGAATATGAAAATGTTCAGTCCATTTCACAATAAATGTCATTACAGAGTTGTCAGGTAACACACACAGTGAACACAAAGTTTTTTTTGCAAAACTGTAAATTTATATTCAATTGTTTCATTTTAATATTAGTTATTGAGGACTTTCACTCATGTTTTTGCCACCTATTGGTCCTACTACTGAGCATTTAAAATAATAAAGTGAAATGAAATGCACATTATATGTATTTCTCTTTTGTTTTGGCATCATAAAGCTTCTATATATTGCATCATTGCCCTTCTTAATCTTAAGCAGTGTGCCACTTTTGTTCCCAAAGAGAAGTGGAACAAATGATTTACCGGGGACACATGGATGATGGATGATGTTTGTGTTCTCATTAAGTTCTTATTACTTTCTTTTTTAAGTAGAACTGAGAGTTATGAAACCGTGCCATTTAATTTTGGGGATAAAAAGGTTGTTTGATTTGAGGTGAATGAAACATTTCCTTCACACAGCCTGGTAAGAGCAGAGAGCAGCACAGAGCAGTGTGCCACTAAGCCATGGGAGAATTTCAGCCAAGGATGAGGATGAGGCTGAGAGTGCAGCAGGGCAGGCCTACACTCCAGACAGACACACAGGCATGCACACACACACACACACACAGACAGTGGATCAGCTGGCTGGGAAATGGCAGCCAGTAATCAGTGTCAGCAGCTCACACTGAACACGATCGTGTGCCTGAACGTAGCTATGCAAATGTATCCAGACTAGACATGGCCTGATTTGTAAACCGTTTCAATATCATTTAAAACACTGCTGTTTTCAGACCTTGGACGAGAGTTCAGAAAACATTGGCTTATGATAGTATGAAGGTGGTCTAATGGTTGCTCGAATATTGTCGGATCATGTCAAGGTGACCAGAGAAGGTGCACAAGATTGCTGCGGGCCTGAGCTGTGTTGCATGATGAAGAATTAAAGAATGTAGTTTTCTTCCTCCTGAGCACCTGACCTGATGACCATCAGGAACATGAGCCAGATTCAACACACTGAGGACACTTGGTGACATCTTGGTGTGATACATCGACTCTGAGTGTAGGTAAAGTTGCTGTTTTAAACTGGTATTCAGACAGAACAGTTTGTAACCCACTGATGATGTCTCTCTCAACACAACATCCGTAAAGGCATGCACATGTGGCTGACCTGCGAGGGGTAGACAATGGCACAGACACAGACTGTCCCCGGGGAGGCACCGTGGTCATCACCACATTCTGTGGAACATTTTATTGAATAAGCTATTCTGTTGAACTTACTTTAACTGCTTTAGGAAAAAAAAAAAAAACAGCCAACATACCATGTACCATCTGTGCATCTGAGCCTCCCTCATGATCATCAACAATTCCACGCAAAGCTGCGTGGCCTAAAATAGAAGCTCTGAGTTCATCTGCTGTAAAGCAGGGGTTGCTGGTCCTCCTCCTGCTTTCTGTGCACTAATAAGCTTTTTTTTTTTTTTTTTGCGGCTCGTTTGTAGTCCGAACATTTCTTTATGACTTCTGCCAGGCTCCTTTGCTCTGAACTTTAAGAGCTAATAGCCTCTGTTATTTTTTTTTTTAATCTTTTTTGCCAGTCATTAGTTTTGGTTCTGTTTGTGATTCCAGAAGAGGGAGACCACCAAATAAAACACGTTTTCTTTTCTCAACTTCAATTTCACATTCGGTGAAAATGCACCTCTTATTTGCCGTTGTTTTTATTGCCACATCAAATAACTTTTAGCTGTTTTATATGCTAATGATGAAATAAGTGACGTGATTAAATAGGTTTGTTGTGCGTGTGCACACAATTCCATGGTGATTGAGACCTATAAAAGTGCATGCTTTAGAAATCTGATGAAAAGAGTGAGCATGCAGATTTCTACACTCAGTTTTAGTCCTGAATCTACAAAGGCTTCTCTGCATCTGGCCTCTGGTTTTGCGCGTATTGTTCTGGACAAACCCACACACACACTCAGACGCTGACAAAAAAAGTTAAGAGCTCCATCTTTCACTGTGACAACTAATACTCAACAGAACAAAGAGATAAACACACGAGGAATAAATGTTGCTCACCTCATGACAGCACAACCACTCCACCATGCAGACAGACTATTGAACCACTTCTCCGTGTGAATGATCTATTAGATTTTTGTGTATGTGTGTGTGTGTGTTTGTATGTGTGTGTGGTAGGTCCAAGTGATAATGGAGGTCAAGTCTGAAGCCTGTCCCCATTTGTCTCTCCCTCTGCCAACCTTCCAAACAGATCCTGAGTCACATCACACAGTCCCTTACTCCTTAACTTAGTCCCAAATAGGTTTAAACACAAGCAAACTTCCTATTGTACAACCTCCAGGTTTGGGTGGCTAATCTAATGCTAATGATCTCACTAATAGTACGTCTGTATGTCATTTAAGGGAACTCGATGTGGGAAAGTGGTTCCAATCGTTAAGTACCAGTCACCACTTCTGAATGTGAAAAAAAATGTTGGCCAATTAGTAATCAAGAAGTGCAATTTTGTTAAATTGGTAATTTGCTGAATGACGAAGGCAGGGAGGTATGGAGTTCAATGGAGGTCTCAGCTGTTTCATAAGCACCAGTCTGGGTTAAAAAGTTCCTTTGTGACTCACAATGGGTGGAAGAAATGCATGTTTCAAAGGCAGGAGAGCTCAGTTGGAGGTAGATGGAGGCAGGTGGGGATGACAAGAGAGGCCAGAGGGAAAGATGCAGTGGTTAAATGAGGGCTGGACAAATAAAAAGTAAGTACGGAATAAATGGGCCACATTTTAGATATAAAAGCCTTGATTTGTACAAAGAACTGCATTTAAGACCAAATTGAAAACCAGATAAAGAAACAAAGTGGGCAAACGTAGAGGATCCACTTGACTGTAACTATCAGTGGATTTGAACTGGATGGTGGACAGAGTTAACACATGAAGCTTAATTTTTAGTTAGTACACAGCCTGTGAAAGCAGTTTTCTGGGCTTGAAGACCATAAATATTTTTTCTTTACAGTACAAATTTTAATTTTTGGAGTTTGACACATATTAGGGACTAAAATGAAGTATATTTCTGCCTTTTTTTGGCTTCATTTGACCACTCTTTTAAATTGTTCAACTGAACGTAAGAGCACAAACATGGCAAAGACATCTGTGTCACTGCCTGCTGAATAGAACTTTTGATCAAACTCTTTTAGACCCATTTACATCTGCTGCAAAAAAAAATAGACAAAGCTTTGTCAAGACAAATACTTCCTGAGAGGATGCTGGCATAAGAGGAGACAGAGAGGATGGACAGGAGAAAGTCGAGGTGGGAGAAAACAAGGCAGGACGGACCACAAAGAAGAGAGGAGGGACGAGCAAAAACAGAGGAAGGAAAAAAAAAAGAGAAGAGTGAGGGGAGGAGGGAGGCCTGGCAGGAAGCCAGGGCAGGGAGTGTGCCACAGATGTGCCCCCACCACCCAGGGGGGGAATGTGCTGAGTGGACAGGAACGCCCTCCTCACATACACATACACATACATGCATGCATAAGCTCCATTTAGCCACCAAATGGACTGGACCACCCAAGCAACTATGGTTTATAGAGACTGTAGATGTCAATCACATTGTCAAGTGTTTCTCGGGCTTTACTTGGCTGGTAGTTGGTGGGACTTGCAGTGTTTGACTCAAACACCAAAGGCTCACTTTGTAGACTCCAAAACTGGTAACTCTGTTTGATACTCAGTTTCAACAAAGACAAAAACTGCCACCAGTGTTTCTAAAACATGTAGGAGTTCAAAATCAAGATGCATATGTAGTCTGAGGAGCCTGACCATACTGAATCATCAAAGATCAATAGTACAGAAGAGTGTAAAGGATGGATTTTTCCCTTTTTACTGAGTTATATAAGAATTGACCCTGACTGATTGATTGATTGTGCTGACACCTATTGTTCTACCAACCAACCCTGTTCAATACTCAGTAGAGGCAGCCACCAAATCTGCATACAGTCAGTGTATATGTGCTCAGTTAAAGTGCTGTATGTCTTTTGTCTACTCTCTTAGCCCCGATTGGTAGGGATGGCATCTTCACTGAGTTCTTCCATGCCAAAAATGTACACACTCCAAATACTATAAATACTTCCACAAGTGGTTAAATATATATTTAAAAACTCATATTTTTTCCCACTGTGAGCTTTATCATGCTGTCGTTTCACATTAGCTTTATCTATGGTCCTGTGGTGAGGTGTGAAAGCTGGATCCCCACCATGACTCTGGATTTTTAGGAGATCAGAGGAATGGAAAGGAAAATGTACTAAACGTCAGTAACACTGACACAGTGAGTGCTGCAGGCTCAAAGAGTGGTGAGGGGAAAAAAAGATGTCATTTTTACAACAGTGAAAGAAAAAAAAAAAACTCCACCTGGCTTTAATCGCAGTGTTTTTATGTGTGTGTGTGTGTCTGAGACTGAAGACTCTCCACCTGTCTAACTATCCCCCTGACACCTTGCTCTGTCACTGCTACCACAACCATCAGGTCTCTGGTATGCAGACAGATAGTCATCCTCTGTTTAAATATTATTCTAAACCCCCACTGAAGAGTCAGCAGTGTGGAAATATCTGCCTCATTCCTCATCTTCAGGACTTCCTCTTCTCTTCTGTCTACAATCCGTGGAATGATTTCAATTCTACATTTTTATTCCGGTCATAGCAGGTGGGTGACAGGAAGTGTGCTTCACAGTGAAACAACATTCTGTAAAAGCTGATACGGTGATGGTGACAGCGGTTGTGCATTCATCATATAACATGTGTACCAAATGTACAGTGAAGGCAGTATTTTTCTTACCTGATGGAGTGAAGAAGAGTCATTATCATCAAGGAAACAAGCGCCGAGGAGGAGAGACAGACAGGAAGAGAACAAAATGAAAAGAATGTTAGAAACTCTGCAGTCCAGATCAGCTCAGTTTACAAAAAGACTGAAGTAATGGTGCTTTGAGTGAAATTCTAATCTTACGTGCTAACATGCTCACAAAGGAAATGTTAAAATGCAGATGATTAGCAGGTATGTTTACCACGGTCCTAGTTTAGCATCTTAGGATAGCTAACATGAGAGAATGAGTATAGGAACATTTCAAGTTTTGATCTGACGATGGCATTACATGGAAAATTAAGGCATTATTAAGTTGTTACTATTCATGTCTGTACCAAGTTTTGTTTCATTTTAGCCATCCATCCAAAAGTTGTTGAGACATTTCACTTCAAAACACAAATGCAAACCTCATGGTAGCTCAGGAGGAAAAGTCTGAGATCACCAAGGGATTAGGATTCATCCTCTGGGCACCGTGAATGTCTGTACACAATTTCATGGCTATCCATCCAACAGTTTAGAACAGTTAAAGAGATATTTGGACCACAGCAGTGGACCAACAACTGACTGATGTGTGATGTGCGGTGCCTCTCATCTATTGTATCTTCATGTATTGCATCTTCATCATGTTGGAATATTGCAAATTAAGAAATGGACAAATTTGACCCGAGGCAAAGACTGAGACCAGATGTGCAGTGTATTGATCGTGAGCGTCAGGATCAATACACTGCTGATTCTGCATGCATTTTGCCCAAACACACAATCCAACTTGATTGATGTGCTGACTCTGACGCTTGACAGCTAATAATCTCTTTCACAGTCCGACGCGGACTGCTTACATCTCTATACGCTGCAGTAAAATCCACAGAAAAGGCCACTTTCAGCAAAACTGCTAAAATAAACAAAGGTTATGCAGAAAGCCATAAACTGAGATTATTCACACGGGCACAACTAAAGCTTCCATCCACTACAGAGGATCAGCACAATTTTCTGAAAAGCAGAATTTAAAGAGGAATAGGTGATAAAGATCCCATTACAAATCCTCTCAGTGTAAGAGAATCTAGCCCAGGTAACCCAAGACAAATCCTTCAGGGGTTCTGCCCCTAAAACATGAAAACAACATGCCGTCACCACAGACTGGGGAGCCTGAGGAGTCACAGATGAAAATGTGGGTCATGTTAGACACTGGCTTTGTTTTAATTAGGTGCTAAGGGCTTATGGTGTTGATGTTAGCGCTCATGCTAAGTCCTGGGCACAGTCAGGAGCCTAACGAAGAAGCATTAACTCAAGCAATGTGCGAGAGCCAGACCGAAAGCTAACACTACACAGAGCCGAGGCTGCTGAGGCTTACAGGCGTGTTTACCTTGGAGGCTGACGGAGCAAATGTAGACGTGTAACTCTGCAATGCTCAACTTATAAAAGCTAAAGTAAGACATAAAGACTGACCAGCACTCATAAAACACAACAACACACCCTTTTACACATGCACCCAAAAATCACAAGAAAAAAATGAGACAAAAAAAAAAAAGATGACGTATGTTCATGTGCAAATAAATGTCCAGTTGCACAGAGTAGGTACAGCTACCAGCTACCACATAATTTGGTAAACTCTCCTCTTGAAACGTCAGAAATAAAACAATTATTCTGAGCTTCACTGAGGTCTTCCCACTCCTTCCAAAGTGTCTTTATGTGACTTGTTTGTGTGATGATTTCAACCAGAAGCACGCATTTAATTTCAGAAGTATGTTTGGTTTATGAAGCTCTACATTCTGTTGGGGTAAGAGAATGTGAGTGTTCATGTGTGATAGGCATCCACAAAGGAATAATAAAAATTATATATCACAGTACTTTGCCCTGCAAAATCAATAGTAAATTGATGCTAAAACAAACATGCGTGCTAAGAAAATACAACACTGACATTATTACCTTATGGCTAACACGACAGAAAAGGGTTAGGGTCAGCAGACATGTGGAGTTGTGTTTTTAAGCACCCGATGAATTCAAGTTCAATATTCACCAGTCTTTTAGCTCTGGTTTGGTCTGCACCAGTGTCAAGACCAACTAAACCAAGTCATGACCAAGACCAGAGTGTATCGAGACCGAGACAAGACCAAGACTTTGAGGGGTTGAGAGTTGTAGTATTTACAAACTACTGTGTGAATTCACTGTGACGCTCTTCTGTAGATGAACTTTGTGGTTTAGGAAACCAAATTTTATTCCATGATTATTTCTGATGTCTGCCCAGACAATTAACAAATAAATTAGACAATGCACATGCTATTAAGTCTTGACTGGTCTCAAGTACTACAACACTGGCCTCCACAGACGCCTTTAGCTAATAAATGCTTCACTATATTCATCAGCACAGAGAAGGAACTGCAAAATTCTCTTTGAGTCTGTCACTGTGACCAACCCCTTTGACATTACACAGCCATCCAAGCCATTGTTCATATAAAAATACTGACCCATGCAGCTTTAAATATTTACAGTAAACAACAGAAACAATTTTCAACAGCTGGGTGAGTATTCATGGTGACGGTAAAGACTGGCAAGTGTGTCCACTGTTGACTACTTTATTTATGCAGTTACTTTCAGACAGTTGTTACAATGGCTAAACAAACATCTGGTTTAGTTGTCTGTAAGTGTACACAAGATTTTTTGGTTGGTTTTATTTCAACTTGTTCTATCTCCTCGCTGTGGTCTTGCCCCTACGGAAAAAGCAGACAGCTGACACCTCTTACACACCACATCCACACCACATCCACTGAGACAGAGTAAATAAAAAAGAGCAAACAGAGGAGAAGGGAGAAATCCGACAGGGCTTTGTTGATGAGGAGGTAATGAGCGTTTGTGAGTGAATCCTTGTTGACGCAATTAATATTCCTCAAAACTGGGGCCCGTTTCTGCCTACTCAGAAACTGGGCGTCATTAATCATTGTTTTAGAGGGCAAAGCGACCTCCTGCTGCAGGAAAACTAAATCCTCCGGCTGCTGTGGACAGGTAAGTCCAAATAATGATGCTGACTTGTAATGAGGAAGACAAAACGAGAGGGAAGAGATGGAGGAGCGAGAAAGAGGAGCAGACGTTAAGAGAGAGTGGGGTGGGGTGGGGGGGTCACCGACAAACTAATCTAGAAGATGAATCGAATAGACAGAGAGAGCGATGAAAGAAAGATGAGAGACAACCACAAACTCAGAGATGTCAGATGTGAGATCTCCCACCTCACACTATCAGACACAAGGCTTCTCTGGGAGCTCACTGAGCGTTAAAGTCAATTTGAGTGAAGGGCTTCCCACAACAAAACTGCTCTGATCAATTTACATGAAGTCCGACCTCAAATCAGGTATTCATCCAGTGAGTGTGACCTGTTTGGGCCACATCGCTATCATATAAAAAACAAAAAAAAAAAAAAAAAAAGAGGCTCGATGTCCGCTTATACAGACGGTCAATGCAGCACAGCCCCCCACTCACATGGAGCTACAACTGTCAGTCCACAGGACAGTCACTGCCCTCTCCTCTCTCACAAACACAAACAGCCTCAGTTTTTCAGGCGTGCTGATGCAGCTAAAACGTGGTAATGAGAACTTGCAAGATTCTAGCTGTGCTTAAAGTGTTTGTAAGAGGCACTGTTGTTAGTACCGGTGTCAGCTCCAGCTGCTCACTGAACGGTCAGCCTTTACGCTTTCTGTCATCCCGTGGTTCGACCTCCACCTCTCTCACTGTAATAACACACTTAACTGTAGTAAATCACTGGAGAACATCGGGAGCACCAGCTGTTTGAAAGTTCAATCTTAGCCTAGTTACAACTGCATGACCAAATAATATCAGTTACTGTACATGAATATTACTAACACATGTTTTCACCTGTGTGTAGAAATACCTACATTTACTGCCAGGTAAGTTTAATATATAGTCTGCTGAAGAGCCAGGTTGTAACTGCCACTACGTTCATATGCACAAAATATTCTGTTTTCTTTTCTGTTAATATATTCTTACTCAGCTGTTTACATAGCAAATGAAAATGAATATTCCACTCATGATCCCATTTCCATGCAGCCGTGCAGAATTTCATGAATATGTTGGTGTTGCATAATTAAAAGTAAGTGTGTTCCTCCTTCTGACCTGAATTGTGGACTTTAGTTTTGTCCATGCATCTCTACCCCAGTGACCTCTTGGCTAGTTGGTATATTAACAACACACAGAGTTGCCCATTAACAGGCAAGAGACTGTGTGACTCAAACTACAGTAAAAACCTTCAACAGAGACGCAACAGTGCTGGATGTATGTATTGGATGTATATTAACAATGTCATAAGGACTTCTAGTATCATCTAGCTATTATTTTTGTACCAAAAATGGCTAATATTTGTTCACACAGCCATGCCCAACAATTTTATTTAGTCAAACTGGTGATGACCAGCTACTGTAATAACATGTAGCAAAAGTACTTCCAACACTGTTTACCAGAACCGAAACAAAAATAGTGTGGGTGAGAGAGAGCACAAAGAAAAAGACTCAGAGGATATTGGGTGAGGAAGAAGGGGAGGAAAGAGGAGAAGGAATGCAGGGAGGATATGAGTCAGACAGGAGGGGAGGAGAATGTCAGGAAGAAGGGAGGGGGGTTAGAGAGGAGAGGAGAGGAGAGGAGAGGAGAGGAGAGGAGAGGAGAGGTTCTTCCTCTTTACCAGCTCCCATTTACCCCTTGCCCCCTCTGCTGCCTTTAATGGGTGGATAGAGATAAGAGGAGCAGAGTGGAAACTGTCCAAAGAGAGAAAAAAGGAGATCCATCTGTCCCTAAATGAGACCCTTGCTGTGCTCTCACTCTGAAGGAGAGAGGAGGAGAAAGACAGAAAACACCCAGAAAGAGACGAGAGGAAAACATAGAGATAACTAGTAGGGCCTGCCTGCACTCTCTCCATTACTGCAATCACATTATCTGCTCTATCAGATGTAGATGCAGACACAAGAACAACATCTTCAGAGAGCATTGAGAAAAAAAGGACTTTAATTTGAGGTCAGATGTGGAGACGCGCCTAAAACTTTGCAAAAGCTCTTTCCTTTTGTGTTCAAATCTTTCAACCAAGCATGATTAAGAAGGAGAGAATTAGTTGTCCATTTATATGCAAATGAGCTTCAATCAGTGACAGCTCATTGAAAGTGTGAATGCAGCGAGGTGTGGCTAACCCCTAAATCCACTGGAGAACTTTTTTTTATTTTTGAGAAGATGGCTGTGTGAGTGACAGGAGGTGAAGCAGCGTGCTTTCTACGATCAGAGAGAAGCCTTCGCAACTGGGAACATCAGCCCTCCTGTGATGGAAGAAGACAAGGGTGTGAGCATAACGCATGGCTACAGTCATGAGAAGGACCACTGAGGTAGATCCATGGAGTCATTGATGATGCACCAACATGATATTGGGTCTGAGGATGGATAGTCGTTGAGCTTTTTCATGGAGGTGGAAACATCTTTTTTCATACACAAGACAATGTTCACATTCCTGCATTCATTTCTATGGAGGAAATGTTTCACTAGCCAATAAGTTACCTAAACAACCCATTAACTACTTAACATGTCTGCTTAAATCATACAATCAATGCAGCTCTAATTCACAAGCCTGTATGCCACTTTTATGGAACTATTTGATCTATCTCCCTTGTGTGGAATGGCTGTTTTTCCACTGGAGCCTAACATATTAGTCAATTAATTAATTGGAATTGACAGTTAATCAGCGACTTATGGAAGCAGTGAATGAAAATGTACTGCTTCCACCCTTTCGAAATGTGAATGTTTTTTTCTTCGTGGTGAACTGATATCTTTGGAGTTTTTGGCTGTTTTCTCAGATGAAACGAGCAATCTGAAGATGTCAACCAAAACAACCCCTTAAAGGTGTCATTTCACAGAGAGAAAATGTTTGGACATTAATCTACATCAAAACACACACTGATAAACAGTCACAGTATGACTAAACCAGATTTGATCCAAACCAAAAACTTACCATGACCCTAACTCAATCAAACATGAAACATGATGACAAACTGAGCTGAAAACTAAACCCTCTCTGGCAGAGGAAACAAGTGAGAATGTAATTGGTTAATTACAGGAGGAGTGGCTTTTTAGAACTGCGCCCCTGCAGTGGTATGGAAATCTAGACTTCCTGAAGTACATTATATTTTCATAATGTTATATATCTACAGCATGAGCTGAAACCAACTTGGCTTGGTTGAAAGAAAAGGGGGATTTTATTATTACAATAGAGACTGAACCTCTACAACAGCAATCAGACTGCTCCTCTATTTCTTCTAGAAGCATTCATTTGCATAAACTAGCCCACAAGCTTTCATTGCTGATGTACTGATGAACTAGAACACCGAAATACATTGTCACTGATTGTTAACAATAACTCCAAGATATTTTGAAAATATATATCTTCATTAAATGACTGTATTCAGACTAGAAGCTAATCTGATGTCCTCCTCCCAAACAGCCCTGGCATTCACTCTATAAAGGATGCAGATAGTTACTAACTATAAAACACCAGCTACATACTTTTAATGTTTTACAGTGGTCACATACTGAGTTTCCAGCAGTACCAGATGGACAAAAAGCTCTGAGAAAACAACCAATTAAAGCAAAACCTCCAAGGACGTACAGTAGGAATACTGTGTACTGTATAATAAGAGATAGCAGTGTTCCCACAATGCAATATATTGTCAAATATTCATGATAATACAAAACTGCAAGACCAGCACATAACAAACCCAGGGCATAGAACTCATCCATTTTTTTTTTTTACTGCGAGAGAATCAACCTCCTCAACCATTACAAAAGTTCTCACCATTTCTTTTTAGTGAGCCATGCAGGACCACAGGACAGAGGACCCATAACTTCACAGCATGCAATCCCCCTATTACAGCTAACCAGAGCTGTTGTCAATAGCAGCACTTCATGTTGGAAAGCTGCAGGGAACTCTGAGGGGAAATCAGGCCTGATGACATAAATGTAGGAAAAGCAAACACAGAGGAGGAGTGGATAAACGGAATGATTTGGGGTTAACTCCCCCAGGAGGTTAAAGAAATGTGGGTATATACGTACATGTGAGTGCGTGTGTGCGTGTATCAGTCCTTCTGCGGCGCTTATTTGTGCATGCGTGCATGATAAAGTGTGCATTCCAGATGACTGAGGAGAGAAGTACTCTGAGGCAAGCTGATGCAGATCGACAGAGATGGGGCAAGCGTGGGTCGTGCACCGTTATAACAATTAGTCAACTGCACCCACCCCCCAACCCAACCCCACCTATAATACCCCTTCGCTGTTCTCACTCCCCCTGCAGCACAGTCTGTGCGCAAGGCTGCTGAACTAGAAACAGCTCTCCAAACAACTGACTGAATGAACGTCCAACTTAAAACCTCGCCAACAACCTCCTGCTAACAATAGTCAGACGCTCATTGAAAGCTATCGTGTTGTACTGTACTTGCTTAGCAACGTGGCCGCAGCATCTGTCCTTTAACCTTCCAAATCTATTCAAACACTTCTTATTGGTAATACAAAATATGTACTAACACAGTGGTCCTAAGCCTGGAGGTCAGCAGACTCCTATCAGGATGTTGAAACAGTCCCATACTGACCTTTATCGTTGATTGTTTTTTTTGAGAAATGCCTTACTGTTTTCTCTTCTGACCTCTAAAATGGTTCAAAAGACTACGATCTGTAAACCCCTGGGCATGCAACATGTAATGAGGGTTCACAAGAAGACATAGCTTCGTATTAAGGGGGTCACAAATTAAAAAAAAAAGCCTGGCACACCACATTGGGACTCATTTCTTTCAAAGAAAAGAAGCAATATAATGATTTAAAAAAAAAATCCATTCAGCTGCTTGGAGGAATTTCTATGAGGCATTTCCCAAAAGACTTATAAAGGACTGAGAACGTTTCAGGCAAAATGAGGGAGTGTCTCCTGGCAAATCATGTGAGGAATAGTTGAAACTACAACATTAGGAGGAGAGATATTCATTTGACTGTGTCCCACTGACATAAACTGGAAGAACAAGGGACTCATTGTGTCTCAAAACTGAACCCTCTGCAGTCAAATTAATAACCAACCTTGGCTCCCTCACTCATACCTGAAAATTCCTATGTTTAATTGCTCGTACAGTACACCCCCTTTATGGTTTTATTCACAAAGCTGTTCAACCTAATGTCATTAAAAGCCCATTTGGCCTATTGATGATCATTTAACTATAACCTTGTACAGTGTCTGTAATGAAGTAAATGAGTTCTTGAGCTGGCAATGCTTTCATAGCCCACAGCAGCTGTAGTCCAGTAAGTTAGACAAACTGATGAATGAATCAACAAGTCGTGGTGGACGCAGCATGGTTTGTGGGAGTGTGCAGGAATCTTGGCAAGTGATTTATTGAGCAGCATTAGCGTGACATCAGAACGGTGGCCTCCGTGCCCCCTCCCCACCTCTTAAACCTCCAGATTCCCACAAAACCTTCTGAGCTGGAAGTACTGAAGATGAAGTTGCCTTCTTTTTTGTCTAGGGAGTGGAGGATGGGTGTCTTACTTATGCGGAGGGGGCAGATTAGGGATTCCACACGGGATAGAGGTTAAAAAGGATCACAAGACAGAGAAACTGAGCAGGTAGAAGGAGGCGCTCTTTGGGTATGAAAGAATGAATAGCCTAGAACCTTTAAGATCCTCCACATAACTCAATGAGAACATTAATCACTGACCAGACTGCAAGTTTCTTAACATTTTACACTCGACAGCCAAATAAATTAAGTAGTGTCTTTGACCTGGGGCAGAGATCATTTAAACATTTTAGAAAACTTCTGGAACCAGGGATAGGCTGTGTTCACCTCACAGTCCAGTGCTCACTGAAATAGAGTGTCAAGGGTCACGTAATAATGAAAATGAAACACTACTAGAGTACAAATTGGTCATATCATCTGCCTGAACTGGCGCAGTTTATTTTCCATGTTAGGACAGAATGTAGAGAACTGAATCCCTGATAATAAGCTGACATTACCTATTGATTTACAGTCAGTTATCCTTGATTACATCCCATGCAACAGATACAACCACAAGCCTTTACCACTGTGACACATGAACCAGTCACTACTGCCTTTGGAGTTCAGCTCAAAAATGATGTCATTTTCACATCTCCAGGTTTTGGGGAGAAGTTTTATTAGAGAGAAGTCACAGTCTGACATTTTTTATTCGGAACACATGCAGAGAACCTTGCAGAGGTTTTGGCAAGAGGACCGCTGCTAATGTGCAGTGCTGTATGCTGATCCCTCATTCTGCAAAGTACAAGCTCAGTGGAAGTGCTAAAGGGCTGCAGCGTAGCACAATGGTTTAATATGAAAGGTTTGTAAAATGACCCAAATGGTGGTGCTCAGATGATTGGTGTCATATATTAGACACTAAATTGGCTACGTTAAACGCTGCAGTAAAACGAAAAGTGTCATTTAGCACAAAGTGAATTTCCCGCTCAATAACCAGGTTCAAACACCTAAATTAAGCCAGTGGCTTCTTTGTGCTTAAGAAAAGGTGAATATCCTTCAATAGTACGATAAAGGAAGGCATACTGTTGCAATTCAAGAATTACACACAACTGCTTTTAATAAAAGTTTGGGTAAAAGTTAAATCATATAATGTATACAACGGAAGGTTGGAGCATGTGGTCATAATTTGCATGTGTACTGTACAAGTACATAACAATGCATACCAACAGAGCTACGCTATACTCCCTCTCTTCCACAAATCTCCAGGCCCATGACATCAACAAACGGCAATGCTTAAAATCATCTAAATGTCGTGTTCAATCAGACTTTAATAACAGAAAGATGGAATGCTTAAGATCCTCTTTTTTACTTGGCAACATGGGTGACTGTCACTGCTTTATTATTTCTGCATGGCGCTCCCAAAAATTCATTTTGCAATTAAGCCTCACACCACTCCTTTTGCCTTAGATTTTCTACTGAGGAAGTTTGAGTGGGTTTGTCTCTTTTCTTGGGCTGTTGGATTTGGTGGTCTTTACTGTTCATGCTGCCTACCAAATTAAAAACCAAAATTCTTTTTAATTTTGAAAAATGTTGCCAGAAGAATAGAAATCCTTGCTCCGTGCACTCTCAGGCTTGTTACGTGGGAAATAAACTTTTAATAATTAAAATACAAAAAGTTTCATTATCTGGGTGTAGACTGAATCATTACATTGAGACACAGCAACAATTCATTAATGAAAAGTATGCAGATAATTAAGAAGATGGAAAGAACCAAATCAGTAATTTCTGTGCATTGATACTCAACACTTTCAAAATCCTTTCATCAACATCTAACCAGAAGGTAGGAAAAACGTTAAATTAAACCAAATTAAATGAAGTGCATCATTTTAGTACGCAGTCGTCAGCGTAGAAAAATTCTCCTGTAGTCATTTAAATTACAACTGGGGGAATAAAACCTGGTTTCCTGCTATCTCCATCAGTGCTCCACTCCAAAGGAAAAAAAAGGCACCGCACAGGTCTTAACGTTAGTCATCACCACATTAGGCTAGCAGCCTCATACTTGGCTAGCAGATCTATGCTAACAATGTAGTTGCAGGGGCCTCGCTGAGGTAAAAAGGTCATCAGAAAACATAAATTAGGCTGGAGCCAACAGATGTGCAGTGAAAAAAAATCAATGACTAATTGAGAAGTATAAGGAGAGGTTAGGGTGGCATGCTGCGGGGGCTTGACTGTGGAGAAATGGATATTCTGAAAAGAGATGACAGATAAACTGGGGTCTGGAAGAAGGAGTAATGATAATGGACTGCATCTTGTGCCATTTAAACAAGCCTCACAAGTGGTCAGCACAAAGTAAGAAACAGCAAAGACAAAATGGGTGGTCCTCAAAGTGAGGAAAGCCAAAGGAAACAAAGGAGGGAGGACATGTGGAACATGAATAAATGGCAAACTAAACTAATCTTCAATCTTAGCTGATGCTGCTTTCCCGTCTAGCAGGTCATTTAATGGCAGCGCTGCCTCAGGACTCCTGATTATTACACAGAGTATGAAAGACTCTGCACCTCTGGAATGTGAATCATGAACTGGAAAGACCACAACGGTGTGGGCTTCAGGCCAGCGATAGATGTACTGTCCATGAAGGTGGGCCTTCACTAACATGAAATTTAAAAAGCAGAGCTGCATTAAATAAGGATCCAGAAAAATGTTTGCATGAGTTTATTTCTGAGATTCACAACTAAATGATGTGAATCCTAGCACCAGAAGCTGGGCCACACTACAAATGCATCCTGAAGACTATGCTATACATTGGCCCATGGAGACTCATTCATGCTTGACCAATGAAAACCTTCCACTGGCCTTTACAGCAGTGGTTATAAGCAAGTTGAGCTGATATAAAAATCATTTGGCTTTTTCTTAAAGTCCTACTGGTTGGCAGTGATCTTGAGCAGAAACGGATGTGCTGAAACATTTATTTCTGTGTCTGGCTAAAGTGGAGAGGATCTATAAAACAAAACTTTTTCACTATCTGTTCTCTGAGGTTTCCTGGCCACCTGTGGCTCTATCAGGCTTAACTAAATTAAACAACGAAACAAGGCTTACACACAGTTACTGTTCTACTCGCTGTAAAGTTATTTAATTACTGAACTTGAAAAAATGTGGAAAGACTGGGAACCCCAGGCTACATAATTAGTATTCTCAACTCGCTATCTGTGCTATCACAGCCTATTATTTGGGATGCTCAAAGAGGGCTACCAAGACGAACACTGGCATCGTTTGCAATTAAGGAAACAATAATGACAAAGACAGCGATAACGCTCTCCATTACAGTCTGTGCTGGAGGAATCTGTCTCCTGATAACCTCGTTTTGATTGGACACTTTAATCAAAAGGACCAAATGTCTGTGTTCCAATCCTATTATGTGCCAGAGCAGAGGAGAACACACTATTGAATTAGCTTCAAAGTCAGCCTGGAGCCTGCAAGCCCTCATGCAACATTCGGCCTGCATCTGCACTGCAATGCCTCTTGCTTGTTAGTGAGTAATATCTGGCGTAAAAGGGAATTAGACCAATCTGTAAACTTTAACTGGGATGCATTTTTGTTCAGGGTCACTCACATTTTTTTTTCTTTTTTTTTTGTTTTTCAGCCTCTCTTCCCATCAGTAATGTATAATACATTTGCAAAATATACAAATTCCTCCTCGTGGCTCATCTTCCCTTACCCACCTCAACTCTTGGATGACCATGAAGTCTGACTGAGTTTTACAGCTGAGAAAAAGTTGCATCTCATCAGAAGCAGAAATGTAATCGGGTTATAAAACATGAGCCATAATTGCTAGCTTCTAGGTGCTGGTGTTACCATAAAAACACCTCAAGGCGTCTGGAACACTCTGCGGCTATTAACACATAAACTGATCAAAAGCTGAGGCAGCAAAGCTGTGAGGACAAAAAAAAAAAAAACTGTTGCTGTCAAAGTTTGAGAGCTGGGCAGTAAATAAAGTTAGCTTTGATTTCTGTCCACAGTGCCAGCAGGCTGAAAAACAAACTCTCCGAGATAGATTTGTGAACTATAAAGTCAGACAATCAATAGAGGGTGAATGCTAACTCAGGTGCTACTTGAACAACATTTGTCACTCTGTCCTGCATCTGTCCTGCATTCTTGTTCCATAAAAATTAATAAAAAGGCAATATCTGGAAACGTATTGAACTGATATTATACTGATGAGGAAGAGCTGTTCTGCTGCTATGTGCAGCCCTCTGCATACTAGCTTGCAGATGACTTCATAAGCAATCACTTGTTTATTATCGTCACGCTTACTTTATTTGCATAAATCACAAACGTGAGGGGCTGTGTTTGTGTGGCTAAGAAAGGATGAAGGGAAGTGCACCTATCATTGGTGAGGACGGCTGCCAACTGACTAATCACACCGCACACGCTGAGGGCAACACAAAAACCCACCGTAACACGATTCAGCATGTGCTTGCATCATTGCTCTGTGACCTCAGATAAAGCTCTGAATCTGATACAGAAGTATTACTTTTGCAAACTGCTGAACGCAGCCTTATTACTGGGTCTGAAATACGATTTTTTTCTGTCACAACATACAAAGAGGTCTCTTGATACTGTAGCATAAATATAGCTTAGAACATGAAAAGTAACTAAATTATTTCATGGAATTCCAGTTATTTTTTGAAGTAAATATACAAACTGCTCAAATATCAGTGCATCACAAAGCAAATGTGTTGGCTGAGCTAAAGGAAAAGATAAGACCCAATAAACAAATCATTACAATAACTGTCCCTTAATGATGTGAGAAGCTGCTTCACTGTCTGGCAATCGCAAGGAACTCTAAATGCACTAAAGCAGGGTACTGAAGGACAGCCATACGAATCAGCTGGTCACGTGACTGAAACAAAAACACAAGTAAAAAGAACAGTTTGTCACAAATCAAGAGCCGGCGGAAACACACAGAGAGCGAAACACATCAAACAATGGCATTAAAGTCGAAGAATTAATGTCAAGATGAGAGATGACAAGTTTGTGTGATGCTCGTTCTCTCAGAAAATACATGCTAAATCACGATTAGAGACCCCCGTTTTAAGATTGCGCCGGGATTCGCAACTCCCAAATGAGTGTCAGATGAGACAAACATGTAAACACGCAGACATAAACTCAATATGCTCTTTTTGTGTTTGTGTGTCTGGAAGTTAACCTGCTGCTGACCACAGAGCTCTCCACGCCAGCTGCTGACATGCCTCTCTCACATTCCAGAAATGAGCGGTCCGGCTTTGGGCCAGATGACTGGGGCCGGACCGTCTTTGCCCTGCAGACAATCAGCCCCAGCCCCTGCCCTCCTAATGAGGGCCTTTAATTAGTCGTTAACCATGGGGACCAGCCAGTATGCCTTTTTGCCCCCGCGCTCTCTGATCAATAGCCATGACATTTCTGTTCTCAACTCCTCTAATTACATTTTGGGGGGGAGAGAGAGATGGAGTTTTTATTTTCTGCAGTTCTCATTTAGCTGCAGTATAAAAATCAGTCATAAGAACAAACTCACTGACCCCAAAAACAAATAACATAATGCATAATATAAATGTGGTCCAATGTTAAGACTGTGCAATATACAAAGCATTTGTGAAACGTTCCATATTTTGTGTTGACTCAACTCTAGTTTCAGATGGCCTTGTATTGGATTGTGTTCGACTCAAATGTGTTTCCAATTTTTTTTTTCACCCACATTTACAAGCACGGGAAATGTAACAAACACCTTCAAATACAAGGATCGCAACACTACCGCAAACTACAGCACTCACACGTTCATACAGCTGAGTCAAGTTTCATCAAAATCATGTGTTAGTTGTATATACATATATTGCACACATACAGAGAGAATGACAGGCCTGGACACAGATGCTGGTGAAAGGGGTAGGGTAGGGTAAGCTATTGATTTGTGTTTGTTTGTGCTGTGAAACCCTTTCCCCAGTGTGTGTACACGTGTGTGTCGACAGCATGCAGCGGCCCCTGGCTGCTGCGCTCCCCGTGTCATCAATTACACATGGAGCCACCTCCGAGATCGGTAACATCCATCCTGGCCCGAGCCTGGGCGTATCATAGCAACAGGAACTCTGGGGGAACACGGTTGAGGGGCGGGTCTTGGGCCTTGTGGCTCAGGCAAGGGTACAAGGGTAGATCTGTGGTGACTCTCATTCATCAGCGCACGTGCACACACATCCATTTACTCCCTCGACGACATCACAATGAAACATGGGCTTCAGTGTGAAGCATTAACATCAAGAGGATATTAGCTCGACCCTTTTCTTATTGCCTCTGACACGATGTGGCACAATCAACCCTAGTAGAGACCACATGTCTCTAAGCGTTACATCACTTCCAACGCGAGCCTCCCAAGCAATCAAGTCTCTATAAAGCAAAGAGGAGTGGGATCACTTACAGTATCATCTTACAAGTGGGACGCACACCGCACCACCTCTGAGTTTAATACATGGTGGTAGGTGGTAACCTGTTCCTGACCTCAGCATGACTAAATTCCCTGAGCTGCTGCCAGCACTGCAGCTAAAGCGCAGCTGGAATAATAAGCCATGCACTGCCAGTGACACAGTCGTCAAAAATAATGCATGGAAGCACAGCAGAGCAGAGCGGAGTTCAATATGTGGTGATAAAAGAATAATGTGTGGAGACTCAGATCGTTTATGGCCCTTTTCACTGTAGTTCAGACAGCAGGTCTGGAGATCTTTCAAGACCTGAATCAGAATGGACAAGAAACATTACACCGACGCATCCGACGACTCTTTCTCATCAGACCTCACGCTCAGTTTTCCATTCTCAACTCTTCCACTGGTCCAGTGATTACAGAGAGGCTGAGGCAACCATATGGCTGCATGCTGCTGCTGCAGCTACCACAGGGACAAAGCAGCTGGCTAGCCCCCCGCTCCACCGCCACACACACACACACACACACACACACACACACACACACACACACACACACACACACACACACACAGACACTCTGAGAGGAACACAGCAAGTAGTCTGGCTCACTTTCAACTTCAAATTTAACATTAAACTGTTAAATTATCTTATTAGAAACATAAACATGATGACCATAAAACAAGACCATCACTGGCCTTGCCATTGAACTGTCTTTCATAGTCTGTGCTGAATTTGCAATATGATTTGTAACACACAAAAGGGAGATCACGTCATGTAATATAACGACAAGAAAAACATCGGACCGGTGCAAACAAGGTACACTAATGCTTTCTTCTGCTGTTCAACAATAAAATTCACATGGCAGAGGGAAAGAAAAGGACTAAGTAGTGACAAGGTCTTTGCAAAAAAAAAAGCAAATGGCTTTATGGGGAATGTGGTCTGAGTTTACAAGCACAACAGAATACCACAGTTGTGAGATAGATGCTACCAGTCATTCCAGCAATGGTTTACATCTCTTTGTTTCTGTCCCAGCCTCTTAATTTTGTTCTCAAAGCACGCTAGGACCGAGTGGACTGAGAAATATCTGCTAATAATGCTAGACCCACGTGGGCTTCTCAGAGAGGGAGGATGAAGGCCAGAAGGGGACAGATTAAGTTGCTTCAAAAAATGTCCTCATTTCTTTGTCTTGCACTTTTCCTACCCTCACAAGTGGACACCAGAAACACTATTATTGTACAATGCTGGGTTAACTGTTGAGTCTAAGAGTTTTGCAGCTAACTGTCAGCCTCACTGGACAGGTACTGACTCGCATTTTAGTTCGCTAATGCGGCTTAAGTGCTCTATAACATCACATCTTTGTCGTTTTTCATTCACATCACTAGTTAACTAGTGTAAATTAAAATTTTGTTTGGCCATCAGGAACGTCCCTAACTTTTCTGCTGCTTATTTATAAACAAGTTTAAGGTTTTAAAGGGGGGAAAAGTAAAAGAAGAAGAAACACAAGACAAAAAATTAAGTACAAGTTGGGGGACATGATGCTGAACTGACTTTTCTTGTACTTTGGCATCTACATTTCTGCAGTACAGACGTACAAACGCAGAGTACAACAATCTTGCTAAGCAGGGGTATAGAAATGGCTCGCAACATTCCGGTTAGAAATACATCTCATCATAAATATAGGCAGGTGAAGAAACCATTTCTCTTCCTTTCAGCACTTTCATAGCCCACCTCAACAATTACATCAACTTCAGCAATATGACTGGCAATAAAACCCTCATAAAGAATATATTACAGTGAGGCCTTTATTTCTGAAGCATTCTTACCTCGCCCTTGAATTGTGTAATAATCGCAAAGTGGAAAGATTGCTCTTAGCAGAGTAGTGCTTGTCCCCGTACAATACTTAGAAAGCATTATAAGCAGCAAGTGAAAATCATACCCTATCTGTGGCCAGATATTAAAACTCAAATTGTTCACGGATGACAAACACAACTTTATATTCAGCTGAGTGGGCATTTTCCTGAGAAAAAAAGAGCCCTAAGATGGACCTTACCTTTTAAACGATCCTCTCCAAAAAAGATAGTTTGTTTTTGTGCGCTGTGGGAATTTAGGCAGGGATTCAGGCGATTTTTCTGTCTTCTCAGCAAGTCTACTCTGACTAAACCTGTATGGGCCACTTGCTGGTGGCTGGGATAAACCCGCATGCTTATTTGTCACCATGTCACAGTGGGAAGGGCTACAGGCATGAGCCAATCATCGCTGCCTTTAAAAACAGTCAAAACACCTAGATCGGACGAGTAATTTAGGAAGTTTCCGTCAGCACAATGACACATGAAAGAGATCTGATCATTAATAACTGAAGAAAAGACCACCAGTGTTCCTTCAGGGATATCTTCTTTGTTAAGTTGTGTCAAGTGGTTGGGAACATACCATTCCTTAAAAAATGGAAGTGGAGGACTGGGATCAGAGAGCACATCTGTTGTTTGTACAGCTATTATTTTCCCAGAGTCCCGAGGAGTGGAAGACAAAAAGGGGTCTTGAAAGCTCTCTACAAGCGCCTTAACAGTAGATGTGATGTAAGATCAAAGAATGAGCAGATAGGGAAATGAACACGTGTATGTGCACTGAAACTGAAGCTGAGCCATGCAGCATGAAGGCAGAAACTGGCTGCATGTGCGAATAATGACATCAGACTACCCACACTCCCACTGAACAGGTCCAACCACATACGTAGCATTCAGTAAGTGTCTCTCTCTTCATATATACACACTTGTTTTTCTCTTTTTACACTGAAGCAAATAAAAATGATTCTTGTTCTGTCCCCCAGTGTTCATACATGAAATACAACGCCCCAGGTCATGCCTGTTTTGTCCAGAAATGGTTACACACAAAGTATATATTAAGGCCATGAGTACTCCTTATTTAGGTTCTTATTTAGGTTACATGTTTGTCTGCAGCAAAACAAAACCTAGTTTATTGATAGACGAGGGGGGAAAAAAATCATGTTTGTCAAATCAGTCAGCAGGAGTGATGAATGCAATGCTATTTGCCTAGTAAAAGCAATCCATCACGGGCTGCGAAGACAAAGCAGGGGAAAAAGTGAGAAACGTCAGACAAACATGAAAGATTGAGTGCAAGTGAACGGACGACGGGAAAGGAAACGAGGGTAGATAAAAAAAAAAAAAAAAAGAATGGATGGGAGGGATCATGCATAAGACACAGGTAGTGTCAAATGAGACAAACACACACCAAGTCACCATCTGCCTGCCGCAGTGGTGTCTTGCGTTGTGTCCTCAGATAACCTCCATAGCTAATTGAGCGGTGAGCCAGGGCCTTACAGAGCAGCAAATTTATCAGCCCATCAGTCCCACATAAAGCAATGTAACGCAGTGTTACTAATATCAATGAGTCATACCAAAGAGGAAAACAATGGCTCTGAATACATAACAGCCAAAGATATTCACCATTACTCAGCAAAGGAGTGGAACCCAAGGCAACAGTGTTACAAGGTAACATTATTGACCTGGAATGCTCAGGCTGCCCCTGAAAAGTCGATGATTCACACTTTGTCAGACCAATCTCTGCACTTTCGTTTTTTAGCTCCATCGCTGTGCACAGAGTGACGCAGAAGCAAGCTTGGCAGGCTGTAATCTACAAACTGAGTCTTAAAATGACCGCAAACCACAAAACTAACTGTGATGGAAGCGGAGAAAGATGATAGACATTGAGGGCAGCGTGAGACGAGGCAGTGCGACTCCAGTCTGTCGGCTGCTCCGACAGAAACTGTCGATGAACTCAGTGAAACCATTTTTGAATGGTGATGGCGACATAACCTCCTCTTCTGTGATTGATGCCATGGTGCGCTGGGATTTCATAACAGAACTGTAACACTTTTACTTTCTCTGTGTGGAAAACTCACGGAAAAGTACTTTCATCTAGTACGACAAGAAGGTTAACATTTCGATATAACTTTTCCAAAGAAATACGTCTTAAAATTAACAAAATGATTTTCCTCTAGTAGTACCAACTGCTCAACATTTGCCCAATGTTTAGGAGAAAATACCTGCAAAACTAATGACATTTCCATTCCCCAGTAGTGAACAGTACCGTGCTTACACACTAAACACACTAAGATGGCGATCATGGTAGACATTACACCTGCTAAACGTGTGTTAACCTGTTGACATTAGCATTTAGCTCAAAGTTGGACAGTGGCTGAGACAGTGGCTTGTGTGGCTGTAGCCTCTGAGAAGATGATTTTTAATCTCAATAAATTCTGAATCTGCTTTTGCCTTTTTAGTAAGCATTTTCATCCAGCACCTCATTCTATACACCAAAAATATTGCACCAAGACTTTTTGGAAAATATTTTCTGCATTCATCTATTTAGGCTAGAAGGTAAGTCACATAGTCTGGATACTAATCAAAAATCCACGCATTCATCTCCAGCTGTCAGGGGAGATGTCAGGGTTAAATGTCTGGCTCAAAGGCACCACAGCTGTAACATAACTGCATTATTCAACCACTCTGCTGCAGCTTCCCAGTCAGCTCCGACAGTCCAACCACAAGCTTGCTGTTACAACCGCTAGCCCTGCTCCTGCCTCCTCAGGTGTGATATGAACTGGACTGAAATATAATATTTAAAAAGGCGGTCTGCTCATATGAGGTGTTTCAGCCGAGCACATCAACAACACTCACTAACGCAGTGACTGTCGTATTACTGGTTGACTGTAGGCAGAGCTGGGGTCCAGGTCCCTGGGGGAGGAATGCAAGGCATATGGTTGTGATTAAAACAGGGGTAGCGGAGCAGGGAGTTTACATTAGCATGCTGCCTAAGGGGGCTGAGGAGCTGTGTGAAGGGCTGTGCCAGTCACGGTGCTCGGTCTGCGATGCACCACGTTTACAGAGGCAGAACTGAAAGTTGAGATGTGAAGCAGGAGTGTATTTGACCTACCTGTCTGCTGTATCAAGCAAGTTTATTTCTAGATTGCGATGACTGGCGTCAAGTTTGAGGATTTCAACAGTTTTGGCGTCTCTTTGATCAGCTAGATCTAGCAGACACCAGAACCTCATGTCAAGATACAAGAAACCGGGCTGTTGGCTATAACAAGTTTACCACATAGGGAAATTAATGTGCATCAATTAATTAATGATAATTTTACTTTGTTGTAATGCTTAGAAAAAGAAATATTTCAAAGTTAAACATTGACTCTGGTCTTGTATCTCTGCTGGATAAGACACTTAAAGAGCGGGAGAGAATGATGAGGAGGAGGATTTGTTTGAGTGTGTTTACACTCCTCCTCTTCGAACAGTGGGAGGGAGTCACTACAGACGTGTACCCACATCTGACACAACTGAACAACATATTCATCACACACTTGTGCACACGCAAACACACAAGATCACACATCACAAAAAAAGGGATTGGCAAATCTCCTACCTCAGACGCACTCTTGTACTTTTCTGATGATGTTTTAATTGTTGTTTTACCAACTTATACTTTAGTAAGGGAGAAAAAGTGCACAAGGTTTGTTGCATTCAGCTGTGTAGACGACGCCAGAGCAGCGAGTGAGGACACTATATGAGGAAGAGTAAGTGTTTTCCATGTCGCGGTGATGCAACAGTCATGCCCCATAAAGGGAAACCGATTTTACACATCACAGTCTGTTGACAGGTCTTGGGGAGCACTGCTGCACATGAAAAAAAGTTACATAAAGTTGTTTGTGGCTCCAGTGGGAGCTCCATGAAGTCTGATAAATGCCATTGAGTGATGTCACTCAAGTCAGCATCAGTTAAAGCTGATGACTACTTGTTTGAAAAATGAAATAAATCTGGGGGTGTGGAACTTACCAGACCTCTGAGGCTGGCTGCTCGAGGCTACATTAGCTGCTGCTAGCACAAAACACCTGAATTTCAGACTGAAGTGTTGGCAGTCAGGCTGCATTGTGAGTAATGCAGACTTCAGGTTTTGACACGGACAAAGAATGTGTGAAATATCTCTGTTATATTCTGCTGCATTGATATTTATCTATCTTTCTGAGTTTGACAACGTTATAAAAGTGCACTCTTTTAAAGTGGGACATGCCTAGTAGCTGCTTTCTTCACTACAAAGACTGCTGTTGGTAAAGAAATCCTTTTTCTATAACAGATTTCTCCAAGTGCGTCTTCCATAACTAATACTAAATATGGAATAAAAATAGCCCTTGCTCTTGAACTCTGAGGAAAAAGTGACAACCAAACTAATAGGAAGTCCCTGCAGGTCTAAAGTCTCTATGTATATTTCTCCACAGAATAAAGCTTATCAAAACGTAGACCTATATTAAAAATCAATGAAGCCCATCCAATTTAGGTGTTTGACAGCACTGCATTAAGTAACCACGGCTTTCTTTTCAAGGTTTCCTGTGCTGTTTTGTATAATATCTTCAGAGAGAGGAGCTGCGGTCTGTACCCACTGTGGCAGCACGCCTGGGCAGAATTTGATTTCCATATCTCATTATCCCCAAAATATCAAGAGCAGTTTTCAACAAACAGCTGCACTTTAGAGGGGGGATGCACCTGCAAAATGTTATTGTAACGGAGGTTTAAGGATCTTTTACAAAGAAAAGAAATCAGCCCTGCCTTCTGTCAGAGTGGATATCTGGACTGAAGGGAATGGCTGATGTTTATCTATATGTGCCCATTCCACAGCTTACCCCCATTAGGAAACAGTTGTAGAGTTTAAACAGAGCAGCTGGCATGTCCAGAGCACAATGAATGAATCAGGGATTGGATTCAGATCCATTAAGATTTGCCTTGAGCATGTTGCATATTAGCTTAGTAACCTTTTCAGCGTTCAAGCTGGATGTGCTGTAAGAAAAATACAAAAACAAACGTTAAATGGACCCAGAAATCCACTGCGAGAGCTTCGTAAGTTCACTCACACAAGTGAGTGAGATCACATATCAGCACACATGTACGCATAATCTCTTACACACAAAGCAAAGAGAACCTCATCTGTCAGTCCCTGCTCTGAGCTGCCACTTCTATCCGTTATAAGCATTACTGCCACAGCCTACAGAGAACGCTGTCGATTGATGTGCAATTTGTGAGGAAAAGAATGATATAACAACAATAACAACAAACCTCACCCCAAAACAGGAAATGAGGCTGATTTGTGGCTGCTGATTATTGGCACAGTCCACTTTGGGCTGATTAGACAGTGGGAACGGCGCAGCACGTCCACTGCCCCTGACATGAAATATGGAGGTAATATCTGTTGCCTTCTGTTGGAGGATCCCGACAGCTTAATGATTCAGCAAGCGATGTCTGACAAACACACACACTCACAAAGACATAAACATGGAATATAAAGCAGCCCATCCACCTCTCCATTACTGCTGTCAAATAAAACATACATTACAACAGATATGGTGCTTTTTCGAAGTAAAGTAAATTTATAGCGGCGTTTATGTCTCCATGCATTACGCACACACAGGCACTGAATAACTCATTCATTTTCAGAACTACATCATTTTTTTCTTCTATAGGATTAAATCATGCAGGTCAGAAAAAGGGACAGTCCAAACAATGAAAACACCACGCTGTCAACTGACTCAACCGCCCCAATATCACCACCTTGTCCTTATTCATGGTTCACCTGCTGCGTGTGACAGCACTACCAGAACAGTGTCAACACAGCCACTGTTTAGTGTGGGAACGCAAAGAAAGCCAGGCACCCATGGGGCCGGAGAGGAGGGGCCAAAAGGTGACACTGACCCCAGAGAGAGTGACATGCCTGAGGACAAATGCCCAAGAGGTTGGGGGATCTTCCTTTAGCCACTGTGAGAAGAGGTAGGAAGAAGAAACGAGAAACAGAGAGGAGGGTAAGAAGGAAGGGACAGAAGCGGGAGAAGAGCAGTGGAATTAGACTGGGTTTATCCTCGTGTGATGTAATTGGATTCCTGGCAATATGGGCTTGGGGAAAACGATGGGGGACAGGAGGAGGTGACTGAACAGATAGAGTATGAGGGAGATGAGAGGAGGAGGAGGGGTGGCAGAGCAACAGGGAAGAGGATTGATTTCAGTTTGAACACTGGAATGGGTCTCAGGGGAGGGGACAGAGAAGGGGCTTGGTTGGCGGAAAAGCCCCACGAGTTTTCTCTTGAGCTCCTCGGGGCTCCATAAGGCCGAGTCAAGCCGACCGCGGCCCGCTGGAAGGAACTATACACACCCGGATTTTATGATCCAACAACGTATTCTGTTCAGTAAAGGAAAGAAAAGAAAGAGATCCCCGGAGAGACAAAGTGAAAGAGGGGGAAATTAAGTTAAGATGGGCGTGGGCTAAAATGCTAATGAGAGCACAATGAGGTAATCTTTTCTTGTTCTTTCTGGTTCCCACAACGCGAAGGCGGAGAACCTTGTATTCTCCGCTTGTTATTCTGTTTTGTACAATGTTCAAAAATGTGTGGTTTTGCTTGCATATTAAATAAATTCAGCCAGAGAAGGAGAGGCCGCTATAGTGTGCTACCTCAGACTGATGAGTGCATTGTAGCCAAGCATGAAAACAGACACCATAACTTACTTAGAATCCGCCCGTTCCCTATTATAATACTGCTGTTTGCCATCTTCGTCTGCCATCATATTAACAGTAACAGATGTCTGCAGCTGGAACAGCTAAAGAAAGGCTACTTTGCCATGTGAACAGTGCTATACATCCACGTCATAGGCTGAAGCTCATATTTGTCAATTTATTTAAAGTAATTTGAATTTCAAAATAAAATGTTTTCTGTTACGCAAGATACTGTATGTCGCTAAGGAACGTGCACATACTCTATTAATACACCTCAATCAGACCTACGTTGTCCTCTGCCTGTCATTCATTCCACTCGTGAGTGATGGCTCTGTGGTCGACCCAGGCTGTGGTGTCGGGCGCTCTTTCCACAGCCAGGTAGACTGAAATACCTCCCTGTACAGCTGGCGCTTAGCAGGGCAGAAACAAGTCAGAGAAACAGACCAGATGAGCAGGTACACAGACACACACACACTAAAAAAAAAACTAGCCTCTTCCTGTGTCTGCTCTAATTCATCTGAGTGTCAGGCAGATGGGAAATGTGTAGTGCGGTTGATGTGTATAGGTGTGTGTGTGTGTGTGTTTGTGCCTCCTAGCTGTCAAAAAGAGTGAGTGGAGGTTAAGCCAGGATCACAGCTTGGATGCACGATTTTCCCCCCACGTTTACTGGGCCACACTCAGGCGTACGGCACCTGAACCTTCTAAATTACAAGTTGGTTACATCTCTACCTTGCAGAGGTCACTGACACCATGACCGCCCAATGAATGAAAGGACATCTGCAAATAATTACACCAATTCAGCTAACATGGCTAAAACTGTAGAAGTTGGGGGGGAAAAAAAAACCTCCTTTGGATTGACAACAGTGTCATTGTAGCCGAGGCACAAGTGTTAATGACAGGAATATTGCCCAGGGTTGACATTTCATGAGCAAACAGTAGCTGAATACAGATCTATTGCTGACTCACATCCAACAAAGACACAATCGCCTGTGGAAACCGGTATCAAAATATAGAGCCGGTCTATGTTTAGAGCGGCAAAACAAAGTCACTTTTATGACCTTGCTTGTGCCTTTTGGCGCTTGATGATTTGGGCAACAGTAAAGAGCTGTATTTAGACCACACACAAGCATGTATGCCAGCGCACGCACGCGCACACACACACACACACACACACACACACACACACACACACACACACACACACCACACACACACACACACACACACACACACACACACACACACACACACACACACACACAGGGCCTGTGGTCAAGAGCCCGGATACTTAAGAGAACAAAGAAACATATTTTTCCTCTGCTCTCTTTTTACAATGGGGAGCAAAGGTATGACATCATTTGTTTAAAACTGCATTCAAATATAACTACAGGCAGCGGCGATTTTCCTGTGGAAACATTAATGCTGCTCTCCCATACTCCTCTGCTGCCCTTCATCTTCATAAAGTAAACTCACTTACATCTTGCACATAACAGCATACACAAAGAACAGTCTGGATTCGTGACACTGTATTTCCGTCATAGCAAGTTTCATAAATGATTGCTTCGGCGATAATTACACCTCATTGCTGAAGCTTGATAAAAATATTTCCACATGGGTGTTGACTGAAGTAAATCATCATCGGACAGCTTGTCATGCTAATCCCTCCTTCTCCTCTCTGCGTGTCGTAGATTAGTAGAAACTGGGACTAATGAGCAGCCATCCTATAGCTTATCTGTGAGGAGGACAAAGTTGCAGGAGCGTGCTCATAAATCCACTTCCTAAAGCTTTCTGGTGAAACTACGTATTTCTTTTCAGCACTGAGGATGCTGCATGGATGCTGTTATTAATCTAAAATATCTGAAAGATGTTGTAAAAGACTGTGTGCTACATTATCGATTCATCTTAAAGCAACATTGCAAAGTAATTGGTATTTTTGCAATAACGCTGTTATACTGTAAATATGGACAGTTGTACACGTATATTTGTTATGATCATATTACTTAAACTAGAGAGTCAAGAACTTTGCTAACAGTCAAACATTGAGCAGGTGCAACAACACAGGTAATAGCAGCCAGGGAATATTACATATTAGTCCAACAGCAAGAATCCCAGCTCTAAGTCTGACTTTCATCTTTTTATTCCACAAATCGTTTGACAACAACTAAAAGTCAATCCCGTATTTATTCTTCACCTCTTGTTCGGTCACTCCGTCCTCTCTCTACTTGCTCCATTTCTCGCATGGCACCGGTTCTGCTTCCTGTCAGCATTCCTCCCTGCCCTGGACTTGAAACCTTGCTCTTCCCAGTGGTCCAAAACACAAACATTACAAACATTACAAACATTTTTTTCTGGTGCTCTGAGCGCACAGTCCAGGCAGCTCAGCTAACAAACTAGGCTAGCTAACAGCAGCTATAGTGTACTTTACGGTCCGTCTAGAATCCTCAAAATTATGTTTATTCTGTTATTTTAAGGGAGTAAAAAATTACACAATGGCACAAACAATACATTGTTTGTTTCTTGAAAGCCCATTCATCAACGAATGTCTTGTTTTGTCTGACCAACAGTCTAAAGCCCAACAAGCTTAATTTATTATCCTGTAAGACAAGGAAAAGCAGCAGTACTAACATCTGACAACCTAAAACCATCACATCTTTGCATGGAAATTGACCTAAATGAAATGGTTTGATCTATTATTGTTGCAGCTCTGTTTGGATTGACATCAGAGCAGAGGGATGGATGAGCTCAATTACACTGATAAATCTGAGGGATTTGATTTTAATTTCTAACCCTAACTGTTCAGAAAAGACAGTTACACAGAGTCAACCTTTGGAATACCTTAAATATAAGTTATTGTACTGTGAGCCTACAAGTGATTAGATTTCGTATCAGTCTTTAACAAAATAGCACGAGATTCAAGTACACCACCGAGTGGAAAAAACTCCAACCAGATGTGGACAACAATGCTGTTGTACCTCGCTGTCTGCGCAGAAAGACAGCAGGAATGTGGTCTGTCCGTACTCATTCAGCTAAACAAAGTTATCTGCCTGCAACATCATGAGACTGAAAGCGTCTCCTCTCCCCACCACTGTTTATCTACCGCTTTCCAAGTCTGTGTGTGTGTGTGTGTGTGTGTGTGTGTGTGTGTGTGTGTGTGTGTGTGTGTCTGGGAAGATTTTATTTAGTAATCAGCATGCCCCTGGAGATGACCGGCGCCTTGGGATTTAGGGCCCTGTTGCCGTGACAACCAAAAGGTCACCTGACACCAATCACCTCAGACGTCATGTTTACACTCTCCAGATGAACAGAGGGGATGAGGGTGAAGGGACAGAGAGCGCTCAAGTGTGGTATTTAACCAGGGTAAAGACAACATGAGCCCAAATGGTGTAGAGGTAATCAATCTCTTTTATGGGCCATCTACTCTGAACACGACTAACTGGGTAAGACAATTCAAATATTAAGTAGAGAGACGTTTGAGCGGCCTGGGGGGGGGGGGAATTTGCATCTACCAATGAGGAAACGAGGCTTCGGTAAAAACAGGAACATTTGTAGGTGTGGTCACATTTCCGGGAAACAGCCTTTCATGAGGCATTCTGTCACCGAGCACCGCCCTTTGTACCTGCTGACAGGTGCAGTGGAAGTATGCTGTAGTTTCACTCCAACCTGTCCGACTGGATGAGCAATGAGAACAGGTGTACACACACACACACACACACACACACACACACACACACACACACACAGGAACAGAGAGGACAAACTGATGACATGACTGATCATTAACCTGCCTGAAAACAGATTCAGGAAACTGCTTAGAGATTTCATCCCTGTTAAGTAATAGACACAAGTCCACACTGATGAATTAAGAAATTCTGTTTAACCCTACAGAATGTCTGTGTGCTCCTATGGCTGTTAAAATACATCAGTTTCAAGAAAACTGAACTCAAACCATAAATTCTCCCGCTTTAAATGTGTCCACTTCCATTGTAAGCAACTCACAGAGTGCCTAACACTGACAAACCAAGCAAAGCAGAGACGTTGTGATGATAAACAGCAAAACAGCCCCGACCGGCTGTATAGGATTCCAACCATTCCTACCAAAAAGACAATGAAACGGTTAGAGCCACAGGGAGCCATTACACTCACACACTGGCAGCACGGCTGGAGTCCTCACACTGTAGACTACTATTTTATTCTTTACTCTGAGAAAGAAAAAAAAGACAAGACGTTGAAGGACAAAATGAAAAATGTAGGCGCTCAGATTCTTCTAGAAGGGTTGGGAAAGTATCTGGTTGGATTGATAAAGGAGAGTGTCAGTGTAACTGTGTTGATGGGATATTCAGAGCCTTGATAACAATGCTGGTAGTAAAATGGTAAAATTAATTAACAGATTCTTTACTATTTGAGGGATAATCAATCACAGGTCCCATAATTTGGGTGCTTTGGGGGACGTAAACATATAATGTTGTAATGGAGTTAGATTAGAGTGGACCACAACAATTTTTTAGCTTATATTTGTTTACATTTTGTCAAACTGGCACAGTTAAAAGTATGCCCAATTAGCTATTAGCACTTCCTATTTGCAATGTAAGCATGGATGTACAGATAACTACCACTGGATTAAAGATACTGAAGAAATCTAAAAAAATCTGATATTGTTGGGCAAATTCTGGAGTTCAAAGAAGCGCCTTTTTTTTTTTTTTTCAAATTCATACCTCAAGACTTCCTCTGCTCTCCCCATTCATTTCCCAACTCCCAAATATCAATATCAGCCGCAATCTGCTTGATGAAAGAAACATTTCAGGGGAGTTCAGCCTATTTTACGCTGATAACTTCACAGTGGCAATGCAGGGGGAATGAACACTGTTGGCATTCAGTAGTTTTAACTGTGCCTTTAAATGCTCTGAGCAGAGGAGCCAGATATTGACCAATGAGACTCATTGTGGTTTAATGGTAGTGGGGGGGGGTGGGGGTTGAACATGAATAATAAACTAAACAAATCTATGACTCGCCTCATTTTATTATCTTCAAACAAACGGCTGGCATGAGTCAGGTTTCGGATGATGACCCTGTGATCAGCTGCGTCACACATTGGCAGGTTTTATAGACGCTCATCTAATTTGAGCTTGTTTTTATTTAAACTGTGAAAATGAAAATGCACCCTCGTGCCAAATGTGTCCCAAATTCTGCCCTGCAGGGCAGGAAGTGTCAAGAGTAACGAGAACAAAGGGCATGGTGGACAAAGGCGATGTCATGATTGAGGAAGTGACACACAGGAATTAGAGTGGGAGAGTCAGAGATAGTGGAAATGAATCTGGAGGGAAGCTCAACAACAACAAAAATGTCCCTTCGAAAAGAGACAAGAACTCAACAGCAGAGCTCAGTAACATGTGACAATGCTGAAAACGACTCCGCTTATCTCAGTCATTCCCACCGCAGCTGTTTTTCTGTGATAACACTGTTCCAAAGTGTGTGGTGCTTTCAGTGACCCTCAAGATACAATTCAACACTTGTAATAAACTCCCTGCTGGAAGACCGCAAGGAGACAACTCCAAACGGGCCTGTCATGTGCGCTGCTTAAAAAAAAAAAAAAAAAAAAAAAAAAAAAAAAAAAACAGAGTCAGTGTGACAGAAAGGGAGTACTACTTGTCCACAGTGACTCAGCAAGCAACTAGGCCACAATCCAGTTCCTAGCGTCCCCTTATCAGCCCATTTACATCAAGAAGAATAGAAATCAGCCGCCCCTGAAAAGAAACAGTGTGTCTGCGAGCGCTCGGATCCTAAAAGCCCCACAGGGAAATTAGATTTCTTGTCTAATTTATGAGCTCTGGAGCCCAGTCGAGCTTCAGGTCATGGAGGGACGTCTGTGTTTGGCAGCAATCTTCTGCCTATTTGTGCAGATGAGTTTTTAAGAAAATAGGTGATTTTCTTTAAACAGATTGGTGCAATGCATCGCCTGTAAAGGAACTGTCATTTGATGGCAAGGTGCATTGAGTGCGAACATCAAAGAGGGAGAGAGCACGGTGGGGAGGGTGGAGGTCTGAGAAAGAGCGATCATATAAAAGGTGTGCTGATGTTGCACTTTGCTTTTACATCGATGCAGTTAGCCAGATGAGAGAATTCCACGAGCAGGTAGAAAGACGAATTGTGTTCAACAATCGGTGTGGCCCTCATTCAGAGCACACAATCTGATTTGATGGGCTTTCTATACAAGTCACAGTTGAACAGACTAGCACCAAAGACCTCTGAAAAAGTCTGAGTACATCTATGCTGAGGATATGCATTCATCACAGTGGCAACATTTCAGACCAGATGGAAAATTCAAGACTTTTTTTTTTCCAACGCAGCTTTGACTTTTCCACAAGGTTCCCTCCAAAAATAATTGACATTAATCCTGAAGTGCGTTTCAATGATTGTGCTAAACTAACCTTGAGTCCCCGGGCCATTGTGTCCTTCCCCTATAAATCCAGCAGACATCGGAGAGTTTTAGGCAAGGTGCAGCAGCATTTGCTTGAGTACGCACCATACTGGGGCCTATAAAATAACTGTCAGTGACACACAGCAGACACCTGAGAGAATAAAATACTGATCTGGGCTAGCTCCAGCTATGTAAACAGAGCATTCCTGAACAGTAGAGAGTGCAGCGAAACAGTGGTGTGTGCATGTGTGTGTGAGGGACAAAGAGTGAGTGAAAGATAAAGAAAACACCCCTGAATGCAAACTTCGAAATATTTGCATGCAATAAGCTTAGGTGTTTATTGACTTTACATCTGAGGTCTGGAGCTGTGAGACATTAATTACAACCCAGTCCACACAATGCTCCTGATTTGACCCAACACACATAAAAATCACACAATGCCCACATTAAACGTCTTACAGACAGCATCAACAGCATGCTGAGTGTGGTAAACCTCAGCTTCACAAAGACCTCCATCTCCATCAAGACTGGCAACAGTCAACATGCTGCAGAGGAGTCAATGGGTGAACTGAAAATACAGGCATGATAACAAGGCCAGGATGGTCTGTGTCAAGTCATAATCCATCTGTTTGGCATCACTTCCATACGGGCCATTAGATTAGGCTCGTCACAGTGGCTACTACCAGAGGTGACGTGTGGTGCATAAGCTTGCACCACTGTATCCTTTTCCCCCCATGTTATGCCTGCAACGTGGTTAAAAAAACCCACAGCAGCCCCAGTTTGGTAGTATAGGCTCTCTGGATGGGTGTTTTGTAATATACTTTCAAATTTTTTGCGAGGCCTGTGTTTCACTTTAATTGAAAGTACAAAGTCCGGAGTGGGTGGCTTTGGAATTTGTTTACAAGTTTACAATTTATGTGAGGAAAGGGTGCTTCTACTCAAATATTAAAACTTGAGTATAAAGCCAAGCTCGTCTGTCTCATAACATTTGTTCACAGCAGCGTAGGGCAGCAATTAAAGTCAGTAAGATCAGTGTTTCATGAGGTCAAGTCTGTATAAGATCAGAGAGAGACAGGCAACATACTGCATATAAAATACATCCTAAAATATATTTCAGAAGGACACCTCAACTAAACTTTGAAGCCCTACAGGAAGATTGCCACAAAACAGATTAGAATTGTGTCATCAGGCATATTTAGCAGCTTTGATAGAAAACAGGACAGGGTGGGTGAGCTGCTGACACTGACACACAGAAGTCACATAAACAGACGTCACTTCAAGCGACTAGACATGAACATCTGTGATTGACGCCTACAGTGAAGAGAGAAGATGGACACCGGTGACCTCTTAATTAAGACTCAATCCTTTTCCTGTCTTTGCTAATTAGTCTCCACTTGTCTAATTAAGATTCTATCAGTAGGCTGTCACATTTTCCACTCTGTATTGGTTTAATGAAGCCTGCACAGTGAATGATGAATGTATGGACTGCCTGTATGTGAACAATAAGAACAAAGTCTCTCTATTGTAGTTTTCATACAGTATGCGTAGTGACCTTTAAGTGGTCATATGCAATCTGACCTTTATGTTCCGCTATCAGACTCACAAACACACAGAGTGGGACGGTGTAACTTTGTGCTGCTGCCACTGTTTGCAACCACTTGGGTCAGATAAGAATTGAAAATAACTTGCATCATTTCAACTTTCAGAAACAATATATTGTTCTGTGCCCAGTCCCAGTTAATATGACCACAGGATGTGAAGAATTCCCTAGACTTCAATCACGTTTGGCCCACATCGTCTGTCTCAAACTGAGGTGCTAATAAAGTATTAGTTCTGCCTCCATTCTTAGTGTTTGGCCTCTATTTACCAAAATTGAGGAGACAAGATGCCAAAATCTGAACCAACTCTGGCTCAATTAAATATGATGAGCCAGAAGATTTCATGATGAAAGTAAAAACAAAAAACTGCCCTATAAAATAATACATCCTTTGAAAAGATTTTATGCAGCATGAACATTAAGTAATGCGTATAACCGTGCTTTATTCCCACTTTGGCATCGAGCTCACTTCTTTTGTTCTTTTTTGGCACATGTGAGCAGACACCACTCATCCGTCTCGAGTTCCATTTCAGAGCCCGTACGAAAAGTAAAGACTCTTTTGTGTGTGGTCCCCAGCTTATATTGAATCATTTAGTGTGTGTGCGGATAAGCTGAAGAGGCATGAAACAACAGACTTGGCAACGTGAATGGTATGGGGGGGATCTGTGGTGATTGAGTCACGCAACGAGTGCCCAGCTTTTGGGGACACATAGCCAATGTACAGTCATCACACAGGGCCCCGCAGTCCGACACAGAGATGTCAGATAGTTGATAGTGTCACTTGGCCTTTAGTTGCTAGCAAGTTATTACTGAACACCCATCAGCACCGGGGGAGGCCACCTGCGACGCCGATGACATAACCGTAGCTCCCCTGTCATCACAGGAGATTACCAAAGCCATTTGGTGTCCTGAAGGCTTCCAGCTAACTGCAGAGCACACACACACACACATGCTTTCTCAATCAAAGCTGCTTCACTGCTGGTCACTCTCACACAGACATTTCCAGATGGGAGGAACTGCAGGCACCTTTGGAACAGCGTTCTCAACATTTATTTACATGCTTCACAACAGTAAAAAGATCACAAAAACACTGCTTACCAGGTTATTTTTAGTAACTGCACAGCAGGTTGCTAAATGAATGGCAATTCATGATAGATGGCAGTCATTTACAAAAGAAGATTAAAGGAAGAGTTTTGCATTTTTACACACAAAATGTGCGAAAATGACAATTGGCCATGAGCAGTGACTTCCTGGAATTTCTAGTAAAACTGCAAATTGACATTTTTATGCTTCGGTTTTTGTACAGAATGAGATATAGTGTGTAAATTAGTTAAAATTCTCTTTGCTGGATCTTGTTGCTGTTGGACAGATTCAGGCTAGTCATTTTCTCCCACTTTGAGTCTTTATGCTACGTTAAACTAAGCTAGATGATAGCTAAGCTAGATGAGCTGTTCTTCTAAAATAAATAGTTCCTCACTGACTACATGCATCAATTAGTAAAATATCTCTTGAAACATCACCACTGTAGGTTTATTAAGAGATACTCCAACACATATGTCTGTATTTTTACCCATAATCCAACACACTCTCCCTTCACAGAGACTGCCACCCACATAAAGCTGTCTTCTATACTTTGCCACACACTGTCATCCGTAACTGCTGTGAAGTGACCTGTTGGATGCTTCTTTTCATTCGGAGACTTAAGCAGGAAAAGGACAGGGCGGGGGACTCAGTCAGAATGGGCTGCCTGATAATAGGAGCCGTCACAATTCCCATATTTAGACGACAATGGGCGTGGAGACAATGGATGTAGACTTGAGAGGGTCGAGATAAAGAGAGCAGACATGATGAATAGAGTGAGAAAAGATGAGGAGGAGGTGGAGGAAGGCAGTGTGGATCAGTGTGGTGAGGCTTTGTTGCGCGTGCTGTAATTGCCACTGCATGAGGACCCTGGGAGTTTGGGCCCATGTGTGCTCGCTGCCGCGGACAAACAGACAGACTCGTGCCTAAATCCTCTTAATCAGGGCTAGACTATTCTCTAAACCTGTAGATACTCTGTTGTTTTGTCTGCGTGTGCACATGAATGTGCATGAGTAAGCTTCCCAAAGACTTCACATTAATGGGATTTGTGTAAACAGACCCCAAGGCCTCAACCAGAACGTAATTAAGGGTAAAGAAAAGAAAGGAAGCAGACTGAGGAAGAATCTATAGCATTTATATCTGAAGGAACCTGAGAGATGAAGTATAGATTATCTTGGTGCGTCCACAGCTAGAAAGATAAAGTGACGATTAGCATTAATCGTCAAATTAACAACATGTAAGCATGTCTTGTTACTAGCTTGTATCTCAAGAAGTCAGTCGTGCTGCTACACCATGTTACAGAAACATGAGGCAGAGTTACGAGAATACAAGCTCTTAACTATGGTTCTTTGTGCAGAAGTTGAGTCCCTGCTGAATTAAGAAAGAGAAAAATAATCTATAAAACCTTCAACTTTTCAAGAGACAAGCAACGTTTTTCTTGGGCACATCCACTTAACTACAGAGCGCAGTCTCTGCTGTATTAATAATGCCCACAGTCGCTACCAATCCCATCACTTTGCTCCGTTGTAGTGCCCACTGCAGGCCTAAACGCATCTCATCTGACTTTAACAGACTTGGCCATGTCAGCCTGTCTGGCACACATGCACAAACGGTTACAGATACGTGCACACACACATATGCAGGGTTGCATATGATCCCAATCCTGAAATGGAACAGGTCCGCCTACTCTCAAACATTGACCCTTCAGTGAAGGGCTAACACAGAGAGACTGAAGTGATTGCAGGTTGGTGTCTTGGTACATTGCTTTGAAACTCAGCTGCTGATTTTATTGCATTTACTATTGAAAAGTTTTTTGTGGTACTGTCATTTTTTTGTCTGAAGGACAGGCTGTAAACCTGAAAGTCTCTTGGTGCCTAAGCCTGAAATTTAAGCAGCAACTTAGCACCCTGTCTTAGCTTGAACACACCCCCTTCAGACATTCAAAAAATGCATTCAAACCCAGATGTTGCTGCAAAGATGTTTTAACTGCTAGCTTAGGTTAGCAGGCAATGTAGAGTGACAGTCGCAGAATGTGTATGAGTGCTAGAAACTCTGTAACACTGTAAACTACTAGCTACAAAAAGCAGTGGTACTCCAGGGGCTGAGAGAAAAAAATACTGAATTTTCTCTGGAAAAAGTTAAGCAACCTCTGTTTTAATAGACACTACAGAATGGGCCCAGGATCAGTTTGTTTGATAATGTACTAGTGATGCATAAAATAAAATCTGTTGTTGAGTTACTTTTTAAGCCACTGGGACAACATTCATATTTTCCTGATCTTAATGATCCAAAACAAACTGTTTGATTAAGAAGTTCACTTGCTCAGAGATTGGAGGTTAATTTCGCTAACGCTGAGCATCATCCGACCTCCCAGATGGGGGATTATGCTAACCGGTCGGATTGACAGAGTAGGAATAGGTGAAGGCTTTTTTGAGTAGATCTGTCAAGCCATCCTATGCTTGGGACAGGTTAACAGTTACCTTGGATAGTGAGTCACAGCAGTCTCATATTAAGCTTTGGGTTTTAATTTTCCTGTGTGTCATGACAGTCATAAGGAGCTCAGCATTTCATTTTTTGACAGATGAAGGGGGAAAAAAAAAAGCAAAGCACAGTGAAATGACTGTGCTACAAATCCTCAAGAACTGACCACTAAAGAAGAGAGTCCTGACAGATTTTCTTAGGACTGCTTTAGATTTTGTCTCTAGAGAAAATCGTGAATGATTCATAATGTCATGTCTAACAAACTGTTCCTCTTTGGTCCTGATGTTTCTTGGTATTCAGGACTCTTCAGGTATTACTGAGAAATATACACTGCTCCACTGTGCATGTATATACTTTAAGACTGGATAAGAGCAGTCTCCAGAGGAAAGGAGAGGGATCTGCCTCCCAAGCGCTACTAAACTCACTATCGTAAATTAGTTGGCCTTTCTCGTCCTCTAACAGAGTGTGTAACAGCAAGTGCCAAGTGTGACCAATTCCCATTCACACTCAATACAAGAGCCTACACTTGAGCTAATTGGAAAAGAAATACGATTCTTCGGCAAACAAGAGAAAAGACGACAGTAAGACAGCATTTCATGGTCTATTTAGCTGGTAACTGTGTCCCTCCACTGTATTTAAATGCAGAGCTTCAGCTCAGCATCGACATACATGAACACCAATTCAGCTCAAAGGAGGAGAGGTGCTTATACTGTACACACATAACTTCTATCTCGCTCTCTCATACCCACACACGCTTGCATAGATGTAAACACACACCCTCAAATTGAAGCCAGAGATCTTTCCTAAAGCCAGACTACGAGGGAGGAAGTGAAGTCGCTCCATCGCTGTCAGAGAATATAAAGGTGAAAGAATGGTTGGGGGCGAGGAGGGGTGTCCAACTTCCTGCTGGGAGAAAGGAAATAAACACTTCCATATGCAATCCCTGCCAGAAACGCTCACACATACAGACAGAGCGTGGAGTCCATGCAGTAACGCAGTGTTGTAAATTTCAGCAGCAGGGCCCTAGTTAGCAACACGCACCGCCATATGAAAGGGAGAATATGTTCTGCTTCCAGAAATTTATAGCTAGTATAGCTCGTTCATCACAGCAGCTCCGTGATATAACGCAGCTCGGAGAGAAATACACTCCTCAGAAGCTGTAGTTCTTTGATTTCTGACTGGGAGAAAGAGAGAGATGGTTTTATGTGAGAGGATTCAAATTTCTAGTGTTCGGTGTGTGTGTTTGTGGGTCTGTGGCAGTGTAGAAGCATTAAAATTATGCTAATTACATTATGCTCGTCTTGTCCTCTTACGTTGGCTTTAGCCTATGAACTATATTAGCCTCAGCTACACTGAAATGAGTGTCTGAGTCTCTTGAGTACCCCATGTTTATAGCTGATCAATTATATCATATAATACAGGCGTGTCCAATACTAACATTTTAAAATTAAAAAATGAACAATAACAGTTAGAAACAAATGCACTGTTCTACAACAATTTTATTTTCATTGTCACAATTATCTTTTTTTTTTTTTTTAAATGACAATGTAACCAAACCTAAGCCAATCAGGTGTGAACAAATCTAAAAACCAATTCTGCCTTTCTGAAGTCACATAACACAGAATAAATTGTATGGAACACGTTAAACTTGCATGAAGTTGGTACAAATCTTCATGTTCACTTTAAACATGACTTATTATGAGGAATGCAAAGTCTGTTAACATTTAAGTTTATGTGTCACTCTTCTCTTTCACCAGATCATTCACAAAGTAATATTTTGTGTCACATGTACAGGTACATAATACCAGCAGTTATTGTATGTCCTTAGAAGTTAACATTTAGTACATTCAATTGCTTTGTTATGTCAACCAAAAAAGCCAAATCTTCCAGCCATACAGTATCTGACAATCCTAGCAGTCCATAAATAATTTATAATAATAACATTTAGATGGGGCAATTCCCTTTGTTGTGTTTTTGCAGTGCTGACATAGGAATGAAACCTCTGACTTGTTTTTCTTGTCATTGTTTTTCTTTATATATTTTTTTTTTTGTTTAAAATTGTCAAAATAGGACATGGAAGTAAATGATTTCTGAGGGACTTTTTTCTGTTAACATGACTGAAGCTGAAGTGGAGAACAAACCATCAGAGTAATTAGGCTGTCTGTAGTCAGTTAGTTGTAGTTAGTCTGTAATGAAGCACATTACTAAATGAACTGGGTTGAGCCAGAACAACAAAAGGCTGCCATCATTTAGAATTAGACTCTGCCTTATTGATCACCATGATCTAAATATTGGAATGCTCCTCCTCGGTTCTTTGTTTATTTGGCCAGATGATGGTGGATCATCTGGCTTTAACATTACTGTTTTTTGAAGGCTGTTAGCCCAGTGTTAAATTAATTTTATGACTGCAATGAATCTATTGATACCAAACATGTCATGTTATTTTACTGGAAAAGCTGTCTTTACCATAAGCTCTGTGACCCCCCTTGTAATATTTGAAGTTCTAAAGTTAGCACCAAATTAAAAGGTTGTCTGACAGCAAGGCTAAGCATTGAAAATATTCTTAATATGGTGTACACTTACAGATGTTGATTATTGTGTGACAAAATATATTTTTCTACTGACCCTGCCCAAAGCAGTGCATAGCTCTGCTTCTCTACTGTAGCTAGAAGAACCTCATACAACCCCATTTCAAAATACCACAGCTATACAATTTAAGGTTCCATATGTAAGATGCTGAGGCATTCTACATCATAATTTCATGTTGTAATCAGTTTTTATTGCTAATGAGCTGGTTGTAATACAGCTAAAAAAAACCCTTCCATGATGACTGTGAAGGACAAAAAATGACTACAGCATAAACAATTCACTGCAGAAATAATTAAATATTTGAATGAATATTGTATATTTATATATTAAGTTAGGATATTATCATCATCTAAATTCAAATCCTGAAATCATTTTAGGAGATGTGTTTCTGTAATGTCATCCTTAATCGAGATAAGACACAGACTTAAAAATGCCCCAGGTTCCAACCAACAACTGTACTACAAAAACTTCAAAATATAAGAAATATAACAAAATCTGAACTTTGAACTTGGTCTCCTGCTGCTCGCACTGCTTCTCTTCAGTGACATCTTTTTTTTTTTTTTGTCTTTGGACATGTGTGGGAACCAGAGCACCTGGAGAAAACCCACAAAACCTGATGTTATTTTACTCCTCCCTCCTCCTCTTCCACCTCTCTGGTTTCCTCAACCCCAACCTCCTCTTCCAGACAAAAGGTGGTATGTCCGTACAGCATCCTCCAAATTCTCAACGAAGTCGAAGAACGTGAATGTTAATTGGGTTTTGTAGCCTGTCACCTCTGTGAACTCATCTGGTGACCTCAGCCTATACCCTGGATTGTAGGGGTCATCATTCAGGCTGAAATATGCCAAGGAGTACATTCCAGCACTCAACAAGTCGTCTTCAGGTTGACCCAGCAGGTGTACTATAGATCTAATTAAATTATATGAACATTCTCTCGGTAAAAGCTCCCTACCAAAATACAAGAATGCCATAATGCATCCCACTCCCCACATATCAACTGCTTCTGTGAGAGGGAGGCCTAAGGTCACCTCTGGAGCCCGAAATGAAGAAGGCTGCATCATTGTTCCGATGCGCACTTTGCTCACTCGTCTGGTCAGACCAAAGTCAATAAGTTTGGTTTCCTGGTGGTTGACCAGTATTATATTGTCGGGCTTTAAATCAGTATGGAGGATACCAATGCTTTTTAAAGCGTCAAACGCAATGCTGTGTGTGTGTGTGTGTGTGTGTGTGTGTGTGTGTGTGTAGAGGGGTTACATGCAGCAAGTCCTGCAAGGCGAACCCACACAGCTAACCCTAAACTGAGTTACAAATCCAATCTCAAACTTAAACTGTTACAGTCCCCATCTTTCTGTCCACATGAAAAATACAGCACAAAAACACACAGACTATCATAGATTATTCCCCTGATTATTAACACACCCAACATATGTACTAACACCAGAAAGAGCCTGACACTAATCTTCTCTCAATCTGAAACCTCTCTGTTGTGATTTTGTGTTTGAAAGCATGTGTTAGTGCGTGTTATCCAGTGACTGTGCTGCATATGTGGAGCAGTAGGTCATCTTCTTATGAAGATTATCCATAAAGACGTTTTATCAGATTGACAAGTCTTAACCATAATGTGACTTTCTGTTTACAAACAGTGTTTACCCTGAGACATCTCCCTCTGAGTATTAACCTTTACAGTGCAGTAGGACAGGGTTGTTTGAAAGGTTGAGGAGTGAGAGTGTTTGCCTGTGTTTGTATGCATGGTAATAGAGTTTAATTACATAATCCAGCTATTTTCCCACAGCTGCTGTCCGATCGATGCACAGAGAAGTGGACTGCTCGTGGCTTGGGCTCAGCAGCAGTGCACGGGGTGTGTGTTCTGCAGTAAATGTGTGTGTGTAGTACTTTTTCACTCATACCCAAAGCAAACATTACAATCTCTGCAGCAGAACTGGCAGTGTTTTATCGTCCCAGACTAGAAATACCCCCATCTGTGTGTGTGTCTGTGTGTATATGCGCGTGTGTGTGTGTGTGTGTGTGTGTGTGTGTGTGTGTGTGTGTGCGGTCTGAATGGAGTACAGAAGTCCAGAGCTAACACTTTTCAGCGCGTCTTTTTATACGGTTGGCAGCAAACAGCAGCAAGTGCTTTGTGAATATCAGTGAGCCAAGACGCTGCAGCAGTACCTCTCCACACATCTCACTTGATTAAAGTGAGAAAATGGCACAAGCTCTGGGTAAAATTAGGTCACTTAGATTTTACAGATGGCCCTTGTTGCCAAGCATATTTTCCCAATTAAGGTTGATTAGGGAGGGAAATTCCCAGACAGCGTGAATTATTAAAAACGTTAAATGGAATCTGATCATGTGACATTGTATGGTGATGACACCCGACATCCCCAGATGGGCCCTGGAAAAATGAGCGGCTGGGACATCCGATTGGCTCAAACTGAAAAGCGAGTTTCCTCTTATTGTCTAAAGTCATCACAAACTGCAGAAAGAGGGGGAGGGGCGCATCACCAACACTGACTGATGGTATAGGAGTTTTTAAATTCTGAATTCACACTGGTGATTGCCTTGGTGATATAAATTTACATGAGCTCCAAATAAAATGACCACATGCTCCAAACTGAGAAAGTTTAAAGACAGGTTTTTATATCTAGCACTCAATGACAGGCAAACTTTTGGAGAAAAAAAAAAAAAGTCCACCCTTGGCACTGGGATTTGTTTGACTGCTGTTTTCTCCTGCAGCAAAAAGTTTTATCAGAAAACACTACCCCTGCAGTTACTGAGTGGGAGAAGGCGAGCTACCCGCAGCAACCACCACGACTCAAAATCACCTGGAAACCAGTAAACAATACTTAACTCAAGTGCCTGAGCATGAGAGACAAACACCGACATTCTGGAAACCCAAAGTGAAAACCAGCACATTCAAACTCAATTGAAGACCCTGACAACCCCTATGATTCAACTGCACAGGTGTTTTCACTTATTGTGCCTTGATTGGACCTCTTCTCAGGACTGTGTGGGAGTTTACAGGGCTGACATTTCCCCGACTGTCCTGTATTGTTGCAGCTTACATTCTTATCATTCTCATCATTCTCATTTGTATGTAGGCCATTTTCACAGCAGACATTTTGACCCGTCACAGCAGGAGAAGCACAGGTGTTATTGATGACATTAGGGATGACATTGTGGGAGCATCAGCATCAGGGCTGTCCACACCTGTGCTTATCGAGTTTGGTGACATCACATAATCACCAGCATAGCCCCGCCCATCTCTGACCTAAATAGGTCTAATTAGCCAATGAGTGAAAACACCTGTGTGCTCCACCCTCACTGTGCTCTAGATGAGCTCTTTCAAATACAAACTATCTGGTATTGAGGCTGCCTTGTATTCCATACAAAGACTACAGTGGGCGACTGGATAACAAACCTTCAGAGAGCAGACAGTGTTTGTTTGAAATAAAAACCTCCTCTCCTCTATTGTAAACAAAATAAATCAGGGTCAAGACAGTGGTGGCCTCTGAGACGGTAAACCATGTTTTCCATTAGCCCAGACGCTCCCCATTGCAAACAGGAAATGTACATGTTCAGCTGAAGGTTTTCTCCTTCGCTTCACATAGATTGAATTTTTTTTTTTTTTTTTTAAGCCTAGTGTCACTTGTGAACAGGCCCAGCCAATATTGCTGCCGGCGTTCACAGGTTATAAAATATGTGAAACTGTCCTTGAAGAGTTGCTGCTCTTTTTGTCTGTCTCTGCAGGAAGTTACTGTGTCCCAGGCTGGCTCGGAGCATCCCTTCAGCAGTCTGCTTTGCCATGCTGGGAGCCTGTCAGAGTAGCTCAGTGTCAAACGGCCCAGCCCCACTGAGTCAAGCTGACCATGAACTAGCCAGACCAGCCACACTGGCCTGATGTTTGGTGCCTTATGTTCACATTCTTGTTAGGTGCTAGAGAAGCGTTGCCAGTCTAGCCTGTTTGGAGAGTCAACAGATACCGTACAGCCCTAACACACACAGGCCAACTCAGACTTTGCTTATTATCTGCTTGTTTAGTAGACAACTCTTCGATTAAATGCAAATTGAGGGTAAACTGACCTCATTTTGTTGTATATAATATCTAATGGTATCACCTGATCTTCCTACATGAAGTCAATATTTAGCCTAATTAGGCTAACTTAAGTAATTATACAAGTCAGACCTGTAATGATTATTCCAGGTGTTGAATATTGTTCCCCATAAAAGCGCTGTTATCTAACTGGCACGTTATTATGAATGTTTTCTTAACATTTGATTCATATCATTGGGTTGGAAAGGAAACCAAATGGAAGGGGAAGCTTGGTAAACAATGCGTGTGTGTGTGTGTGTGTGAACCTGTATTGTTTCCATCCACCTGGACCAGGCAGGTGGTATTTTATCTAGCATGGAGGAAAAAAAATGCACGCCAAACGCCTTTCAAAAATCTGTCCATTTAACGCGGCCTTGCTCGTGGACAGGTGCACGCGCTTCGGTAAAGCAATATTTCACCTGGCAGAACTTGCTCTAACATTTTACCAACTTGAGGATAAGTCGCAGAAGTTCTTCCTGTAGGCAAAGCCAACTTAAAAGTTTCGCTTCTCATAAACTTTTAACATTAACTGTACATTTTTGTGCGCCGAATTGAGGAAGGCTTCCTTCTTTTTCGACCAAACGCTTGGCGCCACTTTTTTAACTCCTGTCACGTTTCAAAACACTCGGCAACATGAAAAGGTCTGAAGTTTGAATGGAGTTTGGCGTGCGGCGCTACCTCTCCTAGTGCTTACCTTGCCTGACAGTTTTCAACCTGACGGGACCTTTGCAGTTCTTTATCACGGTGTGTATGTCGTACAAGGGTAATCCCGAAATGGAGAGGTTCTCCACTTCCAGAAGTAGTTCCCCTTCATTTAATTTTCCACTTTGGTAGACCACGACATCCTCTTCAACTTGCCCGATGTAGGCGAACTCCCCGTTCTCCGCGCCGCCGCGCAGTTGCACATTCAAGTCACCGCGGGCATCTTTAGAGACGGAGGTCTCATTCACCCTGGAGGTCCAGTGGTTTTTCTTTAGCACGGGTTTGGACATTATGAACAGTTATGAGCCGACACCAAAACAGTCGAGCTCTGCCGCTGGGATGAGAAACACAGTCACAGCAGCGAACCTCCTCTTATAAAGTAGACTTGTATCCGAAAGGAGCGCAGCAAACTTTCTTTCTCTTCCACAGAAACATGAGTGCCTCTGACAGTGTGGTCCCGCCGCTCTGCCGGGGTGACAAAATCAAGCCATTCCTGTCGGCTCTGAAGTCACTCCTTATATTGTTTTCATCATTTCTCTTAACATCCCCTGAGGTTTAATGCTCCTTTATCGATGTCATCCTACATCTGCCGCGGTCCCACTCAGTGTCTCGTGTCCACTTCTTAAATCCTCTTAGTTGCTCTTTTAAACTCACTTTAAATGCTGTTTCTTTCTTTTCTCCAGTGAACAACAACCGCACTCGTTTCTCCGTGTCTGACCGTTGACTTTACCGATGGTTGTCACCGTGCTCGGCCCGTTTAACCAGGTACGACGCTCTCGTGTACTTGGCTGAGCTTCATTCCCAGTCTGGGCTCTGCTGTGTGGCGCTGGGAATGTGTTGCTGCTCGTGCTGCGTTCATGTGCTGTCGGACACGATAGGTTCACGTGAACGACCCAACAACGATGTGGAAGTAATATGGAGTTATTATTAGTAGGATATAATAAATCCTGACGTTTCCAAATTTAGACAAATATATTGCATGATATTATATGATGTGAGATATCATTGTTTGTTTGTCATACTAAATTACATATGACGCGAAGGGTCTTTTATTCTAACGAGATACGTTTTAATTTAAATGTCAACAATTTTATGTTATTGTTTTATTTTGAAATATTTGTAACTAATTTTAACTTCCGTAATTATTAATTACCTTTCTGAATGACAGCTGATACTAGCACAAATTTAACCATGTTTCTCAGCAGATCCATACTGCAAATGAAAAAATATAATTACAGCCTATAAACAATGCCTACTTAAAATACATACATTTTTTTAAATTATCCAAAAAACGGACAACATTAAGTAACTGATATATCAACTGAAATACGAATTATAATCACTACATGTGCTGTAATGAGTTATGGCAGTTTGAATACTGGAGTCTACACAGAGCACATGAAAGCAGCAATATTACAATGAGCGCATGCGTGCTGCTCAGCTCAGCTCAATTTTGGGTGTACCTTTATCATAGAAGAGCTCTTTACTTCCCTGAGTTAGAGACTTGTGTTATTTTCTGTTTATTTCACCCAGTTCAAATAATTATGTTGACTCAGCTTTCCTACTGAGAGTTTTGTCAAGGAACTGTCATTATCTGAGCTGATACTCAAAGAAAATGAGTTGACAAGATAAGATAATTCTGACTGGAATGTTAATTTGATAGTGATCTAGTCTGTCACAGTTTATACATGTGACCCTGCCTGTCAGTATTCCTGTGTTTCAGGTTAGACAGGTGGTACACCATGCTTTTATGTGTGGGTGAAACCTCCCCTCTCTGTTCAGACACTCCTACAGTCTGTGTTTGCCCCTAACACAGAAATACAAAGATATATGTTGAATCTCTATATTATACCTACTACTCATATTTTGTGAATCAAACATGCTTCAGAAGGCACAGATTTGATTTCTTTTTTTCCAGCAACAGAATTTCAGATCTACACAGAAGACTTGAAAAATAGAAAATGCCATAGTTGTAAAGGATGTTTATAATCCAAGAAATTACTAAGTCAAAATGTTAAAGACAATGACGTAAATGGACAATCAGCTAGATAGACAGTGGGCTTTGGCAGGATGGATGAATACACTTCTTGATGGGATCAGATGGGCCAGGCTTCTCACCTAGGGAACAGCAGATGAGCTTTTCCCAACCTAAAAATAACAGTGAAAGTACTCTAGGTCTCATGGGAGTAAAAACCATTGGCCTGGATGGGACAGGAAATAGTAAGTGCACTTTTAAGCTGGAAAGGTACAGCTTCCCTATTTTCATCCTTTATCAGCTGCTCATACATCAAATGTAAGTTTAATATGAGTTCGTTGCAGTTTCCTCTGAGAGAAATTCTCTTTGCGGGCAATTGATGAACAATAAACACGAATATAGAAAAGTGCTTAAAAGAGCGCAAGACACAAGTGTGATAAATTATGGACATCTTCATCTACAGAGCACCATTAAACTAAACAGCACCAACACTGCGCTTCTAACTATCCTATAAAAAATACATTAACCAGAGGTAAGCTATTAAATAGTACAAGAAACAAAAGAGCTCCTTACCCTATGGGAGTGATCTTCCAGTGGTGTGAACTCCCTGAAAAACAACTTAGTGAAGGAAGAGTGGGTGATGGATATAAATGCCCCGTGCATCTCATGTTTCGATGAGGCAGCACAAATCAGAAGCAGTAGTTAGCAGTAGTAGTTTGCTAAAGAGCAAAGTTATTTGTTGTTGTTGTTGTTTTTAGCCACATTTTTAACCACACTTTTCACATCTTGTCATTGTCTTCAAGGGTCACCATAAAATTTTGCATGAAAAAATTCATGTCCAGCACAAGTCAAATTATAATAACTTTGGCGATGTATCTATTTGTCCAATATGCTGTTTTTATGACCAAGACCTGCAAAACAAAAGTCACTCCCAACATCCTCAGCTATACTTTGTGTTTAATGCTAGTTAGCATGGTAACATGCTAAAATAAGATGTTGCATATGGTAAACAAGCCTGCTGATCATAAGCACATTAACATTGGCATTGTGAGCATGTTAGCATGCTGACATTAACATTTAGCTCAAAGCACTCCTGTGTATAGAAATGTTAGCATGGCTGTAGACTGGTAGGGCAGGGGGGTTTAGACTTGAGGACTGGGTTTGATTTGTGTGTGTTTGAATGTAATTTGTGTCAATCACTTCAATCGTGACTTCCAGTGGGGGAGGGGAGGGTTGTACAGCTCCTCTGCCAGCTTCTTGTCATACAGTGTCGCCCAAATCAAATCAACAGAAGCAGGCACACTGCCACAGGCCCAAAACTTCCTATTCCTTTCCCAGCCATCTATCAGTCTGCATGTGTGTGTGTCAGTATTTTCGTGCTAGCATTTGCTGCCTCTCTATATCTCACTGTCATCTTCTCTTTGTCTTCTATTGTCTCGCACACTTTAAACATGTAAATCTCTGCATGTGTATTCAAACATTAAATATGCACCCAGACTCAGCTGCATGTTGTGTTTTATCCACATGATTCGAATCGAACTGCATGCAGTATGTACTCAATCACGGCATGGTGCACAGCGTGTAGTGGATGTTTACATTACAGTCAAAAGGCCATCTTTTTACAACCGTGCATTGAAGTTTATACATCATCTCCATTGTCACACATACAATACTATATGGCTTCTACATATTGAGTTCTGAGTTCAATATGTAGAACTTGTAATCAATGTCAATGTTATATAGAAAAGTCAGGACCTTGTGGTGCATTAAAGCAGCGCTTTCAGATTATCACTTTTTCTGCCATTGTGCCGCTGTGTTATGACAGCATATGTAATGAGGAAGACGTGGATAAGAATGGTTTGTTTATCATAAACTATTATTAGCCACCATTTCCATTCACTCTTCTTGATGAGCCTGGTGGCGCGGCTGACAAGTAATGACAGAGTGAACTTAATGGCCAACAGTGATAATGTAGCCTTCAAATCTGACAGCTGCGCGCGTGTGACTTTGGTGCTACACTCTGGCAGTCCTCCTCCATTAGTAGCTCTCATGAAGTACACAGTGACTGACCCATCCATCACTTCTGATTTCAAGTTATGTAAAGGGATATAAGCATTATAGACAGGGCATCTGTCCCAGTATTCACACCTTCAGTATTGAAGTAGTTAAGAGCCTGCTTGTGTGATGTATTTTTACTATTAGTCCACAAATTGGCTGTCAAGATTGCAAACATGAGGAAGACTTTCAAAACACACGGGACATGCGTGCTTAATGAGGAAATCTTGACACTCACACAAACACATGACTGTTTTGATCAGACACTCAGATGATTTTATTTTTGATTTTTCCATAAATTATGATAAGTACATAAAACACACACACAACAGAAAAACACACAAAGAAGGAGCTACACAAGTATTATATAAAGTATTTACAAGCAAATATTAAGTGCCAATTAGCAAATATTAGCATGCTAGGTCACTAAAATAAGAAAGTGAAAATGGTAAACACCTGCTGTACCTGCTAACATCAGCATTTTAACATTGTCACTGTGAGCATTTCAGCATGCTGACAATAGCATTTAGATCAAAGCCCCCTGTGCCTAAACGCAGCCTAAGATTGTGGCTGGAAACTCTTAATTATGGTTTTACAATACTGTCCATTCATGCTCAATCCAGCATGCATTTGAGAACTTATTTGAGAACATGAAAAGTTATTTGTGTTTGTTGATTGCCAGTCAATGAATGAGCTGTTACTGTAGGTGGCTTAATAATTGCAGCACTTCACAAAAGAAACAAGAACGAAAACACGGTGGTGTGAGAGAGAGAGAGAGAGAGAGATGGAAAAAGAAAAAGAAAGAAAGAATGAGAAAGTGAGAATGATAAAAATAACACTTGAAATGTGGCTGTCATAAATGTAGCAACAAAGAGCACTGTATAATGTGATGTTGCCTGACACGCTGACCTTTTAACACATCCTTCCTGGAAAGAACCTCATTCCTTATGATACAAGTAATACCTCAACGCTTCCTTCTCTTTGGAAATTTCCACAGCTTTCCCTCTTTCACATCTCAATCTTTAATGTTTTTGCTATCCTTGCAGTTTTTCTGTATGTCAAATAACTTGCAGTTAAATTTGTATAAATATTTAACTGAACTTCATATTTCTTATTAATTCTTCAAGATGCTCTAATGGCTTAATGTAGTCATGCAACACCAAAAGTCTGTACTTTTTTTTTTTTTTTTAGTGTATGTATATCCCAGCACATGATTTGATGAATGATCAGACTATTGCAAGCCATCGTTGCACCATCTTCTACATCCGGATACACAAAATGTGTTTTTTGATGGCTGAAACTTTAACAGTGCTGTGCATATGTCTGTGTATAATCCTATGCAACCTGCAGGCTACACATAACCTTGTATTATCTGTGGCGTGACATTGCACTTATGCATTGTTTTGCACATCTGAAAGGCAGCATGTGCATCATTCATAAGTCATTAAAACCACATGAACTTTCTATATCTGTGGCCTTTTGGCGCATCATAGGATAACTCCCTGAGTGGCCTCTCACATTGTACAACAAAGGAATTTTGCCCGAGTCATGTTCGCTGACCCATGATTTATGTCTGCTCGTCACTTAACACAAGCTCTGTAAATGAGGATGAGGATGGTCGTTTCTGTGCTTCAGATATCGCTTTAATCTACTTTACCTCTGTGCGCTTAATGCCTCGTTCATCGTAATATCCACAAAGCGTAAGAAGCAAAGACGGAGAGAGCGGGAAAAGAGTGAAATCCTTCTTTTAACTAAAGCAGTGCTGCAAAGCTCAGTGTAGCCCTGGAAGATTAAGGATGAATGGCTCAGCACAGAAAGGCCATTAGATTATGTGACGGGCTTGTGGAGAGATGTCACATCACAGCCAATGACAGGACGGGGCTTCATAACAGACTAATGAGGCACCTGGTATAATTAGGATTCTGCTTTACTGTAACTGCTCTAGAGTACAGTACTAAAGTGTTCAGTTTTTAAATCTGAACCATGAGTGAGCAACAGAAGACTGAGCTCTTTAACTAAGAGCCAAGACAGGAATGGGACATTGAGTGAATTACACACATTATTCAGCATATTTAACTGCCTAAATTCACGTCAGCACATTCTTAAACCTGGCCGTGATCCCAAGCAATAAAACATCAGCTGGATCTGGATGCTGCAAATGTTTGACTTTCCTGTAATATAGCACAGAACAGCCTGTCCTGCTCTTTGGCTTTTCTCATTAGTTGAAAAATAATTCATGAATCTTTATAGATTCCACCATCAGACAACATGGAAGCAGTGTACGTTTGCTCCGTTGCTACAACAAACACATCTCTGCTTAATCACTTAGGACTACACACAAGTGAGACACACAAACGAGAGTGAATTGACAAATGAGCATTTTCTGTGTCCTTCTGGATACAAGAAACCTCACTCACTGTCATCGTGAAACTCTCAGCACATCTCACAGCACCACTGCCGGCTCTGATGATGCCGTTAGACTTGTGACATATGGGTCATCATGTCAGGAACACAGTGAATTGCCCTCCGAAGCTCCTCCCATCAGTGAGAACCCAGAGGGGATCATCTCCTTTTTTGGACTGGCAGCTGAGCAGAGTTAAGTATCCTTTTTTATCTGCATTTTGAAGCCCTTAGGGAGAGATTTACTGTATTTAGATGAAGACTGTTAGACATTTGTCTATTTACATAACAACTAAGAAGTTTTACTTTTTGCCCTGGTTTTTCCTGTTTCTACAAAACGCATGCAGTTATCCTCCAGAAGCCACATAGGCCTAGTGTTTATTTTACCCTCTACTTACACTGATATATCATCACACATGGACATACATTTTTGATGAACCCTGATGTTACATGTAGTTGTATTTAGGCATACCAGTATAGAATTACAATCACATTTTGCGTATGCAATTAGCCTTTCAACGATCAATTATTAGTTATCTTCGCAAAACAGCTTCACAAAACAGCGGCTTCTATAGATATGAAGCTTCCTAAAGGATCAAAATGTCCCTTCATAGCAAGCACTGTCATAGCTGATAGGTAATGAATATAGAGGACCACTAAAATGTCAACAATAATTACCGTGTGTAATACAAAAGAGGTCATCCGTGCTGACGAGCTCTCAGAGAATTATCACCCAACGTAAAAAGTGATGATATGTTAGTGTTGTGTTCAAAGCTTGTTGCTGCTGTCACTGATGCTGATTGTTCGGTTCCCGCCGTGTCGAGGACAAAGTGTGCGCAAAGAGAAGGATGGCTGGTAGTTGGTTGTGTGAGGGCTTACCGCCAGTTAGCAACAGCAGTTAGCACCGACCGCGTGTAGTCAGCCCAGTTGCCATCAGTAGACATTCATGTTCAAGTTTTTTTGTTGTTGATCGTTCTGAAGTTGAACGTAACAGGCATTCCGTTCTCAAGGCCAAAGCCTTGAAAAAGTTTACTCCGGTGTTGGATTTCTCACTCTCACAGTTTTTCAGCTCCAAAATCTTTCATGGATGTTGCTACCCAGAAGCCTTATCACACCAGGTTAATTAATAAGCCCTGCCCACTACCAACTAGATAAAGAGAAAGAATGAACTCCTAATGTGCCTACACTAAGTGCAAGTGACCAAAAAAATCAGTTATTACAGGTTTAAAGCAAAATATAACTCAGATTCTGAATATGTATTAAATATAAAATATATTAGAACATTTTACATCATAATTAAAGGTGCCATATGTAAGATTCTGCTGCTTTTATGTATTAATCTTGCTAACTGATGGGCAGGTTGCAAGATAACTTCAAAATGACATGACTTGCTTTGTTGCTTATAAACCTGTGGACTGATTTCAATGTAAAGAACTCCAGGAAAACCCAAAAGGATATGATTAATGTAATGTACGTCTCTGTATACCTTCTCTCTCCATCCCTCTGCGACACTAGCTAATGTTAGGTTTGAAATGGAGTCTGTAAAAGTCAACAAAAACCTGCACCAACTACAACACCCCACAGCGTCAGTCTGGTGTTGGTTTCTTTATGGCCTTGGCTGATGGGGTTATTTGCAAACAGCAACCAAGTTAGTATCATGAAGCCAATGATCCAAATAAAATAAAGGAACATTACAGTAATGTTATTCCAAATAAATAAATGATATATAATCATTTCCAGCATTCAGTATTCATTCAGTGTTCAGTCTCATGTGTGTCACTTTTGGCCAATGCCCATGATGACGCTCGCTGGCTGCTATGGAGTGTGGACTGCTGACTGTAGTTCACTTGACGCCCATAGGTGTCATTAAGGGTTTTCTCAATGCTACAGAACCTTTGAGAGCCCCGCTATATGACTAAATGTGAGAACTGTTATTGCCCTAATACACGCCACACAAGGCTATCAAACAGAAGAAGTGCTACATTGCAATTTAGAGCTTTCACCTCCTGTTTTGAATTCGAACATCTCAGTCAGGAAGACCTTGGAAAGGGAGGAAAAAGAAAAGGAGATGATGATGATACATGATGATTTGCCGAGTATGACTGGGTTAGGTCACGTGTGCCATGTTAAAGCATAACTGAATAATTCAAAGCAACACAACACAAGGTCTGAACGGACTATGGATTTTCTTAGTGTTCTGCTACAGACTCCCACGCCAGCTCCACAACCACACTGCCTGGAATAAAACAGAAGCAAGTCAAGTGGACATTTTAAGGTTAGAGCCCAGCTACAGTACAAGCTACAAGCTGATGATGTACCTCACTTGACATTTTTCCATGTTCTTGTATGTTTTAACAGGAAATTTGAGAGGAACAACCTCTAAAGTACCATACTGTACTGCTGTCATTTAAAAAAAGATGACGATCAATCCTCACCGCTCCTTCTTTGAGTATGTTCTCAGCACAAAAAAAGACACCACAAGAGGCATGAATTAATAAAAAGACCAAATGAACGGGCTGTGAATGGGACAGTGTGCTGTATTCACAGATGGATGGTTCATGTTAAGAACATACGAGATGCCCAGCTGACCTTCTGTACTCTCCATCTTGCCTTAAGCAACTGCTTTGCATTTTCTCCTGATTTCAGATGTGATTACTTGGAGATGCTTGGCCAGGCCACAAGAGATGCCACTTACTCTCCTCCACTTCTTTCTCTCTGTACTGTGTCTCTACAGTAGGTTCTCTACACAGCAGTGTGTTTCGAACTATCACAGCTAAAGAAGACTGCTCTGAAGGAATAGCTTTCTGAAAGTTTTCACACGCAGCAAGAATATCGTTTAAAGGATCCAGCAACTTTTTTTGTTCATTTAATCAAAAACCTCTCAAATTTTCTGTTTTTATTCTGAAGGCTGGAGGTGTATGCCATTGTTCCTATTAAGACATCACATAATTTAGTGTAGTTCATTCCACAGTGGCGACCTTTTCGTAGAACAAGCAGCTCTGTAATGGTGCAGGCAGACTGGATTTTGCTCCTTATTCATTTCTATGAGGAACAGGACAAGGAGTACACTCAAAGACATCTTGACCTCCCTCAACACACATGCTGAAGTCCCTTACACTCATCGTTTTCAAGTGTCTTGTATAAAATCCAGATGAGATTTAAGAAACTTTCATTTACACTCATCCACATGCATCTGTGCTGGCCAGATGACAAAACTGATTGCAATCTTTCTTTGTTTTCCCAGGTTACTTGCAAATCACAATCAGCCCTCGTAAATACCAAAAGCAGAAGATAAATAACGTCTGCACGACAAGTTGTATTTCTGAGCTATGAGCAAGACTAAGGTTTTCTCATTCAGTGTACTGGTTTGAGAGAAGAAAAGGAGAAAAAAAATCACTGTAATTTAAGTGTAACTTTGGCTTCTGTTATCAAAAGAACAGAGGAGATAGACCGTGAATGTTTGAACAATATCAGACTGTTCACTGACACTGTAGGAGGAGTAATGATTACGTATGCATCTTGAGATGAATGAAATTACACATTTTCGACATCTGGCAAAAATATGTGTCCAACCTCATCACAAGGTCAGGTCTCTGTGTGAAAAGTACAATGTTCTAACTTTGGCAGATTAGTTTGTTTTCACAGGACATCGTAGTGTGACTCGTTGTAAGAGGTTGATGGAGAAAATAAGTTTTTGACAGCTTTCAATCTTGTTTTTGATCTCTGGTGGTTGAGGATCTCACCTTGCTGCAGTGATGCAGACGTGTACTCAAGGTGTTTTGTGTAATCTCTGACATCACCGTTTCGGTGTGGTTAAAGGTTCAGCAGAGGGACACTACTGGCCACACCCATCCTTTAGTTGTGGTCAACAGGCAGGAAGAAACTTTTAAAAAGTTTACGAGGAGCTTCTATTGCTACCTGAAAGATGCTACTGCATTTGTTGCCCTTGAGTGCTATGCATGTTTGATGTACTAAAGTATTTACTGTTTTCACCTGGGCTCACCATGTGCCAGCACTCACAGACAGTGTCCCTGACGGTGACTTCAAAGCACCTCTCCAGCGGCCTTTTCTAAGTGTCAGCCTTGAAATACCTGTCATGCTGTCACGCAGTGGAAACAAGACGGCTATTGTGTACAGGTGCTCCTTTGTTTGCTTGGGCTAGCTGGGTTGCTTGGCATGACGAATGAGCAAAGCACACAATGGGGGGTGGGCGGGGGTGATGGGCGGAAGGGTACTAGTGGCCTTGGCAAATTCCTCACCACATCAGGCGTGACCCCCCCCCCCCCCCTTCTCTGATGCACTGTTTGGATTTGATGGGAACTTAGAGATTATAGTGACTGATGTTTTCAAATACATTTTGAACATTATACACTGCGAGGTAACGTAACTGCCCTACTGATTTCACATTTCACTAATGTTTGTGCAACATTTCAGTATCAGCTTTCTTGCAAAATGTAACAGATATTCTGCTTGTGATGAAGTTTTTTTGTGACATAAATCTGTAAATGTCATACTGCTGTCCTGTAGCCCCTTCCCTCAGCTTGTGGACACACACACACACTCACAGCAACACACACAAATGCTTTTTGTAGCGTCCCTGCAGACTTAACAGGGAAACCAGTGGAATCTGGATGGTATCCAAAACACACTAAAAGCAGCGGTCACTATATTTTCTTCATTCAGTATGTTGCTGATGGTAATTTCCTGTGGTTGGACCACAAGGCTTTATATCAGAAGGGTCAGGGTAATCTTTACTAGAAACTCTGCATATAAATATGACTTTTGTTGTTTTCTCAGTGGTATGCTCTCAGAGTTTTCACACTGAGATAAAAAAAACACAAAAAAACATTTCGGTGTCCTATTAAAGCACATAGACCTCTTTTATTTTTCCATATAAGTGACGTAGACTGATTGGTAAGAAGGACAGGGTCGTGAATGAAAACATTCGTCCTGGGTTATGAGGATTTCCAAATTGGCGTGATTTCTGCCACGGCGGAAAGCAGGTTTTGCCTGAGTGCATATTAAACTCTAGCGGAGGAAGCATATGTCAGATTGCAGGTGGTTCCTCTCTCACTAACTCAAGCAGAATGGCCTCGCTCCATCAAACAGCTAACAAAGAGCTTTGTTCCACAGCAATGGAAACCGATATAGTACAGCTACATCTGTTCTGTGCGAGGTGAAAGAGCCACAATTTTCTATGATTTATCAAGTGTGCTCCGTGTCGGAGGGGTTGATCACAATCTGAGTGACACTGATACCTTGTGTTGACGTGATTGTACTTGATGACTGTATGCATGAAATCAGTTTTGAAAAGTTATATAAGTATGCTGTGAGAGTGATTGTAGAGAAAAATGATGAAGTTCACCGTATAACTCGCTGAACATGTATCATGTGACTTGTATGCACTTTTATGCAAACATTTATTTTGCTGAAAAAGACATGAACTGAAACTCTTATATTAGATTTGTTAAAGAAAGCACATGTGAACAATAGACACACACTGGGTGCCTGCACAAGCCAACACTTACATGCATAATACACACTCATGTTCACAAAGGCCCTTTATAGTCCAACAGAGGAAACTGACAACAGGCAAGCAGCTACATCAACAGATTTGCAAACAGAAATGCACATAGTAAATAAATGATAAGACAGAAAGCATAAACAGAGGCAGGCAGATGAATGCATCAGCAGACCAACAGCGCCCTGGCTCTGCTCACAGCCAGCTGACCTGCCTGCAGCAGCTTGTTGCACTCATCCTCGGTCTGCAGTGCAGCACAGAGCCAGGCTTTGTGCTTGACCCAACGCTGATTAGAGGAGGGTGGAGTCAACATGAAAAAAAAGTTGCTGTCCTGGGTTCACCGTCTGGGGCACTATGTTTGTTGTTGTTGATATGGATGATCATGATGATTATGAAGCTATGTGCCGCTGTCTCCAAACAGAACAGGAAGTGCCTGGCAGTGGCGCCACCTTGCGAGTCAGATATGCATAATATACTTCTAAATTTTGGTAAAAATAAGTATGATATTTTATATTAGCATTTAAATCAATATTGTACATTTGTACATGTAGGGTGACACTGGCAGCTGAGATATGTGTCATGTGGCAGTGATTTGATCTGGGTCAAAAACAGAAACGGTCATATATTTCAATCTGTATCAGTATTAGCAATCAGTATCAGTTGTACATACAGAAGAGGTTGGGGTAAATAACAGGCGGACTAATACATAAGATCTTATGTTATATTATAATACAGTCACTAAACTAAAGGGGGTACAGGGGATATGACGCCACTGGTAGGCGGCCAGATGAAACACATGCCTATCTCAAATAAAATGATGTTTTTCTCTTGGTTTAAACATTATTGGAAGCATCATGTAAGCAACACTCAACACTCAACAAAATAATTAACATAGTGTAGGTTCTGTTATGTAAAACATGATGTAATGCTTTAATTTATTTTTCTTAAGTGGTAATTATTAAGAAGTAAAAGTACTCCCCAGAGCTGAGGGGAACTGCAGAGCAGGGTGAGAATTCTTTGTAGGTTCGACATCATTTGCAACATTTGAGCCAGTGTTAAAACTGATTAGTGCAGCTTTATATATAGACAACACATTTTGTATTTACAGTATTGTCTTCAACTTTAACCTGTATAAACAGTATATCTGTATAAATACAGCTTAAAAACAGTGTATGCTGTCTTTAATGTTTGCATAATTTAACATATCTACTGAAGGAAGTGGTAAAGTTCTCAACAGGGCCTTCCACACAATAAAACTTTGCTTCTTCTGCTACCCCCTCTTTGAATGAAGCCTTGGCAGAAGTCCATGAGATGTAGGGGGAAGATTGAACGAATTGTACCCCTGAGGGAGTGGCTGTGGGCTGGTAAGGCGAGGGCCACATGACAAGGGAGTGCCGGGTTGATACTATGCTCCAGTTATGTATGTCGAGGCTGTATAAGGTTTCACATGGAGAGGCAGGGAACTAGCCTGGGAGAACGTTCAACTGCAGGGAAGTGAGCAGTCAGGAAGTGAATAATAATTCAAAACAGAGCTCCAACAAAAGAGGGCCTTCAAATGTGTTGACTTTAAAGCATATCATTTATCCATGCATTCATGGTATCCCTATGGAAAATATATAGGCGCATAAAAAATATGAAAAGGTCATGTGTGAGCTTTGAAATGGAAACAGTGCATTGAACATTATTTCAGGGGGAAATGTGACTGTTTGGATTATACTGGACATATAGCTATGGAGCTGAGAAGTGGATTATGGTGTAGGAGTGACATTGCAGACATTTTAATACTTTTTGTCACAACTGGACTGACGAATTCAAGCTGACCACAGCTGCTGTGTACCATAAAGAAGGCTACAAATGTTTCAAACCTCTTTTCAAGCTTATATGAGGCTGACACTCAGAAGAGTGATTATAAGTAGAGGGCCTTTTAGGCCAGTTGCCAAAATATCAAAAGCTGTGCTCTAATAGACATTACAGAGGTTATGTAAATTGGGTAGTATCATATCTGATGAATCATTAAACATGGTTGGGCCTCTATTTACAGAATATGGCAGAAATGGAATATAATGTCCATACCTATGTTTTAATGAACATACGATCACCTGGAAATAAGAATCATTGTGTTTTTAATACCTTAGACTGACGGCGAGGTGCTGCAAAGTCATTTATGCCCACTTTGACACGGCCGTGTCTGAACATTTTATGCTTTGCTTTTTGAAAAGATTTAAAGTTTATAGAGCTTTGTAATGGATTCTAACCAGAGACATGCACACGCATACTTGTGCCAAAGCACACACACACACCCATAAATGCAAAACTCACGCTAACTACGCACACACAATCTTCTTTCTTGTTAGGCTTTTTGTAAAACTCTGGAAACAAAGGGATCCAAGTGAGTGAGCAGTCAGTAAAGCGTGAGCGGTTTCGTAGGTTGTGAGAAGTCAGTTGTTGTCTGTGCTGAGCAGGATCGTCTGCTCTGACTGCTGTGTGCTGTGTTTACTGTCCTCAGCAGGAAGCTGCCTCACTCAGAGGCTCACTCTGTGCCATGGGCTCCAAAGCTGCAGGTCTTCATTGGCTTTTCACTGTGATCCAATGTGGCACTCCTGCTGCACTGACTCAGGCGTGCATTGTACAGCGTGTGTATGTGTGTGTGTGTGTGTGTGTGTGTGTGTGTGTGTGTGTGAGACTGGCCTTGTATATTCATCTAAAAGGAAAGGGTAGCGTGTAAATTTTCACGTACACAGGAAGAGAATGGCTCTGGCTATGTGTAGTACTTGCTTGAATATAAATATGCACAGGCAGGATGTGCGTGTATGTGTGACTGCAGTGTGCTGCAGTGTGTATGAGTTGTTTAGGCCAAGGTTCTTTATCATGACAATGTGAGAAAGTGCATTATCACCATAAGGCAAGTTATCGTGCCTGAGTCATTTCTTAAAGCAACAGTACCCTTAGTATCAGCTTTGGGATCCTTCGGGATGAAATGTATGTAAACTGGAGTCAAGTCAGCTCCAACGGCACACTAACCCAGAAGATGGTCTATAGATGCTAAAGACCATTATAGTTTTAAAGCCACTCGAAATCTAGACCCAACAACGCCTTCTAAATATTTAATTTAGGCTCTTATGTACATAATAGCAAAAATATAAAAAGTGAATGAACTAGTTTCCAGATTTGAAATACATAAATGATAAAAAAATACATTTTTGTAAACTTTCCTGATATTGGGTTTGAATTGGGCATGATGATTGTGCCATTTTTATGTAACTAATTCTGCAATTGGGGTGGTTCGGTGCCTTGCTCAAAGAGGTCAACTGGCTCTCCAGCTACCAGTCCACCTTCCATATTTTTCAAGCCCATGCTGGATTTGAACTGGCCACCCTCTGGTTCCCAAACCAAGTCTCTATGGACTGAGCTACTGCCACCCCCATTCCTCATCTCTCTCTCCCCACATTCCTGTCACTCTTCAACTGTCTCTGTCAAATAAAAGCTTGAAAAGGTCAAAAAAATATATCTAAAAAAAAAAAAAATGGAAAAGAAGTCTGGTCTAGTGGCTTTTAAGAGTTTCCCTGTCTTGCTTTCCCTAAAACTAATTTTGGCTCCAGGTGTAGGGGTGCAGATTTGTTGAATTCAGTATTGACTTTTGCATGAAGGTGTGAGAGAGCGATAGAGTTGAGTTACTTAATTAAAGCACAACATCTCTTGTGGCTGCATTATAAACTCTACAGAAATATTTTATGGAGAAATAGGTATCTCATCATCTCCTTTTCACTGGGTTAGGGTTAGGGTTTTATGATTTTATGTTTTTTAAGTTCATTTGTAGCTATGCTGAAAATATTTTGACATGACCCAAGGTCATCTGTGTTTGACCTGCTATCACAGGAAGTAAGAAAAATACTTCATCCGATAATAATGAACTGTACATAGACGGAATGCCATTCATATCTTTCACAACCATTGTAAACGGTATGAAAGATATGAGGTTGTAGACGCATTTTTCTGAACAAAGTAACTCAAATAATACGTGACAGAAACTTTGTACCTGCATGTGTTTACCAAGAGAAGACTTCCCGGTGCTGATGCATAATTGTGCATATATAAGAGAGTATTAAAGCTGCACAAATCAGTATTTTTAGATTAACAATGGATCAAGTGACTACAGGTAATGTGGAAAGGGTTGCTCAAGGAGACAAACACAGAGGATTTTTGTTCGCCTCAGCTCTACAGAGCAAAATGAATCAGTTATTTCAGCTTTGAAGCACTGTAAGGTGTAACTCAATTGATATATTGATATATATATTCTCAAACACGACAAGGTTATCTTTTCACTCTCAATGGATTATTCACCTTTTTAGCTGCTTAGAAAATGATATCCATAACCTGAGAGGCTCCAGCGCCACCTGAATTTTAACACTTGTTGGATAGAGTGAATGACTGAACATTCCAAGCAGAACAAATCTAAACTTTCAACACCCATATTGTGAGACCGCTACTGCCTCCAGACAAAACAGCAATCTCACTGATGCCTTTGCACTCGGTCCCCTGCCATTGCAGCTTACACATATCGATCTCCATAAACATGCTCATAAAATACCTTTAACACCTCTCGGCCCTGAGGCTTACATAGTGCCACTGGGGCCGGGAAGCAGATATTATGTGGTTTATCTAATAACCTCTTGACAGCATCTCTCTCTCTCTCTCTCTCTCTCTCTCTCTCTCTCTCTCTCTCTCTCTCTCTCTCTCTCTCTCTCTCTCTCTCTCTAGATGAGTGGTCAGTACTCACATCCCCACAGTGCCTCCTCTCTGATTTACTAGTTGTTTCTCTCTGTTTTAGCCCCATCCTCCCACCATCAGTATTACAGTGACGGCTCAACATATGGGCAAATAAATGCACTTTGTCACCATTACTGATATTAATCCTTCTGACATGTACACACACACACACACACACACACACACATGCATACACAGGCACTCCACCCTTGAGTGAACAAGGTAGGGCGGAGGCAGTGAAAGACAAACAACAGAACCATAATGGATGTGTGTGGAGGGCTAGTGTGTGTGATCACTATTCACTGGGGCTACTGTGTAAATGGACAGTGTGTGCATGTGTGTGTGTGTGTGTGCGTGTGTGTGTGTGTGTGTGTGTGTGTGTGTGTGTGTGTGTGTGTGTGTGTGTGAGCGCGTGTGCATGTATTCACTGTGAGTAGTAATTTTATGTCTTTCTGTAAACGAGTGGACCTGCTGCTGTGTTTCTGTGACTACCCACCACTAACCAAAAAGGCTTTGCATTCAAATGTGTTCTGTGCATTCTGTTATTCATTACACAGAATTATTTCACAGACAGTGGATGGACTGTGTATGCATAAAGGAAGCAAGTAAGCAACTGATATTCCCAAGTGTTAGTGGACACTCTAGAGAAGCAAAGTAAATGAGATCCCTGAGGACTGTGTTTACTGCGAGACATGGTCATCTTTGTGGATGTTCACAGTGCACAACAATTCCTCTGTGATATGGAAACAATTTGAATACAAGGGTTCATACAGTGTATGGTATGGCCAGGTAAATATGTGAGTGTATGTTGGGCTCATTCATTTTTATGAATGCCAGCTTTCACTGCATATCATTAAAATAAAACATGTTGCACCTCACACTCTTGTGTTGAGCTTAGATTTTACTAAATATTTGAAACCAGTTTCAGGTGTAAGCTGCTATGTAGCTAACTGTACCAGCACTAACATTAGATGCTATTATATGAGCTAATTTAAAGGGTGAAAGAAGTAATGGGATATGGCCAACGCATATGACGTGACACACAATAAATTGTTTTTAAATAATAATGAAAACTTCATTTTTAACCATATTCATAGTACTGATTATATAAATAAAATGGACTATCTCGTTTTGATTAGTATTGTGCACATTTTAAATATTCTGCATTTGCACATTACCTGAACCCTTTCTATGTTTAAAACATATCGTATATATATATTTATATTGTTTTTATATTTGTTATATTTTATTGTTTTTTTTTAAATTTATCTTATATTTTTACTTAATGTTTGTTATGCACCAATAACATCAAGAGAAATTTCTAGCATGTGCAAACCCACTTGGCAATAAACCCGATTTTCATAAATAAATCAAGGTCATGTTCACATTGACAAAAAAAAATAGCTGTTCAATTAATTGTTTATATTGTTCATTTTGGAGGTTATGTTACAATCTATAATGCTACAGAGTCTTCCTGTGTACATAGTTGATTCCTTTTGATTGGACGGCACTGCAGATGTTTCTGCAACTAATGTGCATAAAAAGTCAATAATAGCTACATGCCTTCAGGGATGTCCGAATTACTTTCTGGGAGGCGGTACTGTAAATATTGGGACATGCACAGGGTTTGATTGGAAACAACAGAGCAAACACAAGATGGTAGTGGTGTCCTATTTAGTAAATCACAAGTGGCTAGTAAAATCCTAAAAAAAGGGCTTAACACACATCGGTTATTAATAAATTTAATGAAATGTGCACTTTAACAAGTTAGAAACTCATTCAAAACTTTATTCAGTTCTTTACACAAACTTAGTGATGGATTTTAGGAATAGCTGCTGCAACCCATTAATTGTTGTGCAAGAATGAGATACTGCAGAAAAACAAACCCTGTGATTGCTTCAAGTACAAAATTAAAGTGCTGCCATCTGCTGCTACACAATGCACAGTGTAAAAGAGTAATCATATGCTGATATCTAAAGAAATTCTCTGGCTGGATAACTCCCCAATCCAATAGCTATTATGCTGCCTTATTTTGAAGACAAGTTATCCCAAACCCCAACAGCACTCTCTCAAGTGGAAATACATTAGTAGATCTGTTTGGAACAATGCAGCTTGATAGATTGGTGAAAGAGGACCACATTCTCCTCTTTGTCCGCGGCCTTTTGATAGGATTACACTGTGGACCAGTCTAGAGAGGATCACTGCATATATTTACCATAGAAGTTGTTTAATAAGATTAGCTTTATTGTATCCTATCAGGCTCAGACATAAAGCTTTACTGGCTCATTCTCTGTACAATCTGATTACCCACTGATACCCTTGAAATCAAAGGAGTGAACCATGTGGCAAGGGAGCATGAGAAAGTTTTTACCAGCACGCTTTTGAATATTCAAAGTGGCTCTTGAAGCATGCAAAAATGGGTGCTCTGCGCAAGGAGGTGCTGCCCTTCATGAAGAATTCTTCAGCATGACGACAGTTTCAAAAAGCTTCCACAGAGCTCTTCTAAGAAATGCTAGCAGCATGGCTACCATTGTCGGTCTGGATTAGACCTCTGGATTAAAATATCTACCTATCCAATGACAACTATTGGAAAAATTGCAAAGACGTTTTGTGCAGAGATTCCAAGGTTCCAAGATGATGTAGAATTTGGTGAAAAAATGGGAAACTGGGAAATGTAACATTACCATGCTAACACAGACGTTAACTGAGGCAAACATTGCCACTGTGAGTATGACAGCAGGCTGACATTGGCATTTAACTGAAAACACAGCTGCATCCAAGTACAGCCTCGCATCTCGTTAGTGTAGCTATAGGCTTGTTAAACAACATAAAGCAATATTAGAGACTAAAGTAGGAAACTCTACCTATTGTTAGTGTATCCCTTTTTGCATTTTCTGGTTGTCCAGGTGTCATTGTCCGTGGAGCAGTAGTAATCAAAAGAAATACAGACTTATGCTATAAACTATAAAAAACTATTAATAAAGTATATTTTGTCATATAGCTAAAGATGCAATAATAATTGCTGGGTGATATAAATCTATGTTGATGCCATCCAGTGTCAAGTCTCTGATCATGTCATGACACAATAAGATATATGGGAGGTAGGGTCTATCATAATAGCTTACACTATGGCCTGTTGTTACTGTCTTACAACACTGGCTGTAGCTCATTTTCTGATTTAGACCTACAGAGGCTACAAGTGGCGATGTTGCTTTGTCCCGTTGACCTTTAAATAAGTTGTTTAGAGTGTATATTGAATATATTTAAGATGGCTGCCATGATAACTTCACAACTTCCCTGTTATCAAAAGAAAAGAGACAAGAAATGCAGCTTAAATATATGAATCTTTCCAGTAAGCCAAACGCCTCGAAGCAAAGGGGATCAGAGATCAGAGTGATTAGTCTCTTCATACACCGAAAGAATATCACTGAATTTAGGTCTGCATTAGTTTATATGCAGAAGAAAATGTCTGCTTCAGTGTGACTATAACTTGAGAAAGCTGAGAAAGTTATCAGTAGGGAAGAATGCTTATGTGAATGTGACATGAAAGCATTATACACTTTCACACTTTATTTTAATGTGTGCAAACAAACTGACTCTGTAGCTCAGGAACAGGACGTTGACGACAAACCATTAAAAGATCAGCTTTTCACGCATCCATTCTTCTCTCCCTCACGGTCTCTCTTTTTTTTCTGTGTCTCTGGGCAGGTAAAAAAAAATAATCCTTATATCCAGCCTATTAGTCACAGAGGATTAGGTCCTTGGCAGAGACGAGCGGAGATGGGAGGTGAGCAGAGACAGATTAAATTCCTACAGTATTACGAGGGTAATGTTCAAGGGCTGCAAGGGAAAGTGTCATCTATGACACTACTGTGTGTAAATACAGGGACAAATTTTGATGAATGAAAATATTCCCTGCATGAGGTATCACATGCAATCAGAGTGTACGTGCAGTATGTGCAGGTAAAGGCTCTGAATGCACACTGCACTGCAGGAGTTTGTATCTGTGTGTAAGTGAGGCAGAGAGCACATGTTGTGGTTGTAAACAAATCCATCCCAGTCTTGTACAGGCTCCCTGATGAATTGCTGACTCGGGCCAACTTTATTATCGGTGTGGATAGAGATCTCTCTCCAACCTCCAACCTTTTGAGAAGCTCATTTGAAAGTCAAGACTCATTTATCAGCTTTTGATCTAATTAAACAACCTGGAGCTGGGATGAAAGCAGAGAGCAGCCATTATCTGACTCCATTAGCCACAGGCGCGGCATAAAAAATCGCTTCCCATCCTTCACAACTTCAAGCCAACTGTCTCGCTCCTCCTGCTCCTGCAGCAGCCGTTAAGAAATTTGATCTTGTTTTCATCTCACCTTTTATTGCTTTGCTGTTAGGTCTTTTTTCCCACTGTTTTCTCCAAATTCTCACTTCTCAACTTTCTGTCCTGAAACTTTTAACATTATCATTGTTGACTTGCTATGGCTTCTTCATTCCTGCCTCCACAGGACAGCTTTTATATTATAACATATCTACTTTCCTCATGTCAATCTCTGATTCTGGCAAAGGGCTGTAAATCCACTGAGAAGGTCTGTTTCGTCACTCCTTCTAACTTTTCTTAACCTCTGTGTGCATTCTAGATGTTCTCTATGCTCACTCTTCAAGGGCCTTCGGTGAATGGTATGGAGATTTATGACTGGCCTGGTGGAAGAAGATCAAGAGAGGGTCACAACAAGTTTGGAACTGGATCATGAATTATTTTATAATGCTCTGAAAGTCAGTGTTTTGCATGAAGACAGTGTGAGACCTCAGCAGAGGAAGAAGCTCCCCGCGTGCACAGTAATGTGTGATGCATTGGCTTTTAGTGAATTCAAAGTTTGATATCAATAGCCTGAGGAAAACATGTATTAATGTAGCTGGAGGTCAAAGATCCCTCGCTTCATCCTCATTCTGTTTCACAGTGAAACAGAATGACACTTGCACTCTCTGCTGGTGATGTTAAGTACTGCCAAATGCCTCGTAGCGAGAAGCAGTAAACCTCAGGAAGAATGTGTTAAAGAGAGAACACTACTAAAGGCATTTGTTATCATTACCATGCACATACACATTTCTAATGTATCTATAGCCTCTTGTGTTGGTTGTTCATATCCAACCACTGCAGTGTCTCACATAGTAATCACTGAACACATAATGAGAGTCATTTTCAATGGGCCTGCAGGCCTCTGGGAACATTACCACTGGGACAATTAGGTGACAGCAGTTTCCTAAGATGAGAGATGACGAGGAGACCAATTAGGAAGGAGAGACACATAGCAGTCACTCAGCGGAAAAAAAAGATAACATTGGAGGAAATGTGGTGAAGCGTAATTAGCCATGTTTACTGTCCAAGCTATTAAGACTAATTTGTGATGCTTGTAAACAAGCTGTTAAAGGTAATGGGGCCTCGCTTTGATCACTAGACTTAATAATAGTAGTGTCATGTAATTACATGCACAATTCAACAAACTGTAACGTGAGCTCACGTCATGGTTTCATTTTGGTGGGAATTAACAACGGAAGAAGAAATAGGTCGACTCAATCCATCATCTGTCAATTTGACATGTTGGTATGACGCAGTGGTGGAAAATGTGTTCAAATCATTTACTTAAAGTCTGTGTAAAGTAAGAATAAATATATGTTGTGAGTTTGTCAGACCACAGAAGAAAGTGTTATTAACCTGTCCAGCCAAATTTGAATGTTTAAAAATATCTACAAGTTTATGAAATTGCTCAGGGTCACCTCAGTGTGTCATTGAGCCACCCTTTAGGACCGCCCAAAAAATCCAGGCCTGAAACTTGGTAAAAAACTGTTTTAAAGTCTAACTCCACATTTTTTAAAAAAATTATTTTCCATCATATTTAATGTATTTTGAAAGAAATGTCAGAATTGCCTTTACACAGACTTTAAGTAAAAGTACCACAGAGTGTGGTGTCAATTAGCTCAGTTGGTAGAGCATCCACCCCATGTACGAAGGCTGAGCAGTGGCCAAGGCCCAGGGTTCGAATCCGACCTACGGCCCATTGTTCCCCATCGCTCTCTCTCCCGACATTCCTGTCACTCCTCAGCTGTCTCTGCCAAAAAAAAGCCCAAAAAATATCTTTAAAAAAAACAAAAAGTACCACAGTGTAAAAATACTCCTGTCTGGATGATATTAAGGCATCAGCCTTAAAGAGTCACAAGATAAATATGAAGGAAAAAAAAAAAAACAGCAACAAAAAATGTTCTGATACACAATTCAGTTTTCACTTTTTGGACTTCTGTCATCCCTGTTTTGTGTGTGTGTGTGAAATATTGTATTAACAGTTATTGAAATGTATCCATGTGAGTTAGAGAGGAGTTTCTTAGTGTTAACAACTCAAAGACATTTGAAACACAACACTGACCCTAGATGATACACAGCTTTCACAGGTCAGGTTGGAAACCTCGAGTTTAATCTTTAATCTTGTGATTCATCATTGGCTTAAAAGTTTATTAAAAATCAACAACACCTCCTCAGGAACCTCTACGTACCAGAACACACTGTTGTTGTGAAAAGAAATTAACATAAAGTTAATACTATGAATATTATTTGGATCACTCACACGTAAAGGTTGCTATATTCAGCTCTTTTTTTTATACTATTTAAAGAGTTGGGCTGATTGTTCTTGATCCCATTTAATCCCAACGGTACTGTAGATGAGATTCTGACATAGATGTATCATGCAATATTGCATGGATGCATAATTTACAATAATGTGGACGAATGATATGATCACCCACAATGAGACAGTCAGCACCTCTGCAGGTCGGCATGTTGACAGGACAGATCCTTTTTCTGGTTGATGTTACATGCAAAATGACCCCTAATGCGCTGAGCTTCCTCTTTCCTGATTTAAAAATCAATTAATATCCATCGTGCTGGTCGGTACATTTTCAGTGAATTGCTTTGTCAGCACATGTTAAATATTAGCAGGATGGGGACAGCTTTTAATTAAAGAAAAGAAGAACTGAATGTTCAGATGAGCTTGAATAGAAGACTTCCCCTTCATCATCATGTTGAATTACTTAACAGTCACGTTGAATTATTTAAGACCCATATCATATAATGTGTTTTACATATTCAAACGATTCTGAAATTATGGGGGCATGTTCACGGAAGCTGTATTGCATGAATGCAGCTGATTTGCACAAACAGATTTATATTATTCCCATCTGCAGGGCACAGAGTTATATGTAAGTAAAGAAATTTCATCATGTGCACCTGGGTGGAAGCTCAGAATGATGTGGCTTCATTCTGCTCTTATTGAGTGGACTGCTGTACCTCCTTGGAGACCACAGTCCAGTGTGTTAAGATCCTGGATTTCAGGTCTGATAAGCTCCTTGAGCGGCTCTAGAACCCCGTAGGCAGCTGCTCCCTCAACCTTCTTTGCTCTCCAGGGTTTCCAACCTGGCTTTGCCTCTGTGTTACTCAAGGTACTAACATTTAATGACTGGAAATATTGTAGAAATTTTAGAGCTGAATAGCCAGTCGAGCAGTTTCTTGTCAAATTTACATGTACTGAAATTGATAATTGTTCGTGTTAATGGACATTTGTTTTATTGTCTAGTGTTTTTCCTTTTGTCGTTTTGTGGTAGCTTTACTGTAACTCAGCTGCAGTTCAAATTTGAGTCTCTTGGTAATATTTGTTGTTGTCGGGGTAAATAAGACCTGCATGTTGCATCAATTTGTGAAATTTGACAGGGTTTCTAGAGTTCATCTTTGCTAGACTGTCATCAGCGAAAATTATTTAGATTCTTTTGGTTGCAGTGTTTTGTAGGCATGGTAGTGATTTGTCATTTGTTCTGTAGCACATTGCTGAATTTTGGAGTATATTGACAACAAATGATGTCAAGGAGCTGTGTGAGTCTGTGTGCCAGTGCTGTGGCCAAATGGTTTTAAAATATGTCTTGTAGAGGCTTTACACGTTCAAACAGGAAGAAAAGTCAAACTAGATAACAGTGCAAAGCACTCCAAGTGAAGTCGGCCAGGATTGCAGTAGAACAGGAGGAGTTGCAACATTTAAATTCCCTGTTGCAGAGCAAGCATGAAGCTTGCTTTGATTTAGTTGTTTGAGCTTAATGGCCAAGTTTAATCCCATTGAAGTGGCTGTTTTCTCTGACTCTTGACTGACTTGACTAGGAGACAGGAAGCAGTATTCAACAGGACAGTTTGGCATCTAATGAGGTCTATTCACTTGGGGAGCTGCCTGAATGTTGAGGGAATGATTTCAAACAAGTGACCACAGAATGCTAACGCTCACTTTAATGATGCAGAGGTCAAAGAGTATAGAAAAGCTGGTGTGATCACTGATTCTAATGAGCTAACATGCTGTGACTTGCCATGGAGAGGGAGATTGAGTAAACTGGAAAACAAGTAAGTTGAGGGCTGCCAGACGTCTATGGGAGTCAGTGCCATCACCACTGGGACTGGGTTGCCAATTCAGCCCCAAGACGGGTTATTTAAGGATCAGTTTTAAGATAGAAGACATTATAAGAGATCCAGAGCCACGTATATAAAAACCATAAAACAGTGAGGTGGTCCTCAGAGACACAAGTCATCCCTACCGGTCACCATTAATGAAGGGAAATCTACATTCTCCCATCAGAATAACAAAGACAGCCAGATGGCTTTGTGCTGTGTTGATAGCCACAACCCTTTTCCACCCATTATTAATCATAAAACAGCAAGCATTAAAAAGAAAAAAAAAACAAAAAAAACAAACTATATTCTACAAATGAAGGCGGTGCTGTCTTGGTTTATATTGATGGAGGCAATTATCGCCAAGATGAATTGTGAAATTAGCATGTTAATGGCTTATTATCACACAATCAAGTACATTGGTCCCAAAAGACTTTTTTCCTACCAGTAGCTTGATGGGAACATTTCCATGTGTTGAAGGTGGAAAGGAACAATATATAACGCCTGACAACTGATAAATTGGAGGGATATGAATTATGAGTGCAGGGTTGACACCACGTAATATTTTGTCTTTAAAAGAGCGGCTCAATCTGGTTAGAGACATTTTACTGTAATATGTGATTTTTTTTCTCCTTTGTACAAGTAATATCATTTTGCAGTTATTTCCCAAAATGTGTTTTGGAGAGCCGAGAATCATCGCTAACTGCAAATGACTCCACTCCAGATTGCCTAATCAAACATTATCCATATGACATTCAAAGTGTAATTTCAGTCTACCAGTTGACCATTAGGTGGCACTCTGATACCACAGGAAAGCAGCCCAAGCTGTCCAGATGTTATTCAAATCTAAAGGTTAGCGTCTCCCTCAGTGCTCACTCTTTGCTGTTTGAAAGGTCATCATTTGCAAGCAGAGGACAATCTGATGTAACATTTATGTTGCTGAATCATAATCGCGGTCTTCGACAGTTGATCACTATCACAGTTTGGATGATGCTCTAATTTTCAGGCACTCACAAAGTTCTCCAACCTGAAGGTGAATATGGTGAGAAGAGGGTCTTACATACTAATGTTTACGCTCTCTCCTGTTGTGTTCAGATAATAGGTCTCCTCTATGAGTTTCCCAGCGGGAAGTTTTTCACATTCATGGTAACAATTTGGTTTCTCCTGTGACTAAAAGCGTCACGAAATGTTGGTGAGACACGCTGATGCCAGACTGTATCAGCTCATGATGGGATGAATCAAATGTCAGTGTGACAGGGAGCATACAAGAATCTATATTTCTATTAGGCTCCTCAGACAGAACAGATAGGACTGGATTGCCAAGCATGTTTGTGCATATTTTTACTGTAGTGCACCTCCTCCATCTTCATTGACCTACAGAGGCGGTGATAGAGAAACCTGCATGGAGTTCACACAAATATACAGTCAGGCATACACGAGCGCACCCTATCCCCGTCCTCCTCTCCAATCTGATGTTCATGTCCTGAATCGATCCATACAAAACGAATAGATCTGTACATGCTTCTGCCACAAGAGCCACTCCATGAGTTCTCATTCTGGCTGAGGCAGGGGACCGGTGTTATTGATCCATCTGCAGCTGCCTGGAGGGAATGACTGCCAGTGAAGATGAAATCTACTTGTTCACATCTGGTCCCTGTGCTGCAGAGGCCTTTAGCACGGTGTGAGCTATTGGCAGGCCACACATCAACTGTGAGCTCTCAGACACACATGGACACTCAGTGGATATTGACTGAGCTGTGCACTCTGAGGTGTAGTCGTAGAAATTATACTTGGAGCAGCACAGGTGAAGTTTTAATCCTGTGTGGTTAAAAGAAAAATGATGGGAGGATCGTCAAGACTGTGGAGGTTTAAGGTGTATTGGTTGAAATTGGAGCCGGGGGATAAGACAAGGGCCTCTTTTTTCATTTTACTGTCCTATAGCTGCCTCTTGATGGTTGTAGCATGAAAAATGTATTGAGGTGGGGACCAGGGTTGTCTGCTATGTGTGTGATGGCTCTGTCACTGAGATCTGAGAGGACGGTGTAGAGACCGGTGATTTTGTAGGCAGCGTGTGTGAGAGCCTTTGATGCACCTGTTGGAGACAGTTAACATGGCCGAGAAGCAGTTGGAGCAGCAGAGTTACAGTCATATAGATTGAATTATACATTTGCAGACAGAGTTCTGGGGAAGTTTAGAGAAGGATACACCATATACCCTGAGACTGCATGGCACCAAGTGCCCCCCTTAGCGATGGCCCTTTATGGCTGATGAGGTGGTGGGAGCATTCTATGGTTGTTGCAGTTGGTGTTTTCTGCCCTCTGGCATCAGGGGGCAGAAATAAAACCATTACAGCTTGATGCACCAGAATGAAGTGAAGAAGAAGCTGCACTTGAAAACTTACTCCAAGCAACTCCTGAAGTGTTTTCAAATGTTGTTTTTTTTCTGTTAAGTCACCGGATTGTTTGGCAAATGAACATCTGTGGTAACTTCCTCATTGCTCAACTACAGTAGGCCTTTAGTGCCAATTATCAGAAATAATCGTGAGTTGCTTTAGTTCACTAAACAAAAGAGATCATTGAGTCACACTAGGCGGAAAAACGGAAAGGCAGTGTGTGACTTTCAAGTGTCGGCATGAGAGGGAGAGAGTGTTAAGAGAGACAAAGTCATGCATGGAAAAAGCTGTACAGTGTTGTAAGAGGCTTTGTGAAGCGTTAAAGCAGCGCTCAGGCATCAGCCACTAGACGACAATAAGGCCTGGCAGGGATATCTGTCACTGCAGACACAAAGACAGAATGGCATTAATGGAGTCAACGAGGTGTGTGTGACTCACATCACACAAAAGTGTTCTCTAATGGGGACAGAGCATATTATGCTATACAAAAAAAAAGAGAAAAAGGTCAAAATAAATTTAGATTTTAGTGTTTAAGCTTTTTTTGTCATGCATGAGAACCATCGCACATTCTCCCCATCAGACCATCACCTACTCAGTGCGTGTAATCCATAAGGTAGAAAAGTGTTATTTTTAAACAGAAAATGCAAAAAGCAGCGATATGGTGAATTACAAACAAGTAAGACTTTGTGAAGTGATTTATCAAAGAGTACAGGATGCTGCAAACAAAGCTCCCATGATTCATTTCACACCTTCTTTGTGAAGCATTGTTGTTTGGGTGCTCACACCCTTCTCCTCCTCAGCACTTAGGCTATGACAAATGCAAGTGTCATCTGTGACTAGGAACCAGAGCAGTGAAAGGCTAGTCAGTTAATAGGATTGGAGGGAGGAAGTCATCCACACTAGTTGTGATGAATAGATACCATATCTCCTCTGAGATAATTTTGTGTAAGTTGCTTTCTGTGAAGGAGAATGGCTGCTCATTTTTCCTGTTTTACACCAGTCAGCACAATCTTACAGAGAGGATTCTACCTGTTGCTTGAATAGTGAAACACAGTAGTAAGATGATAAGAAGAACTGTTTTGCAATAAGGCCTCTGTAACATTCTACCAGAGATATAACGACTAAGATTTGCATACAGTATGTTCTTACATATAGTAAAGCTGTATGTTGTCCAGCAAGTAGCTGCCACTAAATCCTAAAGGTCATTTAAAGGGCTAGTGTGTAAGATTTAGTGGAATCTAGCAGGATGGTTGCTGATAGAAACACCCTCGCCTCACTCTCACTTTTCAAGTGTGAAGGAGAAACTACGGTAGACACAAAACACGTGAAAAATGCAAAAGGCCCTATCTAAAGCTAGTGTTTTAGTTTGTCCATTCTGGGCTACGGTTCAACATGGTAGCCTCCATGAAAGAGGACGCTCTGTAGATATGAAAGCCTCATTCTAATTTAACAAAAACACAATAATTCTTATTTTTAGCGGATTATAATGAAAACATACTTCCATTTCTGTATATATATATATACTAACTTTTTAGATACTGTATACATTTATGTATTTATTCAGTTATTTATTTCTCAAATGTTATTTACATTTGAGAAATAAAATGTAAATAATGTAAATATCACTGTACAAGATTGCAAGGGAACAAGCAAGTCAGAAAGAGTGCAAATTAAGGGTTTTGTTTACCCAAATTTCAAGTTAATGTGAAACAAATCGTTGCACTGCTGGCCTGGTTAAAAACAGAATTAATACTGAATTAAACACATAAATGCTAGAAATGAATTTACTTGATCTGCGGGACTTGCTGTAAGTCAGTGCTCCTGCTCTCCCCTTCTACTATAGCAATGCCTCATCAGGAGGCAGGTACTATAGGAGAAGAAGCCAGAAAGATCTGCAAACATAACTAATAAGTCATTGTGGTGAAAGAAGCATTGAGACATTGTGAAACTGACAAAATAGCAGTAAAATGAAATGGTTTAGGGAGGAACAACTCAGCTCTGAGGCATTACAATGATCAATACAATAATATAAACAAATAAATACAATAAAGTAACTAATACTTGATTGTCAAAATCAACATTTAACCTATAACATATAATATCTTGTGTGAAAGAGGTCCTGACAGCTGATGGCTCTATTGCAGCCCGCTGCCACTGGACAGCTGTGACACAAGGGCTGATTACACCCGTCCTGACCAATCGAAGGCCATCACAGCTCAACTTGTGTGACAGCCCTTTCGCTCAGCTCACCTGCTCTTACGGAGACGACGACAACAGCAGCACAGAATCCATCAACGGGCATTGTGGTGAAATTGATCGTTGCAAATCAATATCAACCAGTGAAGCCATTGGCACTGCTGCTGCTGCCGCTACTGCAGGGGAGAAGGAGGAGGAGGCATCAGGAGTGCTTTGCCTTGTCTGTGATCTATCTATCTTTAGGCAGGAGCCAGGCATGGGATCAATATGCTACAGGCAGCTCATATTTCACTGGTGGCCCAGCAGGGATGAGAGGGCAAAGGGGGAGAAAAAGAAGAAGGGGGAAGATGGGATGATGACATGGCTTTGCAAGGCTCTTGGGGGTCAATCCAGAGAGCAGATAGCATGGAGAAGAAACAGGTGATATGGATGCAACCAAAGGTGAGAAAAGGAGAGAGAGGTTTTGTGACGTAGGAGTCAATAGTGCAGCAGAGGCTTATACGCTACATGGACGGCAGCGCAGCCTGACAGCTTGTCGATTCAGTGAATTTATAATGAATGTTCTTTTATTCTCCTCTTTCTCTCTAACCTTTCTCTTCTCCTTTACTCCCTTTATCTCACCTCCCTCCTTCCTCTCCTCCTGTCACCTCCCTTCCTCTCTTTGTTCAGGGCATCACTTCCACCCTCCCTTCCCTGCCTGCTTGCTCTCTCTCCCTGTCACAGACCCGTGTAGCCTATCATCCTGAGAGTAAAAAAACAAAGAGTTATATGAAAGGCGCTTAGTCGCATTTCCTCCTACCCCTGCTGTTGCGGCGTCCTAACGATGCAAATGTTAAGCTGGCTAATGAGCAGGAGTTATGTTTCGGCTGAAGTTTACCGAGCTGCTCGACCACCCTGTCTCATGAATAACATGGCCGTGTCAGACTCAAGATGTGTGTTTCTCTCAGCTCACAAATTATGACCATTACAGATGGTGCTTGCTCCAATTACATACAAGGGAAAAAAGTGGGCCCATAACGGTGTCCAGAGGAACAACTGGGCCTTTAAAATAAAGGTAATGAAAATTCATTTAAAGAATTCAAATGCAAGCAATCTGCCTCCTTTGAAATGACACTCACACACACACACACACACACACACACACACACACAGAAAAAGTGTCTAAAAACTTCAGGTGGCACTCTGAACAACCTCTCACCTGTGCAAGTCACATAACCTTTTGACTCCAAGTTCATTCTGGCTGTCATCTAACACACATAGCTCTAAAGAAGAGCCAAAGCAATAGATGTTGGCTTTGTGTTATTACAATAACCCTTATGGCGGCTTGCAATTCTCTCCCTCCCTACCTCGTGGCTTAATCCTCCGCGCTTTTGCCCTTCAGTTTTTCAAAGACAGCCTGCAGGCTAGAATTGCCCTTTGCTGACTTGTGGCTGACAGTGAATAAGTTCCCCTCTCGTCTCCTCCCTTTTATCTCTGAGATCATACTCTGAGTGGGTCAAGATCAATGGTGCTCCCTGCAAATCTGCCCAGACTCTGGGTGCTTCTCATTGACCTTACACAGGGGGTAACTGAACACTCATAGTCTCATCCAGCCAGCTTTTACATGAACTTCTATGGATAAATTCACTTAGTGATTGCAGGGCTTTCATCAAAAAAGTCATGGACCATTTATGCTCTATATGTTCTTCTTGGCCTCTGTTACTATAAGGTGCACTCTTGACATGTATCTGGCTGATGTCATTCAGGAACACATTAGCAGTTTGTAAGTGTTAAAGGTAAAATGTGGGATTTCCATCAATGCTGAAGACATAAATAAACGCTTCACCCAACCTCCTTTGTATCCACAAAAAAAAAAAAAAAAAAAAAAAATCCTTCAGAAGTAATGCACTTATTGAAAAAACAGTCCTAGGTGGTCCTGTCTTGTTAAGAAACGTCTATAATTTTTACATTTTTAATGCCACCTTAAGGTTTGCAAACAGTCCGTTGAGACTTACAGGAATACAGCATTTGGAGCGCAAATGACAAAAATCCCAATAACCAAGGACGTGCTGTGACAGGTTGATAAATGGCTTTACATGATGGAACAGACAGGACTCTGGACACTGCAAACTTCTCGACAACAACCGAAAGAGAAGAAAAAATCAATTTCAGGTATGGCATAGAATTAATGTGCTGTATTGACTGAACTGAGGGACAAAGTCTTCCTCAGGGATGGGCCGCAATGTAAAAGCACCAGCACATTGACAGAGCCACAGTAAATAACCACTGTGTATGTTCAGTGCAGTACATGATTAAATAACATGTCTAAAATAGACCACAGCAGCAGAGAAATCCTTACACGCAGTGAAATATTCACACTCTGAAGTCTATCTTATGAAGTGCCACTGAGACAATAAAAGCGCGAGAAAGAAGCAGAGTGTAAGTGATGCTGTTGCCGTCCTCAGGCCTAATACAGATCAAGACAGCAGAGACAGCAGCCCAGTCCAGATCCAGCTGGGGCTCACATCCAATGGGATTCCTCTGAGACCCGCTTCAACAAGATGGATGACGGGCACCGAGCTTCAAACTGGGCGCACTCAGCCCAGACATCATTGGGTCCGGGCTGAATAAAGAGGTGGTGGCCCCTCGCCTGCTCTTCCCTAATAGGAGGCGCTGCCTGGCTGACAGCGGCCCATAAATAACCCAGTCGGCGTGTCACTGGAAAAGAACACACTCACCTGAGCACACTCACTCAACAGGATCACAAGGGAGAGGTGAGACGCAAAAGCTGCAGTTACGGAATGGCAACAAAAGTATGTGTGAAGGAAGGTCAGAGAAGTACATTTTTGTGCTTTTATACATTTGTTTCTTTTTTTTTTCACATCACTGAAAATGATCTGTAATATATCTTTTATTTATGGTACAATTAAAACATCAAGCTTCATCTATGACAGATACTTACACCAAATTAGGATAAAACATAATTTAATTTAGAGAGTAATATTTTACAGTCAATCAAAACTGACTTTGTGTCCTCAGCTGGCTCTCTAACCCTCATTCTGTCTTTTCTGGCTCTGTCAGAGATGAGGACTGGAGACATTCTGGGATCCGGGCAGCATAGTCAAACGAAAGGGCACTTCTGCCCTTTCGTTGCTCTTTCAGCACAGGTACCAAAAGAAGAAACACCATTCAGTAAAGGTTACACAAATTCAACAAAGTGTTTCGGCTCTGGCAGTGCTGCAGGTCAAGTAAGCCCTTGTTCACCTTTAACATGTCCTTATTGGAAAGTAGAAACAGTGTTGCCTTGATCCATCTTGAGTTTGAGTCTTTATTCAAGTGTGGTGCCATCAGCTCATTTGGACAACAGTACAGAAAACAAATGGCAACATCACTCTCCTAGTCTGAGAGAAAATAAAGTTAGAATTTGATAGGCTTTGATTGATTGTTTTTCTCACTGTTTCTCTGTGGCAGACCTGTGCCCTTCTGGAATGTTGAAAAGAAAATCTGAATGTATCTTACGAGCTTCTTTATCAAGTAGGCCTGTGATTCAACCCAGTGGACAGCTGGATGCAATGATCCAGCATTTATCAGAACTAGAGGACCAAATATTTGTGTATTGTTATCTCTGAATAGGCTGGATCAGCAGTTTGTTGATCCAGTTCACTTCACTGACCACCAGGCATCTCTCAGACACCTGTGAGCCAAATGAGACGGACCTACCACAGTTTCTCTCATCACATGAAACCAATGAGACCTTTGAGATAGAGGCTGAAGTGAACTTTTAACCAGTCAGTATTTCTATTTTTTAAGTGCTTGAATAAACAATACAATTTTGTTTTGTCTTTAAATAATTAGATTATTATATATATTACCTGAAGTCTGGGTATCATTAAAGGTGGGGTAGGAGATGTTGGGAAAACGGTTCCAGCAAGCTATATTTTGAAAATACACACCCATGCCTTTTCTTCAGACCTCCCCTCCAAACCACGCCTTCAAAGTAATGGAAGGGTCTCTATTCGTTCACAAATGTGTGAACGTGCAGAGGGGGAGGGAGAAGCAGACTGAAGTTTGATGGACGTGTCAGGATCCAATCATAATGCGCAGCCTCATCAACGTGATTGGATGGTGTTTTCCCATGATTTCACCCTCTAGACTGGACTAAATCATTTTGTTTTTTTTGACAAACCTTCTATTTTACTGTCTGCAATGGGGTCGTGAAGAGGTTTTCAAGCAATATGGTAAAAATGCTCTAGAAAAAATCTCCTATCCCACCTTTAATCAGAATCAGAATCTGATACATTTCCAAGTAGGTTTTCACATACAAGGAATTTGCTTTGGTATATTATTGCATAACAGTAATAAACATAAACACAGTATGAGAAAAAAATATAAATGCAGATGAAAAGAAGGATGAAAGTAAGTAATGTATGTCAAAAACCATTGATAGAAAACAGAAAATAAACAATAACATTTGAAAAAAACAGTATACATACAGTACAAAGGGTTAATGTTACGCATAGATTCAAGTGTGTAAACTTGGGTGGAGATACTGTCACTGTGAGTGTAGGTCCTGCTGACAAAGCCACATAAGTGATGTGGCTTTGTCAGCAGGACAGCAGGACTGGCTTCTACCCTGCCTAAAAGATATTACACCAGACACTTCAAAAATAAGACTAGCATAGATTCCTAAACTCCAGGATGATGGCCTTTTCTCCCTGCTGCGATCAAGAAGAAGGTAAATGAATACACCAGGCAGCACTGAGAGGCTCAGAATGAGCTTCTAACTTAAGACCACTAGGATGCTAAATGAGGACACTGACTAAGACTGCACCCTAAGAGTACTTTCTTACTTACTTATTTACTTTTTATTTAATATTACTATTGTTGTTATAATAATATCTCTTATAATAAGTATTATTATCATTTATTAACTATTCTTGTTAATATTAATTGTGTAGTTCTATTAAGATTTCTCTTTATTACTTCCATAATAACCATTATTATTTAATTCAAGTGCAAGTACAGAAATGCTGCAATGTTTACAGAAAAAAACGTTTCACTATGACTGTACTTTTTGGATTAGCAGACAGCAGCCATTTTGACATGAAATAGTAATAGTAAACACAGGTGTTACAAATGATACTAATTTAGGTTCAGTTCCATTCAGGTCATAAAGAGTAAGTGTGCTGCTGTGGTGCATGTTGGCTCACTGGAAAGCCTCTGCCGCGCTGAATGGAACGGAGCCTTAATTAGTATCATTGTAAACACCTGTGTCGAAAATGGCTGCTGTAAAAAAGGTCTATTGTAAAAATTAAACTGAATTTTATTTAATTTAACCTGAGATAATAAAGAGACACAAGTGTACTACTCACATAATAGCGTTCGACGTCACGTAAGGACCGTACGTCATGACGTCGAACGCGGAAGTTATTCAACCAAAGATGGCAGCGTCCTTGACCGGCATGTTTTGATCAGAGTTGAGTGTCAAACATGCTGAAGAGTTGAAAATTTACGGGCTGCACCTCTGACAAGAGAAGATTTTGAGAGCGGGGCATGGAGAGACGAGAGTTCGTCGCGTCTCTGGTGGTGAGGTGGCCGTTTTGTACAGTCTGTCATACTTACGCGTTGATATTTGCACCAACCAACCTACAATTTATCAACATTTAATCACAATGTTGTCAGTTACGTACAGCTGAGGACTAACTCACCACGAGACCTTAAGTCGTGGATATAGTTTGTTCGTGTGCTGCATATAAACCACCGAATAATTTCTCTGTTTGTAAAATATCAGACAGAGACAGAAACAAGACTAGACTTTAAGGAGCTGTGACCCATTGCAAGCACAGATCCCAGCGGACGACAGGTCTTCTTATCTCAGCCACTAACGTTAAAAATACAAAATAGTGCATAAGTCGTGACATTACAGGAGGCATTTGCTATCACACACACAGCTGTTACTGTAAATACATTGAGACGAGATCCAGTTCTATAAGGCTTAAGCAGTTATTGTGGATAAGAGCATCTCTCTGTGGATAACTTCTGTCTGTCAGTGTGTGCATGAGTCAGACTTACTGTTCCCATTGACATATAAAGTATTCTGCATGTCTGTGATTGCTCCTCTAAACTGTGTTTCATTTTCTGGTCAAAAGAGGAATGATGGAAATGTCATCAGTTAAACAAGTAACACAAAACAAGAGTGCAGGATTACTTAAGCATGAAGCGTTTGTGCCCCTTCAAAGACTATAACAGAGAGAATCAGTGTCATTATGTATGTTACAGCATGTGTAATGTTTTAGTTCTCAGATGAGGTGACAGACTCTAAAAGACAGACGTGAGTGATGGAAATATATACACAGTATGTACAGATCTGTAATTGTGTTATTGCACATTCTTAGTGTTGTACAGTGACTGAAATCAAATGCAAGTACATAGTACAAATTTACAAGTACTGCACATGATGTACTTGTCTTGGAGTACTTTTTTATTCCACAACACAGAAATTGTTACGCCATCGTTATATTGTTTCATGATGACAGAGGTGAGTCACACTCAGTGACAAGAGGACATTTTATTTAGATTGTTTTCTGGTTTATCACCACTGATGAAGACATTTTGTTGTCTTCCGTAATTAAGTGCAACCCTCCTCTCTCATCACTACTCTAATATTATAGTTTTGCCTACATCCCTTTACTCCACTAGATTGACAGTTTATTTTATTGACTGTGTATTTTGTCCTTGGACACTGCAGCACTGCTGTGTTCGTACAACCTAGAAGGGACATTTATGTAAATGTGTGTGTGCGGTTGTGAGGAGGCGCTGTACCGCTCCCGATGAGGAGTTAAGACCTTGTATGGCAGCCTCTGCCATCAATGTACGAATGTGTGTGTGAATGGGAGAATGTGACAAGTGTTGTAAAAGCACTTGACTGCTCAGTAGACAGATGCAGAAATGCATCCACACGTCCATTTACCATAGGTTCTTCTACAGGCTTAGAAGGGGAGAGGGAACCTAGGGTATTCAGTTGGTTGCAATCTGCAACCTCTAAACCACTCAGTCCTACACCGGACCTTTAACTACCCCCAGTACATAACGTTGGTAAAATTAGCCCCACCATGAGCAGCAACATAAAAATGATTTTTATACAGAATAACCCAATGAAAGACGACATTTGATACTTTTGATACTTTTTTATGAACATACTATTTTTTATGTGACACCGCATGTCATCGTTTTGGCTGTGCGCCCTGCATCTTTACTCTTCGGGTTTAGTCAGATCGCTCTCATCAGCATTGCCTACAGCAGCAGCAGCAGATACAGCAGCTGTTTTCAGCAAAAAGTGAACATGGCGGAGAATTTTGCTACTGAAGAGCCAGATATTTCCCTCAGGCGTTGGGAGAGAACAAACTCGAACTGAAAGGAGAATATTGAGCATGTCTATGTCAGGTGGTAAAATCATTGCTCAAATTATTCCTGATGTTTCCTTGAGTCTGCTGGATATGTAAAGAGGCAGCTGCTATCAAGTTTGCCATCAGCTTTATAAGATGACAATATGTCAGTGTTGTGTTTATAGCTTGCTGTGTTGATTGCCAGTTTAAGTCTAAGATCTGAATATGGTCTTATAAAGTGTGTATTACATTTCACAAAGTGATCTTTGTCTCTTCAGGCAGGAGGCTGTGCAGGGATGTGTGTGGACCTGACCCTCTTCCCCCTGGACACCATTAAGACAAGACTGCAGAGTCAGCAGGGTTTCTACAAGGCAGGAGGCTTCAGGGGCATCTACGCTGGAGTCCCATCTGCTGCTGTCGGCTCTTTCCCCAATGGTAAGACACTCTTTGTGATTGCTGGATATATGTTCCGATAAAGGTTCACCGTACACTGTTGTTTGTAATTGGCGTTCTCCCAGTGGTATGTACCAACAACCAAGATTCTCCTTTGTCTAGGGTCAGTCTGAGACATAACCTTGCACTGTGTTCATTGGCACATACACTGTATGAATACATGAGTTGGGTGTTTATACCTTCTCTTAAAAATGTTGACCATGATTTTATTTTGCTTTTATGTCATAAAGTCAAAGCACAGAGATAATGAGTTAGAGCACAACTTTGTGGGTTTTTGTTGGTTTGTGGCTGTGTGCTGTACTGCTCACTTTAGTATTTCGCAGTCAGATTAGTTTCATTTCTTTGTTGTGTTTTGCAGTATCAGACAGGCTCTCAGTTTGCATCCTCATTAAATCATTTGGAACTTTTCCAGTGGTGGAAAAGTTCTGTTCTTTGTTTGTTTCTTGGTAAGATCAGCATCTTTTGTGTCTAGATTCTGAGGAAATTAACTTTAGGTAACACACAGCATGTCGAGAGGAAAAAGGATTTTTCCTCTCTGGATTTTAAAGTTGACTTTTTTGAGGACATTACACTCAGACTGCTCAAAACAAAAATCTTTGCGACAGTTTATTTCTATCTCTACTTTAGTGTCGTCCATAGGCTGGTTATTTGTCATGGAGTGTCAATTTGAAGCATCAAATCAATAAGCAAAGTTTTTCAATCTATATGATTGCAAATCCAGTCTCTTTCCACTGCATTTCCAAGTAGACATTTAAATTGAAGTCATGAATACAAAAATAGTTTAGGAGTCACTTTCGATCGATGGTTCTCTGTTTTGGTACTGTACAGGATGAACATTTGTGATGAGTGGGTGTAAGAAAGAACTGAACTCTATCCGCATGAGACACACTTAACTTTCTGAGCGTTTACCTCTATTCTACATGCAGATACACACTCACTCACACCTCAGTTTCTCCCCTGTCAGTGGTAGTGAGGGATATTAATTGCTGTATGCTGGTTGACTAATGGGCCTTAAATGGCTGTGGTTCTGCTTGGTTACAGCCGCTGCTTTCTTCGTCACCTACGATTGCACAAAGTCCCTGCTCGGCGCTGGTGGACTGCTAGCGGCACCACACATGGCACCTGTCACTCACATGCTGGCCGCCTCCCTGGGAGAAATAGTAAGTCTTCCTGTCCCTCATTCTCCCAACTTTTTCCTCCTCTCATTTGGATTCCAGTCCCCTTCCCCTCCGCTGGTACACTTTTCAAGTCATGTTTATTTGTGTAGGCCTAATTCATTCTCAGTCTTTTTATTCTTAGAAGGCCAGCTGCATTGCGCACTTGTTGCTCTTTCAGGCACTTGCTCCTTCCCCTTTGTTTCTTTCCCAGCGCTCCAAGTCCCAAATGAACGCCACCAGCATATTAACGTTATTGCCTTTCAAAATTCACAGACCAGTGTGCAATTGGGCAGCAAGCAAGGGGGAGGAGGTCAAGTATGTGGTTTTGGCTGTAGGCCCCGGGTCCAGCAGGGTGACTTAAGGGGGCTTCCTCAAGACTCTCCCAGCATTTCCCCCACTAGCTGGGTAAATAAGATCTCATTACTGCCTATTGACTCATCTACTTTCCCAGCTCAGGTCCCCAGACTCTGCCAATTTAGTCTGGGGAATTCGAGCTTGAAACCAACAGCAGCGCAATTTCCTCAGCCCATCCTCTCCCAATCACTCACAGTGAACCGCAGAATCTGAGCCATATGGGGGCCATGCAAATACACGCTGGCATGAAGGGGGGTAGAGGAATAGTGGGTATGGAAAGAGGGATGCCCCCCTGCTATACCACCATGGCTTTCTGCAAAATATTAGGTTTTCAGTATTCATGGCTTTTGGATGGATGTAATTTAGCCAAGTTTTGCATGTTTATGAAATGAGATTATTCCACATGGGATGGTGTTCACTGTGCTTGAGTTTATCTGTGTCTTGGTGTCTCACAGTGTTGAGAAGAGACGCACCGGAGATGAGGATTTGAGTCATTGTAACTTGAACGAAAGGCACTGCTTTCATGATTTGCGACTTGACATACAATGAATGACCTGAGACTTGGCTTGGAAGTTAGATACTCGTGACTTGACGTGACTTTTTTTATTTGATTACATTTATTTCAGTGAATATTAATAACTGTAATGCAGCGCACTTAGCAATCTGTGCATTTTTCTACTTTTTGTCTTTGGCACCGCCCAGATGAGTGCAAAAGGTGAGGCTTGGGTTGCAGCTACCTTTAACCTCTTTTCACACTGTTCTGGATTTGAGCACATCAAAGGCACAAATCCTCCAAGTGGAGCTGAGCAGAGCAGAGGCGGTATCCCACTGCATTCTGGCAACTGGATACGTCTTGTTCAAAGAGCGTAATCTTCAGGCTTAGCCATGAAAGGCCTACCCTAGCGTTGCCCTATGCAAGGCCTAAACACCCGCACTATGATGCAATGGCTGCCACATATTATTCTGTGTCTCCTCAGTCATTGCTAATTTTTAATTAAAAGTTATTGCACTGACATACGCTTGACTAAGTTTTGACTAAGTGGGTGCAATATACTTGATGTGTCCGGTGTGGAAACAATTACTTAATCGATTAGCTGACTGATTTTCCATCAATCAGCAGGATTTTGACCTTTCGACTCTGGACAATACAAACAGTTTGAAGATGCCACCATGGCCTCTGATTTATTTATTTATTTATTTTTAGATTAAATTATTAGCATTAAAATAGTTGAAATAATTGTTAGTTGCAGCCCTAGTCCTGTCTTTTGTTCATACATTTTGAGTCTTTTGTTTTCCTCCATTGTGTGTGTTTTGCATACTGTAGTATATTGCATCATTTTGTAATGGTTTATTATATCTGTCTAGATTGGTTCTGTATCTGTCAAACCCTTCAAGCCATAAATCTCACATCATTCACATGATTTCAGTAAGCCTTTTCAAAGCGTTCATTCCACACTGTTAAAGTTAAAAGGAAACTTCACTGTGTGTGTGTGTTTGTGTGTGTGTATACTCTCCAGGCTCTGAAAGACAGGAAGAAAAAGTAACTTATTATTTGGTCCTTGTCCGACTTCCCCTCCTCACCCCTTCATCAGCCTGTGATCCTTTCCCCAGGAGTCCATTTAGCTGTGTTTTACCAACTGTTACCACTCTGCAACATTCACAACAGAAGCTTTATGGGATTTATTGCTTTACTAATCCTATCCCCAAGCCTCCCTCTATGGATGATGTGCTCGACTTGACACTAACTTATTAAATGTGGACTTCAGTCGAAGTCTATTATGATCATACCAGAGGGAGTTTGTAGCTCAGAATTAATTCTACATAAAGCACAAGATGGGAGTTGAAAGAAAGAAAAAAGAACACTTAGACACACTGAAATCTAAGCATTTTTTTTATTTTAATCGTCAAGCCTTGGGTCTAACAGATGTTTATTGAAGGAAAGCAGGAATGGTTAAGAATCTACAGCAAAAACAAGCCTCACCAAGATAATATGTGAAATACCTGTAAGAGTTATAACTTAGAGGGATCATCAGACCTAAATAAGCTCATTAGATTCAGGTTCACAAACACTATGAAGCAGAGGTTTACACAAGCTGTTGCTTGGAGACCTTTAAATGTCATAACTGATATCATTTCTATATTAACCTACTTACCGCCTGGCTTAGCTTGTAAACAGAAGCAGGACAGAGACAGGAATGTCATAAGTTGTAGACAGGAAGAACGAGAGTAGGGTCAAGACAATGAGAGAAATCGTGATGTTTGTGCGACTGCGGTGGTGGGACGCTCCCATAAAGAATGTGTAAGCTGATGGCGTCTGTCAGGCTCTAGCAGGCTGTTATCCAGCCATTAGATCAGATTTATCTTCATTCCCATTCACTCGACGTCTGCCCTGAAAGCTCATTTGTCAAGGCCAGGCAGCGGGCTTCTCTCACATCTATAAACCCCCACCCACCCACCATCAACACCACCTCGCCACTGCACGTCTATGGGAGGATGTACGGGAAAATACAGTGTGACATGACAAGATTGGGGGGCAGCAAGAAGGAGGGAGCAAGAGGGGAGGAGTTTCAGGGGCAGAAACTGGCAGCCACTTATCTTGGCACTGAGAAATAATCCATGCATCGCTTTCGAGCAGCGCCACGCTCTGTGATTTATTGGCCGTTGTTTCAAATTTGGAGACACGCAGTGTCCTCATCTCTTCCCTCTTTTTTCATGACCTTTTTTCTTCCCCTTCTGCCCTCCTTCCTTTGTCGACCCTTATTTCAGTCTTTCTTGGTACTATGGTGCATTTCCAAGATTGGCGAGTGTTCAAAAAGCCAGAGAAGTCCTGGGATTTTGGTACTGGTAGATATGATGGAATACAATATCTTTCAGGGCCAGAGGGTCGTATTCTGGTCTACATAAACCTTACTGTGGTTTGATATCTTTGTTAAGGTGGAATTCTGACATTGAGTGGGAAGACATTAGTTTTCCACTTCAGGTTAGTGCAACATTAGATGTAACAGGATTTTTGAGCATGTTTAGTTTAGTAGGGATGCTTTAAGTAAGAGTTGAAGTTGTTTGCCAAATCTTCCAGCTGACGTTGTTTAGTTTAGTTTGGACATTGTTAAAATTGGACTAAAGTTGGGACATTGTTTTTTCTGCATGTGTGACTTCAGCAATTCTTCTTTGGCACATTGTCTTCTTTGGTGGAGAATACAGTATAATTTAAGGACAAATAAATCCAAATAATTGAGGCCCATCACAGCCTGTATGTTTTTCTTACCTATTGTATCACTGTGGTACCTAATCGTGAGCGGTAAAAGAGGGCTGGACGCAGGGATGTAATGGCTCAATCTGTGGATTGATTCACTGGTTATGCCGATAATGTGCTGTGAGTCTCTGCTTATTTCCCATTCCTTACTGTGGTTCTCCCATGATTGAGCGCTGGCTTCTTACCTTGTTGTTTGGCGGGCAGCGCTGGAAATTGAAAACACGCTCTGTCATTTGGATTAACAACACCATGCCAAGGGAAACTGAAAGGCTCCAATCACAGGCAGGCAGCCTCCTAATTAACGTTGCCTGACGAATCCAACAGCTTGTAAATAAAGATGAATGGTAGCAGGAATTTAAGACTGCCAATGGGTTTATTATTTAGATAAGTTTAGAAGCCAGAGAAAAGCATGGCGAATGAAGGGCAATCAAAGGAGGTAAAGAATCAGACATCTGTTATCCTGACAGCCTTCTTCCCCTAAACGTGAGGTAACAACCCCGACTTGTAATGTGGGACACCTACCTAAATCTTCCATCTTTTCTTTGTTATTTCTTTACTACCTCCACATCTCCACACAGAATGTGACTCTATTATCCAGACTCGTCTAAGCCCCACTGCTATTTTACCTTGCCCTGATTCATCACCATTGTTCCCTTGTTTTCTGCTGCATTCGGAGATTTGAAATGGCTTCGGAGGCTGGGCACATTTTATCTTCCTTCCACTCCACATCATTCTCTCCACCCCTAGGCACGCAAATTACTCCCAAATAAACAATGTCCCTAATTTATTTGGTATAATCTCTGGCTCATTCTCGCTTCCCCTCTGCAGTGACAGGAGAGTAAAAGGCCGTCTCAACTCCAGGCCCCACATCCAATTACGTCAGTAATTACTTGTCATAGCCACTTTCTTTCTATTTAGCTGCCTTATTCTGGTCCTTTGGAGAATTGGTTTGGGGAAAACATGATGTACAATGTATCATAAATGGTAACTTGACCAAAGGGAGGGCAAATGAGATCTCTGAGATGGATGCAGCCAGCTTAGTTATTAAAGGGAGGTGATGTAGGTGAATATTTGGCCACTTGGTGGTACTGTTGCTCCGTAGTTAGGTTGCAGCTAGACTATAGTCATACTCACCTGAAATACCAACAAGAATTGCACCGAATTCTTCATAGACACTCATTCAGGTCTTTTGTTTTCTCTCTTATGTACAGAGAATGAGGTTTATCTGCTCAGTGTGTATTGAAAAGACGAAGAACTTGCATTGTGTTGCAGCAAAAGTGATACAGTGAAGGTCAAAACAAAGCTCAGACATGGATTAAATAATAATATGTAGTCAATAGGATATATAGAGGTACAGAGCAAGAACTGTGGCTGTACGGTTTCATGTGTGTTACGTCTGTGATTTCACTTGACTTCCAGAACTGCTGACTTGTCCTTTCTCCTTTTGTCTTCCACATATATTCACGTACTTGCTCATAAGGTGTCCTTGGTGTCTGGCAGAGGAGATGACAGAAAGGACGAGTGGCTGACAGAAGTGAGCCCTCTAACAGCTGTCAGGGTAGTCTTCTTCCCCTCATAGACTACAGCAATAGATCCTCCATGGCCCACAATGGGGCCCAAGCTCTAAATCAGTATGGATAGGTGAATGGAGAAGACGCATAACAGAAAAGGGGTGAATCTAGTCTTCATTGCAGTGCCTGACTGTTTCTCTTTCCTCCTCTCTCCACATCACGGTGCGGTGGCGAGGGTGGCACTGGCAGACTGGCATCTGTATGACCAAGGGGAGTCACAGCAGGAGGGCGGCTCACCAATCGCTCTGTAAGATTGCTTGCCGTTAGCCGGCGTTTCCGCTCCAATGCAGGATAAATGGGAAATCAAGTCGCCAGGTGGGCAGCTGTGCCTGCCTGCCTTTAGGGCGATGGGAGTTATGAAGCATAAATATTCATGTCTGTCTTCACTAGCTGTTGGCAGTCCATATTTTTGTTGACATATGGTGGATGGGTTGAAACTTGTAGCAGGGAGTGTGGTTACTGAGTTGTTCATGAGTGTCTGGATCTATCAGCGTGTTTGATGGAAGCGCATGTTATTTGGACACAGGTACACAGTCAGTCTGTTGACCTTTTTACCTGTTGCTCAGGTGTCGTGTCCCCTTTGTGTCCTGGTTTGTTAATTGGCCCAACTGGATGCTAACTAAAGCACTCGTTAGCACGCCAGCTTGATGTAAGGTGGAAGCTCTCCACAGGTTGTGCGACATCATGGCCACCTGCCACATAGCAAGACACAGGCTAGTCTTGTACAGAAAAAGAGGGGGTCCAGAATATCTATGGGTCCAGAATATGTTTAATCATGCTCTCTCTGTCTTGTAGGTGGCGTGTCTAATCCGGGTGCCCACAGAGGTGGTCAAGCAGAGGACTCAGGCTTCTCCCTCATCCACCACCTACCACATGCTGCTGGCTACACTCAGAGAAGAGGTACACAGCAAAGGCACTTTCTGAAAAGGATAACTCTGATTTATTACAACTTTGATCTTTTTTTTGGTGGTTTTGGCCATCGTTCCTATCAGTGCAAACACTGTGCTCACTAGGTTAATTGCTGATCTGGGAGACAGTGGGTGGGGTGGGGGCATTCAGAGACTGTTGGACCATCCACTAAGTGATTTGGTTGGAACATACCAAGCCCAAGCTCTCAATACTTACTTTGATGAGTAAAATGAAGGTAGAATGATAAAATCCACAAAAATAAGAACTAAGTTGTAATAAAGTTTTTTGATGTTATAGTTACACAGAATAATTTCAAAACTGTTTTATATTATTGTTGTTGCTTATAACATAATGATTCAATACTTTGTATTGATATTAATATGTGATTGTGTGTGTGTGATAGCGAATGCATGTTTGTGAAAATGTTCTGTTTTCTCCGAGCAGGGTGTCCGTGGCTTGTACAGAGGATACAGGAGTACGGTCCTCAGAGAGGTAGGAATAATTCAGCTGTTCACTCGGTCTGTCTGCCAAAGCCGATCACACACTTGTTATGTCTGTCTTTGGTAACGTTTAGTTTCAGGCAATTGTGAAGCGCATCTTACAGAATCTATTGATATCAATTTCAAGAGTTTGTCCTAAAGACAATTACTGGACTCCTTGAACACCGTGTAGTGAATTATTTTTGATGGGCTGCACGAATATTGAGGCTTTCCACTCTTCTGATTAAAGGCATTTTAATTTCTCTTGGGCTTTATTGAGGTTGGAAATATTGATTTACAGTTTTTTTCCCCTCACTTTCATCTCATTCAATTCCTTGTGCAAGATGGTCTCCCTCCTATTAGAATTACATCTGATTAATTAATGCAATTAGTTGTGTTATAAATGCAAAACAAAACACGGATAAATGAGCATCGGGCCGCACTCCCTTGTTGGCCACTCACCTTTTTGTAATGAAAAAGCCACTCTAGTTCTTTGATTCATGATCTTCTGTTAAATTGCACCTGCAGTGCATGATAACACTACATAATTGTGGTAAAAGCTGTATAGAGCTCTCACTTTTAGCCCTCCCTCCTACCTGATAAGTTTTCAATAGAACTGGAAAAGAAAACAAGAAAGGGAGGCAGAGAGGGAGGAAGAAGTATATGAAGGTGACACTTGTCTTTCCACCGTTTTTTTTTGGGAAGGTGGGTGAGGGTGTAATCTAGTCCCCTCTGCTGTGCTAGCCTGTACTTATTTTCTGCCTCACTAAACTGATGTTATTCACGCAAATTCCATCTGGACAGCCGGGGAAAAAAAGGACAACAAGACACTGTGATTTCTCCGAGGGGCTCTGAATAAATGAATACATTTGGAGGCTGGCACACGGCCTGTGTGCATACTAACACTGGCAGATGAAACGCAACAGTGGCGGCAGGGATTTGGGGCGCGGGAACGGCAAGGGATGCTCCACAGTGATTGGCTTTGACGTGTGTCAGGAAGGTAATTCATTTTCTCTCGGCCTCCTTCGCTATCCGCACATCTCCCTCCTTTGACCAAGCGACCCTGTCAAGATAAGTTTGTTTATGTGGTATGCCGTGGTACCCCCCTCCCCACTCGCTGGTCCACTAATTGGGATCCTCTCTGTGTTATATATTCATCAAATTTCAGAAGGCATCTCTGATGCAGGATGTGTGAGGATCAACCACGGTCAGGAGGCTGGCCTGGGACGAGAAGGTGGAGTGGAGGTGTGACTGACTTGGCGATCCAGTTTCCGTTGTAACACCAACCCGCATTCACATCATACAGTTATGATGGCCTTTGCAAAGCACACCTCCATCAAAATAAGTTTTATTGAAAAACCTGATCTGGACTATTGACTAATAGACATTAAATTATTTTTTCTTTTGCACAACATTAATCTTTACTGTTGTCTACTCGCAGTTTAAAAGAAAGTGAAGTGTTGAGTCGGCACCTTTTGGGTTCCAGCTGAACGGAGCATGAAATCAATGAGATTCAGATTGTGGTGAATAAAACTGCGCTGTGAAAAATGACTTGAAGTCTAAAGAAATGAGGGCATATTAATTAACATCAGCTAGACTTTGTTCAGGATTTAAAGTTAAGAGTATACTTGTTTTAAGTCCCAGATGTGAACTGTTCATTTTTGTCCGGGTGTTACTCATTGTATGAAAATGCAATTAACCCAGACTCTACTTATATTTTATCATCAGGTGAGGCCTGTCATTTTGGCAGGATCCCCTGTTTCAAGCTCTGATGCGTTTCTCCCCTTGGATAGTAGCGCCTGTTACCACTAGATGGCATGCTAAGATTAGCACTGCCGTACATGCGCGCGGCTGACTTTCTCTTATTTCACTTCTCTCTCCACTCCCTCTCTTTTCCCGTCTCTCCGCTTCCCCATTACACCAATCCAGCTTCGTGACATTTATGAGCAGCATTCACCGCAGTGAAAATGATGGGGTTTTTTTTTGTGGCGAGCCCTTTATTTTTCTGATCTAAAGCGCTGTGAGGTGATCTCGGATTTGATCTAAACTGCTCCAATTTGAGTTTGAGTAATGAGCCTGAGATGGGTTATTAGATAGTAATTTAGTAATGTGGTGGTATGAGGGCTGCAGAAGGATAGGTGAAAGTGAAGCTGACAGTGTCTGACACAGTCGACTGAAGAGCCTTGAACATTGTCTGATTGACTGTAGCATGCAGCCGCACTACATATATCTCTCATACTTTTTTACCTACTCAGTTTGAAAGCCATTTTTTTCTACACTTTTATGCAGGTAAGCACACAGACAAGGAAGGTAATTGAACTCGCTAAGTGCGACTGAATGAAAAATGTCTTCCTAGTCTTCTCTTTACCGGTGTTATATATATTTTTCTTCAGCCATGCTCTGAATCAGCCTTTAAGTTTCTCCACCCCAGCAGCTGGGACCTGGCAACTTGAGGTACAGGATTTGGCAGTAGGGCTTATGAAACACCTCTCCATCCAGGCTCCTCCACACCACACCTCTGCTTCCTCTTTATCCCTCTCCTTTTGAATCCCTGGTTGATCCCTTCTCTGCTTCCTCCATCAGGGGGGTTGGCTGTAAGGAAAGACTTGCTGACTTCGGTTTTAACTGATACCAACAGGCCAAATCACATTGCTCCAACTGTGGGATTTCTGCGGTTATATCCTGTTTTAGAACTGATTTTAATGATCAGTTTCAGAGCTTGTCTAGGGCAGGCTTTGAGCTACAGATTGGTGACATATAAAAGTAAAACCAATATAAAGTGTTTTAGTGCTAGTCTGCCACAGCGGATTCTCCAAGTCTCTGGAACTCCCGTGGAGTCTACTGGATTCTTCTACAGACAATAAAGAGAAATGATGGAAAAATGATCAAAAATGTCTGCCACAATTTGCTGACATATAAATTGTTTTTTCTAGACCTAGAGTCCAAAACACAAAGATTTTGTGCTTAATAGCATGGAAGAAAACCAGCAAATGTTCACCACTGAGTAGTTGGAACCATGAAATATTTGGCAAAAGAACAACTCATCAATTATCAAAGTAGAAGCTGATTAATTTTCTCTGAATTGACGAGGACTGTAACTAACTATTACTATTATCTGTTGATAATTGTTGATTATTTTCTTGATTTAAACATTTTGTCTGGTCATTCATTAAACTAAAACCTGGGGTGATGTCTACCACTTGTTTTATCTGACTAACAAAGTCATGTTAAGTCAATGTAAAACAAGAAAATGCAGCTAATTGTCACATTTGTGCAGCTTCCTACATAAAGATATTTGGTATTTTTGCCTGAAGCTCGAGATAGTTGCAGATTTATTTTCTGTTTATTGTTTCAGATCAGATCCGATGACGGTGTGTGCAATCACACCCGCACAGTGAGTACATTGAGTTATGAGTCCGTACAGAACAGTGAGGGAGTTCTGCTTCCACTGCTGGGATGCTGAGGTTGAAACTGTATCAAGAGTCATGCAGCAGAGCAGAGCTGACCCCTTCATGGCCTTTTTTTGGAAAGGAGCCACTTCTCGCTGTCTGTGACGCAGGTTCAAAAGGGAGAGGTGAGGGGAATCACTCTCATATCCTGTCTTTATGCACACTGATCCACAGAGGCTCGTGTTTATACACTCTCATATGACTAAGACGAGGAGGAGAGACAGAGCAGAAAAAGGGAAGAGAGACAGGACAGGGGAAGCAGAAAGTGTTTATTTTTCTCTACATATGTAAAGGCAGGATTTGTGGGACACGTGCGAAGGAGCGGAGACTTCCTCCTGTTTTGTGTTTAAAGTTGGACCTTGTCAAAACAGCTGCCATTTGTCTCTGAGAGCCAGACAGCGAACCAACTCCTCTAAATGACTTCAACACCTTAAAAACTTTAACAAGAGCAAATTAAATCAAATGAAAAATGTCACTAGAAAAAAAGAGAAATTAAACCATGGAAAATATTGAACTGTTGGTTGAAATTGAAATCTAATGCCTCCATCTCTTGTTTCATTTTGGACTGTTTGTAAAAGCAATTTTCAATTTGTAGCCGTTTGCAATTGCACAGCTATAGATTAAGGTTTTATCAGCCTCCGTAAGGCAGTAGAATAACTGCCAGTGAAATAGAGTTTGGCTCTATTGGTTTGAAAGACAGAGGTTGATTTGTTTAAAGAATGTGAGCTACTGGTGCTACCTTATCTGTTTACAGAGACCAATGACTGGACTAAGAGTCCTGACAAAACCTGTTGACCTTTTCAGATTTGACCCTTGACATGACTTGACCTGTAGAAGGTTGTGAGTGTGCTCTTAAACTGTTTCTGTGATATGGAGAAACAATAGAAGGCTGTCAGCCTTCCAGGTGTTTTGAATGTATAATATGGTGCTGTAGGACATACTTAGATATGGTAATTAAACTTGTGACAAATAAGTGCACCTATATTCAGTATTGTATCCAAACAAGCAGCACATACTGAGGTATATACGCAGACAGTTACAAAAAAAAAATTACATTTTGTGAAATATAGTTATTTGCTTTTTTGCTGAGAATTGAATAAGAAATGATCACACCTGCATCTCTGTATGTAAGAATCAAAGACTAGAAATGGGCACACATCTAAAGGTAACAAAATCTGCCTACCAACACCTTCAAAGCTCCCTAATTACCATTCCTCTCATTTGGATCTTTGATGTTAGGACTAGTTATAGCAGATAAATGAATCAGTTGTCTCACATTTTGTCCAAGAAAGGTACTTAAGAACTCCTAACTGAGCAAATACAGTTACATACTTCAACATGCCCATGCCTTCTTAAAACATTCTTACTGCTCTACTTTTGGAAGTTGACAAACCTCTTTCACAATGTGTCTCACATCTTGTTGTGAATCGTTCATTCAATGATTTTTTTTTCTATGCGAGGCAAGGGAAGCTAGAACTTATCGTGCATGGAGAAAAAAGGGGGTCATGCCAACTCTGCAAAGTAGGTGGTTGGATGGCAGTAGCTTATTTGGGTCTTTCCATGAGCCTTTACCTTCAGCGGCTAACACAAGCAGAGCCCCATTAAGCGGCCAACCAAAACGGCATGCGTCAAAGATGTTCTTGTTCAGGTTTTGTTGTTATGGTTGGTACTAAGGACCCAATCTGGAGGTAGTCTGCGTAGCAGGTTCTCAACAAGAAAAGTCAGTAGGCAAATAAATGCAACAGTGCAACAAAAGTAGTGCTACCACGCTTTGCATGAGCCGTTAACACAGCTGGTCTCTGAGTTCAATGATAAGCCCACGACCAGCCAGATGAAAGTAAGAGGGAAATTGACAACATGAGCTTACTCCTCCACTTATTTCACAGGAAATTAAAGACAGCGATCCAAAGCTATAGAGGGGCCTCAGCCTGATGTGTCAATTCACATCGTGACTTTAAAGAGTATTAATTTCTTTGATGAATCATTATCTGTCCACCTGCTTGAGTTATGGACTAACCTCTTGGAATGCAGACCCCCCCCCCCTCCCCAATCCAATTCATTTGCAGGTCAGGCTGACCCTTGTTAGAAGAGTGATGGCCTTCTTAAACTACAGAGAGTGATTCCTCTTCGTCACTGGATGATCTCTATCACTTTACCACACGTGTCACTCCGGGGATTAATGGTTTACTCCCACCACTACTCTGGATGATGGATGGGTGGGCTTCTTGGCTGCACCTGTCATTTACATTAGGGTAGTTGTGTGAATACAACTGTATCTTCACTTTTTTTTTTCCTCAGCCTCATCATACATCCACGCTGGCCCCATGTATTACATTCCCCTCAGGCATCGGCACAGTGGCTTTTGCTGAAAATCTGACTAAACCTCAATAACCTTCCTAAGATCAACACGTGGTCTTATTAATGACTTCTACAGTCGGATGTGCTTAAGGAGTTAGCTGCCATGCTGTCAGACCCCCACGTGTGCCTTCCTGCTCAGTGCAGACTTGGCCAGGAGACAGTGCGGGACTCTCTGTGCTTCCCTGTTGAGAATGATGCATTGGAAGCCTGTGCCACTGAGACCCATGGATCACACAGTTACGTTAAGTACGTTTGTCCCCATTGAGCTTCTCAATCCACTCAAATATCCATCATTCTGGCTATAATTTATAATGCAGGAATTCTTTTAACGTTTCTGTGATTTTGTATGGAGACTTATTACCAATGTCTTCTGCCAGACATTTTTCCAGGGAAAAGATACTGTTGTTTTAGCTGTGCAACTATAGCTGTTTTTATGCTTCTCCCCTCTGCTGTATATGTGTATGAATATGTGTGATTGCTGTGGACATCATCACAGTGATCATGTAAGTCAGCGTCGGGTCTCTGGGCTATGTTTGCTTCCCACAATTTTATGCATGTTTGTCTCAATGCGAGCAGAAAACCTTTGGTGCTCCACATGTGTTTCTAATAACACACTGCCCTGACGGCCTGACAAGGGACTGAGGGTGGGAAGGTATTTAACATAGGGGCAGGGGGAGTAATTCTGGAACGGAGGGAAAGGGGACAGCAGTGGTTTGGATGTCATGTGTACGGAAAGACATGTCAAGAATATGCTCCTGCATGTTGGAATCTGGTGCCAGAGCACAAGATTGAGACTGATGCATTATTCCCCTGACAGCAATACTTGCAATGCAAATTTTGCTTGAGTTGGACACCTGTTCCACTTGAGTTTAGCTTTAGTTTGGCATTAAAATGACATAATACCCTAACCGCCTAATTACTGTAATACCCGTCTCAGTCAATCAGCCTATTATAAAGTCACTGTAAGAAAAATGTACAAGAGTTAAACCTTCAGTCAGATTCACTGAACTTAACAGTGACATTCTTCTTTTTGTTATTTCACTTGATTTGACATTACAGTAGAGAGGCAGGGGAAGGACAAGGTAATGACATGCAGCAAAGGGCCAAGGCCGGACTTGAACTCAGGCTGCCGGGGTATGGACTCAATCTTGATTTGCGCTTTACCAGGTGAGCTTCTGGGCACCCCACTATAATGTTATAGTTTCACTTTATCCTGGAGTGACAGCAGAGAGTGAGAGTTAAGGGAGTAGAGGGAGGATAAATCTGTGCTGTGCAATAGCCAGACATGGGGAAGCACCCGGTAATTACAGCACCACTTCTCTTTCATGAGAATCAACGATGCACATCCTTCTCCCTCTCCTTTTCTCCTTCTCCTTTCCAAAACCAGACAGTCTCATCTTTCATTTCTGTGGGTTTACAGTAACGTTCAAGTCAATGTAAAATATGACCCCTTGTGAATTCAATTGGCTTTTGGAATGTAAATCATTTGGACTGAGACAATGAGTCACATTTTTCAATCACATTAAGAACTGCAGGACTGTTTTGTAGTTTGTACAGTTTTTTTTTTCTTTTCTGTTGCATAAGTGCCCCTTTCCCAGACAGATATATGAGACTCTCCAGAAGCAGCACCTGCTCCCCCACCCAGGCATACGCCTGCCCCTGTTTCCTCAGCCACAACCCTCATCTTGCAAGCAGGAGTGCTTACGACCCAATAGCATCTGGAACAAACCACCTGAAGGTCAAGGGTCACGCTGTGATGTCACTGCTTAATGTCCAATGGAAAAAAGAAATGTAAAGTGTCACTCGCACCGCAAGCGTTCACCTCAAACAACCCCAGCCGAGGTTAGGAGTTCAAACCAATTCATAATTCAACACTCATCTACATTCACGACAGCCTAAGCTGAAGCTGAGCTGAGCTGATTTGTGCTTTATACTCCGTCAGGTTAATGACAGATTTCACTTTTTTTCTACATGTCTGATGTCAACAATAAAAATGTCTTTACCAAACAAAGGAGCATTATTCTTGTAAAAGAACATTTGTTAAGTTTTTCAGAATCTTGCCCTGGTGGCTGGGCCTGACGGATGGTTTTGTTGATTGGTCTGGCGGTCAGTCAGTTGGTCCACCACTTTAGCCCATGTGTAAACATTCATGGTTCCCAGACGATGAATCTTATGACGATAAATCTTTCTTTTAGTGCCAACACAAGGTTCACAGTTTTGATTTTGAGTTAAATAACTTGTAATAATAGCAAATAATGATGAGTTGCTTAGAAATTATTAATACATAATAGTAATTAATAAAGATTAAATGTTGGTGCAAGGGTTTTTTTTTTTTAGTAATGAAAAAAAAGTTTGTTACTTGGTGACAAGCTGGATAACACAGTAAGTTTCTATGATGTTTTTATATTCACTCGTGACGGTGCAGCTCAACATTATGTTGTGCAGCCTTTCGTCGAGGTTTGTAACGGATTGATCAAGCCCATGCATGGCTTTGTTTGACTAACTCATCTTTCTCCGTGTGTGTTTTCAAAGTGGTTGCGTCACTGCCAGTATACACTTCTCTCACTATGGAGATTCTGTTATTTCCAGCTGTGCTGCTGCTGTTCTTATCTGATTCCCAGCTGATAAGATATGTTTCTGTTAGTGAGAAATGGGGAGAGAAGTATTTCAGTTGGCCGTCAGGCAGTGATTGGTTAGCTGGAATGACTCTAGCCTGTGTTTTATTGCTATGGGCACTACTCCCAGAGTGTGTTTCTGTGTGTGTGTCCGTGCGTACGTACGTGCATCTGCACCTCTGCCATGTGTGTTTTCATATGGGCATGTGTGTGTGTGTGCCATGCTGGATATATCAAAGCAGGCAGTCTTATTCTGGACCTTCCTGCCTGCTTTACTGTCATTTGCTCTCTTCTACTTCCTTTAAAGGGAAACTTTCACGTCATTACTAAGACTATTTCATTTTATTCTTAAATGTTACCTTTATTTACTACAGTGCTTTCTGCTTTCAGACAACTTTTGGCTGTTTTTAACTGCTCATAAAATGCCCAGTATTCATCGCAAAGACTGCACTGGCATGATGGCACCCCATTACAGTAAACCATTATTAGCATGCAATTTTTTTTTGCTGCCAAATGTACAACCACAATTTTGCATGTTTGGTTAAAACACAAAACAAGTTGAGTATAGTGACACTTTATGTGCACTGGGGAGGGACAGACCAACTTGCTGACATTAGCAGCTAACCTATGCTAACATGTTAGCAACTATATAAGCTCAAGGAATGACATTCTTTTATGTTGCTGGCTGTATACACACAGTTGCTCATACACTCATACACTTAGTAGTCAACTGCTGCTGTCTGAAGACGCTGGTTCTGTCTTACAGTTTAACTTGGACAAAAGCTATGTCAGAATACCTTTGTGCTGCTGTCTGCTGCAGTAGTCTATTATAATATATATAATCTGACAGAAATATTCAGCCCATGCTTCGGTTAACTACACCATAATGGCTTTGGTTCTGTTGATGTGAGCTGTGTGCTCTGTTTTGGATAAGCTATCCCAGCTAGTTTGTCTGCAGCTGGCTGTCAGTTTTTATTTTTCTGGGTAGCATTGTGCTCATTTGAGCACTACTGCTGATTTTTTTTGTTTTGTTTTTGCAGACCAAGGCTTCATATTAGTTCCCCAGTGACTGGAGCTTGCATAAATAACCGTTGTTCCTTTCAGTTTGTCTTGTGCCAGTCCCGCACACATTCACCAGTCTGTCTGCACTGGCTTTCACAAAAGAGTTCAATAATAAAATGTCCAAACTCATTCGACGCTGTTAGTCAGTGTTGTTGTGACCATTTGGCTGAACGTTTTCTCGAAAATCTCTCTAAATCGAGTTATTTGAAAGCACTTGGAAAATACAGTGCCACACCCACTGTGGGTAGCGGCATTTGGGGCTTTTTATCTACCAACAAACACGTACCTGATTGCACATTTTCATTGCAGAGAACACACAACATAGCACAGGATCATCATTTAAAATATGAAATAGAGATACTGTTGAAAAAACATGTTTCCCTTTGAACTCCAAATACTAAACTAAGAAATATTAAGTGCTCAGTAGCCCCTATGCTTCTCACCCAGCTGTGTAGCTTGGCTAACTCTGCACCGCCAACCTCTCCCCTGCTTAGGCACACAGCACTGACACGTATGCTCTCAGTCCACTCTCCCACGTCTTATTCCTAGCCTCAGCCAGATCCTCAGGCAGCCATACATCTCTCTTCCTGTCAGCGGCTAATTGGCTGGCCCTCGGGGCTTCCTGTGTCACACCACACGGCCATTCAATGGCTAATATTCAATGGCTAACTCTGCCATGGATGTCATCTGTCAGAGGCTGTGACAGATCCAAACTTTCATGTTTTTAACCCAACCAAAGAATAAGTCTCTCATTGGGTTAATAGATAACCAATAAATGATTATTGGTTATCATTTATTGGTTATCTACAGCTTGTACGTACAAATACCAACTGTGAGGATGTCACAGTATTGAGTCCAGATAATACCGTAACAATTTTACATCTCCTGTGAATGTTCCTGCTTCACTACAGTGTTGCATTAGCAACAGGCTCTAATTCCTACCCCTTCATTAAAGGCTGTGGAGTAAAAGAAGCCTCAGGTGTCTGTTGATAAAGAAGCTTGTGTTTTTCCCTTTGTGCCTCTGCCTGCTCGGCTGTATCAGGTGTCCAGTTTGAAGCAACAAGCTGCACACAGGTGGGAGGAAGAAAAAATCACCAGCACAACATAAATATTATTCAGAGTTTCTGGGAAGCATTTCTCTCATGTCGATGGAATTGCTCTGTTGAATCTTTGCCAGCGCACTCTTTCTCCCGCACCACCACCTCCCCTCCCTCTTTCCTTTCGCTCCCTTATTCTCCCCCCTCCACCTCAGAACAAGTCTTAATTTGTCGGGAATATTACTGGCCTCCGCCGTCATTCGCCGGGGCTGCGGCGGCTTATGGGAACCGTGAGCCAGCTGTGATTTGATTTGCTCACAGGAGATGTGCCGGTGCTCAAACCTCTCCCTAGTTTGGCTTGTTTAAACATACACACAACAGACACACACACACACACACTCCGAGCTGCCCTTGGCATTCAAAACTGTCAGATGGAATTCTTCAGCAAGTGCACTAACATTCGTTCTAGTTTTTACAGCACCGGGCAGCTGGAAAGGTTGGGATGAGTGATTGCTCGTCGCTTTAGGCAGAACACTCCTCATAGTTACACAGCATAGGCCTTAAAGGGACACGTGCTCGTGCTGCAGAATACACACTAACTGCATGGCCTCCAACGCTCCTTAATCTGTGACAAATTTAGGTTTTGAGGAACTGCACTGGGCACAGGGGGAGTTTTGCTTTTTATGTCCTATCGGTTTAGGTTCGGATAGGCATATGATTTGTGTGAAGTGTGCCTCAGGGGAGTGTAAAGACAGGTGTGTGTGTGTGTGAGTGTGTGTGCTTGAACTGAGACAGCGTATGAGGGTCTGTTTTCTGTTATAGAGAGAGCAGGCCTTGGCTTCCACAAACCAGCACTATACAACCACCAAGAGAGAAGTAATCCAACCTTCTCTCTCTCTCTCTCTCTGTCTCTCTCTCTCTCTCTCTCTCTCTCTCTCTCTCTCTCTCTCTCTCTGTCTGTCTCTCTGTCTCTCTCTCTCTCTCTCTCTCTGTCTCTCTCTCTCTCTCTCTGTGTCTCTGTCTCTCTCTGTCTCTGTCTCTCTCTCTCTCTCTCTCTCTGGCACTCTCAGTTTCCCCCTCCCTCGCCGTTCTCCCTCTGTTCCTCCCTCGGGCCTCTCTTATGAAGTGAGAGGCCAAACACAGGCCCGGAGTGCCGGATCAGGCTCCTTCTATCGATTGACTTTATTTATGTGTTTGTTTATTTATTTAAAAGGCCCTGAACCCCTCTGTCCCTGAGGGGTACTTAGGTGCCCCACACACACACACACACACACACACACACACACACACACACACACACACACTCCCTGCCTCTCTTACTGGACTGTACACATATAAATTCCTCCTGTGCTCCTATGTTTAGCCAGAGATTTTGCAGCGTCACTGCCGGGTGTAACGCGTGTCGTCACTGCAGTAACTAGGTGTGACATTAGCTCATATGTGCACACACGACTTGTGTCCAGTGTTTAGAAACATAACATAGAGAACTGCCCATAATAGTGAATTAATCAAGGGCCCATATTTGGTTAAAACAGGAACAGTGTCAGAAAATTAAATAGGCTAGCTCAGCCCAAGGTACAGTAGCTAGTTGTACTCTCATATCGTTGGACTACTTACCTGTTGTTTGGATAGTAATGCAGCTGGATGATAATAGAGTATTATCAATTATCCACTTTAGAATAAATCATATTATGATTAATAAGATCATATTATATTTTTGTTTGACCATGTTTGTCGTCCAAGTTATGATTCCAAGTAATGATTAATAAGTAACTAAAGTGTTGTTCTTTTGGTCTGAACATTCTGGATCGGAATACATTTTCTGTTTTGTATAAGCAAAGTATTATAGAGAATAAAAGGAAGGTATAAACAAATGATATAAACTGAATTAATAAAGTATAAAGGACAATGACAGTAAAGGAGCAAAAATACAACTTATTACAGTTTCCTGTAATCCCAAGATTCATTATTTATATATATGTATATATATATATATATAAATAATGAATCTTGGGATTACAGGAAACTGTAATAATTTATCATTCATTATTCATTATTTCATCATCATTCATTATTTATATATATATATATATATATATATAGTATAGTATATATAAGTATATATATACAAGTATAAATATAAGTATTTGATATTTATAAGTATATGTTATTGATAAATACTTTGATGCAACATTTTATTTTGATTTACTTATATCGTGATTTCAAAAATTAATAATAAAAAAATCTTGAAAAACTGTGTCTTTTGGCCGAAGCTGATCAAAACATCTGGAGTTATTTTGGGAAATAATTGCTGACCCCGACTCACCGTTTACTCAGAGCTCAGGGTATTGCGGCATGCATCCTTATCGCCTATCTGCTATACTTCATTAGAGTAGCAATAACTGTTAGCGCACCCAGAGTGTGTGTGTGTATTTATTTGTAAGTGCTTGTCTGGCACATATTCCCTTGTGCCAATTTAGTGATTGTTTCTGTTTTTTTTTCAGTGCTTTGTTTCTATATTTACATCCACATTGTCACTCCACTTCAACTGACAGGCAAACAGGTCGCGGGCTTTTCCGCACACACAGTGACTTTCTGAGAGAGGTTGAACACTTGGCAAAGTAATGCACAGTGGTGTCCAACACCACCTGCCTCTCTGCCATGATTAATGACTTTATCAACTTTCAACATATTAAAATTCGATTCTGTCTGTTTGTTATCAGTGTGTCACCACAGTCGTCTTCTTTGTCATACTTTTGTGACACGCAGCAGATGGAATGGGTGTGTCCGAATGTTTGTGTGTGCGTGTGCTGGAATGACTTTGGCAAGGGAATCCAGCTTGCAGCCCTGTTGCATTAGCAGGTAATAAATGTGGACTTAGACTTGGGGCTTTGCTTCGCCTGGCCAGTCTGTATGATTTTTTTTATTTGTGTGTATATGTGTGTGTATGTGTGTGTGTGTGTGTGTGTGTGTGTGTGTGTGTGTGTCTCTCTTCTCTCTTGGTCTTCACATATCTATAGTGACTCACTTGAATAAGGCTGCTGTTGATCACTCCATCTGACTCCCATCTGCTTTCTTAAAATCTCCTCTCCTTCTTTCTTTGCTTCCCTCTTTCTACTAGCTCTCTTATTTAACCTTTCCTACCGTGAAAAATAAAAACAAAATCTCTATAAATCAGCATTGGACACACAAAGCAAGTTTAAATTTACAGGGTGTGTTCTACAACAATGCAAGGTGTTTCTAGTGCAGAGAAAAATGCTGAGACTGGTGCAGATTGTTGAGAAACTACTAGTAGAATAAAATAAAGAAGTTTACAGGACTGTAAAATTTGCTCTAATCTTAACCTGAATTCTTTAGTGACTCACAATTTCTTTCTCACACGACGACTAAACCATGTAAAAGCAGCCATTGTTGATTTTATTTTGCATATAAATTGAATCTCTTAGAGTACACATGGTCTCATTTGAAAGGGTACATTTGGTAAATTCCAAACTCTCCGTTGAGGTTTGCCAAATGGATTTGGAATGGTCATTCAGTATCAAATACTAACAGAGGATCCAGCAGATGTCTCTGGCGCATGAATCATTTGCTCTTTTGCTCATTTGCTCCACATCTGGTGGCAAGAACAGAGCAGAGTGAGTCGCAAGTGCGTAAGCTGTTGGGTTCAAGATTGCACCACAATGTCTTGACTGAATTAGAGTGTGAAAAAGTGGTTTTCAATACTGTTATTTGTGTCTGAGATTTCATAATATAGCCATAAAATCTGGGAGGTCGTCCTTATTGTCACTAAAATGACAGTAAACAATGTCATTAAGTGTATACAGGCTTGCACCATCTAATGCCTGTTTGGACAGAAATGTTTTCACCAAGGTGGAAGCCTTCACGCATGTGTAGAAGTCTAGATAAAACTAATTCAACTCTGGTTTCCACTTGTATTTCAGCCAAGATAAGAATTACTGTGTATGATTGCAATGTGAACAATCAGATTGCGCAAACTATTGTTGTGAAAGTACTCTCAGTAGAATGCAGATCTCTGCCAACAGATGGTGAAGCTCCTGCTGCAATGTCACCTCAAGTGCCAGATGTAATCAGTGGAGATTTGCAGTGTTTTTTATACAGTATAGTTTAAGATCTTTCTTAAGATTCATAGATTAGTTTAATTAACCAAGCATTCTGTGTTCGCCTAACTGTATAAACTTAATGGGAAATAACACTGGGATAAGTCCAAACTTCTCCATTTAAACTATCTATTTTATTAAAATTATGTATCTAGAACATTTTGTCATAGTTAAATCTCACTAAATTGTCTTTTCTAGCTCCCTTACAGTCATGACAAGGCAGACTCCAATAACAGACTTGCAACTGCTAGAAATCTGTTGAATGTGCTGATCATTGTGTAGGGAAGTTCAATGAAGAAAGAGAAATATTGGAAGATGGGATAGTTTGTTAGAGATAAGGGACAACAATTACAGGTTTAGGGCTTATTTAACATTTAAATGAAGCAAGTTTAAAATCCAGAGTATAAAGTCTTTGTAAAGTCATGATGTTACAAACTCTGGTACAGTATGTGGTGGTAGGCACACTGTTTTTTTGTATTCCATGTTAACATATCAGGTATGAAATAAATCTACAGATGCTCTGTTTTCTGGTGTGTTCATCAGCAAAAAAGGCGGATATGTGGGATTTTAAATTCAATTTAGTCCATTTTTTAGCATTAAACAACACAAGGTTGTCAGGCAAAAACGCAGACTCATGCAGCAAGGCTTCATGCAGTAAGGCATTGCACTGACCAAATGATCAAATGCATGGGCACACATTCCTGGTATATTACTTTGCATTTGCCCTGCAGCTTACTCCACACGCAAATGAAAGTCAAAGAAGGCTACAAGAGCTGTAAAATCTGGACTTCCTGGACTTCATATTTCATTGTCTCACCACGCATTAAAACCACACACCAATGCAGACCCCGCGCCGCTTTTAACACAATCAGCCGCTTGAATTCCCACTTTAATCTCCTTTGTTTGTTGTCAGTTTGGCCCAGGTTAAGCAATGAGAGTCCCTGCAACATAATGTCAAGCGAAAGTACTGTTTCAGCAGTTTAGAGTTTGCAATGGTGGTTAAACGATTGACCAGATGTTTGCTTAAGTTGTCCTTATGTTACACTTAACAAACATCTACCACGTCAGAACATCTACTCTTTGGCCATGCCAAGAGTCCAAAGGCCATTAATGTTAAAATGGATTGCCCAAACTGGCTTTATATCATTTCAGTGATACTTTATTACGCTAAATATTGTGCTGAGATAAATTGTTCAGTTTTTTTGGAAAGCATCCGACTGATTCCAGTAAAGTTGGTTTTGGAGAGCTATTCTACAGTAGCAGCAGGTAGATGTTTTAAAGTAGGAAAACTGCAAACATCAAGAGATGAGGTACTTTTTGGAACAAAATCTGTTGGAAAAGATGAATAATGTCTCCTCTGTTGGTTAGGCCATCTATACATTTGTCTGTTTGTCTCTCCATCTTAATATCTGTCTTCCTTAGCTCTTTCTCTCCTCTCTAAATACTCATCAGTATGCAGAGGCTGTAGTATGACCCCATTAAAGTCATTTGTCAAATTGCAGCCAACTGGCTTGCCTGCAATCAGGCTCAATGTGAATATATTTTGACATGTGTTTTTCCTGCCTCCTGGAGTGCCTAAGGACCTGTGACAGCCCAAAGCTTTCAATACCACAAAGGTGCTAATACAGTTGGCAAGGGCGCGCACGCACACACACACACACACACACACACACACACACACACACACACAAATTCAAGCACTGTCAGCAGAGTGACACAGCAGACGCAATCTCCATATTCGTATAATATAGCACCTGGCCAGTCACAGCAAGTGGCACTGTCACCTTTGATCACTGACAAAGTGTGTCACAGCAAACATAAATGGTGCTCTTCAGACACACATACACACATTTCAGCAGAAATATGATTAAGCATGTAGACATATTCATGAAACACAACACACACTCACACAGATGTGGATAGCAGGTCATGTGTTTCCCAGCAATGGAATCTTGTCCCTGGAGTGCCAGCTGGATGTGACACAGATGTTTGTGGGCTTCGGGAGCAGATGCTGCTGAGCTCCTGAGCAAAGTTTTTAGCTTTCCAGGCTGCCGCAGAGCCACACTTTGGCACAATTTTAACATAAAAGAAAAAGCACATACAGCATATATAATAGTAAATATATCCCTAAACTCATAGATGACCATTTGTGATCTTTACTATTTACTTTGGAGTACAGCAAAACATCACGAGGTGAGTGGTCGCAGGTTAAACGATGGTTGGGCGACAAGTTAAAATTTTCCAACAGGCCGCTGTCAGCCCAAAAAACAGTGATATAGTTGTGCAAATGCACAACCCTAGTGGAGCGGGTATATTCTTAGATGGAGAGGGAATAATTTGATGGGAATTTGCAGACCGTGAAGAAGAAGATATAGTTTAGACGGCCGGATGCATTAGAGGACAAGAATTTGACACTGGAAACAGAGGCCACTTGTGTGAACAGAGGATTTATCAGTCTTGCTGAGTGAAACAGATTAAAAGGTAAAATTAACTGACCTTAACTGGTCTAATTTGACAGATGATGTTTGGTTTACATCCTCAAAATACTCTGGCTAGGATGAGAGAGATGGAGGGGAAAAACAGGGCTGCAGCTAATGATTATTTTCATTATTGATTAATTAGTTGACTATTTTCAAATAATCAATCACTTGGCAGACAGTGAAGAATGCCCACCACCATGTCCTAGAGCCCAAGGTACCAGGCAGTAGAGCTCACAGACACCATCAAATTGCTTGATTTTGTCCAGCGAACTGTCTACAACCCAAAGAACTGTTTCCGATTTCATGGCAGTCCACCCCAATAGTTAATATTGGACCGATTGACCTTGACCAAATCCATTATGTTTTCATTGATGCAATGGTACACTTTTATATTCCATAGCTCTAGAAATGATTGCTTCTGCATCTGGTGCTTGAGTGTGTATTTTTGTGTTTGATTTTTGCGTCGGGTTGCTGTCATGTTCGCAGACCTCAACAACGTGCTAAATGCACTGGGTGTGTTCGTCAATCCTGGTTATTGTTATGACTCGGTTACTGCTCATGTGGCCATGCAAGCGTACTGATTGGCTCAAGCTGGCGCTGAGTGAGTTGCTAAAGTTTTGTGGCAGGCAGAGGAAAACTCAGTCGTTTTCAATGGACATAAACATCAGTGCTGCTCTGCCTTCGGCATTGTTTTCTTCTGCTAACTGGATCATTTAAATGTACAGCTACACATTTAGTCTGGGTGAAATGATTACACTGAAACTAGATAAAAATATTCGCTCTGATGATATAATTTAGGGGTCCTGATTGTTTATATCCTGATGATGTTGACAGACAACTCTTTTCTACCGTTTTGACTGGAATTTATGAAGTCCCGTCTGTTTTTTCGAGTTAACATAACAACCCACACACACACACACACACACACACACATTACACACACACACACACACACACACACACACACACACACACACAGCAAGTTTGGCTTGGCGTCGTAGTGCTGAATAGGCCATGGTAGCTGCTGAGGCATTTTACAAGGTAGGGGATAAGACAGAGTCAGCACCACGGGAGTATTGTGATTTTATGCTGCCTGGCTGCCTCCTTGCTAGCCTAGCGCAGCACGACCATGCCCAGGCTGTGTGCCAGTCTACCATGACAGCTCAGGTTGAAAATGCACCCTCAACACTTGGAGGCGGATCTTGTAACTTTAGATTATCAAACCATGTGGTGAGCCCACTGGTTAGGAAAATGTCGCCTTGGCTTTTGTTCAGAACCTGCAACCAGTTCCAGTGAAAACACCTGAGACTATTTCAACACTTTAATAACTGATTTAAAAAAAAAAACATCTGTATAATGAGACAAACAATATATCTCAAGATCGAATGAATTAGAAAATTCTGGGGCAATGTAAAACAGTGATTTTTTTTTTTTTATGTTTTTTGAGCGGCACAGTTTGGGACCAGGGGTTTATTCCACCTTAAGGCACTTACACAATGATCCAACTGAATAATTACTGTCACACATAATTCCTTAAGAACTGTACCTTCATATCTCTGATATTGTGGAGAGATTACGTTTTGCCTGAGGAAGCAGATTATAATGTAGCGCTTCAGTTCCCACAGTGTCTGGATTCTGTGCATTAGATAATTACCGCTATGGTTGAAGCGTTACTGCTTATAGGTTATTGCATTACTGGTATGTTGTGAGTATCTTTCCCTTTATAATTACATGAAGGTTTAAACATTTTATGGAATTTTTCATGAATGGTATTACATCTGAGAGCCGATAAAAGCAGCCCTGAGAGCTGTAGCTTGCCATCGGATCAGATAGAGACGGACCCCGACTGACAAATTGCTGAAAAGGTTTTCATACTCCTTCATCTGCTTTCACACATTTTCTCAACTCAAAACTAGAGGGACAGGAAGGATATGAGCAACGTTCTGTCTCTCAGGTGCAATGATGATGCACAAGTCTATCTCCAAGGTTACCCCACCTCAAAAACAATAGCAAACTCAAAGAGAATCTTCTCCCCTGAGCTGTTTTGAGAAATCGTGTTTGTGTTTTTAGTGCAAGTCAGAGCAGTGACACAAGGATTGCAGTTGCAGGTGAAAACTGCCCACAGCGGTAACACGTTGCACACTTTGCTCAGCTCGATAGAGAATGAAAAGACTTCAAGTTACTTTTTGGTTGGGATGCTCACAGTGCGATGATGTATTGGTCTACGACAGGACAAAGGACAGAGACAGATTACTTGTCCAATTTCTCTTCTTCACTCCTTCTGTCTCTACCTCTGTACTCTCTTCTATTTCCTCTTTTTCTTTTTTCTGCTGAGAGATTTGTATACGCCTCATCTCCTGCATCAATGAACCGACATCAGGTTAAAGTATTGCTTTGAAGTTGGTTGGAGATAAAGAAACAATTTTCAAACTGAAAATATAATATGCAGTTATTAGCTCATGGTCTCCACCCTGCGTATTTGGCATTATATGAAATAAACAAACACACACACTGCTCTGTGCCACATCTACCAGGTTCATACATGTTTCAAGTGTGTGTGCCTCAGCTTTCCCTTAACTATAAATGGTCAGGACACCTTAATCAGGACCGCATATGTTTTTCAGACGTTCCATTCTACCAGGCAACACACGCACACACACACCGCAAGCACAGGTGCCAGGGTGTCAAACCAAATCATAAACTGGTGGATCAGTCTTTCCAGATCTCTTGCAGAAACTCCATCTCTCTCTCTCTCTCTCTCTCTCTCTCTCTCTCTCTCTCTCTCTCTCTCTCTCTCTCTGTCTCTCTCTGTCTCTCTCTCTCTCCATTCGTTGCGTTGGTTCAAAATGTCCCTCTTTTTTGTGATTAGGACTTGGAATTTAGATCTGTTAGCTACATTTCAAGCTGATTTGATTTTTCTAAATTGTTATAGATGTTAAGGAACATTACTAGAATACTTGCTTTCCATCTATAACTATCTATAAGAGACATCTACACTGTACTGTGTTTGTGCTGTACATGTGGATATGATATTGATGATGATATTCCACATTCAACTTTGATGACTAAAATCGTGTATTCTCCTCAAGTATGGAACATCTAGACAAAGGTTTACTCTTGTTAACATATTCTGCCTACATTAAGCACAATAGTTGCTATCTTCTCTCTCTCTCTCTCTCTCTCTCTCTCTCTCTCTCTCTCTCTCTCTCTCTCTCTCTCTCTCTTCTCTCTCTCTCTCTATCTCTTTCCTGACCTGAAAAAATGCAGAATTCATCGGGGTGGTAATAAAACACAGGTGCACTTTTTATTCTCATCTGTCCACAGTTGGAAACAGAGGTGTACTTCTTCATTGTATTACACTTCACGCCTAGCTGGAATGTCAGACCTACATCATATAAAGTTTTCAGATCATCTCAAGTGAGAGGAGAGAATTTGTCTCCTGTCTACCTGAATAGACCAGATGGGCACAAGAGTTTCCACTGAACACTACAGTTGGCTCCATGTACCAGACCCCTTTACCAAGCAGTAATCAAACCACATATGCCACACTTACTGTAGTATCACAGCATTATTTCCAAAGGTGAGGCATGTTGTTCACTGCTGCAGGTTACCTTAGTAAAACATCTGTTCAGGACTGGAACAATCCACTGTGAAGCCAAAGTCACAGCTTTAGAGTAACAATAGAAGCTCTCTCCTGCTGTTTATTTAGTTTGGGGAGGTTTACACTCCAGGAACCTCAGCCAAACTTGTGTTACATTTGTCAAACTCATCGATTAATCCTCATCTGCAAATAATTTTTCTCTTGTGAAAATGAAGTACACTGCGGAAAATATGAAGACTAAAGTATTGGGTTGTGCAATATGACCAAATTTTCATATCCCATTATAGGTAATTTAATATCCAGATATTGATGTACATCATGATATAGCGCTACTTCTCATAACTAATGAATGAGTTTGATTTTATTTAATCTTAGAATGTCTATGTATTTATATCTTATCCCACAAGACATATTTTATATCTTGTCTTATAATCTTTACATTTTTCGTTGTTATTATTTAGGCCTGTTTTACTACAGTACTATTTTATTTTCTACATAATAAAGTGTATGTCATTATTTGTCATATGATGATCGGGTGGCCAAAAATTCTCATGACGCAGCATGAGCACTTCTTGAGCGATATATTCGTAGATCTTCCCTGTACTGTTTGACTCGATTCTGAGAGGTGGTTTAAGAGATTGTGTCCAAGGTGAGGCGAACTACTGTGGAGAGCAGTCTGTGGCATAATTTGTAGTAACGTTTACAGCAGTTTTCTCGGTTCAAAGCAGACTTTTCATACCCACACTCACAAAGTTGCAGGACAGAAGTAGCCCCTCCTTTAGCATGTGCTACTTGAGCTTGTACTTATGACGTGCAACCACACACGTCATCCAAAATGAAATATTTCCATAAAGACTGCAGTCGACAGAATAAAAATATAAACAACAGGGTACAATATAAATCGCCAAACGTGTATATATATCATCGTATCACAGCCCAACGTTTTTATTCATGATTCATTCATTCGTGATATTCATTTTATATGTACTACAAAAAGTAACTACCCTAAACTACCCCTGAAATACATAGAGTAATAATTATCTGTGAGGATGCTGATTTTCAGGTTTATTCTCGAACATTTAGCCTTTTAGTGTCCGTGAACCATCAAGTGCCTATTGAAGATCCTTTTACAAAATCAAAACAAATAAGTGGAAACAGAGTTTTTAGCCAATTCACAATGTTTTAGCATTCACATTAGTGTACGTGGCCTAATTAGGTATAGCTGAGACAATCTGTTAGCAACAGTCATCATTTCAGAAGACAAAATCCAAATTCAGCTAGAAAAGAGAAGCCTGCTTTTGTTTACTTGTGTGTGAGATTGAGAACGCTGCAGATGTAGAGAGTAACTGCCATTGTTATCACAGTAAACTGCATTATGTGTATTAGGAGTACTTTTCCTACGATAACGATTTCAGCACGATATTAGATGGATGTCTGATTTTAATTTAATCTCTATGACAGCTGTAATATATTAAGACATTTAAATTCAAGGATATCTAGTAAATCCTGCTAAAGTGCATGAAAAGTAGACCATTTACGTAGTTGCTAAAGCTCTATATGACAGGTGGCTTCTTAATGCAAAAACATATTTACTATGTGTGATCATCATATTTCATTACAGTTGACATGGCGTCTACTGTATGTCTACTACTTTTATGTCTTTGTTTTTAATAAAACTCATTATGAAGATCTTTTAAACAGTTTCATATTCCGGCTCAGCAAGCAGATGCAGCAGACACCTTTGGTTAATCTACTACCAATTATGTTTATATGAAATGTCCATTTGAGCTAAGTGCTTAATAAGCTCATTAAATGGCATAAACATGTTCATGTTTTTATTCATGTCTTTGTGCTGTGGCTGACTCAGAAGTTGGATCGTCCAGTCTTCACAGACGCTAACGCAGTCTGCTGGAACGTAGGAGGCGGCACAGATGAATGAATGATCCTCTTGTTTCTGTGATCAAAGACTGATGTGACAGAACCCAAAGTGTCACTTTATTTATTTTCTTTGGTTTTTGTTTTTTGTTCCTCTCTTCCTTTCCCCGTCCTGTTTCCTGCCATTCCTGCAGTGCAAGATGACAGGACAAGCACGCAAGGTGTGTATGTGTGTGTCTGCAATGTGTCTCAAAGTGAATATACGTGTCTGTGTAAATTAGTTTGTCTTTCTGATCAGAGTCTGTTTAGATCAAAGTATTCAATTCCTCTGCACATCCACTTGCTACTCTGTGTGTATGTGTATGTGTATGTGTATGTGTGTATGCAGATATGTATATGTGTATGTGTGTATGTGTATGTATGTGTATATGTGTATGTGTATGTGTATGTGTATATGTGTAAAGGTGTATAGTGTATGTATGTGTATGTATATGTGTATGTATGTGTATGTGTAATGTGTATGTGTATGTATGTTTGTGTATGTGTATGTGTGTATGTGTATATGTGTATGTGTATGTGTATATGTGTATGTGTATGTGTATATGTGTATGTGTATGTGTATGTATATGTGTATGTGTATATGTGTATGTGTATGTGTATGTGTATGCGTATATGTGTATGTATGTATGTGTATGTGTATGTGCATGTATGTGTATGTGTATGTGTATGTGTATGTGTATGTGTTTGTGTATGTGTATGTGTATGTGTATATGTATGTGTATGTATGTGTGTGTGTGTGGTCTGACTATGTCAGCTCTGTTCCCTTGCCTTGGTACCTCAAAGCATTGATTTCTCCGCTGTAACTTCCTGCCCGAGCCATTTAGTGTTTCCAGTGGCAACACTCGCACTCCAACCATCACTTTGTGGGCCCTCCCTCCATCCCTCTTTCCAAGTTTGCTCCATCCATCCATCCATCCATCCATCTATCCATTCAGGACTGCCAGACCACAGCCCTGGCTCTCATTCATTAATCATCAGCAGTGAGAAGGAACAAGGAGCAGTCAGACGGCAGAGAGGAAACAGAGAAAGGTGGCAGGAATGACAAGTGCAGGAGATTGGAGGCCAAGATGAAACCTGAACTTCCAGAGAAGCAAAACTAATGCTGAGATAATCTGGTGATTAAAACTCTAATTGGCTTATTTTTTCAGATCCCGCCTCGCCCGGCGCAGTTTCCGCTGGAATATCTAAAGGTACGCATCAGATCTTTCCATAAATGTTTGCCTAACTGACTTTAACTCCCACTCTGTTCTTTATTATCCATCTATATCACCCCCTCATCCCCACTCTCCACCATACATTCCTCACTACCATTATTTACAGTAATTATTCTCAGTGATAAATCACAGTAAAGTGATGATGGTGTGCTACGCTTCTGACACATTTACAGCAGGCTGAACTCTGCATTCCCCTGTATCATTGTGGCAGGCTTAAATGACCTTTGTGCCTCGGTTTAATGGATCGTCATGATTGCCATCAAAGCAGCCTTCAATTTATCACAACCATATCCAGTCCTGTATGTCTCGTCTTTCTAGCTCCCCCCACATCTCTTCTTCTAAAATCTCCCTTCTCTCCTTTGCCCTCTCTCTCTCTCTCCTTTGCCTTCTCTCTCTCTTTTCATTGTGTGGCCCTGAACACATAAAAAGCTGTTTCTCTTTGAAAAGACGGCATTTTGTTGGAGTGACATCATGTCTCATGAGCGCAAGAGGCGGACAGTCAAACATTCCATCAATGCTGAGCTAACGACCGAACTTAGAGGAACAATACCCCTGCACAGCCGTATGTGTGTGTGTGTCTGTGTGCATATATATATATGTGTGTGTGTGTCATTTCCAGAAAGATAGATTTTGTCATCCACAAGTGTCTCTTTGTCCTCAGTCAGCGTCTCTCTCTCCAGGCCATCTGGATGTCCGTCCGTTGGTGGGAGGGCAGAGCTGCTGGAATCTGACCTCCTCTTCTCCTTGCCCTTCTCCATCCATTGCCCTTACTTCTCAGTCTCGTAGATGTACCCTCCATATTAACACTTGGTGCTCTGGAAAAATCAATGAGTGTTTCCTCTTCAGTTAAGCAATGGAGACCAGCTGACTAGTCATGGAAGGAGGAGAAAACTGCTCGCAACAGTTTTTTTTTACTGACATTCATTCAGAGTGGCCACCAAAATGTTCAGAGGCTTATAAACAATAATAATGTGATTTAGCTTGAAAATGCTGAGTGAAAGAATTTGAGAGTGCATGTGTGTGGCATGATTTCATCTGCTTTGTGGGACGGTAATGTGCTGCGTTATGGCCTTTTTTTCTTCTTTTTTACTTTCACACCAAGCCAGCACAGCTGTCAGTGAGGAATCGGAAAGAGGGGAAACAGAGAAAGCAACCAACCAACTGCTATAGGCCTTCTGGAAAAGGAGCAAGCAGACAAATCCTCTCGCAGAGTGCATTAAGTTCAACACATCCTTAATTTTCTAGGATGTAACAGAGAGGCCTATGAGTCAGGGAACTTTATAAATTCACACGTCAGGATCTGAAAGAATTTTACACATTGGTCACTGCACAGAGATTTAAAGTGTTTATTTTCACACCAGACTTCGATATCCATGTGAATAATTATCACCGTTCTTCACACTACTAATTTCAATAACATTGTATTATATTCATTGTTTTTCCCAACAGCAACTGTAGAGTGGCTCACAGTTATCCTCCATCTGTTCTGACCAAACAACATTAACAAAACAGGAGGGTGTAACACTTTTAGGTTATGATTGAACACCAAGAAAGAGCCACAAAAAATTCATGGAATTTTGCGTCAAAGTCTGGATGGGAACTCATATTTAACCAATGAGACACACTTACAGATGCTGTCTCCCCCCACGCATACGGGGCACGCAACAATGCAAATGCATACGTGACGCACTCATGCACACACAGACCTACCACCTCTTTCCTGTGGGAAGTCGTCCAGGTGCAAACTCTGACCCTGACTCGGGGGTTCAAAGGTCAAAAGTTTGTTTTCCAGGCTTACCCTCACATTATTCATGAAACAAAGAGGAAGTGGGATGGGGAGAGATTCAGAGAGGAAAGAGACAGAGGAATCCCCTGAACAGGCCTTTGATGTGGAAACAAAATCTCCTTTAATCTGCCCTCAATGGAATACATGACGCATCCTGAGCTCTCGTACACACGGTCTGCCAGTTCTTCTCCTCTCCGTGTCTCCTGCGTCTGCTTGTTGCTTGCATGTACATGTAAGCTGTGATGTGCACACGGTGTGAGATAGAGAAAATGCAGATAACATGCATCAGATTAAACTGCAGGGGTGAATGGACAAAAGAAAATATTAGTAACGCTCCATGCTGTCGTTTCAATTGTTTCCCTGAGAAGTAATCATACCTTTGCAGCGCTAGAGGCAGTCCAGCTGTCCAATTTATTTTATACAAAGGCTAACGCCGGTCAGTCGGTCTTCTCATCATTTGCTGAAACTAGACAAGGAGAAAAAGAGATGAAGAGTTCTATTTCAAACAAGAACATCAGGTGGTTTCACTCAGTAGCCAGTTGCGTCTGGGAGCAGTCCTGTGACGTGGAGGTGTTTCTAGACCCAGAGAGGACTTGTAAAATGAATTGGACTCACTGACTTGATTTGCATATTCATCAGCTGCATGCTGTACCAACACAAGTCTGTGATTAACTTGTTTTCGAAAATGTCTTAAAGTGTAGCTTCATAATCCCAGAGTCAAAGGTCACAAAGTCACAAAGTTAATTTTCTTGTGTCCAGCGTGTGTGTGTGTTTGTGTGTGTGTGTGTGTGTGTGTGTGTGTGTGTGTGTGACGTGGCATCATCTCTTTTATTTGTAGTGTAGTTTAGTTTTAAGAGTTAAAATTGTTGCATAAAATCCGCATTTATTACATATTTAATCTAGTGGACAGCTGCTTGTACAGGCATACAATCTCTGGGCAGCATTACACTACTAAACATGCAACAGTATACTATGTAATGTGTATATAGTTGTAATTTAAATGTCTTTTATTTTTCCTCTAAGGAGCGCTCCACTTGGACAGAACAACCTGGCCAGTGGCTCCAATGTAATTTGACCTGGGTGTTATCGTATATTTTTATATTTTACGATTTTGTATATTTTAGTGCGTCAATGCATAAATGTTAACAAATAAAAAAAACGTGTTGATATGTGAATATGTGCTGACCTACTGTCCTTCAAACATGATGACATCTAGACAAAGCCGTGTAAAGCTGTGATAGAGCCGAGTGCTGCAGCATATCCTCTTTGCCTCCCTCTTGCCCCCGTCCCAGTTCTTGGGAAACAAGTAGCATGACATCACTTCAGGAGAAAAAGCAACACAAAATAAAGCCGACAGCCTGGACCCAGCCGTGGGCCTGACTCCCGACTGACCAAGGTTCACAAATGTGTTTTCAATGTGTCTGATATCTCCACTTTCGGACCACAATCTTCCTCTCTTCTTTGTCTCCTCCTCTTTCTCCTTTCTTTTTTCTCACTTCTTCATCATCCCCATCGACAACCCCTCTCTTTCCTCTCTCTCTCGACATTTCTGTCTTTCTCCCAGACTCTGTGGTCGTGGAGGCAAGGTCACACGCTCTACTCTTGGCAGGCTGCAGTGTGCGGAGCTTTTGCAGGTGCAGGGGATTATTTGCTGCTTTGGGAAAGAGGCGAGACGGAGAGTTTAGGGGTGGTGGGGAAAGGTGGACAAAGGAAGGAGGGATGGATTGCTAGAATCGATGGATAGATGGACGGATGGATGGGTGATTGACAACCAGGAGGGCAAGACAAGTTTACCCTATCAGCCACATTCTGTAAGATTCCACAGAGTCTAGCTGGCAAACACATCCTCACCTGCACAGCAGATCAGAGGAGAAAAGAGTGGCACAGAAGAGTGAAGAATGGATGGAGGGAAATGAGAGCAGGCATTCCTCTTAATCATTACCTTCATGCAGTGTTAAAGTAGTAATTCTAACTATTGCGATTCTGCATTGTTGTCTCATAAAGGTCTTATTATCAGACTTCAACACTTTTAGCCAATAAAAAATCATACCAGCAGACTTTACAGTTCTGTTCTCTGCTGGAGTGTCAGGGGAGAGACAGACAACCAAGGAGGAGAGAGCAGGGATGAGAGGGGCCTGTCTGGTATGGGGCCTCCCTGCAGCTGTGCGACTTCCTGAGCGCTAGCCTGAAGTGTTTAAAAGAGAGGAGAGAAAGAGGCACAAGAAAGGAGTGGAAAGAGGGAAAACAGCAGGAGGCAAAACCAAGACAAACAGACAAAGGAAAGCAATGAGAGAGAGTTATATAATAAAAACAAACGAGAGAGAGATATAGAGCAGATAGAGGCTAGAAGTCAAAGATGACTGTCAATTTAGGATGAATTGTCATTTAAAATGTTGAACTTGAGCGTGAACTCTGTGTTTGATGAGTGTCCACCTTAAGATAAAGGTCAAAACCAAAGACAAAGAAGTCACCCAAAGGAACACAGTCATCCTTATCAAGGATCGCACAAGTTTTGCATTGATCATAACACTGGAAACACTATTTATACTGAATTTCCTTTGTAGACAAATCTTTGCAAGACAAGAAAATCCTGTAGCGGTAAAGTTGAATGCTCTTTTGTTTTTTTTTACAGAATCTGGTATGGATATCTAGTCCGATGAACAAAAATAGTTTGACAGATGTGGTCTCTCCCCAATTATTGCACTATCAGTTCCGAAGATCTTTGCGTACGTGAGCAAAATACTTAATGTAATCCTTCAATGCCCTGATCATCCACTCCAAAGAGTTTGACCTGCTTTTGTTGTTTTTAAGTAACTTGCATACAAGGATACAAGTATATAAGAATATATAAAAGGTATAACACACACTTGGAGTGTAATTCAAGGTGTTTCCAATTTAATTTAGTTTGGATCTGTTTCAGAATTGTGACGTATGTACACACTCTCCTGCCAGTTTAGTTGCATCTGTTAGGCAGGACAGGTTACAGCATCTCTTACACCGATCATCTGCATATTTTGCATCAAGAGCAGATATCGCTACAGATGCAGTTCCTCCAACTTCAAGCAGGCGTATAACCAGTCAGAGTAAGTGAAAACAGCTGTGTGGGTGCGTAGCGTATGTTCGATCGAATTTGACCTCTTTAGCTGGGCTTACTGTATATTTTGTACTTAAGGGATGTTTTATAACGTCTTTTATATGAACCGTGTATGGATGCGTTCTTGAGCTCTGTGATCTCGCTTCAATGCCTTCAGGAAAATTACATTTCTTCTGTTTGATTTGAACTGATAGAGAGGCACTGGCAGGGAAACATTAAAATATAATATAAATCCAGGCGCATGTAAAAACATAGCACAAACTTGTACTAGTGTAGCTGTGGAAAATGTGTCACGCCATCCATCATTCCTGGGCTCAGTCTTCTATCTTTTCAAGTGACGAAAGCAGATCCACAATCAAAATACATATTTCAGGGGAACAGTTCTGCAGACCCGGCCCGTGTTGGGATTTGTTCGAGCTTTCAGTCCATAACCCTATGATGCTACAACGCGCCAGACAGGACAGGAAGATTGAGGTTAGCTGCTCTAGGGGTGATGGAGAGATGGAGATGGAGGTGAAGGAGAAGGAGAGAGAGGGGGGGTGGGTGGGTGAGGAAACAGCACCCTAAGGAGCTTAGACGTGGCCCTGCGCCACTCCCACCTGACCCAGTCCACGCTGGGAAGAAGCGGAGAAAGAGGGGATGAAATGAGACTAGAATAAGAGAGAGAGGAGACAGGAGATGGGATGAGTGGCTGGCAGACTGAGACATACAGGAGTGAAAAAAAAGACTGGAGCAGAGTGATTTTGAGAAGAGTCCTAAACACATGTTTTTAGATATTGAACCTTTGTAAAGCAAGGGGGGGCAAAGATTAAACTGTTAATAATCGTATAACTGTAAATAAATATTAACATACTCATAAACAGATGTGTAGTATTCAGAATATTCAGCCTAAATGCATATTTTATACAATAACAAAGGGTCATCTGGTTAAAAGGAGAGAAGAGGACAGGGGGCAAGGATGGTATGGTGGGGTGGGGAGGGGGGGGGGGGGGGGGGAAGGAATCAAGTTCACATCCCTCTGCGACCGAGCTGCTGTCCAAGTGGGATCCTCAAGTTTCAGTCACTTCCCCTTACATCGCGCTTCACACTCTCTCTTCACTCATACATAATCTGCTGATACTTGGAAATGCTCACACAGGCGCGTTTAATCATCCCAAATATCTCCACCATTGCCCCGCGTTGACTAATGACGGACTTGACCCCGTTTGAACCGCCCAGAAAAAAAAAAAACCAAACAAAAACTGCCTGCGCCCGAGACGAGATTACATCGCATGGTTCCACCAGCCAAATTTAGATCCTCCAATTCGGCGTTCCAGGCAAGATTTTATTCGGATAATGAATCTTACGCATTCAAAGAACATTACAAGACAGGAAGGCAGTATGCAGTGTAATTTTCTCCGCCATGTTTTATCCACCTAATAGGGAAAAAAATCATTTAAATCACTCTATAACTTGCCAGCATTAACCAGTAAAATGTAACGGTAACACACCACAGATCCTACCATTTCTGCATCCTCAGCTCACTTACATAGTCACACATTGCTCCTCGGTGCCCATATGATATGTTACCAAGAACAGTTATGTTTGTAGTAGAGGATATCACACACACACAGTTTTCACATAGACAATACACTGCGGCTCAGTAGGACACTCCCTGGGATCGCGCGCTACCCATCCAGTTTCCAACTCAGATGAAAGTCAGTGTAGCCAGCTCTATAAAAACTCATAGGATGGAGTGTGTGTGTGTGTGTGTGTGTGTGTGTGTGTGTGTGTGTGTGTGTGTGTGTGTGTGTGTGTGTGTGTGTGTGTGTAAAGTGTAGGGCCAGAATATGCATGAATGTGTGTTGGTGGCTTTTTGTGCTTGAATGTGTGTTTTTGTTTTTCATACTTGTGTGTACAACTGTGTGTGTCATATTGAGTGTGTGTGTGTGTGTGTGTGTGTGTGTGTGTGTGTGTGTGTGTGTGTGTGTGTGTGTGTGTGTGTGTGTGTGTGTGTGTGTGTGTGTGTGTGTGTGTAGCTCAGTGGAAGGTTGGACGAGGCAGTGGAGGGGGCGGAATTGTAAGAAGTGTGTCCGGGTCTGGTTTCTTTTTGTGGTCAACAACAGGAAGGTCTCAGATGGGGAATACACGTTTTATGAAGCAATGAAGAGAGGAGTTAAGAGTTCCACTGTTTATTGCTGAATTAATACATTACTGTATCTATGTTAAGTACTCAATTTTTTATGAGTTGGTTTTAATATGTTAAGACTTCTGAGAGCAGAGAGGCCTCAGTGTTTGCTAAATGTTTGCACGTGTCTTCGTGAGTTGAATGCATTTGTTACCACTCCTCTTGACGTGGCGAAGACCAGGATCATGCTCACAGCTGCATACACCAATCGCACACACACACACAGACACACACACAGCGCCCCAGGTCTCCTGGCAGTGACTTTTAAACACTGCTGTCAGGTGATTCCTCGCAGGCAGAGAGCTGAGCGGTCCTGCAGCCTGAGCAATTCCCCAACAGTGTCAGCACACGACAGAACAGGCCAGAGGTAGCACTGTGACAGTAGTAAGACATACACACATCTATCATATGATCTGGACTATGGACAGTGTCGGAAAGACATGTTTGTGTGCATGGTTTGTGTTAGAGGCAGGACTTGTTGCTGCTCCAGAGGAATTTCCATCTCAAGGCTGCTTGTCACTGGAGAGGTGGAACCAGAAGGCCAGTGTCCTCTCTGTTGGTTCTTCTACCTGTCTGTCCTCTCAAATGTCCTCCCCTCCCTCTCTCTCTCTGTGTCCCCTCCTTTTCCTCCCCTTCTCCACCTCTTTCACTCCTGGCTCGTTCTAACTGTATGTCTGGCTTCCCTCACTACGTCCTGTGAGTATGTGTGTGTGTGCGTAAAGGGTAGCAGAGTTCAGTTACCCTAATCCGCCCCCCACAATCACACGCACACATACTGTCCTGAGCACACACAGTGTTCCACCCCCCACCCCCTTCTCCATCCTAACTAATGAGATACTGGACTAACAAACACCCAGACAGTCTTGATCTCTTATGAAGCCCGCTGGCTGTAGCGGAACAGCACAGTACAAAAGCTTCCTGTAAATATTATTTGAAATACAGCTGCTATAATTTACCACCAGCAGAGGACTTGGCCTGCTGGCTCACAAGGTTCACTTATAACTTTATAAGGCCAAGTTTTTGATTCACTTAACGCACTGTAGGTAAACTAGAAAAAAAAAAACGGAGGGAAATTGAACAGCTCTACTTTGATGGCTGCCATCGGCTGATAACACCTACAAGTGCTACGATTCACTGGTGATTCAACAATATAAAAGCATGGATCATCCACTTTACTCAACTGTAAACTGTTACCGCTCTGACTGGAGGTTCAGAATCCATTCACATGCAAACATGTTCAGTATTAATATTGCTCCATTAAAACAAGATTGAATATTTCTACATTTCTTTTTGTGTTTTGTTAAACATAATTATTTCCAGGGTTTTGTTTAGCTCTGCTGGTAGAGCGTCCGCCCCATGTACGGCTGCTCAGTCCTTGTCAAGGCAGCCCAGGGTCTGATCCGACTCAGGCTCTTTCCCGCATGTCATTCCCCATCTCTATCTCCCCACATTCCTGTCACTCTTCAGCTGTTTCTATCAAACAATAGCTCATAAAGGCCAAAAAAATCTTTTTAAGAAAAAACATAATTATTTCCACTCACGTGTTCCGCTTTGAAATGTAAAATATACAACTCGACATGTCCAAAGGAATATTAAACATCTTTTCATCATCCAGTAAAACAGGGAAAAAATGGGATTTTGTTCTCGATACCAGGTTTAAAACCTTTCTTGTTATGTTATTTCTAATCCTTGTTTAGTCTCAAAGTCTGAAAAATTTCCTGTCGATGATCTAATGGATTGGTCAACAATCAACTTTCAGCTCTACAAAATGTACTAAAAAATAAAACTGTAAATGATTCAAACAGCAGGTGTCAAAAGGATCTCACCAAATTTCCTCCTGTGGAGCCTGGGGCAATACGTTTTTGAAAAATCAAAAACGACTTAAGACTTAAGTTTGGATTTAGTTGTACACAGATTTACAGCAGCAAAGGATGCTGGCGGAGTGAAGCAGGGACAGAGGGAGTAGAGAGCAAGGCTGCTGTTGATAGCTGTGGACGGTCGGATCGACGCAGGAGGAAATGTGGGTGTTGGAACCTGTCACATTAGTTTCCGTCCCACAGCAGCGGAGCAGAAGGTTGTTTCTTTTCTACGTTGGGCAGAATGAAAGAGCGGTGTTGTACGGGAGGCAGCCTGGCGAAGCCCAGGCCGAAGCAGGCGGACGTCCAGCACAGCTGACCCGTAGCCCTCCTGTCAGGACTCTGCCACACCGGGTTCTGCCTCTGCACCACGCTTTCCTGCTGCTGCATGCCTCCTGCCCTGGGTTACTGTACAACGCTGCTCTCCTCGGGCTGGCACTGCACCACTGCTATGGAATGTCATGTTCACTCACCCTTCACTGGAACCAAATGTGGCAAACACAGGAGTGGATGTCAGGCTGAATGATCTGACACCTTGTTCAGTAGTCATCACTGTCATTCAGCTGAGATGGTCAGCATGAAGCTAATTTCTACTGCTAAACAAAGCAGCAAGCCAACATAAGCCAGAGACACATAGATTGAGCTACATGAAGATATTTTTGTATGTCAGCACAAGTTACACAAGGACTGTGTGTATGTGTGTGTGGCAGCTGACACTTCTTCTTCTCCATTCCTTCCTTTCCACCATTACACAGCATGGTAAAGGAAAAGAAAACTTCAGATCAGACAAGGAGAGAGAGAGAGAGAGAGAGAGAGAGAGAGAGAGAGAGAGAGAGAGAGAGAGAGAGAGAGAGAGAGAGAGAGGAGAGAGAGAGAGAGAGAGAGAGAGAGAGAGAGAGAGAGAGAGAGAGAGAGAGAGAGAGAGAGAGAGAGAGAGAGAGAGAGAGAGAGAGAGAGAGAGGGGAAAGTCATTTCTCAGCCACCTGTCTCCAACAGAAACAGGAATAGGGGAATGTTTTTTTTCCCCTCTTCACATGAATAAAATGCGGGAATCTTCCTGTCGTTCCAGCAGATCTGGGAGTCACAATTTACAGTGGACGCCGCAAACTGTTTCCGACATGCTCAGTGAGCTGTAGCATAGATCGGCGCGCATGATCCGGCTGCCTGCGCTCCCTCCTCACCTCCTTGTTTCAACGTGCCCTCTTTCTGTTTCTGTCTCCTCTGGGCTGCCACCACCCACCCTCACTTAACCCTGGCTGGCCCTGTCCCTGCAGCTCCCATACCCCTCCGACACTCCACAGTGATGGATTAAAAACGTTCTGGTGAGCTAAGCCCTATTGTGTAAATAAAAGTTCTAGACTTGTGCGAAGGGAGGGAGGGAGCAAGGGAGACGAGGAGAACTTGTTGGGTGTGTTTTTGGTGGGTGGGCAAGCGGCTGGGTGGGTGTTGGAGGTGTCACCTTCGCTGACACAGCTGTCCGTGAGGAGAACTGGAGGGCGAGATGGAGGAATGAAAGGAGGGAGGGAGAGAGGGGGAGTCGAAGGAAGCTCAGCTGAGGAAGACTAAACAGGGTGTCTGTTGGAGGAGCAGGAAGTGAAGGAGACGATCCATCAGTCATCACACCTCTATTTTCTCTCTCTCTTTCTCTCTCTCTCTCTCTAGGCCGGCTCGACCACAGCAAGTGGCAACATCCCACTGGTTCTCTACGATGTGTGGAGAAGCCGAGGCATTTCAGGGTGAGTCTTCATTTTAAAGAGAGGCCATCATGATTAAAAAACGCGCAGCCTCTTCACACAAACCAACCCATTTAAACCGTCTTATTTTACATGATTTGATTTAACTCTGCCTGATCCCTCACGTAATCAGGTTTGATGATAGAGTCGCTACTCTGGGGGGCACGAATTTACAGCCGCAACTGAAAAATTAGATGCATAAAAGCTTTTTCCCGCCGACTAGCAGCACCATCCTATTGATTAAGGCGTTACGGGGGCCAAGTGGAAGGGTTTATTTGAGTGTTTTGATGTGTTTATAATGCGTGCCGGACAAAAGGCCAGGTCTAATGGGGCCGCAGAGGGCTGCCAGCACTAAAACAAACCCTGAGCCACAGTGAATAATAGGCCTGCTTGTGTACAAGCCGACATCATTTAGTTAAGATGCACCTCGGCCTAATGCTCAGAGCAGATTTGGTTTGGGACTGGGCCACACACCAGTGGGACATCTCCCCCCCATCACACAAACACACACCATCGTGTTATTGTTTGTTTGCATACGGCGCAGCGCTGGAATCTAATTAGAGAGAAATTTGTGTTTTAATATGAGCCAAGGGTGATTCCCCACAAACTGCTTTCAAACATCAGTAATAGGCCGGCCTTCAGTTTTAATACAGATCATGTTTGAGACTACTGCGCGATCTCAATGAGGTGATAGTTGGCGGTCCCCCATGGAAAAGCCTAAATCCCATTCTCCCAGCTGCAACAGTAACCAAGTGGTTATGTACAGGGGAGCTCTTTGATGCCAGGCCCCTACCTCTGCACCACACGGCAACCTTTGATGTCTCTCTCTCCTTCTCTATCTCCTTCAGCTATCCTCTGGGAGCCAGCTGTAAAACTCACTCATATTGTGCAGCCCAGACAACACGCACCCTAAGCTCTTTAACATGATGAGCTCATGAATAATCCTTTTCTCCCCTGATATTGATGTAACCAGAGAAGGTGGAGAATGAGAAGAAAGTGAGCAGCTAAATGAAATGCAAAGACAAAGGCGAGTGTGTAGAAAGTAAAAGGGGGGGCCTGTTGCTCTGCAGGGCCAAAGGCCCGGTGGTTGCGCTGGTGCATGCCTGATACAAATTGCAGGGGCTTTAAAGCTGTAATTATGGTAATAGGCCCAATTGCAGTGTAGTGAAGCTCTAAAGTGCTTCCATGTGTGTGCCATGCCCCAGAGACCCCGGGTTAGCAGAGATCTGTGGAGCTCACACCGGCCTCCCCCTGTAACCTGCAAACTGCACCAGGAAACATGTCAAAACAAAGACTAATAAGCAACATGTCCTCCAGGCTGTGTCTGCTTTGTGCCTTATGTAAACCAAAATGGAAGAAAAGTAAATACAAGTTTGCACCACATACACACAACAAAGCAGAGACTTTTTTTGCGGTAAACCTTAATTGTACTTTTATGGCATCAGGAGTCTTTGTTCTTCACTGGAAGGAATCAAGTTGAGAAGTCTGAGCAGTTTTCACCCACCCAAGTCCAATGATACAAACTCAAACACATGATAGTGTATGTAAGTGTGGTTTTAGCTATAGTCATGTGGGGTAGTCGGCCTCTATAAATGGCTCTGCACACTGTGACAGTGAAGAGCAACTTTCTCCTGCCCGGCAAGACTTGGCAAGATTTCAAATGGAGTATTTTTGCTTTATAAAGCATTTCTGGGAAGATTTAATCCATTCATGTCCTGTCACCGTACAAGGCAATGAAGCATATTCTCCAACAGTTTGAATAAACAATGTATTAATGAACAACGTTAAATTAAAGTGACGCACTTTCGAAACCATCATCCATTCTGTGTTAGTCCATTTCCAGCCTCATGACGTATAGTACAGATTTCAAACTAAAGATAAACGTTTGCTCAGTTGATCTGTATTTTTATTCTAATCAACAAATGTCATAAAGAGACCAAAACCAACAGTGAGTTATTCTGTCTCTGAATACGATCTGTCTGGATGCGTCTCTCAGCCCTCCAGCTCGTTAGTTCTTACTGAAGATAAAAGTCTTTAAAACTGTATAATTTAAAAAAAAAAAAAAAAGCCTACATAATCTCTGAAAACAGCTGGGCATTGTAGTTTTTAGCGAATGTTACTTAAACATAAGTAAACAGTGCATTTGATGGGGACTATTTTTAGCATGGATTTGGTGTGCTAATGACTATTTACAGCAGCAGGTGTGGGAAAGAATCAAAACAAACTACGGCGCCCATGTTCATCATAATAAAGGAACATGTCAGCCAGTGTGACTGTGTGCCTCACTGATGTGTTGGAAGACTACCCAGACCACACTTAGTTTGATCAGTATACACAGACTTATCCTTCAAACGACGATACTTAAAACACTGCAAAGGGATTCACCTTTTTGTCCCAGAAATTCCAGTAGCCCCGCTCCCACATACATTTAAAGATTTCCACCATTCTTTTCAGCACCAACACTTTCTAAACCGCAGCCAAGACATTTTCTCTGACTTCTTCTGTCACGGCTTGAAACTATATTTAGTCCAATTCCTCAGGAGAGGTGATTGGCTGACAATAGAGGTATGACTGACTCTCAGTGGCTCGCCAGGCTGTGATGTCAGAGTGAGTCAGGGCACCCTGGGGATCCAGGGGGGGGGGGATATTTAAGCTCTGGCTCTGTTCTGACATCCCTGAGCCCACAGGTGGGCCCGATCCCAGACAGGAAATGTAATGGTAGTCCAGAGCTGAGACAAAACAAGGGTGTTGAGTTTAAAATTAGTTAATTCCTCACACTGCTGGCAGTCAGGCCCATCACATGAGGAGATAGAGTGGAATATGTGTGTGTGTATATAAGGACCTGTTGTGTCCGCTGTTTGCCTTTTTAATTAGCTGTCCAGCTGTTTTTGTCCTTTACTTTAATTCCTGTCTGTCTTTGGATTGTGATTTAACTTTGGAATATGTGTAATATTGTTGTGTAAGTAATGCTAAGTACTTTCCTGGAGCGGGCCTGTGGTTTATGTTTCAGCAGATGGTGATAGAAAGCTGTGTTGAGACGGAAAGAGCACACTGAAGGGCAGGGCAACGACCTCTGACGAATGTCTCCACGTTTATTTGGAGCATTTACACCAGTCCGTGCTTACACAAACACACTTGGGTTCTCTCTCTCTCTCTCTCTTACACACACACACACACACACACACACACACTCTCTTTGTGTTTCACACACTCACCAAGTCCAACCACGCACAGCTAACCCTTCACCGGCCGTCTTTTAAAAAACACCCGATCCGGCCCGGGGCATTCTGAAGCGTGGAGTTGCGTGAATGGTTGGGATGGCTGGGAGATCGCTGACATGCTTGGCACCTTGTACAGCTTTGCAGTTGACAAAAGTGACGTACATGCAGTGAGTCCGCCTGTGACCCGAATCTTAAATTTCCAGAGCTGCACTTAAGTGTCCAGAAATAGTGGCTTAATGTAGGCCACTAAAAGGGCAATAAACTACAGCTCATTGATTACCGAAGAAGGAAAGAAAAGGCTGGTGATGATACAATAAGCATTTTCTACTCAAGGGTTCACATACTTTACACATAACTTTGCTTTTAGTCATCAGGATGGTCTGTTTTTCAGAGCACTTTCAAGACATCTCTTCCATGTTGGCTTAGAGTTTGAAGGTGAAAGTTCTTGATCATAAAAAAATGGTTCACTCAAAGTCCACTTACTAGCCTTTTCCTGGAGCAATGTCAATATCTTATTATGCATAATAATAAAGTTGGGACAAAATCGAAGCATCATAGGCTGAGATGCAGTAATACTCCAAAAACCTGGGATATTTCCCATGATGCAGCTCAGCTGCACAAGACACTCCAAGCCTGTTAAATGTCCACCTTCTTCAGACTCTACACACAACAGTAATGCAGCTGTTATGAATTTATAGTCCCCGAAGCGAAACCAAGATATCCTGATGAAAGGAAGCCGAACATGCTCACATGAAATTAGAATTGATAAGCAGCAAACTGGATCACACTTTGGTCCATTTGGCTCCACCAGTGGCTTTTATCTCATGACACAGCAAATAAGAAGAAGCTGGTGGAGATCTGAAGCGTATAGAAAATATTTGTGCGTCTTACCTTTCAAATCCCGACGTTTCTTCTTCGTTGTAAGGCTTCCGTCAGGTTTTTGTGGCCAGTTTCCAACGAAAACTCTGAACCTGCCCCACGAGTTACCAGGTCTTGAAAACTCTTTCCAGTTGACTGTTGTAGCTGTACAGGCTTTCTAATGGAAGACATTTTGATGTGTCACAGCAGGAAAAGCATAAATAAAAAAAACATTAATGATGGCTGAATTTAGCTGCTTCAGTTTCAGGGTCCTGGGATCGTTCATGCTGACTCACTGTCATGACACTTGAAGATTGGTAACACCTGCACTCTTCCTACTATGACAAGTCAAAATGTCCGCTGTGGAAACGGCAGACTCAGGAGGCTTCTCTGCAGTATCTGCTGCAGCACAGCTGATGGAAACCAAACAGAGCTGTGTGATGTTTCAGAAGTTTTTCTAAAAAATTAAAATGGACAGAAACATAAGTACTAACGCACACTCCCACACAGATGATGAATACAGACAGACATTTTGTGTGCGTAGACATTTTTACACACTTTCTCCTCACACTCACACACACACACAATACTCTTCATCCATTACATCTGGCTCAGATGAGGCCAGACCATGTGAGTGTGGGGGCGTATTGGCAGACTAAAGGTGTTGGTAGGCAAATACACGCTGAGAGAGAGAAAGAGAGAGAGAGAGAGAGAGAGAGACAGGCAGAGACAAATGGGGAAAATAAAAGGAGAGAGAAGCAAGAAAAAGGCAGATGAAGAGACGGGACGAAGTGAACACGTGTCTGAGAAGTGGATGACGCAGCAAGAAAAGGAGACGGAGGAGAAATCCCCGAACAACTGAGCCAGCTGAGGGGGCCGTCGCTGGACAGAGAGACAGAGAGAAATGGATGGATGGACAGCAGAGGGACATGTGTGGATGTCATCCGGCCATCAGTCACGCACAGAGAGAGAAAGAAGGGAGGGGGTGAGAACTCCAGGGAGGCCTTAGGGTGGGGGCTCGAAGCTTAATCCCAAAAACAGCTGTGTGTAGTGGAGAGGGTTGGAGAATGGAGGGTTGGGGAGGTGGTTCTTGGGAGACGGGTGCTCTCTCAGGGCTCATCACATCCTCTGACCCCCGCAACGTCAACAACTTCTTGTTGGGCCTCAGTTGCTGTAAACTTGGACCCCTCTCACTCTCTGGAAAGTGGCTTCACCAACACGGCCTCATGTTTGACCCACTCCCGTGGACCCTCTACACCCGAACACGATCCCTCCCACTTCCACGAAGGAGCCGTAAATCACTCTGCTGTCAATCAGTGGAGCGACACGTGATAGTCTGAGCTGAGCTGGCCTGTTTCTTCAAGGAGATAACTAAAGCTGCAGCTTATAAACTGTGGAGAAATTAGTATTAATGTCCAAGTACAAAAACAAAAAAATGTCCTTCCTAGAGATTTTTTTTCTGCTTCTAGCTCCAGTAATTCCTTCATCCCTTCTTTGTTTTTGTCTGTCACTGGCTTTTGCGTAGCAATGACCCAGTCAAACAAACAAGTCATAAATTAAGCTATAAGCCACAAGACGTGATGTCATCTTTTTGAGTGGACCTGTTTATGAACAGTGTGTATGTAACAGTTAAATGATGAAAACAGATCAATTTAAATGTTTGTGTCATTTGAATAAAACACACAGTTTGATAAACGTGTAATTTGTCACCCACATTTGCACTTTTCAGATTATCTAATATTTAACACATGCATTGACCGGGGTGTGGCACCTCAGCCAAATACAAATGTACTACTACAATACTGATTCCAAAAACGTTTGGACACTATAAAACATGAAACCAAAATGAAAACATGAGCAAATCTTTGTTACCCATGGATATTTAATCAAAAAAAATACATTTTGTGTTAAACTTAATTGTTTATGGAGCGGCATTTAGCTCAGTAATTAGCTCAGCAGAGCAGCCCCATGTACAAAGGCTCAGTCCTTGCAGCGGCGGCCCAGGGTTCAAATCCGACCTGTGGCTCTTTCCTGCATGTCATTCCCCCTCACTCTTCGAGCTGTCTCTATCAAATGAAGCTTAAAAAAGAAAAAAAAAACTTTATTGTTATTAAAATTACTGAATTTCATGCCTGCAACACATTCCAAAAAAGTTGGGACAGTTTACCCGAGTGTTACCTCACCTTTTCTTTTAGTAATCCTTGGTGTGGGAACTGTGGACGCTAACTGCTGCAAGCTTCGAAAACAAAACGAAACTTGTTCATATGTATTTACAAAAACAATAAAGTTTATGAGTTTGAGCATTAAATATCTATCAGTACTGTACTCAGTGGAATACTGGTTGAGAAGGATTTGCAAATCATTGTTTTCATTTCTGTTCACACAGAAACAAACTTTTTTTGTTATCATGTATTTGCTAATAATGTGATAATGAGCATAAGCCTGCATGTCGCATAGTCTGTGCTTTATTTATTCTTTGTTTATTCTCTCTCTGCAGTCTGTTTGCGGGCAGCATACCGAGGGTGACCTTCATCAGTGTGGGTGGTTTCATCTTCCTGGGAGCCTATGAGAAGGTCCGCCGAACATTGCTATAGCAGCACGTCCTCTGTGACTGTCCTGAGCCCGGACCTGCTGGGGAACCAGCATCTCTGGAAGTAGGACCCTCGTCCCCTGGAGGCCCTCCTGCACCTCCATGCTGCTGGGCCCCACGAGAAGCAAGGAACACCTGGTGCTAGGGGGGGGGAGGAAGAATCGTCTGTGGGCCCGATCGCATTACCCAGGGTGCTGCATTCCTGCTCATCAGTGCCCTGCGTATTGGGTTTAACAGTCTGAGCTCACACTTTTGTAACAGCACCAACAGCTTGGCGAATTGGAAGCCACACAGTGTCACACGAGACTAGCAACGGAGCATCTTTACTGTTTAATGTGTGTGTGAGTGTGAATCAATAAGTTGTTGTATTAAAGTCGTTTTTTTTATGCTTTGAGTGAGGCTTGGCGATTCTTTTGGGTCCCTGTCAGCTTCATTGACGTGGTTTCATCGTCATTTTAGTGTTTTATCCATATTTTTCTCTCTGCTAAGCCCGGCCACCTGTGTTAAAGAGCCGCTGGGGAGGGAAATAGTAATATCTCTCCATTGTTAGATTCCCACTGGAGCACAGCTGAGGTCATCCACCTGCAAGAGATTGAATTTTTTACTTAAGATGCCTTCAACAACAGAGCACTTTATTAAATTAACAAGATTTTAGTTTTATTAGGAGCCTCAGGTCTCTTGCACAAGCTTTTGTACTACATTTTGCTGTTCATCTCCCATGTGTTTATTATGAAATATTTTTATTAGGTGGATGGAAAAGGTTATCTCGTAAGGTTTAATATACCCGTGGTGTTGAATTGTTTTACAAAACCTCCTCATTCGTTGTACATACACTTAGCTTGACTGGGTGGCTGATTGATTTGACATGCACGTGAAGTTCTGGCGTTCTCTTTTGTCTAAGAGTAATTATTTAATACTTTCATCTCCTGTGAGTTCAACATCGCTTCACAGCCAAGGAGGGTGGTTTTCAGTCTTTATGCTAAGTTAAGCTAACAGGCTGCTGGCTGTAGCTACATACTGCACAGATGTGAAAGTGGTATCGATTTTCTTATCTAATCTGGGCGAGAAGTGAATAAGCTTATTTAACAAAATATGTAAATAGTCCGATAGATCATCCTAAAGAAACTTACTGTTACTATGACTTTATTATGCAACATGGAAAACCAGAAAATGTTTTTTTTTTTTTTTTTAAGATGTTGTCAGATTATAATAAAATCAGTACATTTCATTGTAGAATAAGTAGTATATACTGCATGTACTTAGGTCAGTTTGTTAAACTGGGTATATTCTGAAAGTTTTAGACAAATTACTTAAATCAGTTTACTTGGAAAGGAGTGTGCAGGAGGAGTGAGCAGCATATTTTCCCTCTTAGTCTTAACAGTTTCTAGCCATGCAGGTGGTTTGGATTTTATTTGCCAAGTTTCTGACATATCAGCTGCTGAGGCCTAAAACTGAAATGATCTGCGTGACTAGATCAAGTCAAGGTAAGTGGAGGAAAATATGTTTTTGTTGTGAGTTGTCCAAACTGGCTATTTAAATAAGACTAGTTTTGACAACAACTACAGAACTACAGGTGCAACTGCAACTGGTCTTACACAGAGGGTGTAGTGTGAACTGTCAAATGATGAGTCTGTGACAAGGAGAGCTGAATAATAATTGTATATCTCTATGTGTGATGCAGCAAAGATTGGAATTACATGTGTTATTATGAAGTGAACTTAGTAGCTTTCTCAGGGTTTCGTTTAACGGTTGATGTCTTCTTCTATGAGTACTGATGTTTTTCACATTCCCTTTTTTCAAAATAAGAGCACACCAGATATATTACTGCATACGATAACTTATTAAAGGACACAAAACTAACAACTCCTCTACGTCAGATTGAGAGAGGATTATTTAAATAACGTGCGAGAACAGAGAGCCTTCACTATCTGTGTTTTCCCTTCTTGAGCTCAGTGAATCAGCTCAGTGTTGTCCTTGCAGCCACTGCAGAGGTAAAAGTGAAGACAGGGGCAGAGGGAGACGGATGGCCTCACAGGTGGGAGTGTTTGTCATCCTGCTTGTCACTAGGCTGTTGGACAACAATGGGCGGCGTGTGATTGGGGGAGGCCACGGCCGAGGGCATGTCAATCATCCAGTGACAAACATCCATCTGGAATGCACATTCTGGCCAGCCACTGACCCTCAGTCAGCTCCGACTCCATAGCAAATATTTTAAACAGCCCGCAGAAGGAAAAAAATATGCCTGCTGTCTTTGGAGCTTCAGGGAGCCAGGACACATTCCTGGTTGGAAGATTAGCTTTGTGTGTATATGTGTGTGTTTGAGGTCCAGGCACAAGCTACTTCACTGCTTTGAAGATCAAGGTCTCTGGATTTCATGTCTTTGTACATGCTCCATTTGAATTGATGGCTTCTCCATAACCACTGTGACATGTGAGTGGCGCTAAATGCTAACTCAGCTGTTTATCGTTCTGTTGTCACCAAAATCTCCTTTCATTCCGTTTAAACAGGAGAGAGAAAAAAAAAAACAAACACATCACGGAACACGTGCAATAATAGCAAAATGGGATTTTATTAGACACTTCAATGCCATGTTAGACACTTCACTGTTTCAGCTTTGACATTGGTACAACGGTTTCAGACAGTTTGTTTCAATAAATTACTCAGAACATCAACTGCATCCTCACTCCCTCTTGTCCCTTTTACCTGCTCCACTGGGATTGGTTTTCCATCGGGGAGCTCTGATTGGTCTTGCTGGTAAAATCATCTCTGATAGGTGCTATCAGGTGTAACCAGAGGAGTGTGTCCTCCAGTTTACCTTGATAAGGCCACTGGTAACAGAACACAGTTCAGACAAGAGCATGGTGGCGAAACGCATGCATACATTTAACAATGTAACTACTGCTTTGCCTGATTTCTGAGCCAGTGTATCCAGTCCTGACTGCAATAAACTCTCCACGTTTAGTTAGAGCGCATTTCACAAGCTTCCCAACAGTTCACAGCATGAGACCGCACCTTTAGTTACCCTCGAACATTCAGCTGTAGCGATGAACAGAAAGTTATTGTTACACTGCGGTGATGTGACGGAGGCAGATTACTGGCCATTTGCCTGCGAATGCACAGCGGTGGATGCTGAGGCACATTACAGCAGTAACACGATGACATGACGCGACATCATTCTCCCTGATACTCCGTCTTTCTTAAATTCAGAGCATAAGAATGATATAATTCAGCCAAGTGCGCTCAGCGATAGATTTCATCATGAATATGACCAAGAACAATGTCCCAACGTCCACACTGAGAAATCATTACTGGCTTTTACAGCTCACAAAACAGCCGTTAGCCAACGTTTAACCACATTTGGCTGTGAACGGGTGCCAAAGTCACTTTCTCAGACAAATAAAAGAAACCGATCGAAGTCCAGAGAAGATGATTTCCTCCCAGCTAAGTCAGAGCAGCTTTGCAGTAACTTGTAGCATTGTGAAACAGGTGGAAGAGCCTTAGTGGTACAGTATGTGTGTACTGTCGACTTAACCGTGTCAAAACAAGCGGAATGTCTCCCCACGCCGGGGAGGTTCCTGCATTCCTGCTTGCAGAGATGCATGCAAATCTGCTCGTTTGTGAAGTGAATGTAAAAAGTGCTTAAACCGACTGCCCGCAAACATCCCAGCTTGAACCATCTGACGTACCAAAATAATTTACATCGAAGCTCTTCCTTCATACGATAACAATGAACGTGAACTGTGTTTCTGTAAGGCCATGGTTTGTCAAAAAAAAAAAAAAAAACATTCAAGTGCAATCAAGTGTTTTGTTTTGTTTGCTATAAAGAGTGAACCAGTTATCTCTCACAAAACGTCTCTGGATATATGCTATTACAAGTTGAGTTTTCTTTGATCATGCAATAAGGCACCGCAGCTGAATGTTGGTAAAAGCTGAAAAAGGCTGTTTTTTTTTTTTTGAAGAAAAATAAAAATACCATCACTCCTTTCTTTGTCATGCACATAAATTCAAATACTCTTTTGTAAAAGTTATATAATATATAATATAAGAAAACTCTTATGTACAGTCAAATGTCCAAAAGGTATATTTCTCTTTTTGCCCCTGCACATACATATACTGTACAAGATTCCCTACATTTACATGCTTTGAATGCAAGTCACATTTTTTGGAGCTAGAATTTATTTTATTGGTCACCTCCCAAACGAAGGTTTTTAACTATGTACAGCTGATACGCTCAGATGGGACGCCACCCACACAAGCTCCGCCTTCACGCTCTGGATGCCCCTTGCCTTCCCCGTCCCACCCCCCCCCGCCCCCCACCCCTCCTGGTGCTCCCTTGCAGTCCAGATCCAGGAGGCTCAGGATCAATCGCCTCGATATGAGGTAGCAGTTTATTTCCCAGTGCAAAAAAAAAAAAAAAAAAAGAAAAGAAAAAAAAAAGTTCACGCATTTTGGGCTGGATGGAGCGCCTGCTAGTCGCTGGCTCTCCTTAGGGGGGCGCTCTCATTCTGAGAGGCTCTGAGGGTGTGTCCGTTGGACAGTAGAGTCTGCCTGAGTTCAGGCTCACAGTCACTGTCGTGGTGGCTGTGGCTCGTCACACCGGCCAGCTTCACCGGCTTGTGGAAGGAGTCTTCCTGCGATGGAGAGAACGCCGGTGTCTGTCCCGCTCTGCCCGCTGACGAACAAAGGAAGAGGAGAAACAAAGTCAATAAGGGCACACGTACGTAGACATGCATACGCATTCAGCTTTAGGATACAGAGGCAGTGGAATGTATGCACAGGGCTGCGTTGACATGCGGAGGTGAGAATTGGTATTTGGAGGCCAATTCCACTGGTATCATTCGCTAAAGAAGCTGAATCCCTGAACAGGCCCAGACGTGCAACCGCGGGAGTTTGGCAGCAGTGTGAACGCGGTGCTTCTTTACACTGTTTTCAGAGAGATCTCCTGAGGGGCTCTGGGTGTGCAACTATGATACACTGTCAAATGCTGGTAGGAGCCAATCCATCAACAATCGCATTCAAAAGAATTCGCCTTGGTAAAGGGTTCCAAATTTTCTGATCACCTGACACAAATGATATTCCTAGAGACACAGAGACAGTTCCGTCTATGACTTAAGGTTGATTGCAGATCCTGAGGGCTCATATTTAAACTCTGATCTTACCTTTTCTATCCTGTTGGTTCGGTTGTAACGTATTGTGGTTTTTTGGAAATCCTTGAATGTCTTTTCGGATCCCGTTGGGTGTCCCGTTGCACAGCGGGGACGAGTGTGGCCCCACGTCATGCTGTTCCCCTGGGTGAACGTGAGAGTAGGGCGGGGGAGCAGAGTGTTGTTGGTACTCCATGCCTCCGCCAGGGCCGTACCCGTGCGTCAGGTAGTCAGGATCTTTGGAGTAGCTGCTGCCGTTCTCCATGCAATCCGTACACACCACTGCACTGTCGAAACCTGCAGGCAGGCAGAGGGAAAATAAATGATTTGGAGACAGAAAATCAACAACTGTGTGTCAACACTGTGGTTATAGGGTGTCTGCTGTAATTATTTCTGATGCTGAGCAGGCCTTCACAGACAGCGGCGCCCCTTTCATCATTACGCAACGCACCAACTTCGCTCATGGGAAGTGGGAGAAGCTGCTGGGGAGCGCAAACATTTAGCGGGCCGAGCAGAGAGGGAGCTGTCAGGTACCTGTGGCGTCTACGACGTGTCCGTTGGGCTGATGTCCACCGCCGGCCTCCACGCGGATGCACACGTCCTGCCGCTCAGACAGAGTGCCCTGGGAGGAGAGGTAGCTGGGCACGTCTGGAGGAACTATCGTCTCATCTGGGAGAGAGAAAAGAGTTGAACACAAGACATTAGAACCTGGACTGTGGATACTGTGACAACCTGTAGATGAATCCAACTGTTTTGATAATCGATTCATCGTTTGTGTGTTTTTAAAAGCAAAAATCACTTCTGCCTTGTAAAACATCTTTGATTTTTAGATGTTTATTTTTTAAGATAAAATGCAAACAATCTTTGATTTTAGCTTCTACAATATGAATATGTGGTATACTGTCTGTGATATTAAGCTAAATATTTGGACTACTAATTGGACGAAACAAGCAATTTGCCAGCTTATGAACTAAACAATTCATTGACAAATCAAGAACAAAAACAACATTAATTATTTTAATTAAAATAATGATTAGTTCCAGCCTCCTGATTATTGATTAATCATTTCATAATCATAACAAAAATAATGATTGCAGCTCACTATGTTTTTGGGAGACAGACCTTCTGCAGATTGCCTACAACGATCTGTTTTCCTGTTTTTACGCATGATACAAACAGAAGAGATCCAATTTCACCTGTGTTGGTGACGCTGCACTCCTCGCTCTTCTTCCTCGTCTGGTAGATGATGCACACCCACACGAGCGACGTCACCACGATACTTGTCACCACAGCGATGACTATGATCCCTATCGTGACGGTGCTCGGCCCCACCTGCGGTATGCAGGGGCTGCGGCGCCGGGTCACCACAAGCTGGCTGTGAGCGCGCTCTGTTCCCAGGGTGTTGGACATGAGGCAGGTGTAGCGTCCGGCGTCCTCCAGCGACGCCGAGCCGATGACCAGAAGCTGGTTCCCCGGGGTGAAGTGGTGTCTGTCGGAGGGTCGCAGCGGCTGGTCATTGCGCAGCCAGGTGATGCGGGGCGGCGGGCTGCCGAGGGCCTTGCACTGCAGGGCCACGGTGTCCCCGACCACCACGCTGCGGTCTTCCAGGTCCTGCGCCAGGTGGGGTGTTTCTGTGGAGGAGAGGAGTAACTCATTAAAAGCTTGGAGACTTCAGGATTCCTGAGGTCAGCGTTTTCTATGATTCTATTGTTATTCTATGACATCAAAGTTTTGGGTTTCTGTTCTCGGGTTTCTGCTTCAGCTCAGTTTGTTCACAGTATTGATTACAGACTGAGTCAGCTGGAGAGACTGAGCACAAAGTGTGATGCTCCGAGTTAGATGAGACTGCCATCATGAGATAAGCTTTCAGTGGTTGGATATCTAACAATCATACATCTGAGGTCACATCTGTAAGCTGACAAATTCATACATTTTAATGGCGAAACAAACAAGATTTCTGTCGGGGCAGAGTCTTCTTCAGAACAATGTTTTCACTGTTTGCCCGGCAACTTCACATTCTGCTGAATGGAGCACTGAAGAGTGTGTGTGTGTGTGTGTGTTAAGGTAGGCCTCTTCTCTCAGACTGAGCACTTCCCCTCACAGTGGGACATACACAGATTAAGAGATCTCACTTAACCCACTTCAGTCTCCCCTCTCTCTTCTATCAATACTTTCTCCCTCTCCATCAATCTCCTCATCTCCACCACCTTCCCCCCCTCTCTTTCTTTTCTTCCCCACAAACACACACACACAGACTCCTCCATTCCAGTTCTTCTTCGGCTCCCATTTTTCTGCCCCGCCACTCTTTTTCCAGACAGGGGCCCCTCGACTGCGGACACCACCCCCCCCTTCCCACCCTCCCTCCCTCGCCTCCACCTCCATCTCTCAAACCCAAACATCACAGATTCAGTCCAGAGGCACGGCCGCTTGCTTCAATATTTTACATTGTTGAGTGGATTAGCTCGCAGCTTGAACTGCTGTCAGGTCTAACAAGTCCCTCACAAGTCGCACAACATGCAAATGTGCTACTGGAACACCTCCTAAACCAGTCTATGTTAAATATAGAAGCTGCTGCTTCTGAGGTCTTTAGGGGACATTTAAGGCTTGTAAGTATCGTGTGTTAGCAAGGAAACCCCCCAACAGTTTTTTTTTAAAGCTCTGTTCAACAAGGGACTGCTTTGCTCAGTTCAAAGACAAAGGACAAAGATGATCTATGTCCTGAAATGGTTATAGGAGAGCAGCTCCGTTTTGTTTGATTTAACAGTGTAAAACAGCCAATAAACTGAGAGCACTGAGGCCTGCAGTGAAGCAGCCATGACTGTCCCTCCCACCGAAACAAGTAGAAGGGGTGGGGGTGGGAATGCCTAACAAACACCCCTCTGTGAGACCCCCCTCGCTTCCCCACCATCCCCCCCTTTAACCCCCAACTGTGACCTTTGGCCCTTGACCTGCAGCAAGGCCACAGCTGCAGAGAAAAGAAAAATATAAAGCCTCTCATTCTGCAGCCTGCGACTGACCAATTCCCGACTGAGCGCCGAGCTATTTACAAGTGCTCATTTTTGGGCATGTGGGAAAATGATCAACGCTGAGCACGAGTCAAAAATGGTCTCTTACCCAGCACTGTGAGGGTGGCGTTGGCGGAGACGGTGCCCGCTGTGTTTTTGGCAGTGCAGCTGTACACGCCCATGTCCTCCGGCTTGACGTCCATGATGAAGAACACGTCATCGTCGGGCATGACGTGCATCCGACGCTCCCGGGCAGCAGGGAAATCCGTGCCGCCGTCCTTCTGCCAGGCGATCTGCGGTGCCGGGTGGCCCTCGGCGGCGCACTCGAGCCTCGCGGTGTGGCCCGTCCTGATGGTGCTGTCCCTGGGAGTCTTTACGAAGGATGGGAGAACTGTAGACAGAAGAGTTTACGTCAGTGCAATCTGTACAAAACAACTTCAACAACTATGTATTCACGAGGTGACTGTTTCTCTTTATTCTTAAAGCAGTTCGCTACCTGCAATGTTACACATTCAATTCCTCCACCAACGCACTCACACAGCTGGTCCTGCCATTCAGACCCTAGCCCACGACTTGGCAATGCAAATAATTCTGTTATTACACCACAAAGTAAAGAAGCAGCTCGAGGTCTGATGCAGATTTGGGCAGAGAACCAAAGTCTAGATAAATACTATCCATTTGCAGAAAAGCACAGAGATAGAGCGCACAAAAGATGGTCCCTGTTAGCGCTGACATGCAGCTAAATCAATTTGTTACGAATACCATCCTCGGAGAGATGGAGGCCCGAGCTAGAGAGAGAAGACTTTATTCAAGTGAAAGAGAAGAAATCAGCATAACCACTAATCTCAATCGTTCCTCTGTCAAAAGGGGACAACTGAAACTCAGATAAGTTGAACTTTAACAGCTGTTTTATTTGGGGGAAATGATGTAGTCTCACTTATATCAACAGAGATGCTGGATATTTTTCTCTGTCTGTCTTAAAACCACAATCATCCGTGCTATAATCCATTTTTACATGGCTTTAACCTACCGTTGACGATGAGGCGGGCCTTGCTGGAGTAGGTGGAGCCAAAGTGGTTGGTGATGATGCACTGGTAACGGCCCTCGTGGGCGAAGGTGACGTGGCGCAGGTGCAGGATAGTGGTGTACTCCATCACCCCTCCTCCTGCCGCAGGAGCGTCGGATGTTGTGCCTTGGTGGTGAGCGCGGACGTGGGCGTAGTTCTCCGTCTCTGCGTGGCGAAGCAGCTCCTGGTCCTTACGCCACGCGAAGGTCATGGGGGACGAGCTGCTGCTTGCGGCGGTACAGGTGAGATGCACGTCGCTGCCGAGCACCGTCACCGTAGTTTCTGGCTGCACAGTGATTTGGGGCTTTGGAAGGTCGTCTGAAGGTGGACAGCGATGGCAGTGGATGGGCGGAGACAGAGAAGAAAAGAAGTGTCAAACATCACAAACGTCTCAGTAGGCGTTTGCTAGCTGTGCATAAATGGATGTTAAAGACGCAAATAAAACACATAAGAAGCCATTAGCGTGTCTGTGTGCCATTACAGAGCTAAACAAAAACACCACATAAACAAATATGTGCAACTATGTAAATAACAGAACAGAGCAGCTGTCAATGTGGCTCTTGCTCAACACACCCGCCCACATAAACACAGATCTAGAACACACGTTAACTCACCACAAACAAAGCTGCCGGACGGAGCCTGGAAGATGCTAGTCCCCTTAAGGCTCTCCGGGTGGGCACAGGTGGCATTGACACCGGCCTGCAAACCACGTGTCACCAACCAGTCGGGCAGCCATTGCAGCTGGCAGTCACACAGGAAGCTGTCGGTCTGGATGAGCCTGTGGAGGAGAGCAGAGAGGTGAGCACACGTTCGTGTATATATCACATCTGCTGCATCTGTAACTGAAGATGTGTGTTTCTTTGTGAGCGGACGCCAAAAGCACCGAGGGATTCGAGGCGTGTGCGGATGTGATTCTGCTGCTCAGCATGTGTGGATCTGTGCGCACAGATCATCAACGTGACTCACAGTGTTTTGAGGTTCTTCATTTTGCTGAAGGCATCGGGCTGGATGGAACGAATAGCGTTGTCTCCCAAGTTCCTGTTGGGACATTACACATTGTCTCATCAGCTGTACACACCATACGCACACGCACACACGGGTTTTCATAAGGAAGTAACTGACTTTTAACCAAGGTGGAAATATACATGTCTGACGATGCATGCCGTTTTTTCCGTCCCTCCCTGCGCTCATTTGACTAACGCCTGTGAAAGAGCTTATAGGAATTCCAGTTCTTCTGCAGAGCTTGCCATATGCTCAATAACTTTGTTCCTGCGCAGAGGCAGGAAAAAAAGGCCAAAGTTGAGATTGTGCTAGGCTAACGAGAGAGAAGCAGCTGGGCGCTCGCAAAAGCCTCTGTCTTCTCCTTTTACAAAGACGCTATTAAATTGCTAGCAGCCTGCTCTCTGCCAGCTACTTTTGGCAATACCCCCCCACCCCTACCCAACCCTTTCTTCGTCACACTCTCTCTCTCTCTCTCTCTCTCTCTGGCTGGGAGGAGGAGGGGCAGCCAAGCACTGTGGGATACTCACAGGTGTTCCAGGGTCTCCAGGCCAGAGAAGGCTTTCTTGGCCACCGACTTGATCTTGTTTCCAAACAGAGTCCTGCCGTTTCCAAACATGAAGGGTGTCGATAGATGAAGAGAGAGAGAGAGAGAGAGAGAGAGAGAGAGAGAGAGAGAGAGAGAGGAAGAAGGGGAAAAGGGGGTGAGGAAGGCGGGGTGAAAAGAGAGCAAGAGAGGGAGAGAAGCACAATTAGCAAGGCTGAATCTGATAAGAGTGAGGGGGATTGAGGTATTGGAAATCTGAACTGTGCGGAGATTAGCCCGGAGGAAGGGTGAGGGAGATTGGATGGGGCTGTAGTGTGTGTGTGTATGTGTGTGTGTGTGTGTGTGTGTGTGTGCATGTGGTAGTGGGGGGGCACCTGGGTTCTTCAAAGACCACTTTTATCTTTATTAGAATTTAATAGCAATGACCGGGTGGGGCTGTGTGTGTGTGTGTGTGTGTTGGCACTTTTCCCCTGCAGAGCTTGTAAGGACATACGTGCAACCATGTGAGTGTGTGTCTGTGCCTGTCAAGCCTGGTTTGAGCCAAGAAGTGAGTTGCTGTTCCCTCTGATTTAGGGTCCTAATCCCTCCTTCCACCCTCTACCCGCTACCACCTCCCTCCTCGCCTCCCTCCCTCGCTCCTCTCCTGTTGTAGCCTTCACTTCACAGGAAGAGGAGACACGGCTGGCTGGTTCACAATGAAGACCCCAGTGTTCCAACTCATCCACATGTACACAAAAACAAACGGCTGTCTTGTCACAAGGACGATGAGAGGGCTACTTTGTTATTTTTGCAACTTTTATTTTGAAGGAGTTCAGAATAAAATCCAATCATGGTTGCCCTTGGCGTGGATCTATAAGATCCACTTCCCTCCCATGTGGAGGCATTCACAGGCTTCTTTAAAAGAAACCCAGTGTGTGTGGTGGACACTTTGATGTCTCACCCCTTCTTTCTCTGTTCTGCATCTCTTTTTCCCATGATTCACTTTGCCAAGCGTTGGGATGCAAGCGGGCCGCTTCCGCCAACGCCGTGACAAAAGGGGCAGGGTCAGAGGGCGGGGCGTGCGAGGCGTTTGATGTTGATGACTGAATGCGGCCCTCAATTTCACCCTCTCTCAGTCCCAAACAACGAGGACTGGGAAAGAGGGGATGAGAGGGAGAAGGAGGCATGGAGGAGAAATAGAAATAAGCCTATTGGGGAGCGAACCCCTGCCAGCTCAAAGAAAAGCCCTTTTCTCTCTCTCCTTCTCCCGTTCTTTCTCTTTCAGCGGTGCTCACACTGGGAACCATCTTGGCTGGACATCATCTTTTCATCCTGCAGGTTGATGATTGCCACTCAGTGCCAGAAACTCCACATCCGCTGTGATTTCTCAACTCGCCAAACTTTTGACATTGAACTTTTTTTACTAGCTGCCTTTATGAAAACACTGATGAGGAATCATGAAAAATAGATTTAATTTAAAAAAAAGTGATTCACTGTATCTCCTATTTGAGCCAATAGCAGCAAAGAGAACACAGTTTGGCCATGAAGCTACAGTGAAACAATGAAATCATAAAGATGAAAGCCAGACTGAACTGGAGACAATCTGGATTTCCACAGGTTGACGGGAGTAAAAGAAGCCATGAAAAAAAGAAAGGAAGAGGGACCTATTAGTCATTGCAACGACTTCCCGACCAAGTGAAGTGTAGGGTCCTGAGAGGACGGACATCTCAAACACTGTGGCCATTAATCGGCCTAGCTAAACTTAGCTGGCAATGAAGGGTGAGTTGGGACTCGGAGGGAAACTTTTGGATGCAAGAAAAAAAAAGCTGAATTCTGTTCTGTGATTGTCTTGTTTTTGAAGAACAGCAGTGTGGGATGAAAAGGAGGGGCGGAGGGAATTAAAAGAAAGAACGAGAGGAGACACTCACAGCTTGTTGAGGCTGTCCAATCCAGAGAAGGCCCCATTGGTGTCCTCTATTGTGCCCGAGATGTCGTTATGGTCCAGCTCCCTGTGGAGAATGAGAGAAAAGAGGGGGATAAGAGAGATGGAAGGAGGGGAGGCAAGGAGAACAGGGACAGGGTCTGCCAGCGCTGAAGCGTTTCACAGGCCTGGCAGAGGATGGTCTGAAAGTCACGGGTTACCCCCTTCGCCCACACTCCCTTCGCCCACACTCCCACCCCCTTACATCGTCCTCCCCCCTCTGCACCTGGCCTTAAGAGCCCCTCTGCTGCTCTGCTCTGCCAACCAAGCGCATTCTTTCCTTAGAGGGGCGGAGAAGGAGCGCGCATGTGAGTATGTGTGCATGTGCCTCGGTGTGTCGAGGCAGACCCAGCGCAGGGAAACACATGTATAATTCATGACAGCATGGAGGGATTGGCGGGAACACAATGCCTTGCGAGAAGCCAAACAGTTGGGTCTGTTCGTCCGATGGAGGCAGGTATAGAACAGCCAAAACTAAAGCCATGAGTCTTAATGAGGTTAGGAGGTGTGCTTAGCCATGGCCGGGTAAAGACAAAATGGATTCAATGAAAAGAAAGAAAGGAGAAAGGAAAAAAGGCTTCTTTTACATCGTTCCAGGGGGTTTCCAAACACTTGTTGAATGCACTTTATTTCCCTCCAGCATGGTCTAAAGAACTACCTCTCAAGGTGAAGTCATAGCTGCAGCGGAACCACCACTCCACCCCTCCGCACGGTAATCGAAAAGAAAAACAAGTGAGTTGGAGGACTCATCTGAACCATTAAAAGACTTTCTTTCAAACTTGAGAAAGGCCTTTGAGGTTGATGGTCAGCCACACCCTCCACCATCTCCACAATAGGACCCACCGCTCCTCCTCCTCCTGCCTTTGCTTTCCAAGCATCTCATATCCCCCTCTGGTTCTTTTCTGTCTCTATTGGCTGCTGTCTTAGTCGGACTAGACAGGGACTGCCAATTTCCTAGTCTTTCTGGCTGGCTGGATGTGAATGGCCGTCGCCTTGTTAAAGCAAGGCCAGTGGCGGGGGCTGTAGAGAAGGGAGACCGGGCACGGCGAAAAGGGAGGTAGGGGGAGGCCCGATGAGCCAACGACCCCCGTGGCCGAATTAGAGGGCAGGCTGGCTTGTTTGGAGCTTTCACACCCCGTTGCAGGCTCCAGCCCCATGCCAGCACGACCAGCAGCGCAGGCCCAATTAAAGCTCCCCCGGCTCCTTTTCAGGGCCCAGCCTATGCCTGTCCTCCCCTCCACTGATTAGATTAGGCCTGCCTCAAAGACACAGCGCCCAGGAGCGATACAAGAGAAGGAGAGGAAAGATCATGCAAAATCAAGACAGAGATAGTGTGTGTATTGGGGGATAACATAAGGAGATGACAGAACACACTTAGGATAACAGAGGGAAAGAAATGGACATTAAGTGTGCTTTAAAACGGTAAAGCCAAAAGAAACAAAGTGAGCAATTAAAAGACTAGAAAGGAAAACATGAGAGAAGGGCTGAGATAGGGTGGTCAGCTCTCTATCCCTCTCTATTTCCCTCTGAAGCTAGTTATCTAGCACCCAGTGTGCCAGCAGAGAGAGGCCTTATGTGCCTTGGCTTGTCACCCAGCTGTGAGAGAGAGCTTGTCTAGCGAGCTCTGGCACAAATCTGCTCTCTGGCTCTCTCAGCGGGATGAAGGCACAGCCAAGAGGACCTTGGTTAGGAACCAAGACCCCCAAGTCTTTCTCCTGAATTTATCCCCTGACTTTCTTCCTTTCATCCCCTCCTTTTCTTTCTTTGGGCCTGTTTGGACCTTTTTGTGCAAAAGGTGGATAAGCGGGGAAAGAAACCCCCGTCTTTATTCGTGGCGTCTCAAAGCGAGGAAGGGTCTCGAGGGAGGCAACGTTGAACACTTTCAGATCCAAGTTTGTTGGGAACCAAAACAAAAGAACCCAAAACAAAAGGAGCAAAGTGAGAAAACACACAAAAAATAGAGAGAGAGAGAGTTGCCACAGAAACCTCAGTGGAAGTGATGCATGAACACCTTGTAAAAGTAAAAAACGGATCTCATGAATAGATATGAATGCAAATCGAGATCAAACCTAAAAATAAACAGCTCCTGTTTTCTGGAGTCAAATGAAGGGAGCCGAAATCTCAAATATCACAGAGGCAAAACCAATATTAAACATCTCAGCTTTCACTGCTCCCACGTGGCACATCTTAGCTTATTGCCAGCAGGGGCTAAACCATAATGAGGGGGTTGTTTGTGGGGGTCACTTGGGGCTTGGTAATGGCAGTTGAGGGGGCTGTACTTACAGGACTCGTACGGCCTTGAGGCCTCTGAAGGCTCCCTCGGTGATGTGGCTGATGGAGTTGTGGCCCAGACGTAGTGTGTGGAGATCCCCCAGCACAGCCAGGCTGCCTTCATCCAGACGAGTCAAGTTGTTGTACGACAGATTCCTGGAGAGAGAAACAGAGCGCGAGGCAGACAGAAAAGAGGAGACGGAGAGAATGAGGGGGAAAAACAGGGGGAGGAGAGAGAAATGTTCTGTGTGAGGTCTGGAAGGAGATGACAGGTTGGCAGAATGCTGAGGCAGCTCGCGACATCATTATACTTAAATTTCATGGCTGATTCAATGTCTATTTGCCACTCTGTGATGCATTTTTCCATTGTGCCTTTTTCCTTACCACACGATGTTAACAGTATATGGGCTTAGCAGACATTAGAGCTCATCTGAGGTCCTAACTGTTTGACGAGGAAAAAAAAAAGAAAAAAGACACTCTTGGTTGGAACTTTACATGTCTACAACCTCCATTTATAAGCCTACTTGAGCATGTGGTAAACCCCAGAGGGATATACTGTCACTCATGTGTGCTGCAGCCCTCAAAGTGCTCAAATTTTCATATCAAAGCTTTTTTCTTACATGGCTGAAGGAAATCCAAATGGAATAAGAACAGGACATGGATTTCCAAATAATACTGTGCTAGTAACAAGATGACACCGGACTTGAGAAACGGGTTAAAAAGAAGACTTGAAACTTGTAAGAATGTTTTTCATATTAAGCATGTAATACTTCCTGATAAATCCTGATTATAAATCTAATAATGGTATCTTTCAAACAGTGGTCAAAGGCAGTATTGTGCGTTATACTGCCCTCTCTGTGGCCCTCACTGTCTGTTTCTGTGGCCAGGCCTCAGGTTTGCTTGACCAGTCATGTGTGCAGAGATTCTCCCTGATGACCAGCTCAGCCGTGCCCATTGGGAATGCAATAACAGGCTCCTCATAAAGACGAGTCAATCTTTTCTATCAGTCACAGGGGTCATCATAACTTTAGATAATAAAAAAAAAAGAAAAGAAAAAAAGAATCATATAACCGCTGGCTGAGGCAGCGCTGGGAGGATAATTCAGGGAACCCTGGGAGCAATATGACATTCACAGACATGCACGCAGGAAACAACGCTGAGATACACAGAGCAAACGAACGTGAACACCATTTACCTCTTTATCCCTTTTGACTGTTGACATAAACAAACATAGGCGCCACAGATACCCTAGGCCACCTCGCAGTTAGCAACGCCTCAGCTGAGCAAAGCACTTTACAGAAGCAGCGCGGCGGTCATGTCAACAGAACAGGAAAGACTCCAATAATAACTCCTCATTCGGTAGACAAAGGCCGTGAAGGTGATCCCTTAGTGTCCTTTAGTGTAATTACCACAACACAACTGGTAGAGGATTATACGCCGGTTTGCCAAACCCCCACGCTTCAGAACTGAGTACAAAAACTCTTGTCGAAGGGCTTGAGTGCTGTTGAGCACAGCTCTAATTATGGGATAAACAGGCTTATTCTGAGAATAGCGTGGCATATTGGGTGTTAAAGCACAATGTCATTTAACCCTTCGGAAGGTAGATGGATGATATGGATGGGGGTGGGGAGTGTTGGATTGTGAGGATCCCCAGAGACAGAGCAAAGTTTCACCGTGCAGTAGTTGTTTTTTGTTTGGTTTTTTTTTACCTCGACCACTGTCTACAGAAAGGACACTTCTGGCACAAGCGTTTGCGTGTATTTAATGCTAGTACTCACAGTTCCCTCAGCTTTTGGCAGAACTTCCATCCATCAGCGTTGATGCGGGCTATAGAGTTGTTACTGAGAAATAAATGCTGAAGGGCAGTCAGGCCGTACAAGGAGCCACTGTTCACCTCTGTCAGGCTGTTGTAGTCCAGGTGACTGCAAGACACACAAACGGGCAAAATAAGCATCATCAGGACAGGACGTAGGAAATTGGGGATCTGGACACAATGGTTTACAGGCAACGGGATGGCAGGAGTTTGGTGGTAATTTCTGGGCCCTGAAATAACTAAATGTGCAGCAGCGTTTCGGAAAAATTGCAGTACAATTTGTAGCCATTACTATGTTATTTTGCATGTAATTGGTGTAATGTGTAAAAACTGCAGGTCAGCGGGAAAGGGCGTGATTGTTGCAATAGTGTGTGCAAGTTCCAGTAAGTACAAAAAGATCTTATTCTTATATGGTTTGGTAGGTCAGTAACTGGTGCAAGTAAGATTCTTATCATACAGTGCTAGCTTCAAGCTTTATGTCCTGCAACCAACCTCTATAAATCAGGTGAGAAGTTTGAGATATTAAGTTTTGTTCTGGGTGTTTTACATACAGTTTAATAAGAATTGTCTGTAATTGTAATTCTGTAACTGCGATTTATGTTCAGCCTTTTTACATACAGGACTTTCATCTTGGCCAGGTCCCAGAAGGCCCCGTCAGTCAGTTTGCTGATGCTGTTTCTTTGCAGCTTGAGGACCTCCAGGCTGGACAGACCCTGGAAGGTCAGACCCTCCACCTGACGAATGCGGTTCCTGTTCAGCTCACTACAAGGTAAACGGATAAAGAAAAAGAAATTAGCGACATGGGAGAAAAATCAGTGAGGCACTTTATCATACTTTAAACTTAAGTCAAAATATTCTCTATGTTTCAAAACAGGAAAAACTTTTTTTTTCCCTCCTTTGACTGAACAATCTTTTGCCCTCATTCTACATCAGCATCCATCACACTAAAGTCAAAAGCAAATAATCCTGTAGCCTGCACACTTCAGTTACAGTTGGAGCATTTAGTAGTTAACAAACCCCCAGCTTAACAGGCATTCCTCAGTGGTATCCTTTCCACCTGTGGCATGTGGCCAGAGCTGTATACCCCCAGGCTTTAGCTTACAAACAAGGGTCAAAGTATGACCCTATGAATTAACAGTGATGCTAAAAGAGAACATGGTAGAAGATTTTAAACACCACGGTCTTTACTTTGCACATGAGGCCTGAGACGCCTCTCCACACGTAACAGTGAATCTGTACATCTGGTATGTGCGTGTGTCGAGGCTGTGAAAGCCCTCAGGTTGGCAAAGATAAACATCCACACGGGTTCTTTTGTGTCTGATGTGCATCACCACTACCGTGTACAGATACAGTGTCACCAGGACCACCTGTCCAACAAAAGGCACCTGGGGAAACTACTGGAGCCACAATGGGGGAGACTCCCATTACGTGACAGTCCCTTCGCTCTCCAGAATGGAGGTGTTGAGCTACAAATAGGTCGACCTCGCTGTTACGCTGGAGGGAAGTTTGACAAAGATAATGGAGCCCGGTGTGGGGAATGAACCAACCACTTTGGGGATATGGAAGGAGGCAATAAATCACTGATAATATGGCTCTGGTGTTTACCTAGTCAGACCTTATCCACCCCTAGAGGTATAGCTCACACTAACAGCGTTCCAAATGTTAAACACACACAGACCTCGATCAACAGACACTACAAACTCCTCCTCATTCAAATGCCTAGTTCTTTTCAATCCTGTAATGTCTCCAAAGGCTTCAACTGGGAAACTCAAGATTCTTGACATTTGTGTTTAGGCTGAAAATGGATATTGTTTTTGCAGGTTGACGTGTCCTGACAGATCAAAACACAACCTTGTCAGCACGTTAACTATGTTGTTTAACTGATGAAATCCAGCGGCACTCACAGCTGGGTGAGCCTCGGGAGTTGGAAGGCTTTCACGGGGATCTGGCTGATGCGATTTCGGCTCAGTCTCAGGACCTGTAGAGTTGAGCCCAGATGGTCCAGAGCACCAAGTTCCAATGTGCTGATCTTGTTGTTGCTCAGGTACCTAAAAAGAGAAACAGCACAATGTGTGAAAAGACGTGTTACAAAACATCAAACACGTGTTCATGAATCATGTACACTGTTTTTCTGTTCCATTTTATTTAACTACTAATAGTGAATGCTGCAAAATTCCTCCCACAGGGATTACTGAAGTTTCATCATGTTCCATCTTATTTAAGCACCACATTGGTGTGTTGTGTCACAGTAATAATGTAAAATGATTGGCTATTGTACTTACAGGTCTTTGATTTGGAGGCCTGCAGGAAAGCAGTGCCCTCGGAGCTCAGTGATGTCATTATTGCTGAGGTCCAGGGTTTCCACAGAAACCAGCTCTCTGGTCCGCCTGCCGTCTATACTGCGGATCTTATTATGATGTCTGGAAAAAAGAAAAAAGAAATTACATAAAATGCCACATAAAAGGCATTAGGTGTGGTTGAAGATCATACTCACAGAACTACAACTCTACCCTACAAAGTGTCCACATCACTAGTTCTAAAAATATGACCCTGCTTCACTTCAGTGTCCTGTTCCCATCACTAAAGGAAGACACTCCAAATCCCCCCGGCTTCTCTAAACCCACTCTCAGGCACAAAGAGAGCAGAGTACACAGAACAAAGTGGTCTTCATCCACCACAAAATGTGTACTTTAGGAGCTTCCACACAGAGGCTGGTCTTCTTTAAACAATTCCAAGGACACCTGTGCTACTCAACAGAGCTTAAATGCAAAATCTATGAGATAGATGGGGCCTTGGTGATCAACTAGGGCCACTTAGAGAGGGATTTTGATTTTTTCTACTTCAGTGTGTGTTGGAATGGAGAGATGGCTGTGTCAAGAAGCTCTGGCCACTATCAAGGTCCTAATCTATCAAAGACAAAGGAGTGAAGGCTACTGACTAGATAACACAGACAGGACATTTTTTTTTTTTGTTTTTATGTTGGCCCTGTTAGCGGCCCTCCTGTCCTCCTCAACATCAGTGTTGGGCAATTCCACATGGAGAAGAAACGAAAGAAAAAAGAGGAAGAAAAAGTCTTTAGCCTACAATGTGGTGAACAGGACTGTGGAAACACTGATAACCTGAGTGATAGACTGTGTCAGCAGAGCACAGAGAAGGCCAAATGTACCTCTGTTTTACTGCATATACACAGTAGGTAGCCTATATGATATGCAAAGCAGGCACGCAACATACAGATAAACTGCTACATCAGTAGCCTTTTTGTGTGTGTGTGTGTGTGTGTGTGTCCTTATATGTGAGTGTGTTAGGAGATGGCCGGTGCTATCTGAGCATACATGAAAGACTTTGCTGGGTGACACATTTGACACATGCCTGGGTGCTAACTAGGGACAGGAATTTCATTTAGTATCACTTTCATTTACCCGACCAACCTAAAAAAAAAAGAAAGAAAGAAAGAAAAGCAAAAGAGAGAGAGAGAAAAAAAGAGCGATAAAATTAAGTATCTTTATTACTTTATTACTTACTTCTTTATTACTTTATTTGGTGCATAATAAACAAACAAAAAAAAACACAGGTACAGGTACACACAGATGACATGAGACCAACTGCCTCAGCTTCATTTCCTGTGAGTGAAAACTACATGAAAAGCTTTTACTGTAATAACTAGACAGTCACACATTGGTGATAGCAGCACTTTTCCTTACATCATAGCGGCCTGTTTTGCCACAGAACAGCGCAAAGCACAGAAAAGAGACACATCAGGCACTTCATAACACAGACACAGAACTTATCCAGCACTGACCTCTTGTTACAGATTTTAACATTTCCTTTTATCTAAAATCTTAATATCTAAAGATCAAGTCACTTGACCAATGGGCAGTTTGACAGCATTAGAAAAAAAAGCTCCAAAGAATCTTTGTATTTCCTTCTTAATTAAAGCTCAGCATTGTTATTGTTAGTATATAGGAGTTAACTTCCTATGATGGTGTGTTTGTGTGTGTGTTTGTGTGTGTTTGACAGAAAGAGCAAGAGAGAGAGCAGGTGTTCCAGTCAAACTCGTCAAAACAAGGTCAGTCCCTCCTTCCTTTCTAGCCTTCAGCCAGCAGATGGACACACACATACACACATACACACACACACAAACACACACACACACACACACACACATATTTATTGGTGTCCGAGAAGAGGAGGGGTCACACCACAGTGGCCCACCTGAATAAACAGTGGCAGAAATGGTTAAGGATGAGCCATGCAAGCATGCCTGGGCAAACACACACATACACACACACACAACACAAATAACAAGCGCACACATGGGACGGAGCAACAGTGGCTACAGTGAGCCTGAGCAAAAGGGACGGGAGGGGAGGGAATGGGGGAGGGAGAATGAAGGGGTGAGGTGGGGTCAACAGCTGGTGACCTTTGCTGGGAAAAACAGATCAGTCTCAAACTGGTGGGAGAGGTTGACCTCTCTCACTCTTTCTCTCGCCCTGTTCTCCTTCCACCACTCAAACCAACCCCCCCCCCCGTCTCTCTCTCTCTCTCTCTCTCTCTCTCTCTCTCTCTCTCTCTCTCTCTCTCTCTCTCTCTCTCTCTCTCTCTCTCTCTCTCTCTCTTCTCTCTCTCTCTCTCTCTCTCTCTCTCCCTCCTCCCTCTCCCTCCCTCCCTCCCTCTCGCTCCCTCTCTCTCCCTCCCTCCCTCCCTCCCTCCCACAGTCAGAGCCCAGCTGCGTGTGAAAGACAGATAAAGCCCCGGCGCTCAGTGCGTTTGAAGTCCACACATACAATAGTAGCGTTTATAAAAACTGATTATCATATGGTCGGGGACGTTTCTGATGAAGAGGAGCTGGGTTCAGTCTTGTTCCCTTTGATGTCCACGGGTCTTTTTCGCCTTGACTCCACTTAATTCCAAATCTCATTACCCTGCCCCATTGACCATCTGATTATCATGAGCCTGGCTCATTTTGGCACTTCTTTTGATGTATGGAAAGAGCATCAGCGGTTTACACTAGCGTGCCCGTTCTCCTGTTTCCAGTGTCATCTTTGGGGGACGATTGTTCGGCCTGTCTCAAACTGTTTGAAGCCGGTGGTGGGGACAAAAGGAGAATTATTTCAAAATCAGATCATCCAGTGGGCCATATGATTTCTATCCTGAGCTGTTTTAAAGGCCCTCTTTGATGTTCATGGGGCAGACAACGAAAACAATAGGAAAGTTCATGCTTCTCTGCTGTCACTTTTTTTTAGAAACTTTTTGTTGCCTTTTTTTGCCATCCTGCTGTGGCATTCTGGGAGTCTGCGTGGGCGTCCGCGGGCTCACCAATTGCATTGTGGGACTGTGGGAGCCTACTGTGTGGTCTTTGGTTAGTTCATCAGCAGCTTCTAGCTGATCAGGTGACTTTAAATTTAAGACTGAAGACATATCTAAGAGCAATAAAGTTTAGCGTACAGTAGAGCTTATCTGTGCGTAATGAATACCACAAGATCTGCCAGACATGTCAATGTCAAGTTCTCAAGAATTACACTGAACATTTAGAAACTTTCCTTCCAGGAAACCTGCTGTTTCCTTAAGCTATTTATTGTGTAATTCAACAAACATCATTCAAATAGTCATTTCCATTAGGCAGCGCCAGCAAACCCATCAGCAACTCACAAACTGATACACTTGAAGAGGTAGTCAGACAGTAGCAACCACATATGATGGGCCCTTTTGCTGAGCTCACTGCTTCAAAGCTTCTTTTTTTTCCTCAGTCCATTTGCTAGTGTGTGTGTGCATGCGTGTGAGGGTGTGTGTAACCCACTGTCTCGCAAACTTGTAGTCCGACGACATTCCAGACTATCTCAACCAATGGCACAAGCACACTGCCCTGCAGTCTATACTGCTGCCTCTGCCAGGGCACATACTACACAGAAATTCTCACACTCCAGAGGGATTGGTGGTTGGCAGGGGAGATGCAGTGCATTGGAATTACTTTTGGGAATAACCCTGAGCATGAGCTCACCTCCCGCTTCCCCCTCTTCATATCCTGCTGCCTCCTACACTATTTCTCTATAACCGTTCCTCTTTCGACATATGGTGATGTCACCCTGATCTGACACTGTTCACATCCCCCATCCCGTCTGCCCTCCCTATTTTCTCATCCTTCCTCCCCTTCTCACTGTCACCCATTTTACTGTAAGCCATGTGATTGACAGCTGCAGCTGCAAGTGTTTCAGCGGGCCCTCGCTTCAGCTGTGTGGCTTTGTAAAGATCCGACCCTCCCTACAGCCTCCACTCCCATCAGGCCTACAGGCCTTCCCCCTAGCAACAGGCTAGCAGTCAGGCCAAAAAAAGACACCCTGATCATTTGGAGGGGCTGCGACTCTACATAGTTTGTGCAAGTAAAGGTGAAGTTGCTCTGATCTGTTTTGTATCAAAAAACAAAGAGAACAGGAGTTTGTGCTAACCCTCACACACCCAGACTGAAAATACACACACGATAACAGATCCAGCTTCTCGGAAACATGACCAATTTTAAAAGACAGATGTCAGATTTGCTTAATCTTCAGCAACTGCTAAACGTTACAGAAATGTCCTGACCACATTCATGCATCATGATGAATTTTGCGAAGCGGGCAGATGACACACAGGGAGAAGCAAAGGTGTGACTCCCACAAAGCTCACCGCTGACGATGACACAACGATGACCAATATTACAGGAACCTGCAGCTGCATACTTCAGTCAGTCAGCTGGCGTGCTAGTGAGGTGTGAAAAAAGATATATACGGAGTGAAGCTAATGGTTAGCACTAGGCTAGCTTTGGGGGGGGATTTAATTTTCTTGTTTCAGGTTGGCTGAGATGTAAGAATGTTTTCTGGTCACACAAGGGGAAAAAACTATGGCACGCTGGAAAACAACAGTCCACCCAACAGATGATATGGGTGGAACGCTGTCACGATTATTAACTGTGTGCATGTGTGTGTGCGTGTGTGTGTGTGTGTGTGTGTGTGTGTGTGTGTGTGTGCATAGAATTGAACACACCAGGAAGCATTGCCAGTTATCTTCTTATTTAAGAACTGTAATAATCTTTCATATCAGCTTAAGCATTTTGATTTTTATCTCGGGTTTATTTTGGTCCAACCTTAGAAAGACTTTTGTTACACTGCATTTGTTTTGTGTGCCTCACATTCCTCAAGGCATTCTTGAGAATTATAATAACACTGAAAATTATCGGTGCCGAGCTAAGCTGTATTACTACAGTCATAATATTAATAACATGATACGTTTCTGTACATTTTCCTAAAATTGTGCGTTCACTGACTTCCAAACCGCAACTTGAATGAAGTCATCAAACTCCACATTCTTGTCTTAAAAGTGTGAAAAATGAAACTGTTGATGGACTACCGAGCTCACGTTTGTGACATATACAAGCGTGCACACGCCCTTCCCAAATAGGGCAGTAAATCTCCAGTGAGATGCCAGTGCAGGCAGTCCCCACAGGCACAGTTTCACAACTGGGGAGCAACCGAGCAGCAACTATATACGAGCTGACACTCCAAGCAGCCGGCACCGCTCACTGTAGACACGAGCACATGACCGGCTAATAAGACTAGTCAGTTACATGACCACATACTAATCGCTCAAGACGGAGCTCCATATTTACGCCAAACCGAGTTCAAGTGCAGGGCTGATTTTTAAAAAGAAATATCTAGTTTCATATAAACGCAGTCACATTCAGCGCTAACTTTAACATTAATGCAGGATTACTTCTCAGATGTTAAGGCATATGGATCCTGCACAGACGTCAAGAGACTATTTCAAGAGCATTTCAAAGAGGCCACTGACCTAAGAATACAGTAACAGAGAGCCAGATAATTCTGGTAACATGTTAAGCAGTAAATGGTGGAGCTGGAAGGGAGGGAGAGGGGGGGGATACTTACAGGTAGAGAGATACAATCTTGGAAGCAACCTGTCCTAAATCTGGTATGGAGGTCAGCTCATTGTGGTCCAGTCGCCTGAAAGTGATCAAACACACAGAGTATTAGGGTTAGAGAACAAAACTGTGCCCTGAAGGGGGAAAAAAACCAAAGAAACACATACAAATCATATGTTGTTGTGAGGTTAGACGACTCTCCTTAGAGGAGACACAAAAATTAAGCGCACAGGTTAGTAGCTAGTAGAAAACTAAACCTCAAATTTGGGCACAAAAACAGCCTGCGTCAAAGATACACTGTTTGTGTAGCTGTACTTTGACAAAACACACACTAGCTGAGATGCCATAGTGTTATTCAGCATGGTCCAGCACATGATGCTAAATCCAACATAAGTTTGCATAAATCAAAAGATTTCAAACGCGACTTGTCACGTCTGCCGCAGAGCAAGTAGCAAGTCATCCTTTTAAAAACCAAAAATAACATGGGAGTAAAACAGATGTCGAGGAGCGTATGACTGGTCGGACGGCCTGCCAGAGATGTCACCAGTGTGTGTATCATCAGCTAGCTCGTGTCTGTGTGTGTATGTGTCTTGTGTACTGGCGCTGAGTGACACAGAGCCAAGCCCTCTCCTCACCATATAAAATATTTACAAGGCCAGCGTTGGCCACAGTATCGGGTGGTGGAGGGAAGGCTTAATATAGAAAACCACCACTTTATTCTCAATTGGACTTGGTTCAAGGCAACACATACGAGGATGCCTCTAGGAAGTGGAGTGGGATCCGTGGACGTTAGTCAGAATGAAGTCATTGATAAAAGTGTATCACAACTGACTGGATTAAATACAAAAACAAGCTACATCCAGGGATGAAAAGAGATCCAAACATGACAAGCGTTCACAGGTTTGCTGTGCATACGTTACTATCTGTTGGTGACTACTTACAGCTCTCTCAAGTTGGGAAGGTTGTCAAAAGCTTCAGCGTTGATGGCGGTCAGCTTGTTGTGGCCAAGATTTCTGGAAAAAAAAAAAGCAAAAGAAGACGTAAATTTCAAAAAAGCAGTTCCAATCCATATGTGCTTAATAGCAGACTGGCGAGAACAATCAACAAATTATCAGCCAAGAAACAATATTTTTTTTCATTAACTTTTATTGCATTTGTCATGGCCATTGTTCAGTAGTTCAAATAAGAATCCTGATCAATAACAACAATTATCTCTGCCATTTGACAAACTGCCTCAATGGTCCACATTAAGCCTGAAAACACTGCAGTACATCAGCCGGCCTTCAAGGAGGGCCCAATCAATACTATCGATAGAGTGCCTCTCTCTCCTGGCTCACTTTCCAAACATAACCCACAGGCTATTCATCTGCAGCAGTCAATTTGCACTTTAGGCTAACAGTGTATTTAATAGCTGGCACTTGACTTGTACGGAGGCTTATTAGAGTGATTTGTCCAGTGATATAGCGTTACCGCCGAATGAGAAGGAGGGGTTGTGTGTGTTTGTGTGTGCACCTAACACACATCTGCTTTTCTGATTGAACTTCCCACGCCATATGAATTAAATTTATTTCACGCATAAACAAGTGCTATCTCTGTCTCTATCGTGCACACACACACACACACACACACACACACACACGCACCTCCTGCCTGGCTGGCATACAGCCTGCCTGTTGGCAGAGGGGAGGCTGCAGTGAGAGTGCTGTTTGTGTTTGTGTGGTGGGGTTAGGGCTAGGCGAGACAAAGGGAGCCCACAGCTCCGGGCCGCCTGCCTCCCGCCCCTCCATCCCTCTGTCCAGACGTGAGAGACGGCCCAGGAATGTTTCACAGGCCTGCCAAGAGATGCCCGCTTGTTCCCAGAGTCCGGGGACACTTTTTACCTGATGCAACACATTCCTCGTCCTCTTGCCCCACCGTGGCCTTAAAAGACCGGTTAGGGTGGAGGCTGGGGCTGAATTCTGCGTCTACTTTATGCCAATGACTCTTTATTTTAGAGAATGTAGGAATGGATATTAAGTAAGCTAATGTGAGGTGGCTGGGTCAATACCATAGCAAAAGACTGTTATTTTCTTTCTTAAGGTACTATTTATTCACATCAATCTTAATCTCTGCCTAACTTGACAGATTTCCCTTTCTTGTCTTCTGTTCTTGATTGCAGATAATGACAGTCTCCCTCCCCAAAGCTTTCTCCCTGCGTGTGTGTGTGTGACGAGATAATAGCAGAGCATGTGTCTGCCCTCCAGGTGCAGGTCTGACAGGGAAGTGTGCGTGTGTGTGTGTCTATGTTACGATCATTTACTGGGGCACCTCCCATTGTGGCCCAGATCACTAAATTGTCGTCCCCTGCAACAGGAGGCAATTACCTCGTTATGGTGCTAAGCTAAGTGAAAAATCACACGGCTTTCCAATGGGCCGCCTCTGCCTGGAGGTACATATATTCAGCCAATACACACACACACACACACACACACACACACACACACACACACACACACACACACACACACACAGCTCAGAGAGGATGAACTCAGGAGAGTGCTGTCATCTGGACGAGCAATCACTAGTTTTTAAATCAACCTGCTTCTGGCACAGAACAGGTCAAGGAATTTTACTAGTGAACTTTGAATTACAAGCAAATAAAAGATTTATCCAGGAACGCCACCTCCCCTCCACAAAGAGCTTTGGTGAAGAAGATTGGCTATGCATGAATTCATAGGCATGGAAGTCAAAGCTTAAAACGGGGCAAACAGAACAAAGAGACGACTAACAAAAAAAAAAAAGGCAAGTCACGTTTAAGAGCCAAACCTGCCATACAGGTGCTAAAGGCCATGGCAACAAACAAAACTGGTCCTTTGTGTCTGTACGCAAGCATGCATGTACCTCTTTCCCAGTCAGCTATGGTGTTTACACAACTGAGCCTTTTTCTCTGCATCTCATTCAGCCAGATTTATTTTCTTTCCTATCAGATTAGATAAGTTTCACAGCGTTTTAACACCTACTGTATGAGGCGATGGTGATAACGCTGGTTTCCCTCCCTCTCTAGCTTCTCCCCACCCTCCCCCCTCTCTCTCCTGTGGAGGGATGGGTTGAGTGTTGTTGAGGGAGGGAGTGAGGGAGGACTCCAGTGGTTAATGCTTTCCAGAAAGTGACCTTACAATCTTGTCTTTTCTGGCCGACTTTGCCTTGGGATCAGAGAAGCCTAGAAATCTTTAGAGTTTTTGACTTTGAGAGATGTGGACGCCGACACCATCGGAAATAAAACTCGCCGAGACGAATGAGAACCGTCCAAATAACCTGTCAAGCTTTACATTAGCTGCAGAGAACAAATCAGCGATGGCACAATGGCTTCCATTAGTTTACATCGCATAACTCAACTAGCCGGAAAAGGATGTGTGTTCGAGATGGGAACAGTCGCTGTGATTAACCATGGCAAACACTACAAAGCAGTTTGCCTTAATGCTTCAAAGTCAGCATTCCATTGTATGGTACAACTAGTTTATACAAATGGGCTGGACTGTTTGACATTAGTCAGCAGGATCAAAATCAAAAGCACTCTCTGCCAGGTACTTAATGAAAGAAAGTGTGTGATAATTCAAGGCTCCATGTTGAGCCAAACACTAATTTTCCCACTGAATTCAAGCTGCTGCTGACTCATGCACGAAAGCCAGGTGACCATATAAAACGTTATTAAATCATCCATGGGTTTAAAAAGACAATTTGATTATTAAAATTGATGATCACGTCATTACTCTTGCACTCACAGTTGTTTTACAAGTATCATTCTAATTTAATTTATCACTTTATCAATTCATTAAACAATCAGAGCCGCATGCCAAAACATGCTAGGAATATTCTGGTGACACACTGCGGCCTCCATTCAAAGTTTCTCTGAAGTCACCGTACTTGATTTCAAACTTTCGAATGTGTCCTAACAATCTGCTGGACATCAGTCAGCACAAAAGGACAGCGTAACCTTTTTGTCAGTCAGCAAAAGTGGAGAGACACAAAACTGCAGGGCAGCTGGAAAGAGGGCTGGTCTGGGATAAAGAGGTGCCGCCTTCCAACCCCACCCAGGCACCACAATCCCAATGCCCCCTCTGTTAAATATCAGGAGGAAAACAGGTTCTCTGTGCAACACGACAGAAAGTTAAAACACAAGGCTGCGACACAACAATATCATGAAAAACACACATGGTAATGTCAGAAACAAACAACCATTTGTTGATCTGTAACAGTGTTACAATCTGTCAGCTAATTAATCCATACAAAATGAATTAATGACTCATTTCCTAGTTGCAAAATGAGGCTTTTCTCGAGTTCCTCGTCACTTGCAAAGAGGATTTATACAACTGGATTTATACAACTTTACTTTTTATAGTCCAACAAAACTCAGCCAACTACTGGGACCAATACGCGAGCAATCTGAAATATCAGCTTCAATCTGAGTCTGCCTGGAAAAGACGTCTTGAAAAGACAATGTGAAAAACTCTTAAAAGGTCTGTCTGACTAAGCAAACTGTCTGGGGGAGAAAAATAAGGCTGCAGCGCCTGCAGTAGACCGTCATTGCTGGACCATGTAGCTGATCTGACATATAAAACTCATTAAAGGCCTTTAAAAAATAGTTGTGTTATGGGTGCTGTGGGAGTAGAGGAAAGCTGGGAGTACAGGAGTGATGTCATAGCATATGACACTATGCTTGTAAGTCAGCACACAGTCTGTGTGTGGGAGAGGAGATATGGGGAGGGAGGAAGAAAGCAGGGATTCGCACATACAAAGATACATCATCATTATCTTTCCCATTTCTATCACAGATAAATGC